>CAMRHE010000212.1:2843795-3554744 GCA_947044405.1 Leptodactylus fallax
GTCCTCCCATATTTTGTTTTTTCCCCTAAAGTTTGTTAACTTCCTTTGGGGAGTCATCCTTACACCTCTCTTCTCTTCTTTCTTCCACTGGACGCTTCTGTGGAAAAGAAGGTTTTTTTTTATTTAGGCAGTTTTTTTGTGCTAGCCAAGCTTTCAACCTTCGCTCTGAAAAGGTTGATTTCAGTAGTTCATGCAGCTGTAGTTGCATGCTGCATGTTCTAAGACCTGTAATGCAGGCCACTTGTGCAGCCTTGAGGTGAAGCATTGCCGTTTCACTTACCTTTTTTATGCCTAGCCAAGCTTTCAACCTTTGCTCTGAAAGGTTTACTTCAGTAGTACATGCAGTGGTAGTTGCATGCTGCATCTTCAAAGACCTGTTGTGCAGGCCACTTGTGCGGCCTTGATGTGGTGCATTAATGTTTCACTTACCTTACAAGCTCCGCAGCCAGCCGCCAGAAGTGATGTTGGTCACTTTGTTCCTCTGGAACCTTTGTTTGTGTGCCGGTTTTCCGGGGACTGAATTCTCGGTCGGAATTTTTGCAGCTTAGCTTTTTGGCATCGGTCTGTATATTTGGAAAGACTCATGCTTGTGGAATGGAAACATCTGGAAAGATCTCCCATATATTCCAAAAGATTTAGAACCTTGTTCCCTATTGCGGAGGCTCAGCGGGATCGGTGGGGCCTCCCACCTAAAGTGGACATGGCAGTGGCCAAGTTGTCCCGTCGTACGGTGGTCCTGGTGGATGATGGTTCTAACCTCCAATACCCCATGGATAGAGGCATAGAAAGTACCCTCAGGAAGGTTTATTCTCTGGCCTCCGGTCAGACTTCTGTGGCTATTGCCTCTAATGAAGTCTCAAGCAAATTACATGCTGACTTAGCCCAGCTTGCAAGAGACATCCACCCTGGAGTCTCCAGAGACGGTCTCCTAGCTTTTTTGAGTTCGGTCTCCTTGTCGGCAGATTATTTAGCCAAAGCCTCCCAACATCATTTAAGGCTGGCGGCCAAATCTTTGGCCCTTTCTACGGCAGCTAGACGGCCACTATGGCTAAAACCCTGAATAATGCCTCCAAGTTCAACCTTTGTTCTCTACCCTTTGAGCCGGGTAAGCTTTTGGCAGAGGCCTGGATGAGATTATGGAAGACCTTGCCGATAAAAAGGGTAAGACTCTGCCTCAGGCCTATAGAGGCAGGTCAAGACCTTCTGGCTGGGGTAGAGGTTATCAGCCTCAACCCAGACCTCAGTTCCAGAGACGTCCTAGATATCAGCCTAGGGGTTCTGGACGAAGGTTCCCCAAGGATGAGTACCAAAAGAAGCCTAGCTTTGACATTGGCTGCCTTCTTCCTGTGGCCAAGACTCCTGTCAGAGGTTGGCTTTCTCACTTTTGCACTGTCTGGCAGGAAAAAATTCAAGACCCTTGGGTCTTGCACGTTTTTCATCAAGGTTATGCGATCGAGTTTCTTCAGCCGCCTCAAGATCAATTCGTCATAACCTGCTCCCTTCCTGCGGCTCAGCAGGACATATTGGAGTGCTCCATTCACGATTACATCTGCAAGGGGGCCTTGGAAGAGGTCCCCCCCTTGGAAGAAGGATTTGGTGTTTACTCCCCAGTTTTTCTGGTGCCGAAACCATCAGGCAGTTAGAGAATGATTATAGAACTTAAGATGTCAGAATCGGCGTTTCAGTTTCTGGCCACAGGCAGCATCTTCAGTTCGCAGCCCTGCCCTTTGGCATCACTTCAGCTCCTCATACCTTCACCAAAGTTGTAGCTCCTATAGCAGTCTTTCTCAGGATTCAGGGCCTTTTTGTAGTGTCATACCTGGATGACGGGCTAATAAAAGCCCAGTCAGACTCTGTTATGCTCCAGCAGTTACTGATAGCCGTTTCCCTTCTCCAAAGCTTGGGTTGGCTGATAAATTGGGAGAAGTCAGAAGTAGTTCCCTCAACCCGCAGGAAGTTCCTGGGGTATCTCCTGGGCTCAGACCGCATGGAGGTTTCCTTAACACTAGCATGGAAGGAAAGATTAATCAGAGTGGTCCGGTTTCTCTTCAGAACACGCCTGGAATCCATCAGAACATCCATGAGAGTCCTAGGCCTGATGTCATCTTTGGCTATCACAGTCCCTTGGGCTTTATGGCATTTGCGTCCTCTCCAGATCAAAGTACTAAAAGCCTGGAGCCGTACTCCTTTCGGTCTCGACAAGAAGATCAAACTTTCTCCCAGTACCCATCTTTCCCTCAGATGGTGGATACACCTGAAAGACGGAATGTCCACGGTCCAACCTCGTTAGACCCTGTTGACTACCAATGCATCCCTCTCGGGATGGGGAGCCCACCTGTACAAGAAGACTGTACAAGGAGTCTGGAGCAATCTAGAAGAAAAGACGTCTTCTAATTGGAAGGAGCTCAGAGCCGTGTATCTGGCATTACTTCATTTTTCTCCTCTCCTCAGAGGGAGACCAATCAAGGTTCGGTCAGACAGCATGATGACCGTAATGTACCTGAACAGACAGGGAGGCACCAGATCGTTATCTCTCCTCAGAGAGTCAGATCTGATTTTTACCTGGGCAGAAAAAAATCTGACCCACTTATCCGTAGTTCACATCAAAGGTTCCCTGAACATAGTAGCGGATCAGTTGAGTCGGGGTCATGTCGTATCAGGAGAATGGTCTCTCAATCCAGATGTATTCCATCAGATTACCCTGAAGTGGGGTCTCCCAGAAGTAGACCTCATGGCAACCAGACTCAGTGCCAAGGTAGAGATGTTCTGCTCACTGTATCAGGAGGACTATCCCTTGGCAGTGGATGCCCTGTCCATCCCTTGGAGGTTCAGGCTGGCATACATCTTCCCTCCACTTTCCATGATACCAAAGGTATTGATGAAAGTCAGACAGGACCAAGTCTCTGTGATAGCCATCATTCTATTCTGGCCAAAAAGGACTTGGTTTGCCCAGCTCATGTACATGAGTCAAGGGACATATTGGAGGCTTCCCCCCACCCAGAACCTGGTTTCCCAAGGAACTCAGAAGCACCAGGATCTGAGGAGATTCAACCTGACAGCCTGGAGGTTGACCAGTCCCTACGAAGATTTAGTGGACTGTCAGAAGCCGCCCTGAAGACTCTTTCCTGTGTCAGAGGAGAGTCTACCAAGAAAGGCTACCATAGGATAGGTAACATCTTCAAGCAGTGGTGATCCAGAAGAGAAGCTGATAGTTCAATCCTTACTACGGCAGAAATTTTGGATTTTCTTCAAAGCGGCTTGGATTCAGGCCTTTCTCCTGCTACACTGAGGGTACAGGTTTCAGCCTTATCCGCCTGTTTAGGCAGATGATTGTCCCAGGATTCCCTTATTGTTGGGTTCCTTAAGGGCGCTACGAGACTTAGACCAGTGGTCTCAGCTCCGGTTCCCCAGTGAGATCTCTCTACTGTTCTTTCAGGTCTTTGTGGTCCTCCTTTTAAGCCTTTGGAGGATGTAGATCTTAAATTTCTTACCTTTAAAACCACCTTTCTATTAGCCATCACTTCAGCCAAAAGGGTCAGTAAGCTCCAGGCTTTTTCTTCCAAGGAACCTTATATATCATTTTTTGCAGATAGATCTAACTTAGGTCACGCCAATATTATTTATTTATTTATTTATTATTTATTATGCTTACTTATATAGCGCCATCATATTCCGCAGCGCTTTACAGACATTGTCAGTCACTGTCCCATATAGGGCTCACAATCTACATTTCCTATCAGAAAGTCTTTGGAGTGTGGGAGGAAACCGGAGTACCCGGAGGAAACCCACGCAAACACAATATTAACCAATTAGTCTCTTTACCCGTGTTTTTTCCAGCCCCTTCCTCTGAAGAGGAGAAAAAACTTCACACACTAGATGTTGTGAGATGTCTCCAGGTTTACCTCTTACGTACACGTTCTTTTAGGAGAGCCGATAATCTCCTTGTCAACATGTATGGTAGAGACAAAGGTCTCAGGGCTTCCAAGCCTACCTTGTCTAGGTGGATCAAGGAGGCAATCAAAGTCTCTTTTTTTGCTCAGGGGTTAGCTCCCATCGAATTTTGTATAGCCCATTCAACCAGAGCTGTATCAACCTCTTGGGCTGAGAACCGGGCCTTACCGCTGGATCAGATCTATGCAGCTGCTTCTTGGTCGTCTCGCCTAACCTTTGTAAAACATTATCGACTAGATGTTCGGAGTTCTGTGGCGACTGCCTTTGGACAGTCAGTCCTAGGTGTTGTAGAGCAGGGAAACCCTCCCTAAGAGAATTACTTGCTATAATCCCATATTGTGCTGCTGTAGGACGTAATGGAATTGTTGATTATGATGTTAATCTGTTTTCCCTTAGTCTTAACAGCAGCACAATCTTCCCTCCCTAAACTTAGAAATTTTTACTTTATAACTTACACAAGGGGGGAGGTCTCTTTGCCCTCTTATAGGGTAGCGTAGTCATGCATATTTTATGTTAATTAAAAGTTCCACCTGTCCTACCAGCACACAGGGGCAGGAATACCCCATATTGTGCTGCTGTTAGGACTAAGGGAAAACAGATTAACATCATAATCAACGACTGCAGAGCAGTACATAAGCATGTCCGTGCGGCTATTTTCCAGTGGATCCAGTACGATCGTGTAGCAAACCACCGGAAAATGGCTGCCCGGTCATGCGCAGCCCGATGCCTGCAAAAGGCAGAAGTTTCGGCGAAGAGGAGGAGGGGAGTGAACATAAGCAGTTAAGGGGCGGTGGAGAGTTATGACGCGGAGGGTGCTCGGGGCACAGGGGGAACGCCCCGGTGCTCCGTGATCCTAATTTGCATAACAGAAGAAAACGATTTTAGCAGAAATGGCGAGGAGAAGCTTAGAATGGAAGGTAGGAGTAGAATGGCCTTTTTAAGTCTATTCCAACATGCCTTTAGTTAAAAATATGTTTTTCTAATGATAGACTCCCTTTAAATCTTTTTTTCTGTGATGCCAGTAAGAAAATGCTATATATAAACTACAAAGTTAAATACAATTAGGATATGTACACACAGCGTGATTTAGAGAGGAATTTTTAATAGGTTTTCTGCCTCAAAATCCTCTCCAAAAAAAAAAGCTCTGGGTGTAAAAGATAGGTCAAGATGCTTTATTTTTCAGCACGCTAAGAAAAGAATTGTCTGTCACCAACTCCCATTAAGAACAATGGGAGGCTGATTCTGGATGATTTTTGGAGAGGATTTTGAGGTGGAAGACCACCTCCAATTCCTCTTGAAGTTACACTGTGTGAACATACCCTTGCACTGCTATCAATAAACATAAAATTGGACAAAGTTCATTCAACATTACTGTTTTCTTTCCACAGATGATTGTGATAGTCAGCTGGCATCATCGCTCCCTCCATCCTCTTTTACCAGTTCATCAGAACTTTCTAGTACTCACAGTGCTGGATTTGCTAGGTTAAACAGAAGAGATGGTAAGTATTGTTGTTTTTGCTGTTACATTGGTTTTTTTAACATTACACAGGGAAAATGGAGAACTATATCACACTACAGCTGTTAGATTTTGCTTAGTCTCCTGAGACAAGCTGTTCACAAGATACTGTATTTTAATTTTTGGTCCCCTGTGATCAGTTCATGTTATGGGAGGAACAACATTGTAACTGGTTGTACTGCAATGATATAGAAATGAATCATTGGAAAAAACTTCATTGAGATCAGAAGATACCCACTGTTATTAATGAATAAAAATGCTTTATACTGTAGAAAGTAGGACTCGCTTTCTTCTAGCAAATCAAGACCTAGAAGGATATGCTGTATGTAAAGGTTTTCAAACTTGTTTTATTATTTTAACACAAAACGTAAAAAGGAACATGACCCATAAAGTACAAATGGTAAGAGCAAGTATAGGGCAGATTAGCTTAAAGTGTGCACATTCAAATACATGTTGTAGGAGAGTTTCTTTCACCATTCTGATACATTTTAAATAATAGAATACATGTAATATCTGACGCAAAAAAGAAAGGAATCAGTGTAGACAGAGTGTCACTACAGGGTGTATACTTGTCTGGAAGGGTGAATTGAGGCTAGAAGCAAAGTGTCAAGATCAGTCAGACCATTTAGGTAGTCTAGCTTCAAAATACCCACAATTTCTTCAAATCATTGGATTTCCATAATTTGCAGTATCTCAGGAAAGGGATAGATGGAGTTTTCCAGCTTTCCAAACCTATTTCATCATTATTTCAGCATTAACATAACAAAAGGTTACTGAATTCTCCCTTGTCCCCTGCTGTTCACATTCAAACTCTGCCACTGCCCCACTACACTTTATTGCATGGTGACTGCCACAAACAGGAAATGCTTAGTGATGGTCGTAGTGCTATGGCCAGTGGCTGAGCATCTTCCATGCATGTGTCCTGAGATACCAGGAAGTGGACTTGGGTAACATTTAAACTAAAACGGCAGGGGATCAGGAGTGGTGACTTTTGTTATGTTAATTCTCCCATGTGTAGCCCTTTTTAAATCTATTTTTAGTGACAAGCCTTATACTCATTTTATACCAGTTACATATACATGTACGAGTGTATCCACACTTAACGGGGTATTCCCAAAATTATAATCATAATCCATGTAAATTTATTTAGCAAAATATGATTGTCACCTATTGAAAGTAGTTATACAAATTGTATATGTCTCTATAAAAAAAGTATATGAAATCCCGCTTTCCCTACCACTGTTTGAGCATTGTTGGCACTGGATATGGCCTATCCAGAGTTATGTAATTGCAGACTGTGCTATACTGAGTAGTAAGAGAGGAAATATGTTTCTCCCAGCTGAACGATAACCGAAAAGGGTTGACCTACCGCTTATACAACTAATGATACATGTGTAGTCTTGTTGCAGGCACATGTCTTATGTATTAACAGTTACCATCTTATAGGTTACACAAACATCAACAGTTATCAGCTCATCATAATTGACAGTAAGACACCGCTACCAAGTAGGGCACAGTAAATAAGTGTACAATCAATTCAGTCATTTCTAGAAACACCAAAATAAGTACAAAAATGAATGTAGTTCTATTTTACCAACAACTTCAAGTCATTTATTTTAAAAAATTTCTAATATTATGGGAAAATGTAAAAATAATATAATATCTTTTTGTTACACATACCACCTACATAATTTATTAGTTTTAAAATATATATGATTTTGATTATTTTTGTTAAGACTAAACTCATAGTGAAATTCTTAAACTGATAAAAGCATGAATCACAAAAATAAGCTCCATCTTGCTCATCATCTCTTCTTTTTACATATCTACATTTGTGTAGTGAGCATTTGTCAGTGTGATCACTATGCAATGCCCTTCAGGGAGAAAAATCAAGACCTCTATGGCATAGTTTACATTTAAAGGGAACCTGTCAAATGGAAAATTAGTCCAATCTGCAAACAGTATGTTATAGAGCAGGAGGAGCTGAGCAGATTGATATATATGTATAGTTTTGTGGAAATAGATACACAGCTATCAGCTATCTCTGTATACACAGTCATAGAGAACAGATTGTCAATCACTGATAGGACTGCCTCCTAGACATCTCAACACAGAAAGAGCAAACTATAAGAATAATAAATGATTAGCTATACTGAATCTTTTCCCACAAAACTACTTCTCAGTCTTCTCAGTCCCTTCTGCTCTATAACATGCTGCTTGCAGATTAGACTACATTTTCCATTGAATATTGTACGTAAGTAGTGGATGAAATATTATATTCTGTTCTGAACATGTACTGCCAGGTGTGCTGGAAGGGTCCTGTCATAAAGCAATGGGTAATTGATTCATAAACCACTGATGAATTTGATGAAATAACAGAAAACTATTAGAAGTGGGAATAAGGTGGCTCTTAAATGCACAACTGATGTTTTACTAAAGTTCCCAGGATTATAAACTTGTATTCTTCAAGGGGTTGTCTGGAGAGTAATAAAGCTTAAACAATGCATTCCCTTCCCTGCACTGGTTAAGCTGTATCACTAATGCCGCAACCCAGATGGAGAAGACCGGAGGATGGGAGTAGTAGTGACGGATGCTGTGCCACCTAGCACGGCCAAGCATGCTCTCCAGCCACTCCAGTCCCACTCCGAGGCCGGACAAAGTCGAGGGGGGTTCTGCAGCACTACCGGATGGTGGTGGTAGTAGTTCTTTCCCCCGGGGCACTTCCAGTTGGAGAGGGGACCTCTCCTACCTGAGCCAGTGTGGTGTTGTTCGGAAGGGCCCTTATGGTAATGCAGGCACAACTCAGGATTCAGCGATGCAGGTAAACCAAACAGCCTTTATTTGGCAACAGGAATCACAAGGCAATAGCAGCTTCTAAATGGGGGGTAGTAATCCTACAGTGTCCAACCCCCAGCCTTGCTTCTAGGAGGCCTGACAAGGTCCTGGTTACCTAAAGACTAGGCCCGAAGTAATTCTCCTGAAGGCTGTGATGACTAACCGTTGGCCTCAGTGCAGCCTGTGGGGGCAGGAAACCTCTGCACACCCTTACTGTTCTACTGCTCACACTAGACTGACTGTACAGCCCTCAGACCAAGGGTTACCGTGGAGACAGAGTCTCCCACAACCCCGCCCAGCGGCCTGTGATAGCCCAGGGCTAAATCAAGGCTAAGTTTGAACACTGCAGGGGGAAACATATAAGGAAAGCTGCAACAATACATTTAACATGAAACACGGAATGTACCAACACAACCCAGAGGCACAGAGACGAACACTTTAAAGCAGCAGCCTCTGGGATGCTGCACTAACGTACACCCGAGCCCCTGTCATTATTTTTGCAGGGGGCTGCGGGGGAGGTTGGAACTCTGGTTCTTCAGCCTTCCCTGAAGCTGCTCTGATTCTGTGATGCCACCAACTCCTCACAGACTCAGGCTGCGGTTCAGTTGAATAGAGTTGGTCAGGTAACCCAGAATCAGAGCAACTACTGGGAAGATAGGAATTAGAGTTCCAGCCTCCCACGCAGCCATCCACAAAAGAAATGAATTAGACTCAGTGTAGTTTCACTTTCTTTTAATATTGGGTAGGGGGGTGTTTGGTGAACATTTTTGCAATAAGCTTTGCTAACCTATTTTATTTCTTTCTAGTAGAAAACAGGTTCTAAAGTAAGTTCTCTCTAGCAACCTTCTAACTAAGAATTGCCAAGGAGAATCAGTACTTTCCGCACCAGTTTGTGCAGATGTAGCAGTTGCTTGAGCATTTCAAATAGCTGTATGCCTGGTTTTATACCAGACTTTGTCTTTAACTAGTGATATATTAAGATTTTTATAGCTAGAACTATAATCTCAGCTTTCTTACGACATCAGAACCACTGTTCTAGATGGTACAAAATTGGAGATACAGCTATTTGACATGAGTTCCCCCTGCCTTTGGCAACTGTTACATCTGTACATACTTCCAATACATTGTGTGTAAGGACTGACTCTCTCTGGCAATTCTTAAATGCATCATTGCTACTGAGAACTTTAGAGCCTGTTTTCTACTAAAAGAAAGTAAAAGGGGTAATAAAGTATATTACAGAAATGTTTACATCTGATATTTATCATAGCTGGATGTGGAAAGCCTTCATCAGAAAAAGATCTCATGGATGATCCATTTAGTTTTACTAGTCATCTGATTGTTAATAGAAATATGAGAGGATGCTTTCGTGATAGGTCTAGGCATGTTGAGAATCGCTCATAAGCAGAATTTCTACTTTAAGTCATGTTCATACATGGACAGATCAACTGTGCACCCAGTTCTGTATAGATCAAATTGTGTTATTTATCTGACAATCACCCATGAGGGCTGATAATCCAGTTTTTATTGAGAAAGTTGATTGTATATTATGTGGTCTCACTGTGCATTGTCAGCCGGTGATTTCTTAGAATAAGTAATGTATTATTCATAACTGATGCTTCAATGAAATATTGGATTTTAGTTTAAACTCATGATCAACTCAGATGTTAGATTCTGATATCAAGGTAATTGGCATTTAATGAGTTTAGAAAATAAATAGCATAGGGCAGAAGCTTTACATATTCCACAAATAAATATGATCTGTGCAAAAGCAATGAGGATTCAGATACCATAATTAAAAATATGAAATATGTAAAGGATGAGAACTGAACTGCTGAAATGTGTGGTACATAGTTTAAATAGTGTAAACTGAAATCCATGACAATAGCTGACAATATCAGTCAATTGAATTAAAGCTCTTATGCCAGTTCAGATGTATGTATGGCCAGGTTGGAACATTGTCACATATAGGACTTTTCAGGAACTAACATATATAACCAAACTTTGGCTTTCCATTGACTACTTTGCTCAGAATGTACTGAGAGTATAATAAAAAATAACCTCCTGAATTGACATTGTTAAGAGTGAACATGGTTCAAATTCCTAAACCATATGATATTTCACATCATTGATTGCCACAGAATCTACAGCACAAATTTGCAATCATCCTCTGTTCCTACTTTACCTGAGATCATTAAAGGGGTTGACCAGTTTCAGACCAATATTGAGAGACAAGTTTTATTGTTTGTACTATAAAAAGTTGTACAATTTTCCAATATACCTTCTGTGTCACGGTTTTCTAGATCTCTTGCTGTCATACATTCTGCTTACTCCCAGTGGATAAAAATCAGACCATGGTCATGTGTTATACAGTCCATGGTCATGTCATGAACACAATGAGTTGTGCACCAGTGTGTTCATCACATGACCATGGACTGTATAAACACATGACCATGGTCTGTGAAAGATGGTGGCAGCTGCTCTGCTGTAATGCGGAGATCCGGAGCTAATGCCCGTGATCAGAGTCCACTCTAATCACGGGCATTACTACCTGTGAGCCCCCAAAAGGTAGTAAAGCTGCCCCGTACCTTTCTTGTAGCAGGACAGCTCCTGCGCGGAGCAATTGCAGGAGCCGTCCTGTTCCTGTGACAGCCGGGAGCCTTATGAAGGCTCCCAGGCAGTGGCGTAACTAGGAATGCTGGGCCCCAAGGCAAACATTTGACATGGGCCCCCCTAAACCGGTTCTGGGTCCCCAAACAGTAAAATATGCTCAACAGTGGCCCCAAATAGTATTATATGCTCAACAGTGGCCCCCACACAACATTATATGCTCCAAAGTGGCCCCCATACAGCATTATTTGCTCTACATTGCTCCCCCCACTCTGTATTATATGCTCCCCGCAGTCGTCTCCACCCAGTATTATATGCTTCCCACAGTGGCCCCCACACAGTATTACAGTATATGTCCTCCACAGTGGGCCCCACCAAGTATTATATGCGCCCTACAGACCCCAGAGTATAATAATCGGAGGCCCAGGGAAGGTGATTAAAAATAACAAACACTGCCTTACCTTTCCTTGGCATCCTCGCTCCATCCTGCCATCTTTAGTATCTTCAGGCCCTCTTCCGACGTCGCTGCTGAGGCCTGTGATTGAGCCTCAGCGGTCATGTGGGGGTGCACTGACGTCATTACACGGCCGCGCCCCATGTGACCGCTGGGGCCTAATCACAGGCCTCAGTCACATGACGGAAGAGCGCCGGAGAGAACGCTGTGCCCAGGAGAGGTGAGAATATGTATTTATTATTTTCAGTCACCTCCCCTGGGTGCCCTGCCCTGTCATCTATTGGAAAGGGGCCTGCAATATGCCAGGGTCCCTTTCCAATAACAGTATGTATAGCGGTCGGGGAACCAGGCTTTCCCCGACCGCTATCATAGTGGTCCGGGGCCCGGCCATCTTCAGCTGACCGCGGGCACCGTACCCTGCCAGGTCCGGTCGCACGCCCTGCGACCGCAATCGTTACGCCCCTGGTTTGTGAGGTTCGCGGTAGCGGCTGCCACAGGGCTCCGGGCCCTCTAATGTCCCGGGCCCTCTGGCAGCCGCTACCGCTGCTCACCCTGGTATTTACGCCTCTGCTCCCAGGCTTGTCATAGTAATATACCTATTGTGGATGGTCAGACCAGCTGCAATAATAATGTAGAGAATCTCCCATAGACTGCAATACACTTGTATTGCAGTCTATGGGACTTGCAATCAAATGGGGGAGGGGGGGCTAATAAAATAGAAAAAAAAAAATATATAAAAATAAAAGTTCTAAATCACCCCCTTTCCCTAGAATACATTTAAAAGTAGAAAATTACTGTGAAACACATACACATTAGGTATCCCTGTGTTCGAAAATGTCTGGTCTACAAACTTATAAAAATATTTTTCCCATAGGATGAACGTCATAGCGGGAAAAAAAAATCAAAAGTGCTGGACCGCCATTTTTTTTCACTGTTTCACTTCTGATTTGAATAAAAAAGTGATCAAAGCAATAGACATTCCCCAAAATGGTATAAATAAAAAGTACACCTGACTCCGCAAAAAAAAAATGCCCTATGCATCCCCGTACAGCTGCAGGGCCACCTGTCAATGTGGCCTTGCAGCGGTTGCAAAACTACAACTCCCATATATTAAATATTTTACCACATTTCTTTGCTTAAATTTTTTTTTTCCCTATTTCCCTCCTCTAAAACCTAGGTGCGTTAGTTATGGAGCAGGGTGTTAGCTGTTAGTTACAGCTAACACTCTGCTCCATAACCAATCGGGGGGATTTAACACTTTGGATACAGCGGTCAAACATGCCGTTTGCGCTCGCAAAGGGGTTAAAGGGATGTGACATCACAGGGCTGGCTGCTGATTGGCTGCACGCATGGCATTGTGGGTGATCCCGCATTCCCACAGTTCCTTGCACCATGTAGAGCAGCCATTTTGAACTAAATGCGAATCGTTAGAACGAAGCGTGAGGAAATTCGGATTCGATGTGAATCGAATATTTCCTGAAATTCGGATCGAATTCCACTTCTGCAGCTTTGATTCGCTCATCTCTAAATCATCAGTCTCTCTCGTCTCACTTCCTATCACTGTGTCTGTATTTGAGGCTGTCAGTGAGCCAGAAGTCCCCCACATTGGAAACGCAGGCGGATATTAAAACACCTGAGTGAACAGGGTAATATTAGTGATTAGTGAACCTCATTCGGTTTGGCCGCTTTAGTTCCAAGATTTGTTTCAGACTGAATAAACATGTTCCAATTCTGAGTATAAATTGTCTTAAAACATAGGCATGATACTCAGGGATCCTAGGAACCTATTTAACACATTTCTAGCTTTCTAGGACAAACACAGGCCATTCTTTAGGGTGTTTCAGCCACGCTAAGGAATGTTCATTAGTACTCCTAAACGGTATATAATGGCCCTACTGTAAGGTGTGGTTGCCAGACATACAGCATAGCAATTTTAACTAACATTAGAGCCTAAATTCATCCATTAAGGTGGCCAGCATACATAAACTGTTGTTACAAACGTTCATTAGGTTTGCTACATACAGCAGGGCAAAGACCACATTAACCTTCACAATAAACCAGGTTTGCTATGAATTGTCCAAAACTTTTGGGTTTGGACATCCACTCTTATGATTCCACAGTATATTATGTGGAGGCCTAGGAAAAGTGCACAAAAATAAAAATAATAAAAAAACACACATACTCACCCTTCCTCACCATTCCTGTGCTTTAAATTGCATCCAGTCTTCTATCCCAGGCTTCCCTATTGGCTTGCGACCTCTTCTGTGACATTGGCGGCTCTGAGTCACTGCTGAGGCTTGTGATTGGGCTTCAGATGTCTTGTGGGGGCATCAACGTTGCTTTAGTTAAGTATCATGATGTGGACGCCCCCCTCATGACTGATGTGTCCCAATCACAAACTTCAGCAGTGACTCAGAGCTGCTGACATCACAGAGGAGGTCAGAACATGTCAGGGATGCTCAGAAAAAAAAGTCCAGATACTGCAGTTTCCTATTTACCTGAATATAATAATAATAATAATAATAATAATAATAATAATAATAATAATCCTTTAATAGTCCCACCATGGGGAAATTCAGTGTGTTACAGCAGCAAAGATAAGCAATACAAATACAACATATACAAGAATGTTCCAAGGTAAGAGGCATTTCATTGATAGTAGACAGACAGATAAAGAAGTAGTGGGGGGGGGGGGGATATCACAAACAGAAAGATATTTCAGTTCTCTGTGTGTAATGATCTCCACTTAGGTCGGTGTTGGTTGTACAGCCTAACTTCAGTGGGGAGGAAAGACTTCCGATAGCGCTCCTTCTCACACTTAGGGTAAAGTAGTCGTTCACTGACAGTACTGCCCAGCGCTATAACGGTCTCATGCATGGGATGGGCTTATACTCTGGGATTTGAAAAGAAATGGTATAACAAGAGCGCTTCCAGTTGGGACCAAAACTAAACAGGTTTGCCCATTACTACCTGTAACCAACATAGTTGTACTCAGTTTGGTAATTCATGGAATTGCTGGAAGATCTCTAACTGTGCCAATCCCCTAACTCTGTAATGTGGATTATATACAATGAAATTGATATGTCTAAAATATGTACTTATATCCTTTAAATTACTTAATTTGCTGTCTAGTTTTACTGTCCCTTTTCCTTCTCTGAACAACACATTTGAAACAAAGGTTGGAGTGGATTTAGTAGAAGGGAGATCTATAAGTGTTTCCTTTATTAGAGATGAGCGAATTTTTAAAAAATTTGATTCAGCAGCTTCGCCGAATTTTCCGATATGATTCAATTTAATCCGAATTAATTTGCGGTGAATTACGTTAAAAAACAGCTATTTCCTGGCTACAGAGAGCCTGTATAGTGGTGTAGAACACTGTGCTTTGCAGTGCTTTTTAGTGATGCCCCACTAGGGGACCTGAACCAGCGATGCACTGATTGCTGGTTCAGCACTATAGACTGCAATACACATATAATGCAGTTTATAAAGGAAGTCAGCCTATGTAGACGCACAGGCTGACTTTTCTCACTTCTGGGCTGGATCAACCAGGTACTGAGGGCTACTAGCAGCCCGGGGTCACTGGCCAGACCCCGGGCTGCAGAAGATGCATATCAGCACCCCCTGTGGGGACAAGTAGCATGGCGGAACCTCTTGGATGCCACGGTCATGTTTGACCGCAGCATCCAAGGGGTTAAAAACCGCGATTGGAGCTGTGCTCCGACTGGCGGTTATGGAGCAAGATGTTAGCTGTCGTTACAGCTAACACCCGCTCCCAATGCCATGGGCGGTCGTGAAGGAGTTAAAGAGCTGTGACATCACAGGGATGGCTGGCTGCTGATTGGCTGCACACATGGCAATGTGGGTGATCCTGCGTTCCCAGAGTTCCTTGCCCCATGTCCTAACGTGCAGCAGCCATTTTATGAAGCGTGAGGAAATCCGGATTCGATGCGAATCGAATATTTCCTGAAATGATGATCGAATTCCACTTCGTCAGCTTCGATTCACTCATCTCTATCCTTTATATTACACATTCCTTTTGATGCTACTCTCAGCTTTGGCTCAAAGAACCGCAACAAAATCTACTACAAAAAAGTGCACATTTCAGCAATTTGTAGTGTGAGCCTTTAAACGGGTTATCCAACCAAAAATTATCAGTAAACACATCCACATTAGTGCTAAATACTCACTGTTCCCTTGTGCACCCCTTGCTTGGCTTTATTTTACTTTCTTTTTCTTGTATCATTGTTATTTACATACAGATAATCTGTGGAAAAACTACATTTCCCATGACTTATCTTGCTTCTCCCACTTTCTGTGTACCCCTTCCATATCTGCTCTACCCTGGAATGAAGTCACAGGACACATACATACTGCCTGTGTGCAAGCTCCCTCCCTGGGGTCTGTGTTGTGTCACATTTCTTCTTAAGTCCATGCAGCAACACTCTCCTCCGCATATCTAACCAGGTAATATATCACTCCCACATCCAAGGTCAGTGTAAGTGGATTCAAGAACCAAGGAGGTCATGTGCTGCTGTGATGTTTCATTTTCTGGCTGAACTGCTTACAGGGAGAGGTAGTAAGCTTTTTAACGAAATATCACAGCTGTGGTTAATGACCTGAAAATAAAGCAGATAAACTGTGCTGAATTTAAACAGGATATATACTAGGAAGTGATTTGTATTGATGTATCCAGTTATTTGGTCCATATTTTTTTAAAAACTGGATAAACCCTTTAAGAGTTTATTCCTGGTCATGCTTTCTGCATAGGTAATGTGTATTAGCATTATGCATGGTAGATCCATTACTTTATAAGGCTATTAATCAATTCTTTGTCTTCTTCAGTAAAACCTCTCTTTAATCTTTCATTGGTGTAAACCAGTGTAGATAGTTTTTTTCATTGTTTTTTGTTTTTTCTTTATACATGCAATTACATACATTACACATTATATTTCAGTCATTTTTTTTTTTTCTTTTACAAATAGCACAAATATTCAAGGAGTGAGCAAAATATAATACTGTACAAAAGCATTTCAGGTTTACGGTAAAGCCTTCAGTATTAGAAGGCAATAAATAATTGTGTAGTGCACTGATAAGTTGGCCGTTTGCTCAGCAAACAGATTACAAAGCTTTATTCTTCATCAATAAAAAAACTTTTATGTTGGCTATTATAAGGTACAGTGTTACTAGATATGTTCAATTTGTATTCTCCTAGACCAGTGTCAATACTTTGCACTACAATGAGCAGAAGGTATGCATTTTGCAGGAACAGAGAAATGTAAGAGACCATTCTTTGCAGCTACAGTAATGATGGCTGGCTGATCGTGAAATATTACCTTACTAAGAAAGTGACAGAGTTTAAGTCTTTGCTTCAAGATCAAAGGACATAACTCAGAAAAAGAGCCTTCTTCTTCTTGGTTACTGCTATTAACCTCTATTCTTACAGAAAAAAAAGCTAATTATATTGTAAATATGTGGCTCTTGTAAAAGTTCACCAATATATGAAATATATTAGCTATTTTATTAAATGTCAGGTTGCAGTGACAGTACAACAAACACCAAACGTCTAACTCGATTAAGGATCCAGTTGGGATCGGAAATGCATCAGAGGGGTTATGCACTTGGTGTTCGTTGTACTGCCACTTCACACCAACTATTAACTGCATGTGAATATCTAATAAAGTAACTGATAAATTTCATATCTTGGAGTGCAGATGAATTTTTAGAAAAATCCCATTCATATACTAGCGGTGTAGTGGACACTTGCACACTGGAAGTTTAATTTGGTAAATACATTGTAAATAGTTCTTAAAAAGAACACTGAGAAAAATTAGCTTTAGCTTTTTTTTTCAGTCATTTTTTTCAACTGCCATGACTCCCGTATGCCCATGTTACTGCTGAGGCCCAATCACAGGCCTAAGTGGTGACACTAGGCACATGATGCCACAGAGCAGTATCAAATGCCAGCTCTGGCGCTCTCCAGAGATGTCACGTGCCCAGAGGAGAAAGAAACAGATCGCTGGACGCTGCGAGGAAGCCTGAAAGAGGTGAGGGAAGGTGAGTATAAATGTTTTTTTTATTTTTTACACCTCCCTTGGGCCTACTCCGATTATACTCCGGGGTCTGAAGAGACCCCAGAGTATTATAATTTCATGTCCGACTCTATATGAACAATTTTGGACCAAACTGAACTGGAGGATAAATCATTCCTCTATACAGTGCTTAAAGGGGTTCTGCCGTTAAGGACACATCCCCTATCCGCAGGTGCTCCATTCATAAAGAGGCTTTAAGGGGACTATTAGTCTCCTGTTCTCTTAATCGCTGGGTGACCCAGTGGTCGGGCCCCCCCAGTGATTGGACAGTTATCCCCTGTACTGTGGATAGAGGATACATGTCCGTAGCGAAACAAACCTTTTAAATAATACCAGTGTGCTATGAAAAAACAACACAATCATATAACTGTAAACTAACACTGCTACAAAGTGCTAAAAACACTATGCAGATTTAAAATAACGCCACCATACAGTGCTGAAATAATAATATAGAGTCACTAAATAATACCACTACATAGTGCATTAAAAATATTGCCATAGTGAGGCCTGAGAATACAACTATATGGTGCCCAAAATATTGATGCCACAAGGAACTTAAATACTGTACCACCATACTGGGCGTTGATCAAATAAATAACACAAACATAGTGCATATATTTGCCCCATTTAATAAATAAAATGTCCTTATAAAAAGTATATATAGTAACCAGAAAATTGCACATTCAAAATTGCATTCTCAACTTAAATATTAAGGTATAATATTTTGAGTATTGTATTCAGTGGTCTTTTACTGGCTCTATGTATTACAGGTGTTGAAGAGACTTGTTCCTGTCACTGAAAACTTACTGTGTATTGATGAATATTTTTTGAAATAGCAAAAGTAATTTTCACCGCTATCATGGTAACATGCCAAGTAATTCTGTTTTAGAAGTAATTTTACTTGCATGAACAACAACATCTTTCTGAGCTGGAAATTAGGCGTAAAAACTGTTCAATTTTTGCCAGCTCTTTGGCACTTTCTGATCTAGGTTCATCACATGTAATGAAACCTAATGCTGTAATGTATCGAAATAATGATTATGGTTCAGGAAAAGTGTCCTCTGGGGCCTGAACTGTCAAGAAGGCCTGGGGCACGGGTATATGAGTTACTGGCAGAATAAATAGCTAATCTAAAATCTAGAATTGTAATCACAAATATAGCATGCTAGAATTAATGTGGGTCAGGGGATAGGGTTATTTCATTATAAAACACGCAAATAAACTCAGTTATTCATAGAACAATAAAAGTAGATGACTAATAGAGTGTCAACAAATTACCTGGATTAAAGCATAATTCAAGGTTTCATCAGAAATTACTGTATTTAGATTAACCAGTTCCATTTCATGAGACTGCCATTGACTGTAGAACATACTATGTAGAGTTTAGAGTGCTGACTAACAGTAATTCTAGATGAGTCTCTTTTCCTGACAACAGATGATATGTGTATCTGAATAAATTGCTGCTGCAATGCTACATCACTGCATCAAAGCAAAAAAAAAAGATTATATGATACAAAATAGGTTTACTATATTTTTGCAAGGCTTATCAAGTCTTTTAGTATTTACTGTAATAGTATTTATTTAAGATAAACTTGTAAAATTTAATGCATGAGATCTGTGTTTTAAGAATTAAAGCTGGGGGTCTCAGTCATGCTGGCCAGAAAAGAACCACTGACCTGGTTGTAAAGCTAGGGACAGCTTCATTGTTGATACTTAACTCTTCATTCCCAGGCACCTCCCACTCTCTTTCCCTGCTTCAGGGAAAAAAATGTGTGGTGCCACTGGAGGGATATTAAATTGTGTGGTGCCACTCTGGGGGACATTAAAATCTGTGGGGTCATTCTGGAGGGTTATTAAACTGTGTGGTGCCACTCTGGGGGACATTAAAATCTGTGGGGTCATTCTGGAGGGATATTAAACTGTGTGGTGCCACTCTGGGGGACATTAAAATGTGTGGGGTCATTCTGGAGGGATATTAAACTGTGTGGTGCCACTCTGGGGGACATTAAAATGTGTGGGGACATTCTGGGGAGACATTAAATTGTGTGAGACCACTCTGGGGGACATTAAATAGTGTGGGGACACTGTTGGGGGACATTAAACTATATGGGGCCACTTCTGGGGGGATATTAAACCATGTGGGGCCACTGGTGGGAGGAACTTAAATTGTACAGGGCCACTGCTGAGGGACATTAAACTATGTGGGGCCACTGCTGGGGTAGATTAAACTGTACACAGTCTGTACTGGGGGACAACCCCCTTACAGTTCTAAATGAGCCCTACTTGGGGCTTGAGCTAAGTGCATTACCATTCACATTGCATTACAATTCCAGCAGTCTGGCTTTAAAATAAAACCAAGATTGTGTCTGTTGCCCACATAGAGAAATCACTGATTAAAGTGGAGGTGCACATACTCACAGTTTCACTTTAATCAGTGTACAGGAGAACACATGCAGTTCACACTGTGCAGGGAGAAGATAAAATGTTACTGATTTAAGGCTAAAATATGTTAGTTCACTAAAGGGATAAAATACACATAAGGCAACAGAGTTATGTATCAGTAATTTTTTTTTTATCCATAAATTCAAAATCTGCAATAAAAAAAAATGGTTAGAGTTTCTGGAGGGTTTTTGTAATTTTAATGTGACTGTTAGAGGGTTAAATTATACAGGGCCACTGTTGGGGGACATTAAACTGTATGCAGCAACTGCTTGGGGGTATTAAACTGCACGGGGCCATTGCTGGGAGATATTAAACTGTAGAGGACCATGTGGGTTATTTAACAACAAATTCATATTATATAGAATCGGAAAGGAATGCAGTCCTTCAACTTAAATTTTTTTCTATGTGCAGCCCATTTGATCGCCTGAGTTCAAGATCGCTGCATTAAAGCATATTTTATAATCACATTTCATCATAATTTACTACTCTTTTTATATTGACATAAATTGTGACTAGTGTAGTTTTTAAATACTTGAATTTCTTGAAAAACTATTTAGTGGCTTTTTACCATGACAAGAGTAATCTGGTTTACTAGACAACCACCCCACCTACTGATCCACCTTAGTTACGTTTTCCTCCATAACTTCCAACCTTTTTTGGTAGATGCAGCAGAGACATAACAGAGGTTACACTTTAAATAATTAGACAGTTAGATGTACATCAGAGTAACATTAATTTTTTTTTATAAACGTAGGGTGTATAAAACATCAAATAATACATTTACAAAGAGTTAATCAATAGTCTTTTATAGTTTACGATTGTGTGTTTCATTGTTTAACCTGAAATAATTTCAGAGGTTCATTCAAAAGCTTAGAAAGTAACTCTAGTTAAAAGAAAAATGTTTTGTCTCCCCATTTGAAAATGAAACTGCATGGTGTAATGTTGAATAACTTACTGACAGCTTTATTGTAAAGCTATATGCTCCCTTCCACAGCACTGACATACTTTCTGATCCTCTGATGCACACAGTGTTGCTTGTATGAACAGGTCAATCTCGCAATGCAAGTCTATTAAAGCCTTGATCTGGTTCCCATAGACCTGCACTTATAGTTTGTTCATACAGAAAACACAGTGTGGATCAGAGGAACTGAGAGGATGCCAGTGCTCAGGAGGGGAACATATAACTTCACAATAATGCTGTGAAGAATTTATTTACTATCATGACAGTAGACTCAGGCTCCATTTTCAAACTAAAGGGACAAAAGTAGTTTACTGGAGTGCTTTAAAGCTATTCAAGTTAAAAATAATCTTGGGCTAGTGCAGGGAACGTTTTATAAAAAAAAAAAAAAAAAAAAAAAAAAAAAAACAAGCAAGACTTACCTGTTCTGCTAGCCACGATTTCCAGCACTGCCTTCCTGTCTTTGCCATCAGGACATATTTATGAGGCTTCAGCAGTGCTGTGAATACAGTATACACACATCACTATGGCAGCCAATAAGTTTATGGTAAAAGACTGTTGCAGCAGCCTCAAAAAAATTTAAATAGGGAAAATGTTTTAATTTTTAGAAACATGTAAATGTGGTGGAAATTGATTATGCCCTCATACCTTTACTTTTGTGATTCTTGTCTTCATTTGCACAAAAATCACATTTTTTTTTTCTGATATGCAAAAAAGAATACATTTCTTTTGCGGAATAGTAGAACCTTGATGGGCTCTGTTTCCAGCTCTGCGCTCTGTACAAAAGCCCCACCCATCTACTTCCCCCTGCAGTTGTTTGTCATTCTTTTTGCTTTCCTGATTCCTGATAGAGCTTGTGGATCCAAAGAAATATTGTCAAACAATCAACCCTTTATCCACCAAATGCATGTCACCAGCATATTTTATACACTATAATAGAGAGATAGCTAGCTACCTAGTTAAATAGAAAGATGTCTACATAGATACATAGATAGGTAGATGCATATATAGGATAGGTGCATATATACCTCCAAGCAGACAGAGGCAGCACTCCAAAAATGGCGAAAAAATAGCCCAAAGTGCAATATTTCAGTTCCTAGAGAACCTAGAGAATACAAGTTCAGTATATTTATAGTGCATCATAGGATACATCAGTTAACCATTTAAATACAAAACAAATATAAGTGTATCGAAGTCATAATTGATACATAAAATATGCAAAAAAATGCAAAGTGCATATATACTAATATACTGTATGTGATGACAGTATAATTGCATAAAACACTGTTAATTATTTATCAAACATAAACATGATCAGGCTCTACTTAAAAATACAGACAAGACAAAATATTCCTATATCAGGGATACCCATCAGTTTGTAACACGGTTGTGCAAAAGATGAGGGTATTATACCCCAGTCAATTACATGCCCAAAAACCTTCATAAGAGTCATATTCCAGCAAATGGGGATAATAGAGTGTGTATGATGCCTAAAAGACCACCAATATAAAATATTAATCAATTAATGCCATGCTAATACTTGGCAGCATGGCTGTGAAAAAATGTGAAAAAAAAACTCCTACTCAGGGTCAGAAGCACAAGCTGAACAAACTTTATAAATAAACACATGCAATACTATTTATAATATAATGGGTCATAGGGCACACATAAGAGAGCCTCTGTGGATCCATCCATCCATCTCCTGTATCTCCTGTGCTATAGTGCAATCTGAAAAAAAAAAAAAAAATAATAATATACACATTAGATTGAAGTGCAGAATTATAAAATTCAAAAATAATTCCACATTACATACACAGATAGGTGTAAATCCCTCCTATGCAAGCTCGAAGGCAAATGTCAATCAAAAATCTACATTTAAGCCCTTTAGTTTCAATGTATTCAGGCGAAAGATTCATTGGAGCTCCCTGTATCAATATTTTCTCACTATTACTGTCACGTCTCAAGACAGGGACATGGTCAATGATCCGTACTTTGATTTGGAAGTCAGTATGTCTAAGATCAGTACAGTGTTTTAATACTGGTAGATTTGTGCATTTTTTAAATATGTTATAACAATGTTGAATCAACGTGTTTTTATGTCCAGAATGGTTTCACCCACATATAATAAATTACAGGGACTTTGAAGTACATAAATCACATGAGCACTTTCACTTGTCAAAAATGTCTAATAGAATAGTGTTTTCCTTTCTGTGGGTGTACAAATGAATCACCATTCATAATCAATTTAAATTTAATGCATACCAAACAGGGGATTTTGAGGTGTTTGAATAGACTCAATATTTTTGGTCCAACATCTGCATGTAACACCATATCTTTAATACTACATGCCATCCTGTAGGAGAACAAAGGTGGTTTCTGGAATTCAGGACCATTTGACAAATATATCCCCAACATGGGCCAGTGTTTGATTGCTAACAATATTTGCAATGTACTATGTTCAGAATTTTTACTCCTAGTTGTCCCTCTTAATATCTCAATACAGGACAACTATTCAGCTCTATGCCTATGTCAATCTATCAAATGCTTTGGGTATCTCGAATTTTGATGCCATCGTATCAAACATCTGCACTATCCAAGTCTTATCACTGACAATTTTCTTAACCTGTCAAAGTTGAATATATGGGAGAAAGTTAATCATGCTATGTGGATGATTGCTATTGTAGTGCAGGAAATTTTTTTTAACTGTGGGTTTGACAAACAAATCCATATACATAGTTACATACATAGTAGATGAGGTTGGATGAAGACATCAGTCCACCAAGTCCAACCTATAACCCTACAGTCCCCTACAGTGTTGATCCAGAGGAAGGCAAAAAAACCCCCATGAGGCTTATGCCAATTGCCCCATTTCATGGGAAAAAATTCCTTCCCAACTCCAATCTGGCAATCAGCATAAAACCCTGGATCAACGTGCCCTTAAAATCTAAAACCCATAACCTGTAATGCTGTTCTGTTCGAGAAAGGCATCCAGGCCCTCTTTGTACTTGTTCAATGAATCCACCATCACCACTTCCTGGGGCAGAGAGTTCCATAGCCTTGTTGTTCTTACTGTAAAGAATCCTCTTCTATGTTGCTGGTGAAACTTTCTCTCCTCCAGTCGTAGAGGATGTCCCCTTGTCAATGTCACTGGCCTAGGGGTAAAAAGATCATTAGAAAGTTCTTTGTGCTGTCCCTTCATGTATCTGTACAGTCATGGCCAAAAGTTTTGAGAATGATACAAATATTAATTTTTACAAAGTCTACTGCTTCAGTTTTTCTAATGGCAATTTGCATATACTCCAGAATGTTATAAAGAGTGATCAGCTTAACAGCAATTACTTGCAAAGTCAATATTTGCCTAGAAAATGAACTTTATCCCCCAAAACACATTTCAACATCATTGCAGCCCTGCCTTAAAAGGACCACCTGACATCGTTTCAGTGATTGCTCCATTAACACAGGTGTGGGTGTTGATGAGGACAGGGCTGGAGATCAATCTGTCATGATTAAGTAAGAATGACACCACTGGACACTTTAAAAGGAGGCTGGTGCTTGCCATCATTGTTTCTCTTCTGTTAACCATGGTTATCTCTAAAGAAACACGTGCAGTCATCATTGTACTGCACAAAAATGGCCTAACTGGGAAGAGTATTGCAGCTAGAAAGATTGCACCTCAGTCAACAATCTATCGCATCATCAAGAACTTCAAGGAGAGAGGTTCCATTGGTGCCAAAAAGGCTCCAGGGCGCCCAAGAAAGACCAGCAAGCGGCAGGACCGTCTCTTAAAAGTGTTTCAGTTGCGGGATCGGGCTACCAGCAGTGCAGAGCTTGCTGAGGAATGGCAGCAGGCAGGTGTGAGTGCATCTGCACGCACTGTGAGGCGGAGACTCTTGGAGCAAGAGTTGGTCTCAAGGAGGGCAGCAAAGAAGCCACTTCTCTCCAGAAAAAACATCAGGGACAGACTGATATTCTGCAAAAGGTACAGGGAGTGGACTGCTGAGGACTGGGGTAAAGTCATTTTCTCTGATGAATCCCCTTTTCGATTGTTTGGAACATCTGGAAAACAGCTTATTCGGAGAAGAAGAGGTGAGCGCTACCACCAGTCTTGTCTCATGCCAACTGTAAAGCATCCTGAAACCATTCATGTGTGGGGTTGCTTCTCAGCCAAGGGAATCAGCTCTCTCACAGTCTTGCCTAAAAACACAGCCATGAATAAAGAATGGTACCAGAATGTCCTCCAAGAGCAACTTCTCCCAACCGTCCAAGAGCAGTTTGGCGCTCAACAATGCCTTTTCCAGCATGATGGAGCACCTTGCCATAAAGCAAAGGTGATAACTAAATGGCTCAGGGAACAAAACATAGAGATTTTGGGTCCATGGCCTGGAAACTCCCCAGATCTTAATCCCATTGAGAACTTGTGGTCAATCATCAAGAGACGGGTGGACAAACAAAAACCAACAAATTCAGACAAAATTAAAGCATTGATTCTGCAAGAATGGACTGCTATCAGTCAGGATTTGGTCCAGAAGTTGATTGAGAGCAAGCTAGGGAGAATTGCAGAGGTCCTGAAGAAGAAGGGTCAACACTGCAAATATTGACTTGCTGCATTAACTCATTCTAACTGTCAATATAAGCTTCTGTTACTCATAATATGAATGCAATTATATTTCTGTATGTGATAAAAACATCTGACAAACACACATAAAAACCAGAGGGCAGCAGATCATGTGAAAATATAATATTTGTGTCATTCTCAAAACTTTTGGCCATGACTGTACATTGTTATTAGATCTCCCCGTAGACGTCTTTTCTCTAAACCGAATAACCCCAAGTTTGTTAATCTATCGTTGTACTCCAATCCACCCATTCCCCTAATAATTTTGGTTGCCCTTCTTTGCACTCTTTCTAGTTCGATTTTGTCTTTCTTGTATACTGGGGCCCAGAATTGTGCACAATAGTCTAAGTGTGGCCGTACCAGTGATTTGTATAGAGGCATAACTATGTTCTTGTCATGAGAATCTAGACCTCTTTTGATGCATCCCATAATTTTATTTGCCTTGGCAGCCGCTGCCTGGCACTGGTCACTAAAGGTAAGCTTATTGTCCACCACAATCCCCAAGTCTTTTTCATTGGCAGTTTTACCCAGTAGTTTACTATTAAGTACATAATCATACATTTTATTTCGTCATCCAAAATGCATAATTTTACATTTGTCAATATTAAACTTCATTTGCCAAGTCTCGGCCCATGCTTCCAGCTTCCTTAGATCCCCTTGTAATATTCTATTATCCTCCTCATTTTTGATTATCTTACAAAGTTTAGTATCATCTGCAAATATGGACACCCTGCTTTGCAAACCATCTACCAGGTCATTAATAAAGTTATTAAACAGGAGAGGGCCCAATACTGACCCCTGTGGCACCCCACTGGTGACTGTTACCCAGTCTGAATATTTACCATTAATAAGCACCCTCTTTCCTTTCAGTGAGCCAGTTACGAACCCAAAAGCATATGTTTTCCCCCAGTCCCAACATTCTCATTTTGCATACCAACCTTTTATGTGGTACAGTATCGAAAGCCTTTGAAAAGTCCAGATACACCATGTCCACTGCATTACCCATGTCTAGTCTTGAACTTACCTCTTCATAGAAGCTGATGAGATTAGTCTGACAGGACCGATTCCTCATAAAACCATGCTGATTGGGTGTGATAAGATTATTTACATTGAGGTACTCCAGGATAGCATCTCTTAGAAAGCTCTCAAATATCTTACCCATCACAGAAGTCAAACTTACTGGCCTATAGTTTCCAGGCTCACTTTTAGACCCCTTTTTGAAAATTGGCACCACATTTGCTATGCACCAATCAAGTGGAACAGACCCAGTCATTACTGAATCCTTAAATATTAGATATAAGGGTCTGTCTATCACTGTGCATAATTCCCTCAGAACTTGGGGGTGTATGCCATCTGGACCCGGTGATTTATCTATTTTAGTGTTTTGAAGGTGGTTCCGCACTTCCTCCTGAGTTAAACAGGTGACATTTAATGGAGAGTTAACATTACCCCTAATCATGTTGCTGGCCATTGAATTTTCTTGTGTAAACACCGTAGAGAAGAAGGCATTTAATAGTTGTGCTTTTTCCTCATCCTCCTCCACCATTACACCCAGATTATTTTTGAGAGGGCCCACATTGTCAGTTTTTATTCTCTTGTTATTTATGTAATTGAAGAATAATTTTGGATTATTTTTACTTTCCTTGGCAATTTTTCTCTCAGCCTCAATCTTTGCCTCCTCTATTTGTCTTTTACACAATTTATTTTTCTCTTTATATTTTTTTAATGCTGTGTCACTACTTTATTTTTTTAGCACTTTAAATGCTTCCTTTTTATCCCTCATTGCACTCCTTACCGTTTTAGTTAGCCATATTGGCTTTCTATGATTTCTGGCCCGCTTATTCCCATAAGGGATATGTTTTTTAGTGGTCCTATTTAGAAGGCTTTTGAAAATGTCCCATTTTGTTTGTGTTCCGGTCATTTTGAGGACATTGTCCCAGTTTATGCTGCTAATCTCCTCTCTTAGCTGGTTAAAATTGGCCTTCCTGAAGTTTAGTGTTTTTATTCCCCCTCTACTGAACATTTTTTTAGTGTGTACAAGAAAACTTATTTTGTTATGGTCACTATTACCAAGATGACCCCCAACCTCCACTTTTGACAATGTGTCAGGTTCATTTGTTAAAATTAGGTCTAAAAGTGCCTCACCTCTTGTTGGGTCCTGCACTAGTTGCGATAGGTAATTGTGTTTTATTACTGACAAAAACCTGTTCCCTTTGTTGGACCTGCAGCTTTCTGCCTCCAGGTTGATATCTGGGTAGTTGAAATCCCCCATAATAATGACTGTATTGTGCTTTGCGGACTCATCTATTTGTTTTATTAGTACATTTTCAGCTTCTTGCATTATATTTGGAGATTTATAACAAACCCCTATCAGTATTTTATTATTCTTTGTTCCTCCCTTAATTTCCACCCATAAGGACTCCACATATTCATTTTCCTCCCAGATGTCCTCACGCAGAAGTGGCTTAAGGCAGGATTTTACTTATAAGCAAACCCCTCCCCCTTTCCTATTGGTACGCTCCTTTCTAAACATACTGTACTCCTGTATATTTACAGCCCAGTCATAGCTAGAGTCCAGCCATGTCTCACTTATCCCCACCATGTCATATTTCTCTTCCAACATTATCACTTCCAGTTCCTCCATCTTGTTAGTGAGACTTCTGGCGTTAGTATACATACATTTCAAGGATTTATGATTATCCCTACTCTTCCACTGCCTACTGACTGTTCTAACCCCACCCCCCGCTCCAGCCCCAGTTACATTATTTAGCCCTCTTTCCATTTCTACACTATCATTCCCTCTACATCTGTTACCCTACCCCCCCAGTCCCTAGTTTAAACACTCCTCCAACCGTCTAGCCATCTTCTCCCCCAGCACAACTGCACCCTCCCCATTGAGATGCAGCCCATCCCTACCATAGAACCTGTAGCCCACAGCAAAGTTGGCCCAGTTCTCCAGGAACCCAAACCCCTCCTTCCTACACCAGCTTTTGAGCCACTTGTTTACCTCCCTAATCTCCCGCTGCCTTTCCTGGCTCGAGGTACAGGTAGTATTTCTGAAAATACTACCTTGGAGGTCCTTGCCTTCAGCTTTCTCCCTAGATCCCTGAAATCATTTTTAAGGACCTTCCACCTACCGCTAGCTTTGTCATTTGTGCCAACGTGCACCATGACCGCTGGATCCACACCAGCCCCACCCAGTAATCTATCAACCCGATCCGCGATGTGTCGAACTCGAGCGCCAGGAAGGCAACACACCGTACGACGATCCCGGTCTTTGTGACAGATTGCCCTGTCTGTTCCCCTAATAATTGAATCCCCCACTACCAGCACCTGTCTAGGCTTCTCTGCACTCCTATCCCCCTTCTTACTGGAGCAGACATTCCCCTGGCGGTCAGAGGAAGTGTCTTGCTGCAGCAGTGTTACCCCTGTACTAACATCCCCCTCATCTGCCAATTTAGCAAATTTGTTGGGGTGTGCCAGTTCAGGACTAACCTCCCTGGCACTCTACCCCGCTGCTTTCTAACTGTCACCCAGCTAGCTGCCTCATGTTCCTGCACCTCCATGCTACCATTCCCCTCTGCACTTACCCCAACGAGTTCCTGCTCTGTGAGCAACAAACTCCTTTCCAAGTTATCAATGGATCTCAGTCTTGCAATTTGCTCATTTAGATCCATGATCTGGGCTTCCAAATGTGCAACGTGCTTACATCTTGAACAGCAGTATGCCCCCTCAAGCGACTGCTCAAGCAGAGAATACATGCTGCAAGATGTACACTGGACCGCATTGACAAGCATGGAGCACATCTTACCTGATGGGGATGTTTTTTTTTTTTTTTTTTTTTGTAAAGTCCCTGAATCTAAAGTCACTTAATCTTAAGTCACACTTAGATCAAACACACTTGGGATCAAACCACACTCGCCAGCTCACACACTCGCTTTATACTTAGCTTTTAAAGCTGCTCCAAATTGCAGACAAGGCTGCCGCTGATTCCTCTGATTGCAAAGGGAATAGAGAAAAATCTATTTTCAAGGCAGACTTCCACGTCTAAAAACTGTAATCTCTCTAAAGAATATGTAATTGTGAATTGTGAACACTATTAAGGAAATCATGGAATACCAACAATTAGGTCACAGAACCAATACAAATAAGAAAGATGTTCTCTGTGTATTGCCACCACCCCAAAACATGGGTGAAGTGGTGGGACACAAAGAAGACCTCCTCCTCGAAGGCATTCATAAATGTGTTTACATACAGTAAGAGGGTGACATGTTGGCACCCATGACACATTCGCTTAAGGTACAAATTAATACCAAACAGAAAATAGTTGTTAGTTAATACCATTTTATTTCCAAGTACATGAGAAATATCTTGAATTCCTCAAAATAATTGGCCATTTGTCAGAGCCCATGATCATGTGTATAGAGAAATTACATTGAAAGAAACAAGCACTACAGTCATGGCCAAAAGTTTTGAGAATGATACAAATATTAATTTTTACAAAGTCTACTGCTTCAGTTTTTCTAATGGCAATTTGCATATACTCCAGAATGTTATAAAGAGTGATCAGCTTAACAGCAATTACTTGCAAAGTCAATATTTGCCTAGAAAATGAACTTTATCCCCCAAAACACATTTCAACATCATTGCAGCCCTGCCTTAAAAGGACCACCTAACATCGTTTCAGTGATTGCTCCATTAACACAGGTGTGGGTGTTGATGAGGACAGGGCTGGAGATCAATCTGTCATGATTAAGTAAGAATGACACCACTGGACATTTTAAAAGGAGGCTGGTGCTTGCCATCATTGTTTCTCTTCTGTTAACCATGGTTATCTCTAAAGAAACACGAGCAGTCATCATTGCACTGCACAAAAATGGCCTAACTGGGAAGAGTATTGCAGCTAGAAAGATTGCACCTCAGTCAACAATCTATCGCATCATCAAGAACTTCAAGGAGAGAGGTTCCATTGGTGCCAAAAAGGCTCCAGGGCGCCCAAGAAAGACCAGCAAGCGGCAGGACCATCTCTTAAAAGTGTTTCAGCTGCGGGATCGGGCTACCAGCAGTGCAGAGCTTGCTGAGGAATGGCAGCAGGCAGGTGTGAGTGCATCTGCACGCACTGTGAGGCAGAGACTCTTGGAGCAAGGCCTGGTCTCAAGGAGGGCAGCAAAGAAGCCACTTCTCTCCAGAAAAAACATCAGGGACAGACTGATATTCTGCAAAAGGTACAGGGAGTGGACTGCTGAGGACTGGGGTAAAGTCATTTTCTCTGATGAATCCCCTTTTCGATTGTTTGGAACATCTGGAAAACAGCTTATTCGGAGAAGAAGAGGTGAGCGCTACCACCAGTCTTGTCTCATGCCAACTGTAAAGCATCCTGAAACCATTCATGTGTGGGGTTGCTTCTCAGCCAAGGGAATCAGCTCTCTCACAGTCTTGCCTAAAAACACAGCCATGAATAAAGAATGGTACCAGAATGTCCTCCAAGAGCAACTTCTCCCAACCGTCCAAGAGCAGTTTGGCGCTCAACAATGCCTTTTCCAGCATGATGGAGCACCTTGCCATAAAGCAAAGATGATAACTAAATGGCTCAGGGAACAAAACATAGAGATTTTGGGTCCATGGCCTGGAAACTCCCCAGATCTTAATCCCATTGAGAACTTGTGGTCAATCATCAAGAGACGGGTGGACAAACAAAAACCAACAAATTCAGACAAAATTAAAGCATTGATTCTGCAAGAATGGACTGCTATCAGTCAGGATTTGGTCCAGAAGTTGATTGAGAGCATGCCAGGGAGAATTGCAGAGGTCCTGAAGAAGAAGGGTCAACACTGCAAATATTGACTTGCTGCATTAACTCATTCTAACTGTCAATATAAGCTTCTGTTACTCATAATATGAATGCAATTATATTTCTGTATGTGATAAAAACATCTGACAAACACACATAAAAACCAGAGGGCAGCAGATCATGTGAAAATATAATATTTGTGTCATTCTCAAAACTTTTGGCCATGACTGTACCTCTGCACTCAGTAATTACAACTCTTAATGTACGAGGTCTCAGCACCTGGTCAAGGAGAATAGCATTGTTAGTCAGTATAGCATTTGTGCCGGAGACTATAGGACGGCCGGGGGGGTTAGTTAGTCTCACGTATCTTCGGTAGACACTAAATTGCAGATATTGGAGGATAAGCCTCATTAGTCATATTAGGAAATTGTAAGCATGAATGCTAAAATTGTGATCTCAGACATAGTATATCTTTTTTCACTGCAGTAATGAAAGCTCCAACAACAGGTACAGTCCCAAGTGTTGTTAACTCACTCCTAATGGATTATTTACAGTTTTTGAACATCAATTCTGTGTCCCTCACATAGGTATCTATCCCATCAGGATAAAAGATACTGCTTTTAAGTTTTATATGCCAAAAAAAAACAATATAAATGTATCTCTAAGTAAAACCAATTAACATTAATCTGTGGGCAAAAAGACAAACTCGTATTCAAGACACAGATCTCAGCATTAGTAAATCATATAGAGGAAATATTTACCACTAAGTTTTCTTGATTTTCCTCATGATAATCTGTGTAATTGGTCTGTCCTTGTCTTTCTTTTCATCTTTTCTGATGGTGTTGACCTCCACATCTAGTTCTGTGTTGTTGTTCATTGTTGGTGTTAATACTTGCTCTGAATATAAACAATGAAGACATAGATTTCTTCTCTGATCTATGCCTTGTTTCGTGTTTCTGCTTTTTTCGACTGTATCCCATGTTGTTGCAGTATTTTGGGATTTGGAATCATTTTGCCAATTAAATTTCTCATCCAGTCTATAATCCTCAGTCTCTATTCAATGTATGCCTTTTAAACTCCTGTCTAGTATGTCTGTATAGTCCCCTTGTTCCATAGCATTCTGTAGTGTAGACTCAATACTAACAATTTGAGATTTAAGAGATTGTGTCTCATCCTGAAGGTAATAGTATAATGTTGTACCATGTTAGTCATAGAAAGTAGTGGAGGAGTGAAGAAATCAGGCGATACCTTTTAGAGGTTGAGTATATTTGATAGTAAGCTTTCGAGAGTTCTAGCTCTCTTCTTCAGACATGGTGTAATACCATCAAATATACTCAGCCTCTAAAAGGTATCGTCTGATTTTTTTCACTCATCCTGAAGGTATTCAGTATTCAGAAGTAAAATATCCATAGCAGATTTATTAGATATCTGTGCAAATTTTGTTCAAATTGAAGAATCCTTTGCAAAAAGGTTAGGTCTAACATGGGACCTCATCCCTCTTGGTATTCTTTTGTGTTTATAATATTCTCCCAGTGTGAGTGAATGAAGATTAAGGATAGTTAGTCTTTTGGAATAATTCTCAAACCATTTTCTAAGATCCTTATCAGACACATCTCCCTCTAACTCATGTAAGGTCTGGTCACTATCCTCCTACGTGTATGCAAAGACTTGGGCCATATTAATCCATGGTTCCTTCATTTACAAATCCGGAAAATCAGATGAATATATAGATATAGTTGTGTAAACAGAAACATAGATAAAAGATAGATAGATAGATAGATAAAAACCAGAATACTTTAGAGCAGCACCGTAGCCATTAACCCTTTCAGGGCTGGTGTGCAAGTCTATAAGGGTCCGGCATGAAACCCAAAAAGCCACAATTACAAGAAAGACAGCACTCCAAAATTTAGAAAAAAGTGGTAATTACTGTGGGTTTATTCCATATGTGACGTTTCGGTCCCAAAATACCTGGACCTTTCTCAAGCCTTTCTTCCAGTTATTTTGGGACTGAAACGTCACATATGGAATAAACTCACAGTAATTATTACTTTTTTCTAAATTTTGGAGTGCTGCCTTTTTTGTAACTTGTAGATAGATAGATAGATAGATCGATATCTGGATAGATAGATTGGCATATGTTTAGATGTATAGATAACTGAATGCATAGGTAGATGAATATATGCATATGTATAGAGATAAATGTATAAACAGATATATAGATAAATAGATGCTTAGATGGATGTGTAGATAGATAGCCAGATGCTTACATGTATAGATAGATAAATAGATATATGGATGCATAGGTAGATGAATAGACAGATGCATATATGGATACGCAAATAGAGGCACACATAGATTGATGCATAGATAAGTTGATATATTGATGCATATATAAATGGATAAATAGATGCATATATAGCTTCGTATATCTAGATACCTAATGAATAGATGCATAGAGATGTAGAGATATATCCATATTGCATCCATAATATATCCTATTTTGCATATCAGGAAAAAATGTGATTTTTGTGGAAAAGATTTACAAAATTAAAGGTATGAGTGCACTGAGACTGTCTACTGCCAGGTACTATGGGAGGGGGTTATAAACTCCCTTTCTTGACATCTGCTGTAATACTATGGCCAATATCAGGTTTTTAAATATGGCTGACTAAGGCATCATTTTCCTGGAGACACATGAGTCCCACCATTTAGGAGTGGATCGCCAGCCCTGCAACAAGATCCAGGTATCGCAATCCATTTCCATGACAGAAGGGAGCCTTTAATAGGCTTGTCTGGCATTCACTTCTATTACAGGCTGCTCTTGTAGCCTGTAATAGAAGTTCATTACAATGCATTTTATTAGTGATCAGACCTTCTGGGGTACAAGACCTCTAGAAGATCTAATAGCTACAGTAAAAAAAAAAAAAATAAAACCAAAAGAGCTGAACCTCTGTTTAACCTCCCATAATAAATATAATATAATACTGCAGTTCCCCTGCAAAAAAGACACTTTATGCATCCTCATACATGGAAATATATAAAAGTTATGAGTGTCAGAATATAGTGACTCTATGACAGGTGAAATTTTTTTTTTTTTTTTGCTATGTTTTGGATTTGGGAGACAAAAACGAAAATTGATAAATGCCTGGGGCAGGATGAGGATAAAGCTTATTTGCATTTTTTTACGCCAGAATTCTAGAGTGCAGATCTTGATAAAGTCCCCCTATATGTTTTTATCCCTAAATAATAACTTTTAATATTGATTAATAAATATTAATTAAAAACACAATACTCCAATTAGCAGTGTGATAGCATTCTTACATTATATACAAAATTGAAAATAGCAGATCTACTGTATGTGCTAAAGGATCACCTCTGCAGACAGTGGGCACTGACTCACAGCTAAATTTACTGATTTTAGTATAAGTTATAAACTGCAGAGTTATGCTGCTACAGGAGATTACTAGGAAACTCAAGACTTCTGAGGCTAAGTGTGGCATTTGGCACTCCTCTGCCAGTCAATTAATGGTTTCTAAGTGTTATCACCTGGGTGACATTTTACATTTTAATTACATTAAAGCTAATGCATCAACTACAGATTTTTTTAAAATAATTAAACCTACACTAAAACATAATATTTTCTAATCTGTGTTTTCATTCTTTTTTCAATTTTCTCATCATATGTTTATTTTATTCTATTTCCTGTACACTACTATAAAGGGAGTGAAATTTTCTGCTTTGCTCCATTAAAATCAGTGCAAAGATTTTCTTTACAGCAGCAGAGAACTAGTCTATAGATGACTCATTGGGAATGATTTATCATTAGGGGAATTTTTAAAGTCAGTTTTTCTGGACTTGTTACTGTAATTTGGGCCAAATACATGATACATGTGGTGCATCTTTAAGTATAACCCTTTTGTCCTGAGATGTTGTTCCAATTCCAACACCATAACAGTACTTTGGTGAGAATGTGACAAATTTTTGTAGTGTTTTTTGCAAATAAGCTCAAAAACTCACAATTTCTCAATTTGCATTCTGGAGTACAGAGCTTGAATAATTGCCCTCATTGACTCATATAGGAGGATATACTTTGCATGCTTTTTCACCTATGCAGAGATCACTGTACTAGAAAATGTAGAAGGTGAGAACACCCAAAAATCTGTTGTTAAGGCTAAGGCCTCACGTTGCAGAAATGCAGCTTTTTTTGTTGCAGATTTTGTAGCGATTTTTTGAGCCAAAGCCAGGAGTGGATTGAGCAGAAGGGAGAAGTATGAGGACTTCCTAGATATTTCCCATTCCTTTTGTAGCCATTCTTGGCTTTGGCTAAAAAAAAACGCAACAAAATCTGCAACAAAAAAAGCTGCGTATCTGCAACGTGGGGCCTTAGTCTAACAGAGCAATCTTATATAATCTGCCTACATTTTAACGGTTGTTACCTTTCATGGTAATCATACCTGTGATAATAATGATACTTCTGAGAATTGGATCTAATTTTCAACAGGGATGGGCAATGAGAAAACCACAGTATATCCAATATCTTAAAATATAGGTAATGATATAAAAATGTCAAAAATGAAAACATTTTTACTTTTCTAATTATTTATTTTCAGCCTCCAGACTATTCTAACACACCTATAGTGAATAAGCCCACTTTAGGCTAAGGCACCACGTAGCGTCCCGCAGCAAAAAAGCACTGTGGGAAAAACCGCGGCGGCAATGCATCACGGTTCTTCCTGCAGTGTTTTTGACAGAAATTGTGCAGAGTTTTCCTCTGTGAACTTTCTGCTTCAATTATATAGGTTCATCTCAATAAATTAGAATATCTTTGAAACATTTATTTCTTTCAGTAATTAAATTAAAAAGGTGACCTCCTATATTTTCTAGATTCTTTACACACAGAGTGTTCTATTTCAGGTGTTTTATTTCTGTAAATGTTGATTATGGATTACAGGTAAAGAAAACCCAAATCTAAGAAAATTAGAATATTGTAAAAAAGTTCAGTATTGTAAACTCAGTGTCACCTGCCAAGGTTTCCTAAGCCTTTAAATGGTCCCTCAGTCTGGTTCAGTAGGACACACAATCATGGAAGACGCTGATTATGAAAAGTATTCTAATTTATTGAGATGCACCTGTACCTATAGGGAAACCTGCCGGCGTTTCTGTAGGTATAATTGACATGCAACGGTTTTAGAAATCGTCACATGTCCACAGCGCATATTTTAACGCAAAGTGGGGATGGGATTTGTTAAAATCACATCCACTTTTTGTGACTGTAAAATTCCACAAGAGCTAAAGTTCTCACAACAACAAACATATTTTCACACTGACATACTGTAAACACACACAGTTTATTTTTCACACTGGAGTTTATGACTATCATAGTTGTACTTTTATGCCACAGCCTCCTTTCTTCTCAGACACATATCACAATCTTAGAGTTGGAGCCTACTTCAACCATTTAACCAGTAGCGTGTCTCTCTGCAACTGCAGTATTCCCCTTTTTTGGGCCTGTTCTTTAGGAGCTGCTTAATACAGGAGACCTCTGGATTGCATATGGCTGCCACACTGACTCATTTCCTGCCATTTCCTCTTTTTAAATCCTTATAGATTCTGCTAAAACAGCAACTTCTAGTGAATATGGGTAACATTACAATATAAGTTCCTACTTCATACATTGCCAAGCAATGTGCAAAATACAATATAACATATTATACACATTATACACGGGAAAGCAGCAAAATATCAAGTTGTCACAATACTAATGGTTGTCAGTGACAGCAATCAACAACCTGGTTTAAAATATAATTTTAACAGCTTAGATAACAGTTTAGATGAGCTCCTATAATTTAGTGAGCAGGGTAGTTTTTCCTGTGTCAGATTACTGTAAAATTTCTAATACAAAGATAACTCTTGTGAGATTACAAATTAACAAAGATTTCTGAGCAGAACTGTGATTACAGCTCTGGACTGTAGTACATGGAGTAACTCACCATTAGTTCAATATACTGTAAATTATGCATTGTATGTACAAATCTACCGACATTTCTTATGTTATTAGTAATAGTAATTATGTACTCTGTTAATTAGCAGTTAACGATAAGCATTATGTACTTGAACTCAGCAATGCCACAGATCTCACTTTAGCTATACTTCATGAATTGGCTAACAGAATTGTTCTTAAAATGAAGCTTTTGAATGAATTTCTCAAGAAGTGATTCAAGGTTAAGCAAGGTAATTTTGCATTATGCAGTGCTTTAATTTATTCTGAAGTCCTACTTTAGACAGATCAAAAGATCTTCTCAGTACTAGTAAGAAATTGGCTAAGAATATACATTTAAATTGTAAGGGTCTTCTTCATCAAACATTCTCATTCATCTCATGACAGATAAATAAAGCACTTTGCCATTATGCACCAGTACTGATATCCTGCACATAAAAGCATAAACATCAAATAGAGTAAAATTCTTCTATAGTTAAATCAAATTTTGTTATATTTCTGATTATATTTTTATGATGCACTTAAGGCTGTATTTACAGCAGGTGCTGCCTTGAGTGTGCCTACAATTGAGATGAATTAAACATTATAAATATGGTAATTCACATTCTACCTACACATCTTACATACATTATACATTCCATGCAAGTCATATACATGTGCAGCACTTTAGATTAGGGTGTAATATGCTACAAGCTATCATTTTAGGCTATTCTATGCCATAGCCATGCCATTTCAATCCTAAAAAGTCATCCAAAAGGTTAGGTATGTGTTCTTTTATAAACAACAATGGATATTAATGGATGAGGAGTTTTGTATGTTCTCCCTGTGTTTGCATGGGTTTCCTCCAGGTACTCCAGTTTCCTTCCACACTCCAAAGACATACTGATAGGGAATTTAGATTATGAGCCCTATTTGGGACACTGATTGACAACGTCTGTAAAGCGCTGCGGAATATGATGGCGCTATATAAGTAAGAGAAATAAATAAATAAATGTATAATTTTCATTAATTTTCTGATCTTTCTTCTACCTGGCCCTAATGAGCAATGGGGGAAATGGGATCCCCAACCTTCTGGTTGCAACTATTAAACTCCCAATTGCCAGATTTAGTATCAATAACTTATTGCTAATTTATTTCTTGTTCATTGCCAACAAATTTCCAAAGTGTATTTACATGCAACATATCCTGGTCCAGTTCATGTTCACAGTTTTACTTCTCCATGTTACACAACCACTAGGGCTAATTTCATAAAAACACAGTTATACTAAGGTCCCACATAGCAAACACAAAGGAAAAAAAAGGTTCAAAAACACATTTGTGTTTTTTCTACAGCATTTTTCATTGAGTTTTTGCTCCATTTCTATGGATTTTTTTCCTCCCTCCATTAAATCTATAGGGAAAATGCTTGCGATTCCATGGCTAAAATGAATATGCTGCGTTTCCACAATAATGGCCTTAGCATTATAGTAACTAGAGTACCCAAGTTTGGAATTATAGAAGAAGCACAAAAAGAATATGAAAACTTGACATAGGTGTTAGACTGGGTATGACGTGAACTCAGGTCACAAGGGCTGGTACGAGAGTTCTAATCATTGATGCACTATACTACCTTCTAGGTATTCTTCTATCTCTGCCTGAAAAAAAGAATGTAATTAATCTTTGGAAAAAATAAACAGGAAATGTGGAGATCGTGGATGATGGAACTGTAAATGTACTGTAAAATTAAAATGTCATTAGTGGCAAAAACTAAATTGTAAGGGTCTTGCCAAACGTAGCAATACCCTGACACTACTGCAGGGGTCTGGGAGGAAGGACAGAGACAAGTGAGCCCTAATCTCACCCCAGCCACTGTCCCTTCCTATTGCCTCAGTTACCCTAAATGGTAAAAGGACAGCTAGAAGACAAGCCCTATACTGGGTAAGTGACACACAGAACAGGACAAGACAAAACAAACGACAAAAGAGGCCAGGAAGCCAAGGGGTCGGTAACAAACGAGCAATGCAGTACAAAGTCAAAATCCAAGAGAATAGTCAAAAGGCAAGCCAAAGGGTCAGAGAATCAAGTAACAAAGTAGTAAGGGATATAACAAGGAGAGCAGGCAAAGACAGTGCAATAACTGGTGACTTGCTGAGAAAGTGACATCTTATATATAGAAAGTCTGGGCCCAGCCCCAGACCTGATAGATACACAGGCTGTCAATGACACAGGCCAGGAAGAGATTAACTCTATGCAGTCCAGAGAGAAATGCTCAGAACACGGGTGTGGCCGGAAATCCATTACATAGTCTAGGACCATGTTCAGACTGAGCAACAAGAAACCTACGCAAGGAATCAAACCGAACACGCCTCCTTCGCCACAGCGTGCGAGCTGAGGGTGGCGCCGAGACCCGAACAAGCAGAGACGTTACAGTACCCCCCCTTTATGAGGGGCCACCGGACCCTCACCAGATAAACCAGTTTTAGTAGGACCCAGTATTTTCTCTGCCTTTAATTCCAGATCTCCCTGAACAACAACAACAGGCACTGGAGGACCAGGCAATCGTTTTTTTATTTGCCTGGTGTTTCCAACCTTTACAGCTGAGACCGTCTCCTCACTGACACAATCTAAGGTGTGCAAGACAATACAGTGGGATGAGCACTGATCTCCCCATTTTACCAACTCCCTTTTACCCCAATCAAAAATAGGGTTATGAAGGTTCAGCCAGGGGAGCCCCAAAATAATATCGGAAGACAGATGCTCCATAAGAAAAAAGCTCATGACCTCTTGTGATGGAATCAGACTTGCCGTCGCTGGTGACCTCATTCTGGGTGGTGTAATCAAGGGTATAAAAGATGAGGTAAGAGGCCAGTGAGAGAGAAGACTATGCTGAGCCTATTGGGAGACTACTACTGAGAGACACTACAGAGAGACTGTGCTGAGCATGCAGGCTGGAATGCTGTGATGCTGCTGTAAGGAGCCTCCACTGGTTACCTCCACATGCTATGTGTGAGTGTTGGACTACAGAACCACATCAAGGATATGTGTGGTAAAGTAATTATTTCACTTTTATTCCCTTTTATTTTAAGTACTGTATATTGTAACTAGTAACTTTTAATGCTTGCATACATCTGCATATCTGTTCTGAACTGCATGTGTTAGATGTTAATACCAACCCATTTAGGAGTTAATAAATATACAAAATTTAGAAAACTTGTCTTGTATTTATCTTGTGGACCCAGCACTCACTGGCGGTGAGTGTGGTTTTTAGGAAAGAAGTCTCAGGTGTGGGCCAACGCGGTGTTGGCGCACTGAGGATCTTTCACACCTCTGAATGAGCAGAACCCACTTGCAACGTGATTAAGGGGGTCTTGAATCGGACCTTACCCCTGGCCAGTGGGGCAAAATCCGCTCCAGTAACCACCAGAGGAGTGTCAAGTGGCAAAAGCTCAATGCCTAAAGCTGAGACAAACGAGAATGTGACAAAGTTTGCCGCAGACCCAGAGTCAACTAAGGCCTGGCCAGAAACAGATCTGTCCCCAGAGGACAGAGACACAGATAACAACATCTTATTGTTACTACTGGCAAATACCTGGTTGCCTGAGTGGTTCTTCCGACTACCACTCAGGCACTGAAGCTTTTCCCCTGGTGTGCGGGGTCTGATGGAGCAGTCTCATATGATATGCCCTGAAGTACCACAGTACAGGCAGAGGTTATTCCGGAGACGATGCTCTCGTCGAGTCTTGGCATCCATAGCTTCCAGTTGCATGGGTTCCTCACCAGGAGTCATGGGAGAAATAACAGGTTTTTCAGGAGAGAGAGAGGGAGAGACAGAAAACTTGGAAGAAGCATACCCTAATCTCTCTTTAACATTTTCCTGGATCCTACGGTCAATACGGACAGCCAAAGTCATAGCCTGCTTAAGAGTAAGGGGATCTGGGTGACCAACCCAGACCTCCTTAACACGGTCACATAGGCCTTGTTTAAAGTGGACCTTTAATGCTGACTCACACCAACCTGCAGTTGCACTGCACTTGCGAAATTCTGAGCAGTACTATTCAGCAGAGCGTTTGCCCTGTCGCATAGTGAGGAGTTGCGATTCTGCAAGTCCAATGTGGTTTGGCTCAGCATATATAGACCCCAGGGACAAGAAAATTTTTTCAAAGTTAATCCACTCCTCCGCCCCTGGAGGGGAGTTTAAGGGCCCAAGCTTGTGGATCCCCCTGTAGGAGGGATATATCTACTCCAACCATTTGGGCCTGGGATGCATGTGGATTAATCCGAAAATACAGGCGACAGGACTCCTGGAAAGTCTCAAATTTTTCACGATCCCCTGAAAAACGATCCGGGAGTAACATCTTAACCCTGAAAGGGGCAGAAACAACCGGAGATGCTGCAGCAGCATCAGTAAGGGTCTGCACCTGTTCAGCTACCAGGCTTGCCAAACCTTCCAACTTGGCCGCAAGGACCTGAATAGGATCCATGCTGACCCTATGGGAAGCAATGGCAGAATGTATGGGCCGGTTATTCTGTAAGGGTCTTGCCAAACGTAGCAATACCCTGACACTACTGCAGGGGTCTGGGAGGAAGGACAGAGACAAGTGAGCCCTAATCTCACCCCAGCCACTGTCCCTTCCTATTGCCTCAGTTACCCTAAACGGTAAAAGGACATCTAGAAGACAAGCCCTATACTGGGTAAGTGACACACAGAACAGGACAAGACAAAACAAACGACAAAAGAGAGGCCAGAAAGCCAAGGGGTCGGTAACAAACAAGCAATGCAGTACAAAGTCAAAATCCAAGAGAATAGTCAAAAGGCAAGCCAAAGGGTCAGAGAATCAAGTAACAAAGTAGTAAGGGATATAACAAGGAGAGCAGGCAAAGACAGTGCAATAACTGGCGACTTGCTGAGAAAGTGACATCCTGTATATAGAAAGTGTGGGCCCAGCCCCAGACCTGATAGGTACACAGGCTGTCAATCACACAGGCCAGGAAGAGATTAACTCTATGCAGTCCAGAGAGAAATGCTCAGAACACGGGTGTGGCCGGAAATCCATTACATAGTCTAGGACCATGTTCAGACTGAGCAACAAGAAACCTACGCAAGGAATCAAACCGAACACGCCTCCTTCACCACAGCGTGCGAGCAGAGGGTGGCGCCGAGAGTCGAACAGGCAGAGACGTTACATAAATATTCAGCATTTACCAGAGTAATGGAGATACAGTATACATGCTCCTTCGGTTTCATTTGTGCTGTTACAGAAATACCCTGCTGTCCTTCTGTACCATAACAACACTGTAGTGCAGTGGTGAGTCTTTATAGGAAGTATATAGCATTACATGATTTTACAATGGTGGGTTCCCCACTGCAAGACACTATAAGGACACCAATTATGATAAGGCTTAGTAAAGTTAAGATCCAAATCATTTGAACTTTATGTCTGTCAGGCTTCATGATGCATTCACGTACAATATACAGTCTAGTCTGCACTAATCTTAAAAAAAGAAAAAACATTTGGAAATTTAATGGTTTTTTTTACCTCTCTGGTCTGGTATCTGACACAGTGTGAAAGAGCATTATTGTTAATCTGAACAAAGCGTTTCTCTGTATGTGGAAGTGTGCATACAGTTTGCTAAAAAGTTTACATACCCCGGCAGATTTTTTGTTTTTTTGGCCTTTTTTCAGAGAATATGAATGATAACACAAAAACTTTTTCTCCACTCATGGTTAGTGGTTGGTTGAAGCCATTTATTGTAAAACTTCTGTGTTTTCTCTTTTTAAATCATAATGACAACCAAAAACATCAAAATGACCCTGTTCAAAAGTTCACATACCCTGGTGATTTTGGCCTGATAACATGCCCAGAAGTTGACACAAAGGGGTTTGAATGGCTACTAAAGGTAACATCCTCACCTGTGACCTGTTTGCTTGTAATCAGTGTGTGTGCATAAAAGCTGAGTGAGTTTCTGGGACCCAGACAGACTGTTGCATCTTTCCTCCAGCCACTTACGTTTCTGGATTGTGAGTCATGGGGAAATTATTGGAAATTAATTTTTTTTTCCACTCTGGTCTGGTGTCGGACCCATACACAGTGTGAAGGAGCATTCTTGCTAATCTAAACAAAATATTTTAAGCATCTCTCTGTATGTGCAGGTGCGCATATATATTTATATATACATTACACACAGTAGTAGTGGTGCATCAGCCGCTAATGTATGAAAATAATCTCTACTATATCTACTTTTTTTTTTTTTGTTGTGTTCACCTGATATACAGTCTAGACTATGCTAATCTGAAAAAAAAAGCCTGCACTAATCTGATAAAAATATATTTTTATTTAATATAATAAGCTGACTGACACCGTTCTAGTGATCTAGTCTAAAACTTACTGAATAGGAGGTGACTCTTTTAGTGCTTTTCAATTTTTTCTTGAAATATTTTTGTTAAAAAAATAACAAAAAAAATATACAGTGTCAGAAATGATGCCAAATCACTAAGCAGTGTGCAGTAAAATGACTGAGAAAAAATAGGTCAGGGGACAGGCAAAAGGAGGGGGAGGAGGAAACACTTGTTCAAGTACTACTAACAATAAGAATGTGAATGGCAACAGCAACATTACCTCTGGTCTTGACAGCCCCGTCAGTAGCCGCAGTGTTGTCATACTTCCTTTTTTGAAAGAAGTAAACAACAGGAGGAGATAGAGGTAGAAGACATGAGTGTTGGTGGAGGTATTAGTGGTAGGGGTGTGATACTGGTGTTAGTGCTGGTAGGGGCACTAGGGGGAAATCTGTTAAGAATTGCGATTCCATAGTGGAATCCCATTGCTATGATGAGTAACAAAAAAAGTGAGTTAAGTGATATGGAATCCAGTGATGATTATTATTATTACAGATAAAACCTGACAACTGGGTCAGGGTGACAGGTTGACATCACAGGAGGAGGGTAGTGGACAGTGCAATAGTTCCATCCAATGTACAGCCTCAACATTCAAAAAGACTTGCCTGTGGTAGATCTAAGGCAAGCTTGAGTGGTGGTGGCATTGGCAGACAGATTTCTGGTTTTGGAGGCAGCAGCTACATGTGATCATCTCCTGCATGGGAATTTTTTTGTACATTACCAAATGGCAAATCAGCAAGGTGCAATAGCTGCAAACAGATAATTTTAGCCATGTGCGTAAAGGCACACATATAGGAACTAGATCTCTCCACACTCACATGATATGGCGTCACCAACATATTTGGCAAAGTCGAATTAGCAGTGGCACCAAGTGAGCAAGACCATTCCATTCCATTCCTTTTCCCCATGATCGTTTTTGTAGACAGGCCACATCCATTCCACACCCAGCACATGGTAGGCAATGTCACATTATCAATGTTATCCTCATCTTCTTCATCTGCCTCTCCTCCTCCTCCTCCATGCAATCTAGGCAGAGGACAAAACATTAGTTGTTATGCCCCACTGGCTCAATGTTTTAAGCATCAGAGGCAACAGTTTAGAAACACAGCAAGGGCCAGGGACATCACCTCACAGATGCAGTGCAGACACAGTTTCAACACCAGGAGGGACCCATCCGCCTCCTCCAGTTCCTACACACTGGACCATTTCCTACCCCAACTTTACCAGTGCAAGCTATCGGTTCCATTGCCCTTCCCCCCCCCCCCCATCGTTTCATGGTTGTATGATGAAGAGCACATTGAGTTTTGCAATTTGATAGTGTACCCCAATTTTTTTTTAAATTACAGTGGCATTCAAAAGTATTCATACCCCTTGAACTTTTTCGCATTTTGTCACCTTACAACCACAAACTTAAATGTATTTTATTGAGATTTTAAGCGATAGACCAACATAAAGTAGCACATAATTGTTTAGTGGAATGAAAATGATACATGGTTTTCAAAATTTTAATAAAAAAAGAAAAGTGTGACGTGCAAAAGTATTCATCCCCCTGTACTCTGATACCCCTAAATAAAATCCATTGCAATCAATTGCCTTCAGAAGTCACTTAATTAGTTAATAGAGTCCAGCTGTGTGTAATAATGTATGAATACTTTTGCAAGCCCCTGTATCTCAGTTGTCACTACATTAGTTGGTTCTGAAAGAGCCCCCATAGTAGCAACACACCACAGACACAAAAATCAATTTGTGCCCCAAATTTTTCTTGAAATGATGACAATTGTCACTCATCCATTGTAACTACACTACTTGCTTGTAAAGTGAAGCGCACATTAAGTGGTAGTGTTGCACATGTTGGGACGTCAGCTTGAGCAGCAGTATAAGATTATTATATGCCGCTAACCAAAGACACAATGATCACTTCTGGAACATAGTCCAGAATTTTCAATTGACAGGCAGGCTCATAACATGTCCCAAATTTTCTGGAAATTTTGACAATTGTCACTCCACCAACACGATGTTGATGTGGCATTTTCTCCCACATAGAAATCATCGAGGTTCTTTTCTGCCTCCCAAGTGTTGTTCTAAGGCTCATAGAATTCTTTTTATTTCAGAAGATATTCTACCTTTTTCAGCTGCCACCACTTAGGCAGACATGTCCTGTGGACTGGTCCATTATATTATGCCCTGCTGCACTGCTACAACTTTTGCCACAACTGTCTATTGCCTACACCACTGCCACCACTCAGATAGACATGTCCTGCAGCCTGGTCCATCATATTATGCCCTGCTGCACTGCCACACATGTTGTCACAGCTACCACCACTGCCACCACTCAGTCAGATATGTCCTCCAGCCTGGTCCACCATATCACACCCTGCCACACAGCTACACTGTTCACAGCTACCACCACTGTCACCACTCAGTCAGATATGTCCTCCAGCCTGGTCCACCAAATCACACCCTGCCACACAGCTACACTGTTCACAGCTACCACCACTGCCACCACTCAACCAGGCATCTCCTGTGGATGTACATGAAAGAATGAATGGGGCCATGTATCGTGAGATTTTGAGTGCAAACCTCCTTCCATCAGCAAGGGCATTGAAGATGAAACATGGCTGGATCTTTTCTTCATGACAATGATCCCAAGCACACTGCCAGGGCAACGAAGCAGTGGCTTCGTAAGAAGCATTTCAAGGTCCTGGAGTGGCCTAGCCAGTCTCCAGATCTCAACCCCATAGAAAACCTTTGGAGGAAGTTGAAAGTACGTGTTGCCCTGCGACAGCCCCAAAACATCCCTGCTCTAGAGAAGATCTGCATGGAAGAATGGGCCAACATACCAGCAACAGTGTGTGCCAACCTTGTGAAGACTTACAGAAAACGTTTGACCTCTGTCATTGCCAACAAAGGATATATAACAAATTATTGAGATAAACTTTTGTTGTTGACCAAATACTTATTTTCCACCATAATTTGCAAATAAATTCTTTAAAAATCAGACAATGTGATTTTCTAGATTTGTTTTCTCATTTTGTCTCTCATAGTTGAGGTCTACCTATGATGACAATTACAGGCCTCTCTCATCTTTTTAAGTGGGAGAACTTGCACAATTGGTGGCTGACTAAATACTTTTTCCCCCACTGTATATTGGTATATAAAGATATGTCTATATGACAGTACATCATATGCATATAGATATATTTCTCTACATATCTTAAATATGCAGGGAAAGAAAAAGCTTAGAATGAAAAAAAATACCTGTGCAAACTAATAGAGCCTGTAGCTCAGCATGTGTGTGTGTATATACATTTATAGTGCCTGTTGTATAGTCACTTTACTATATATCATTATAAACCATTTATTTCTTTGTTTTTGTTTATCTATTGCTTATTTCTTTTTTTTCTTTATTTTGGGGGTCATTTGATAAAGTCGCTAGATTTCTAAACTATGACCATCTTTTTAAATATGTGTTGTTGCAATTTTTTAATGAATTGCCCTGCGGAGTTAGGGTTTGCCAGTACTGAATATGTGCCTTGTACTTATTGCACATGTCTACGCATGCGCATTGGCATATGGGTAAGTGTCAGTACTATATATGGTTTATTGTGATCCTTCTGTGGATCTGTGCATGAGCACACATGCACTGTGATCTGGATAATATTCTCAGTTGTGTGATTATGTACATTTGCATATTGTATACACTAATATTGGATTAGTGGCCTGGACCGCAAGTATACACCTGTGGACCTCTATATTTATATAGTACGTGGGATGTTTCCTTCTTTGTAATATATAGCACTTGCACATTTTGTAATTGAATACAGATATAGCAATTTAACATATATCACTGTTTACATTGGCACTGTATGTATTGTATAATTATTTTGCACTATAGGCACTTTATTTGCTGATGTATATTACACAATTTATATTTTATATTTATATTGTTTTATCTTTTTATATATATATATATATATATATATATATATACAGTACAGACCAAAAGTTTGGACACACCTTCTCATTCCAAGAGATTTCTGTATTTTCATGACTATAAAAATTGTAGATTCACTCTGAAGGCATCAAAACTATGAATTTACACATGTGGAATTATATACTTAACAAAAAAGTATGAAACAACTGAAAATATGTCTTATATTCTAGGTTCTTCAAAGTAGCCACCTTTTGCTTTGATTACTGCTTTGCACACTCTTGGCATTCTCTTGATGAGCTTCAAGAGGTAGTCACCTGAAATGGTCTTCCAACAGTCTTGAAGTTGTTCCCAGAGATGTTTAGCACTTGTTGGCCCTTTTGCCTTCACTCTGCGGTCCAGCTCACCCCAAACCATCTCGATTGGGTTCAGGTCTGGTGACTGTGGAGGCCAGGTCATCTGGCGTAGCACCCCATCACTCTCCTTCTTGGTCAAATAGCCCTTACACAGTCTGGAGGTGTGTTTGGGGTCATTGTCCTGTTGAAAAATAAATGATGGTCCAACTAAACGCAAACCGGATGGAATAGCATTCAGCTGCAAGATGCTGTGGTAACCATGCTGGTTCAGTATTCCTTCAATTTTGAATAAATCCCCAACAGTGTCACCAGTAAAGCACCCCCACACCATCACACCTCCTCCTCCATGCTTCACGGTGGGAACCAGGCATGTAGAGTCCATTCGTTCACCTTTTCTGCGTCGCACAAAGACACCGTGGTTGGAACCAAAGATCTCAAATTTAGACTCATAAGACCAAAGCACAGATTTCCACAGGTCTAATGTCCATTCCTTGTGTTCTTTAGCCCAAACAAGTCTCTTCTGCTTGTTGCCTGTCCTTAGCAGTGGTTTCCTAGCAGCTATTTTACCATGAAGGCCTGCTGCACACAGTCTCCTCTTAACAGTTGTTGTAGAGATGTGTCTGCTGCTAGAACTCTGTGTGGCATTGACCTGGTCTCTAATCTGAGCTGCTGTTAACCTGCGATTTCTGAGACTGGTGACTCGGATGAACTTATCCTCCGCAGCAGAGGTGACTCTTGGTCTTCCTTTCCTGGGGTGGTCCTCACGTGAGCCAGTTTCTTTGTAGCACTTGATGGTTTTGGCCATTGCACTTGGGGACACTTTCAAAGTTTTCCCAATTTTTCGGACTGACTGACCTTCATTTCTTAAAGTAATGATGGCAAATCGTTTTTCTTTACTTAGCTGCTTTTTTCTTGCCATAATACAAATTCTAACACTCCATTCAGTAGGACTATCAGCTGTGTATCCACCTGACTTCTGAACACCACAACTGATGGTCCCAACCCCATTTATAAGGCAAGAAATCCCACTTATTAAACCTGACAGGGCACACCTGTGAAGTGAAAACCATTTCAGGTGACTACCTCTTGAAGCTCATCAAGAGAATGCCAAGAGTGTGCAAAGCAGTATTCAAAGCAAAAGGTGGCTACTTTGAAGAACCTAGAATATAAGACATATTTTCAGTTGTTTCACACTTTTTTGTTAAGTATATAATTGCACATGTGTTAATTCATAGTTTTGATGCCTTCAGTGTGAATCTACAATTTTTAGTCATGAAAATACAGAAAACTCTTGGAATGAGAAGGTGTGTCCAAACTTTTGGTCTGTACTGTAGATATATATATATATATATATATATATATATATATGAATTGTAATTTCACTGGAGTTGTTGTAGTTGCTTCCTGTTGGGACCGAAACTTCACCTTGGAATAAAGTCACTAGCTACATAATCCTAGCTACATAATCTGCTGGAGTGCTGCCATTTGCCATTTTTTTTTTTACTTTTGTATGCAGAATATATATATATATATATATATATATATATACACAGTGGGGAAAAAAAAGTATTTAGTCAGCCACCAATTGTGCAAGTTCTCCCACTTAAAAAGATGAGAGAGGCCTGTAATTGACATCATAGGTAGACCTCAACCATGAGAGACAAAATGAGAAAACAAATCCAGAAAATCACATTGTCTGATTTTTTAAGAATTTCTTTACAAATTATGGTGGAAAATAAGTATTTGGTCACCTACAAACAAGCAAGATTTCTGGCTCTCACAGCCCTGTAACTTCTTCTTTAAGAGGCTCCTCTGTCCTCCACTCATTACCTGTAGTAATGGCTCCTGTTTGAAATTGTTATCACTATAAATGACACCTGTCCACAACCTCAAACAAAGAAAGAATATGGGGGTGGCACCGAGCTGCCCACACTGAAATATAGTCCAATAGAGTCCGGAGGTGTATAGATATAAACCTCCTCAGTTTCTTAGGCTGTGCAGTGGTTGGCAACAGCCTATATCCGTATAGTACCTTCTCAACCAAGCCGGAGAGGGTAGAAGCAGCTAGAGTCACAACCGCACGTCACTTAGGCGACATCCGAGATGAGATAGAGGGATACCAGTAGCGATCCTGTATCTGAATCCACACCAAGGGACAAGGAACAGGAAAGCTTGTAAAAAGACACAGCGCTTCACCACGGATGGTACGTCAAAATCACACTTTAATCCAGACACGAATAAAAAACACACGACGCCGGGATTGGCGTTTCGGGGCAATACCCCTTTTTCAAGTGTATGACTAATAAAACAGAAAATACAAACACCACAAATCACATTCAGGGAAATACAAATTTAAAAATTGTATACATAATATCCACATAAAAAATGTACACATGATGTCATTGTATGTATATAAGCTCATCCCAGTGTCATAAAGAATGCAGTTAAAATATATATTGTTACTAAAAAGAAAAAAAAGAAAGGAGGGGAGAATAGCATCTAAAAAAGTGTCTCACAGACTCTCCAAAGTGCAAGAATCAATAGAGATCATCTAATAACAACAGTGAGAGGACATGGATACATAAGAATGCTTATTAACTTCTAGAAAATGCTAGCACAATATTAATGTGATTTCTAGAGAACATTAGCACGGTATTGATACGACATAGGATAAAACCATAGAATAAGGATTGCAAGAAGAGAACAACATAGGACTTACCAGTGTCAGTAGACAGAGAGACATGTGGTTCGGTCTAATTTGCTGGGTAATATACCCTCTGAGTGGCGTCTAAAAATCTGCACTGCACATGTGCAAAAAAAAAAAAAAAAAAAACTTTATACAAATGATGATAGTAGGAAGTAAACATATATATATAAAAAAAAAAAAAAAAAACTTTATACAAATGATGATAGTAGGAAGTAAACATATATATATATATATAAAAAAATAAAAAATAAAAAATAAAAATTATAGTATACATCAATGGAATTGTCCAATAATATAAAATAAAACATGTTGATAGACCATAATTGCAATAACTAGGTGAGGTAGGACATGAACTATGACAATATGTAGATATAGGAAGATATAAATATAAATTGGACATAAAAGAAAACTGGTATACATATGCCAAATACTCAAAATATAAAAACGTCAAGATAGATCAAAGCCAATCAATGTAAAGATCAAAAGAACATGTATGTATGCTATCATTATGCAAAAAAAAAAAAATGGTGTATTGGCCAGTACACTGGTGGTACAATATTATATATAACATGCAAATGAGATCGATATATACATGAGAATAAACAAACGATACTCTATAGACTGAAGACATGAATGTATCAGTTGGTTATGTCTTCCAATGCCTCATTGAGACCATCTGGAACTAGGGTACCCAATTTGTAGATCCAATAGATCTCCTGTTTTTTGAGTAGGTCAAATCTATTGGGTTGGCCACTGGGAATCTGTTCTAAAGGTGTTACTTCGAAACCACTAAAGTCACTATTGTGATACCTCAGGGCGTGACGGGAAACGCTATGTTTCATGTAGCCATTTGAAACGTTTGATCGATGTTTATTGAGTCTTTCGCGTAGGCTCATGATGGTCCGGCCTACATATTGTAGATGGCATGGACATTGGATAACATATATAATGTAGGATGATGAACAATCAAGTCGAGACTTAAGGTGAAACTTTTCATTTGTGGAGTGACTTATTATTTCAGTCTTTCTGTGGGAGATGTTATCACAACACTTACATTTGTTGTGTCCACACCTAAAACTGCCTGGGGTTGAACATACTTGTTTAATTTTCCTAGTGACAGTTTTAAGTCGACTTGGAACGATCAGGTTCTTTAGAGATCTAGCCCTCCTAAAAATTATCCCAGGGTCCTTGGGTAATTCTGTTTTGAGATATTGGTTATTAAGCAAAATGTTCCAATTTTTTCTAAAGATAGATCTAATATGTCCATGTAATCCATTATATGTTGTTATAAAGTTGTGATTGAAAGTGTGTATATTAGTTGTATTTTTACAACGGGGAACTAAACATTCTGATTGGGTGAAATTGTTAGCTTTTGTTTGTGTTGCTCTCACTATAGATTTTGGATAATTTCTCTCATTAAATCTCTTTGATGTGATTTTACTTTGATGGAGAAAATCTTCATCTTTTGTGCAATTCCTGCGTACCCTTTTGAATTGACTGAAAGGGATATTCTCCTTCCATTTGCGATGATGTAAGCTATTAAAATCCAGGAGACTATTACAGTCAACTTTCTTGAAAAATGTTTTCGTTTGTATGGTATTATCAATGTTCATCAATAAGAGATCCAGATATTCAAGTTCAGAGGGATTAATTTTGCCAGTAAAATCAAGGCCCCAAGTATTTGAATTGAGGTACTGTGTAAAGTTGAAAAATGAATCAGATGTGCCATCCCAAATGAAAAGGAGGTCATCGATATATCTTTTGTATAGAATTATTGATTTTGTCCATTGGTGGGGACTAAATGATTTTTCAAAAGCCCCCATAAATAAGTTCGCGAAACTAGGGGCAAATCTCGTCCCCATTGCGGTTCCCTTAGTCTGCAGATAAATCTGATTTTGAAATTCAAATGAATTATGAGTCAAAATATAACATATGCTATCAAGAATAAATGTCTTCTGATTGGCGGGCATTTGGGGATCTTCTGTTAGATAAGAGGATATAGCCTCTATACCCAGATCATGTTGTATGTTGCTGTATAGAGCTTTAACATCTAAGGTGGCCCATTGATAGTTTGGTTGCCATTCTAATTTCAATAATATTTTAATTAAGCTAGGTGAATCCTTAAGATAAGAGGGTAAGGTGACCACATATTTTTGCAAATGAATATCCACATAATGTGATAAATTCCGACTAATTGAGTTCAGACCAGATATGATGGGCCTTCCTGGAGGGTTAAGGGGGTCGTTGTGTATTTTTGGTAAGTGGTAGAAGAAGGCCAGACTGGGGTTCTTCACCAATAAATAATCTTTTTCTTTAGAAGTAAGGATTTCCTGTCGATGGGCATCCAAAATTAAAGTGGTGAATTCCTGAAGGTGTTCGGTTGTGGGGTCTTTAAGAAGGGGAATGTAGTAATTGTCATCCGAGAGTATGTTGAGAGCCTCGGTGACATATGCTGTTTTGTTCATAATCACGATCCCCCCCCCCTTGTCCGTGTTTTTGATTACTATCTCATTATTACCCTTTAGGGAAAGGAGGGCTCTTCTTTCATGTAGCGTGAGATTATGTGAACCCTGTGTATGTTGCGATATTTTCCTAAAATCTGAACTAACAAGGGCATAGAAGGTTTCAATGTGGTGACCTTTGTGGTAAGTTGGATTGAAAGTAGATTTAGGTTTAAGATTTGTATTAATGGGTTTGTTTTTTAGGATGGACATTTGGGCATCTGACTGTGAGTCCATAGTGGCAGCAGTCTCAGATCTAGTTTTATTGGTTATGGCAAAGTGCCTTGTTAAAGTGAGCTTCCTCACTAATCTATTTAGATCCACAAATAATTGTAACTCATCGATTTTTTGAGAGGAGCAGAAGGAGAGTCCCTTAGACAGGAGACTTTCCTCTGCTGGAGTTAGTTGGTGGTCAGATAGATTAAAAATACAGGTTGTTAAGTTTTGTTTCTCTTGGAGCTGGGGCTCGGGGGGTCCAGGATCCTTCCTGTGCTTCCTCCTTCCCCTGCAGCCTCTGCGTCTCTTTCTTGGGTAGGTAAGGCTTGTGACTGGTCGTGTCTTTCCTTTCGTTTTAGGCTCAGGGGACTGTAATAATCGGATATTTTGGATAGCCGAATCTGTAATGGAGTTTCTTTGGTGTGGTATATAGTAGTTGGGGTCAGTGTAGGAGGAAGGCCTAAAAAAGACTCTTTCTCTTGAGTGTTAGATAAATTTAGGGCCTGTTTAATTTGTGTGAGGGAGAGCGGGGTATTGTAAAGGGAATCATCTAAAATGGATTCAAGTGAAATATTAGCAACTGAACTGGTATTAGAAGTAACTATGGAGGGAGAGTTAGGTGTTAGTAGAGATACAGTTGTGTTAGTCTTGGAGCTTTCTAGAATATCCCCAAATGTGGTTGCTGGTAAGCATAAAGTTTGTGTTGATTCAACTAAAGGAATTGTAGATGAATTAGAAATGGATCCATGTGTTTGTTTGTTATTTAAAAGGGGATCCTTTATTTGAGATTCTATGTGAAAACTATTGAATGGTGTCTTGACTGTAGTTTGTGTTAGGTTTTGTCCGGATCCAGATGATCGGGCTACGTTAAAATCTTCGCTAAAAGTGGTAACCTTAGGTTTGTTCTGGATCTTAGTTTTAGGAATTAAAGGTGTTTGGGGGATCGCTCTAGAAGATTGGCCTGGTTCCCTCATAACACTATATTGTTGTAAGGCTTTTTTCCTAAGGGATCCATAATTGTTGGTAGCCTTTTTTGCATTTGGATCAGACATTGGTAAGTCCTATGTTGTTCTCTTCTTGCAATCCTTATTCTATGGTTTTATCCTATGTCGTATCAATACCGTGCTAATGTTCTCTAGAAATCACATTGATATTGTGCAAGCATTTTCTAGAAGTTAATAAGCATTCTTATGTATCCATGTCCTCTCACTGTTGTTATTAGATGATCTCTATTGATTCTTGCACTTTGGAGAGTCTGTGAGACACTTTTTTAGATGCTATTCTCTCCTCCTTTCTTTTTAGTAACAATATATATTTTAACTGCATTCTTTATGACACTGGGATGAGCTTATATACATACAATGACATCATGTGTACATTTTTTATGTGGATATTATGTATATAATTTTTAAATGTGTATTTCCCTGAATGTGATTTGTGGTGTTTGTATTTTCTGTTTTATTAGTCATACACTTGAAAAAGGGGTATTGCCCCGAAACACCAATCCCGGCGTTGTGTGTTTTTTATTCGTTTCTGGATTAAAGTGTGATTTTGACGTACCATCCGTGGTGAAGCGCTGTGTCTTTTTACAAGCTTTCCTGTTCCTTGTCCCTTGGTGTGGATTCAGATACAGGATCGCTACTGGTATCCCTCTATCACAACCTCAAACAGTCACACTTCAAACTCCACTATGGTGAAGACCAAAGAGCTGTGGAAGGACACCAGAAACAAAATTGTAGACCTGCACCAGGCTGGGAAGACTGAATCTGCAATAGGCAAGCAGCTTTGTATGAAGAAATCAACTGTGGGAGCAATAATTAGAAAATGGAAGACATACACGACCACTGATAATCTCCCTCGATCAGGTGCTCCACGCAAGATCTCACCCCGTGGGGTCAAAATGATCACAAGAACGGTGAGCAAAAATCCCAGAACCACACGGGGGAACCTAGTGAATGACCTGCAGAAAGCTGGGACTAACGTAACAAAGGCTACCGTCAGTAACACACTACGCCGCCAGGGACTCACATCCTGCAGTGCCAGACGTGTCCCCCTACTTAAGCCAGTACATATCCAGGCCCGTCTGAAGTTTTTTAGAGAGCATTTGGATGTTCCAGAAGAGTATTGGGAGAATGTCATATGGTCAGATGAAACCAAAGTACATCTGTTTGGTAGAAACACAACTCGTTGTGTTTGGAGAAGAGTGAATGCTGAGTTGCACCCAAAGAACACCATACCTACTGTAAATCATGGGGGTGGCAACATCATGCTTTGGGGCTGTTTCTCTGCAAAGGGACCAGGACGACTGATCCGTGTACTTGAAAGAATGAATGGGGCCATGTATCGTGAGATTTTGAGTGCAAACCTCCTTCCATCAGCAAGGGCATTGAAGATGAAACGTGGCTGGGTCTTTCAGCATGACAATGATTCCAAGCACACCGCCAGGATAACGAAGGAGTGGCTTTGTAAGAAGCATTTCAAGGTCCTGGAGTGGCCTAGCCAGTCTCCAGGTCTCAACCCCATTGAAAACCTTTGGAGGGAGTTGAAAGTCTGTGTTGCCCAGCGACAACCCCAAAATATCACTGCTGTAGAGGAGATCTGCATGGATGAATGGGCCAACATACCAGCAACAGTATGTGCCAACCTTGTGAAGACTTACAGAAAATGTTTGACCTCTGTCATTGCCAACAAAGGATATATAACAAAGTATTGAGATGAACTTTTGTTATTGACCAAATACTTATTTTCCACCATAATTTGCAAATAAATTCTTTAAAAATCAGACAATCTGATTTTCTGGATTTGTTTTCTCATTTTGTCTCTCATAGTTGAGGTCTACCTGATGATTGTCAATTGATGTCAATTACAGGCCTCTCTCATCTTTTTAAGTGGGAGAACTTGCACAATTGGTGGTTGACTAAATACTTTTTTCCCCACTGTATATATATATATATATATATATATATATATATATATATGCACACATTATACTTAACCCATTTTAATAATACAATTTAGTAAATAACAAAACATAGTAACATAGATGTATTTAGTATCAGCAAAAAGTATTTAACGAGATCACTAAATGCCATAAATAATCTGGGGTCTAATATTATATGAGGTCTGAATAATACGTACATGTGTTCTTCCATAAAGACCACTCCGTGACCTGGCATTCACAAATTACCCTGTGAGCGGCTGTCCCAGGTTGATGTTTCTGAAGATGAGTCAAACAGATGCATAGAAGAGTTTCTACTGATTAGCAGGAGGAAGTCTTAAAACAACAAAGAAACTAAGAGAACTAGTTTAGTAACAATCTGAGGGTTAACAAGCAAATAAAACAGCGCAACAGGAGATTTAGATAGAATCTAATACTATAACTAGACTGTGTCTTAGAGCGATGCCAACCTATTTAAAAAGAACTGCCACTGACATCATTAGTTAGTGTTAGGTGCCTTAGCAACCCTATACAGCTGGGAGGATGAGTTGGGAAAATAGGGGTAAGAGGCAGTCTTTTGAAAATGTAGGACCCATGTAACACTGTGCACATGATATAGATATTTTGCAGTGGGTAAGCAAGTCTGGGTCCCCTGTACTGCCATGAAGGAAGTGCCAGTATCAGCACAGGCTCTGGAGTAGACTGATATTGATGTGATTTGGGAACAGGAGCACTGAAACACAGCAGCACAGTGTTGTCATGAGAAGTCAAATGGAGTGTAAACAAGAGAGAGGTTTAGCGCCTAGGGGTAGGAGGAGTGATTAGACTGTGTGAGAGACCTGGAAAATCTGTTGTTGGCTTATGAGCCTGTCCATTGTAAGAGTGTCAGTGGGTTAGAGGTCAGAGTGGACTTGTCCATCATGTATGTTGGAGGCAAGGAAAAAGATTAACGAGGAGCCTATGCAAACACAGTGTAATGGGCCAGAATGATTTTGTTAACCCATAAGAAATGGTGCTGTTGTGCTTTTGCCAAGCAAGGCCTGAGGGAACCATTTCCTTGGGAAAAAAGCAGCTTGATAAACACTGTAAGGGTTGTTGATAGGGTTGTATAAGCAGAAAGTGTCATGAGTTTTGGAAGGAGTCAGCTCTCGGTCAAGTTAGGTCATTCTGTGAGAGATCTCAATCAAGCTCTGAGCCAATGGGAGTTGAAGAAATGGCCTCAGCCCTGGAAGGTGCTGTTTGCAATGTTTGGGGACCATTGGTTAGCCATAAGAAATTTGCTCCCTGGATCCCTGAAACAATGGCCTGGATATTTTAGTCATGTAATGCACTGGGATGAATAGTGTTAATCTTATTGCTTGTAGAGCCAGATGCCAGGAAAGTGATCCTTTTTCTGTGAAGGTTTGTAGGTTAACTGTTGGACGTCATCCAGTCTACTTTTGCTAGGTTGTAGTGGTCGGTGTAAAGATAAGACAGAACAGTGGTCTCTGAGATGTTAGCAATGACCTGACTGTGTTTCTGTCCCACCTAAAGTGTACTGCAACTGTTAAGTATATAGAGCTGTTTACTGTGAGCTGCCAACAGCCAAGCATGTTATGCTTTGTCAAAGTGAACTATAACTTTCAAACGTAATGGGGCACACTTGTATTTGCAACCATCAAGAATCTATGGGTAGTTATTTGTCTAACTGCTATAGGTATATTCTAGTAATGATAACCTACTGGGAATAGCAGTATTTATTGCTTCAAATAAATTATCGAAAATATGTCAGCATCTCTTATGTTTCTATTAAACAGTCAGATTTACTGAACACAAGTCTTTCTTCTAGAAAAAAGTTTATTGCCTAGCAGTAATACTAGAAGAGCTCAGAATATCGCCCACTAAGCCTAATAATACCTTAAACTCAATCTGTCTCCTGGCAATCTCTACATGGATTGTGCTTTCCTGTTTTAAAATGAATCTGGCCAAAAAAGATTTTCTCATTTCTCCACAAATTGGCTTGATGCCTAGTTTTACTATAACAGCTGACTGTAGAGATATAAATCTGACTTACTACATATACTAAATTTAAGCACTGCCTTTCATTCTATTTCCATATCAGCAATGACAGATAACTGGCAGCTTTATACAAACTAAATCTATCTGCAGTAAGACAGGTGTAAACATACTATATTGTACATAAGACCCACCACTAAATATCAATAAAATATCAGAGGCAGAGCTGATGAAGAACCATACAACTTACATGTAGTTTATTCTTTTGCATCTATCTGCTTTGCCTATTTATTGATATTAAACTTTTTTTTAATGTAGTCTAATTAGAAGGGTCGAATGAATTGAATTTTTAACAACCTTTTTCTAGTAATAGTTATTCAGATATTCAGTTTCCTCAGGGGATATAATAGCAAATAGCAAATATTTTTTACAAAATCTATTTTGTTAAATAACAGATGGAAAAATTGATTCCTTACAAATCAGATTCAACCCAAATATTCAAATTGTTTGTTTTTTAGCAAAACTAAATAATATACAATTTGTCTTGGTTGAACTAAAATGATCATGCAAAGGAGATATGTGTGTGATATTCTGCCATCACCTGACAGTCTCTCGGGCAATAATGAGTGGTAGGCAGAGACCTTACAATGCTGAGGCCACAGACAGAATATCATGCTCTTTTCAAGAAAGAGAAGAGCCATTTTGTGATACTCAAGCTAGGGGACCAACATGTTATTCATCACTGTATGATACAAAGCAATTGTTCCATTTTCCACTGGGAAAAAAACTGCAACACTTACAGTAGAACTGCAGAATAATAAGAGGAGAAGTAGAACGAAGTTTACTTAGATTTAATTAATTACAGACAGTCAAATCAATCATAGGAGTGAGGAGAGAGAGATTTTCTGCACTGTACTGTGTGAGCCTGACTACACAGAATTTCACAGACACTGGAAGTTAACCCTTTCACTACCAATAATCTAATTTAAAGTCTTTTTGTAATAGAGCAGTTTGATATGTGACTGTCCACAGAGTGCCTTACATTGTTATTGACAAATTCAGTCCTGTTAGAAAAATATTTTTTGTTAAGGGTTTTTGGGCAATATTTTTTTTTCCGTTAATTATTGCAATGACACAAAATTGATGCAGCCTGTGCGCGTCTGAAAAATCTCAGTTTGTTAAGGATTTTTTGTTAACCAATACATACAAAGGGTGGGCAAAAAAACAAAACAAAAAACAATCTAACACTGTGTAGCATGGCATGTGCATAGTCTGGATCTAGATTACCTTTCATTGAAAATGTCCATGTAGGGTAAGTTGTACACCTCCATCAACATGTGTAGCAGCAATTATGAACAGGAAGAATACATAACTTTCATTGCCCATTGGGTCGATATTATGATCATTTGCAGCCACAGTCTAGAAACACAGCAAGTCCGGGTGTTTTATAGTATTGTTATCACCTTGTGCATGCAGGCCCAGTTTCAACACCAGATGGGAACCATCTGCCTCCTCCAGTTCCTGTACACTAGATAACTTCTCATCCCCAACGTCAACAGGGCAAGCCATTGCTTACAGCCATGAAATGAGGAAGGGGAGTGTAAGGTGAAACGCACATTGAGTGCTGTTGTGGCACATGCTGGGGCATCACTTTGAGCAGTAGTATATGGTGAATGATTACTGCATGCAGAAAACCACATAAATAGTAGAGCAGATAACTATGAGAATAACTTCTACCTCAATATGATCACTTTTGGAAGATAGCCCTGCTTTATCAGTTATCAGGCTAGGCACACTGACGATGTGCCCCAATTTTTTTCTTGAAATTATGTACATTGTCATGCCTTGGTGATATATTTGCTCCCATACAAGAATAACCTGATTGATAGTCCAGGTTCTTTTCTGGATCTCAAGTGCTGCTCTCATGGTCATAGAATCCTTTCCATTTCAGAAGATATCCTTGTTTTTTCAGTTGGCAGGCCATGCATTCTGACAGTGTACCACAATTTTTTGTTGAAATTTTGTAATTGTCACTCCTTGGTGCTGCATCTGGTCCCATAAAAGAATCATTTTTGGTGGCTTTTTTATTAGAAAAGCCACTTCATAACTTTTCAACCAGGGACACAGCCACCAACATTTCTTCAAATCAACAAGCCTGTAGCACTTGCAAGTCATCAAAACAAGCTAATTTTTTTTTATATAAAACTTATATTAAAAAGTTTAAAAGCAATTGGCAAAGCAGTGTATGGTTAAACTCAGAGTTAGTATCCATTGCTTATCATAGTTTTTTCCATAGACATACATGTCACATTCACTTTGGCATAACTTTGGCTGTGTTTGCCTTAGAGAGTTAGAAATTGGATAGATAGGTTCCTAGGAGCCCTGACAGTGTCACACACTATGTTTAAGCCAATTTAAGGTTCAAATCAAACTTATTTGACTTGAACAACCTGATCCCAAAACAAATCTTCAGAGATTCCCCTATCTCTATTAAACAAATTTTGCAGTCTATTCAGCTAATCTTACTGGAAAATTGTACAGTTGGCACAAAAGTACATCGTTGGTCAAATATATCCATTTTTTATAACTGTATTGTGTCATTTCTCCTGGAAATCTATGAAAAAATGAATATTGGTGTGTTTCCATTCCCTATGTTGATAGTTTATGCACACATTTCCAGGAGGAATAAAAGCAAAACACACTGTGGCCTTTTATTGGGTGAGTGGGAATTCGGAGCCATTTCTTGGATGTTGAGATTGGAACCAGAAAGTGAAGAGCAGCAGGGACCAGGCTATCAGAACAGATGTGGCAGGGGTTAACTGAGAAACATGCAGATCTTTTTATTTATTTTTAAACCCCTGTCCTTTTACTGGTTTTGGCTGGAAATGGAGATGTTAGGAGAGGTCCCATTTAATGCATTATAGCTGAGAATTCAAATTAATTTATTTATGTCCTCCCTAAGCTGTCCTTTTGGCTGCATATATCTAGATATACCACAAGTTACCACAAGTAAACCACTTCCATACCAGATGCTTTACCCCCCTTCCAGATCAGGCACATTTTTTGTATGTGTGGTTTTGAGGGCTGATTTTTATATCATTTGTGTTATTCAACTAATTTCTGCGTCTAATTTCAGTGACACATAGGGATTTATTTTTATGTTGTTTTTATCTTTGCATGTATTTTCATTTTTTTTTATATCTGGGAAAATATAAACAAAAGAGCAAGGAAAACGTGTCTGTTTTTCACTTTTCATTTTTTTTATTTAATAACACAAAGTGCTACTAAAAAACTTTATAAAATAGTTTTTCCTTTCCGTTACGGTAATTTTTATTTTTTATGGTGTCGTCGGGGGTGGGGCTATAACCTGTAATAAGGTTGTTTTATTGGCGTATTATTTTATTTATTTTTTAATTATTTTATTTACATTTTTTTTTTTTATTATTTTTTTTTTTTTTTTTTTACATTGTGTCCACATAAGGTCATAATAGACCTTTGGGGACATCTGATCACTTATTTTGGTCGGGGGAGGCTGATTTCCCCTGTAACTGGAGCTGGTACATTTAGCCACAGTTGCAGGAGGAATACAGTCTCCTGCACGTTACTTACACATAACTATGGAGCTGATCTGAGTCTTGTAGGACCCAGCAGCTCTAATACACGCTGATCCCAGCGGATCACGTGACCGCCGGGTCAGAGGGGAGCCGCAAGATGGCGGCGCCCATAGTGCTGTATACAGAGCAATCGGGAAGGCAGGGAAGGTAATAAACCTTCCCTGTCTTCTCTGGGAGCTCTGGCTGAAGTTACATCCGGCTCCCCGTTTCAGCAGCTGCACAATTTTGTGCAGCTGCTGTGTTCTGCTTGGACTACTGGTACGTCCTTGCAGAACAAGGCAACCACCTTTCGGACGTATATAGTCTATGGGCGGTACGGAAGTGGTTAAACTGATTTTCTATACACAACATGGTTTTGTGACATGTTATCACAAAGTGATATGTTAACTATAGTGTATGTGAATATGTGTGCCCACTCAGTGGAGGGTGAATGGCAGCCTTTAAAGGCTCTTGTTAGCTGTCATTGCCAAATTGGAACCCTTAACCAAATTGGAAATAACTGTAGATGCATCCATACTGTTGTATTTCTTTAATATCTACAGTATGTTAGTAACTTTTAAAATTTAAGATGGTAAGTAAGTCAATATCCAACACAGATGAACATAACTGGTCTACTAATCACTTTTAGAATAGCTTGGTTGTATATACTTTATTATCCTTTTTCTTTTTCTTTAATAACTATTGTTGGGCAATTTTAGAATCATTTAACCATGAACATTTCTTAACTGTTACTTTCTGCAGGAGCTGGAGGATGGTCTCCTCGTATATCTAATAAGTACCAATGGCTTCAGATTGACCTAGGACAGAGGACTGAAATTACAGCTATTGCCACACAAGGCAAATATGGAAGCTCTGACTGGGTAACAAGCTATCTGCTGCTGTATAGTGACACTGGAAGGAACTGGAAGCAGTATCATCAAGAAGAAGGAATTTGGGTAAAAGTTCTTATTATCATAAACTGCCATACAAATTCATAATTTGATATTCTTTATGCCTCTATGTGAAATAACAAACTAAAGTAATACACTTCACATTTAACTATTTTGGTGATATATGTGAAATGATTAATTCTATATATTTTAAAGTGTTGTACTTGAAGAGTGAAATATAATAATACGATCATAAAAGATCATGAAATTTACACTAGAACAGCATTTTAATTAATTTGAAGTTGTTTTACGACTTAAACAAATACAGTCAGTATATTGTCCTTTTTTGCTACTATGTGGGTCATTCAGTGAAATGCTGGCACAGAAAAAGGAATAAATCAATGCAGCTCCTAAAACCCCATTTTGGAGCTAAAGCCACACTTTGTGGAAATGCAGAGTTTTTGGTTGCTGCATACCAGCAAATCGAACAAAAGCTTAGGAACAAGAGCTGAGGAAAAGCTGATTTTTCAAAGACACAGCATTGTGAGCATTCTCTCTCTATGTTGAGTAGAAGAAAAAAAAGCTAAGAAAAATGCAGAAAAAATGAAAAACGCTTTTGCTGTATTTTTTTAATTGTGATTCTTTACGTGGGGCTTTAGCATAAAAGTAAGTTCAAACTAAAAAGTCTTAAACTGCACCAGGATCAAATGCTATGTGAAACAATTGGGGCATGTTTAGACTGTCTAGTCTAACTTTATACCTCCTACTAGTTGGCTCAGTTTCAAACATATTTTGATGCATTTTTGGCACACAGGATCCCATCTTAAGCCTTGCTCCTTTGCAGCAAGTCATATCCCTTTCCTAATAAACCATCCCCGCATTTCAGGAAAGCCATAAAAAGTGTCATAAAGTGTCAGGTAAAGCAGTTAATAAATGTGGGGTAAGGCATGTACGCCACTTTTATTTCTTAAATTTCTTTAGAAATCTGGCATAATTTCAATTGTATATCTGTATATAATACAGGAAGTAGCAGGTGCAACTAAGATCTACAAATGATCAAATTTTCAAGCACCTACCTATTTGGCATGTGAGAAGGGCATAAGTATGAAGCAAAGCTTTTTAGCCATGTCAACGTCAAAAATCAAATAAAGTGGTGTGGGATGATTGTCCTTGAACTGGAAGTCCTTGGTTTATCACTCCAGCAGACCGTTAGCAACCGGTCGACAGTCCCTTCCTAGTATAGGTGACAACACAGAACGCAGACAGGACAAACAACAACAAAGGGAGGTCAGCAAGCCAAGGGGTCGGCAACAGTCGAGCAATGCAGTACAAAATCACAATCCAAGAGAATAGTCAGAGACAAAACCAGAGGTCAGGAACAGGAATGCAAGAAATAACAGAATAGGAGCTAGCAGGGACAAGTCACAAGACAGAATCAATAGCCAGCGACCATGTGAGGGCTGACAACCTGTTTATAGAAAGTCAGGACCTGCCCCAGACTGGATTGGTAGACAGGCTGTCAATCACACAGGCAAGGCTGAGATGAACTATTAGAGGAGCAGAAGAAACAAAGATGCAGGAGACGGGTGTGACAGAAATTCAATTACATAGTCTAGGACAGTGTTCAGACTGAGCAACAAGAATCTTAATCAAGGAATCAAACTGAACACGCCTCCTGCACCGCAGCGTACGAGCGGAGGGTGGCGCAGAGACCCGAACAAGCAGAGACGTTATACATGCTTTCATGTTAGAGTTAGGCTTTATTAAAATTGGCAGCCTGGTGGATAAGGGATAAGTGTCCTTAATGGCACAACCCCTTTAAGACCAGTATATCACCGCATTCTTTGCTGTTCTATCATCAACAGATTGGTGATAATATTCACGATACATCACAAAAAGTATAGAGCCTTTCTCTTTCTGAAAGTAAATAAAGTTTCAGCACTGATCTTCTGTTATTCATGCAGCATACTCCGTCTCCCTGGATTCTGTAGAGAACCTGCCAGTTTCCATTTCTTTATTTAAAGGGTTTCGCGGCGGGTAAAATTTTTTTTACACATGGCTTAGAATGGGTTAAAAACATAACTGAACCGATTCCCTCCCATTCCAGTTTAGATTTTGCTGGTCTCAACTTCCTGATAACTCCAGATCAAAATGCAGGGGTTCAGAAAGGTATTTCTTCTTTTATTTTTTAACCCATTCTGAGTCGGGGAAAATCTCTTTAATGTATTACTGTCACTGTCATGTGCTTTATATGTTGGAAATACTGTATATGGAGCTGAAATACAGCACATTTTTAATTGATAGGAAATGTAAATACTACTCTTGGACTATCCAGCTTCTACTCTAGAGCACTTTACTCTAGATATTTTTAATAATATTGTAAATGACATGTGCTCTTTAAGTCATTATTGCTACATTAAGTTATAATAGTGCCGCATAAATGTTTGTAGAGGTATCTCGCAGAACAATTGCTGTGATTGTTGCCCTTACCTTCTATAAAGCTAGTAAAATCTGCAAAATTAGCCCATTACACCCCCTATTATACCAGATACCGCTATCTTGCTACTTAAATAAAAATTTATTTTAGGATTGCTGCACTATGTAGAGGTGGAACAATATATAGACACAGCATTCTCATTAACATCATGGTGTGATACTTTAATATAAAACATCAAAAGATGTTATACATAGAAAATGCATTTCATTTTAAAACTCAGTGGGTCTTGTTTATGGATGCTGCTGTAAATAAATAGGAAATGTGCTGTATTTTAAGATGACAGAAAAAACACAACTGGAATCTGCTTTGCTGCTTTGGCTGGCATCTCCACTTTTTATAAATAATCCCCTGAAGGCCTACAGACTGTGATTCCTATGCAAAAGGCACCGCAAAAAAACAAAACAAAACAAAAAAAACATATACAGTGCCTTGCGAAAGTATTCGGCCCCCTTGAACTTTTCAACCTTTTGCCACATTTCAGGCTTCAAACATAAGGATATAAAATTTTAATTTTTTTGGTGAAGAATCAACAAGTGGGACACAATCGTGAAGTGGAACGAAATTTATTGGATATTTTAAACTTTTGTAAAAAATAAAAAACTGAAAAGTGGGGCGTGCCAAATTATTCGGCCCCCTTAAGTTAATATTTTGTAGCGCCACCTTTTGCTGCGATTACAGCTGCAAGTTGCTTGGGGTATGTCTCTATCAGTTTTGCACATCGAGAGACTGAAATTCTTGCCCATTCTTCCTTGGAAAACAGCTGGAGCTCAGTGAGGTTGGATGGAAAGCATTTGGTGAACAGCAGTTTTCAGCTCTTTCCACAGATTCTCGATTGGATTCAGGTCTGGACTTTGACTTGGCCATTCTAACACCTGGATACGTTTATTTGTGAACCATTCCATTGTAGATTTTGCTTTATGTTTGGGATCATTGTCTTGTTGGAAGATAAATTTCCGTCCCAGTCTCAGTTCTTTTGCAAACTCCAACAGGTTTTTTTCCAGAATGGTCCTGTATTTGGCTCCATCCATCTTCCCATCAATTTTAACCATCTTTCCTGTCCCTGCTGAAGAAAAGCAGGCCCAAACCATAATGCTGCCACCACCATGTTTGACAGTGGGGATGGTATGTTCAGGGTGATGAGCTGTGTTGCTTTTACGCCAAACATATCGTTTTGCATTGTGGCCAAAAAGTTCGATTTTGGTTTCATCTGACCAGAGCACCTTCTTCCACATGTTTGGTTTGTCTCCCAGGTGGCTTGTGGCAAACTTTAAACGAGACTTTTTATGGATGTCTTTGAGAAATGGCTTTCTTCTTGCCACTCTTCCATAAAGGCCATATTTGTGCAGTGTACGACTGATTGTTGTCCTATGGACTGACTCTCCCACCTCAGCTTTAGATCTCTCCCACCTCAGCTGTAGATCTCATCCAGAGTGATAATGGGCCGCTTGGCTGCATCTCTGATCAGTCTTCTCCTTGTTTGAGATGAAAGTTTAGAGGGACGGCCGGGTCTTGGTAGATTTGCAGTGGTCTGATACTCCTTCCATTTCAATATGATCGCTTGCACAGTGCTCCTTGGGATGTTTAAAGTTTGGGAAATCTTTTTGTATCCAAATCCGGCTTTAAACTTCTCCACAACAGTATCACGGACCTGCCTGGTGTGTTCCTTGGTCTTCATGATGCTCTCTGCGCTTTAAACAGAACCCTGAGACTATCACAGAGCAGGTGCATTTATACAGAGACTTGATTACACACAGGTGGATTATATTTATCATCATCAGTCATTTAGGACAACATTGGATCATTCAGAGATCCTCACTGAACTTCTGGAGTGAGTTTGCTGCACTGAAAGTAAAGGGGCCGAATAATATTGCACACCCCACTTTTCAGTTTTTTATTTTTTACAAAAGTTTAAAATAACCAATAAATTTCGTTCCATTTCACAATTGTGACCCACTTCTTGTTGATTCTTCACCAAAAAATTAAAATTTTATATCTTTATGTTTGAAGCCTGAAATGTGGCAAAAGGTTGAAAAGTTCAAGGTGGCCGAATACTTTCGCAAGGCACTGTATCACTCAGGATACTTTTTCAAAGCTGAGGTATGTTACTGTATATGCATACAATAGTGTACATTGGAACCTTCTTTCAGGAAATCTTTCCAACACAAACCTCAAACAAAGCATTTGAACATTGTGTGCATGGAGCTTTAACTATTGAAGCCTGTTCTCTACCTATAGCTTGATAATAATCATAAAACACTCTGTGTTAAGAATCTTTTCTTTAATATTTGATTATTCCAGCTTATCTAAGAGACAGTTCCTACAGTAGAACTGTATTAGTGAATCTCTGAAGGCTGGTTTCACATTATATATTTTGATGTCTGTTGTTCTATTGATCCATTATAGAATCTGAACAGTGGACATTAATCTGAGCAAAATGTTGGATAGAAACGTAATACGTCCATACAGTTTTCATGTATTGTTCTGATATTTTGACCAATCAGAAAATGGTCATTAAAATGGTAGTGTTATGTGTAAGATAAATAGAACCTACATGATATACAAAATGTTGCAAAATGCAAAGGAATAGTTTACCTTAATAGTTTGTCTCATTTTTTTGCAAGTCAAAGCTAGGAATAAAACTACACAGAGAAAAGTGTAATGTAAGCCTTTTTACTTCTCTTGTTTTGGACCCTTTCCTGGTTTTGGCTTACAAATACTGATTTTAAAATACTCACCAAAATACTGCCATGTGAAAGTGTCTTTCTATTATAAGGAGACAAAGAATGTAGAATATCATGCAGAAAGTGCAAAACTACTTTAAGAGATGTGCCTTTGTTAAGATCTGGTACTTTTACATGATAAGAATGCACTTCAAATGCTACTTCTTATTGAAATGCAAAATTGTTTGGTGAATTTAAGAGAGAAGCCAATTATTCCCTTTGTTATAAAATTATGTTTCATTATGCATTCAAATAACAGTTTTCTATTCAGAATTGGGTAAATGAAAAGGAACAATGGAATATTTCAAACAAAAAGAACGAATCACAAGGACATATGGATTACTGCTAAAATTAAGCATTGTGCACTGCGCAGCTGATGAACCATTTCAGTTTTGGCTACTGTCCATGCTAACAGTAAAGCAAGAATACACATTGACATTGCATAGAACATCCAAGTTTCAATTTTTTTTTGTAACCATCCATGCATAATGTATTCCTTTTTATTAAAGATTATCATGAATGCTCTCACTGCACTAAAGTAGCCAGATTAGTATTATGTTATGACTGGATTCACGTTTATACTTTCACTCAATGCCAAAGCATTGCAAAAATTAAATCTCAAAAAAGTCTACTATAGTTTAGCTGTATAATTGTTGTTATATGGCACTAGTTGCATAAATTGCTGTTGCCTGACTTTTATAGCTTTTGACTACTGATATTTACAAGCCTCCAAAGTTGCTATTTCATTAATAGTGCTGTTAGGCTCTGTTCACATTGCATGTAAGACATCTGGTTTACGTATCTGTTTTATGTGTATATAAAAAAATGCTCCTGATGTTTACTCCAGATAGGTATCTCCAACATCCAACAAACGTTACAAGCCATACAGTCACCCACTGACCAGCATTATAAAATAAAGTATACTGTGCCTTATACAGATGTAACAAATGAAGCATAGGCACCCTATAGTTTTAAAGTAGAGTACACCAAGAGATAAGCTAATAGTCTTAGAAATATTGTATTCAATTTGTGTATAATTAAACAAATATACACCAAAAAAAAAGAACATAGCTACATGTGTCGCCTATTAACCATCATTGTAAAATAAAGTACAAAAGACACCCGGCCCCAAATCAGTGTAAAGAGTCTGTTGTTATACAGTATTCCGTTTGTCTATCCCTTATAGCATAAGTCAAGCAAAGAATTATATATAACAAAGTCAACATAATTACACAAAAATATCATATAGTACTCTATAGAAATCAATACAGGACAATAAAATCAGGGTCCAACTAGGAACACTATAAAAGGATAGACTGTTGACATTGATTCGGGGCTTGGTATCTTTTATGGGTAATATAGATTTGTGTTATTTGGTGGTTATATTCTTTGGATGAAAATAAAGATGTTTATTATGTTTTTACTTGTGGTATTCTGCATTGTTCTTTTTGGTGTATACTTTTAAAGTAGATTGCTACATGTTTTTACACTATCTGCATAATGTGGCTGTTGTAATACAAAGTGTATGCACAAGTGTGTTAGATTAATGGCATAGTTCTCTTAAAATCAGCTATATCTTATCCTATTTTGTGGTACCTGACTATTCACCGAAGGGTGAGGATGGGTGGAACTATACCCTCAGCTCAAAAATATTTGATGTGATGAGAGCACAACTAATATTGTGTCCATTTTGGGGAAGGTACTTTAGACATAAAGCAGACACCATCATCTTGTATATCAGTGTGCCTGTAATTACTTTGTTCTGTCCACAAAGTAGGCAGCACAATGGTGATCACAGATTCATTTTATTAAGGGTGATTTTTCTACCCTAAACTGGTCCCAACATGTGCAGCATCAAGTAATGACCTTTCCCACATTACCCCTCACTAAGCTTTCTGTTGCTTAAAAGTTAAGCTATAAGCTTTTAAAACCTTTTGCCAATTTACCTTAAAGGGAGTCTATAATTAGAAAAACACATCTTTAACTAATGACATGTTGGAATAGCCTTTAAAAAGGCCATTTACTCCTACCTTCCATTCTAAGCCAGAGGCATCGTGTAATAGAAGGGAATGAATTTCGCTATACATTGCAATACATTAGTATTGCAGTGTATAGTGTGAGAGATCAGACCCCCTAGGGTTCAAGGTCCCTAAGGGGTCTGATCATAAAAGTAAAAGAAAAAATATTTTTTTTAAGTATAAAAAAACTCACAAAAAATATAAAAGTTCAAATCACCCCACTTTCACTAGATCACATATAAAAATAAATAAACAACAGTAAACATAAACACTTTAGGTGTCCCCACGCTCCAAAATGTCCAAACTATTAAAATATTAAAATATTTCTCCCATACGGTGAACGGCATAGCGGGGAAAAAATCAAAATGGCCAAATGGCTGTTTTTAAACTTTTTGCCTCCTATAAAAAATTGGAATAAAAAGTGATCAAACCATCAGACCTTCCCCAAAATGGTATCACTAAAAATGCCATCTTGTCCTACTTAAAAAGACGCCATACCCAGCTCCATACACATAAATATAAAAAAGTTCTAGGTGTCACAATATGGCGACACAAAAATTTTTTTTGTATTTTGCAAAGTTTTTAATTTTTTAAAAGGTATCAAAACATTACAAATACTATATAAATTTGATATTACTGATGCACCAAATTCTTTCCCAAATCGAGTAAAGGGAATCCTATCTAAACATAATGTGAGAACTAGGTACAAAATAAGCCAACCACCTGGTTGTATAACGTTAGACAAAAGCTTCTAAAGATGCACCAAATTTATCATCAAGCATAAATAAAATTTCGTACATCTTTAGACTGTTGGATCTAAGTTTAAAATTTAAATATTAAACAGTGTCTCCAGTGTCCTTTCTGTGGTATTTGTTTTCAAAAGAGCTTGTTCTAGGCTATTTTGTTATATTAAGCTTCTCTAAAGAAACAATATGAAAAAGCATTACAAAAATGTCTATATTAAAAAAAATACTGTAAAAAACGCATGAAAATCTTGGTAGTTTTTACACCATAAAAATTATTTGTTTTCTTGCAAGCCTTTTTTTATTGTTACACATTTAGCTATGTATGTTTTTGAAGTGTTTTGTTGGATTATTTTTTCCTAGTTTGTTTCTTTGCAACAAATTTATCAAAATGTCTCATGCTGGTTCATAAATTTGAGTATGTTTGCGCAAAAATGTAACAACTTTTATTAAAGTTACAAATAATAAATTAGGCTTAAAATTTGTGCCATGACAGTTTTGAAAAAAGGCGCATTAGATAGAGAGAACTAGAAAAATGTCAAACAACCATAACATATTGCACACAGTGAAGAAAAAAAAAAAATCAAAAACCACTAAAATACAATTCAGGATTAAATGGAATAATAAATGGCCCCCACTGTGTTATACAACCACTAATCTAATCATGGAAAAAAATAAGTTTTGAACTGATATCCAATGTGTTAAGTTCTTTTTTCATGAACTTAGTTCACCCAATAGAATTCACTATATTAAGCAAGTTCTTTTTATACTATCTTTTCTCCTAGGACTCCTTCTCTAGGACAGAAAGCAAAAGAGCTCTAATTATACAAATGAAACCAAAATAGAATGAATAATAATATGTTCTGCTGGCAAATGAGCCAGCCTCCTCTGGTTTCATGCACTATAAATACAACTATAAGATTTAATATGCAATTATATTGTATGTCACTATAAATGTTTTTTGGATCATCATACACAATGCTTTCATTCTCCAACTACATGTTAGCAACAGTTACATAGTAAACATTTTAATACAACCATATGTATGCCAAAATTAATTATGTTTATATTACAAAAGAGAACTTTTTTAAATACTGTAGTTGTAGACATACTGGGGCAGATTTATCAGTACTGTCCCTAATTCTACACCTCCTATTAGTTGGCGTAGTTTATCCCACAAAAAAACTGCACACTATCATCCAATGGTTTTGTGATTTAGGCCACATCCTTCCCATGAAGCCCTGCCCTTCACACTAAACCATAACTCTTCCCACAAAGCCACTTGTGGCACATCATGCTAGCCAGTTTTTTGATACAAAATTATGCCAGACATGTCTTGCTTGATAAATCTCCCCCACTGTATTAAGAAAGCATATTTACAGACAGTACAAAGCAACAGAACACATGGCATTTTTATTCTTCAAGGGTTTGTTCGTGAAGTTGTAATTTACTTACAAAGTCTGTGATCGCTGATGATGTCATGTGATCATTCAGCCCTCTGGGTGCTCCACCCTCCTCTCCGAATCTTACAGGTAATTAATTACCTGTGCTATAAGAGCTGGCTTTACTATAGTCAATTAGCCCCCATAACACAGGTTATTAATTACCTGTGAGATCTGGGAAGGAGGGAGGGGGTGAAGTAACTGGGGGGTGGAGCAACAGGAAGGAAGAATTCTGCCTCGGACCACATGACCTGGGGATCATGACATGGTTGAAACTCTCGGGTCCATCATTAGTGGTTCCCGGACCAGATAAGTAAATTACGGCTCCCGGACAACCCCTTTAAAGGGGTTTTCCGGGCAATTTTTTTTTAAAAGGTATTTTAGTGCTATTAATGGGTTAATAATTGCACCAAAATGCCTTTAGCAGTGTTTTGAGTGATTTCTGGCTTTCTCTGTAAACTCTTAGCATTCTCTGCATTTGTTTACATGGCTAGCTTCCTGCTTCCCTAGCCTATAATTCCCATGATCCCTCTCTCACACCCCCTCTTTGTTTACCTAGCTAGCCCACGGACTACTAGCTCTATCTATCTACCTACCTACCTACCTACCTACCTCAGCCCCAGTACCCACCCCATCATACTTATCTATCTTCTGTGTCCTGGAGTCAATTTTTTTCGGTCCTGCAGGCATCTTCTTCTGTGGACTTTTTGCGCATGCGTGGTATGTGCTCTTCGCTTCTGCCGGCGATTGTACAATAAAGCTCTATTGCGAAGGCACCGGCAGAAGTGGAGGAAGTGACGCTTTGTGCCAGAAGACTGAAGATGCGTAAGTATGAGGGGGGATGGGGATGGGGGGAGTATTGGTGATGCTTCATTTCCGGAAATGCGGAAACGGAATGTCACCAGATCATCAGAAAATGTGCCTGGGGCGGTCACATGACTGCATTTTTTTTTTTAATGAAGTCAATTAGTCAAGTCAGGCAGGGGGAAGGGGGTTTAGTTTAGGGTTTGATTTTCGATTTATGCCGGACAACCCCTTTAAGCTTACAAAGAACAGATTATAACTTTGGCAATTTGGGTGACTCTGAGCGTCCATAGCTGCCAGAAGTGAGATTTATTACTCATTGAACTTACTGTATATTGTAGTGTATGCATGAATTTTGGAAAAATACAAACAAACAGGATAGTGCAGTGGTCCTTGAGGGCACAAATACGTACAGTATACCTGCAGATGTATGGTCACAGGAACAAATGTGTGCAGGTTGTTATAAAAATTAGCCAGGTTGAATACAACATGTGTGAATTGCAAGTTGTGACAGTTTTTGGCATACAATAGTTTAACTGATAGGTTGATTATGTACAATTTAGCAACTTTAGTAACAGGAAGTGTTTTAATGCAGTCTACTTCAAGCCACTATGAGCGGTACCTATAGATAATTGGTCTGATGTCTCATGACTTGCATGCAAGTTTTTTGACCTACAGGGTATAAAACAGTTGCAATTTTTTCACTCACGCAACTTTCTGCATAAAATTGAAACTTTTGTTTATTTTATTCCCTCATTTGGCAATTTTCATTAAAGTGGGTAGAGCAGGGCAGGGATGAAGGCGGGTTGAGACGAGGATAACAGCTTGACAAATTTATGGAGGCATTAAAATGGTAAGCAGTGTTACAGTAGTTCTGTATAAACATGAGTTTGGTTGTAAAATTGGAACCACAGAAAATGCCTTTCCTCACCAAAAATATCCTAAATGCTAATTTTGTTTTTGATTCTTCTGGGTCATATCTGTTTTTTGTTCCATTTCTTGTTAAAGAATCAGCTATTCTTTGCTTCCTTTTGTAATATTTTTGAAATATGTATGAAAATAAATATGAAGGAATAGACACATGGAAACCAACCATGAAACATACATTTTTAGATTCAATCTATTGATTTCTATGAGCTTGAAATGGTATCCATAAGGATCCATTTAAACATACTGCACAGTGGTGTAGCTATAGGCAGGATAGAGATGCAGCTATTTCTCCTCAGTTCTGATACTGATACCGCTCTCCTTCTTCTTGCTCTGGGCACATTGCTGAGACATGTCATCTGCATCCGGAACAGAGAAGGAGGGGTGGGAAGGAGAGAAGTGAGTATTGACATAACACTCACCTCTTTATGGGGGAAATGCAAGAGAGCCATTATATTGTATGAAGGGCACTGATTGGGTCCATCATTTTTTATGGGGGACACTGATGAGGGCTATTATTCCATTATACTGTATGCGGACACTGATGGGACTATTATATTTTATGGGGACATTAATGGGGTATTATACTGTATGGAGGCAGTGATGGAGGACAATAATCTGTGTCGGGACACTGATGGGGCAAATATCCTGGAGGAGGCATTGAGGGAGCATTAAACTGTGTGGGACATTAGGGGGGAGTATGACAGAGGTTATTGACCTTGTTAATGTTAACATGACAGAAACATTGCTCATTCGCTGTACAATGTGGAGTGGTGTGTTTAGGTGTTCCAGCAGTGCACGTCATACAGTAAGTGAGCAACCTGGAACAGCTGATCTCAAGGGGTCCTGGCTGTGAGACGTAATATTGACGGCCTTTCCTAAGAATAGGTATCAATTAGAAAGGTGGATAACCCTCCAAATATATGGGGACATAATTTACAGTAGGGTAACTTTAATGTGGGCAATATGGAACACTCTTGGTGACAAGGGGAACTGTGGGGGCTCTAAAAAGGGGGAGTGGCTTTGTGTTATGAGGCATAGTCTGAAATTTTTCATGTTCTGCTGAGTGTACAACTTCCCCTCTCTTCCACCTCCAAACAATTTTACCTGTTGTTAAAAATTTGAATCCCACCCCAGGTTTTAGGAGTCGCAGTGGTCGTACAGTATGTGCGATGGTGCACCTAAGCATAGGGAACCACAGATACCCCTTGTCACACTATTGCTGCCTGCTGTGTTGAATTATATAATTACCTTCTCCCTAAGAAGTGATGACACGACAAGCAACAGCATGTGTGTTTTCTATTCTCCTCCTGGTTACTTTGTCTTGTACTCTGTGGTTCTGCAGCAGTACCATGTAGGAGGGGACAGGTTAGCTGGGGGGAGAAATGAAGAAACACACATTGCCATAAGCTGTGTCAATGCAGTGTAGGGAGAAGGTAATTATACAATTCAATATAGCAGGAAGTGGTAGTGTGGCACCTGGATGGGAAACTATTTGCTATTGGGGGTACTATTTCCTATGTGGAGGGCATAAGGGGGCACTATTCAATATATGAGGCCACAAAGGTACAGTAATCCCTATGTGGAGGTACAAGGGGGTATTATTCCTTTATGGAACAACAAGTTCCAACTTCACTGTTACGTTGCTGGGGCCACAAAGGGGGAGCATTTACCTTGCAGGGGGCACAAGGAGGGCACTATTACTTTGTTGGGAGCATAAGGGGACATTGTTGTCATGCAGGGACCGCAAGAGTTGTGGTAGCACAGTTAACCGACAGGTATAGCAGCCATGAAAGAAGTTGTAAGCTGAATTTTTGTATCAGGAATAATGAGCCTTTAGATGTACACCTCATGCTGCATACTGAACAAAATCCATGTGCTTAAAGTGTGTATAACAATAAAAATGTGAATAAAACCATTTATATGTATATGCTATGTTATGCTGTAGCATATTATCTTATTGCAGAATGCAATAAAATCCACTGAAAGGCCATTGAAAAGCCAAGTTAACATTCTGTGCCACATTGTTGTTGACATGTCAAGTGCCAGTTGAACTTTGCTACACTTATATTATGAGTCTATAATATGTCAATATGTGAATGAGCCCTTACCCCGAGTCAGACTCTTCGGTTGTATGTGCACACTCTTTCATCACATTTCTACATTTGGCCATTCTGTATCTATTGCAGCTCCCTGAGGCTGGGTTTACACAGTGCTTTTTAGAATATATTTGCATGCATTTTTGAAAAAAACACTTTGTAAACCCATCCTCATATATAAAATGTAACTTCACTTTTCCATTAATTAGTGAAATCCAGATGTTAATCCAGTATCACTATGATATACTCATTTAATGGTCATTTAGTAACAATACATTCTATCCATACATATAATACATTGTTTTTAAATGGTTATTTAAAATGTGGACATTTTCTGAAGTTTCATTGTATTATATTAGACAAAATAAACTTTCTACAGTATCAACAATCAAATAAGATTAGGATTTTAATGGTTATACAGTTTTCATGCTTACATATTCATCTGTTTTTATGCAGACTTAATGCTTTTACTTTAGGCCAAATAGCCAAGCATTAAACGGAAAATTGACAAACTGAGATATCCGAGTGATCATTCAAATGAAAGTAATTATCAATTCTGATCTAACAAAACAACTATAAACAATGCCACCCACATACCATTTAGGAGCAGATTATCATAGAATTGCCATCAAAGCAGAAACCACATTCAGATCTCTTTTAGAAATGATGTTCCGCATGAATAAATTAATAACACACATTGAATCACCAGAAATAGTTTGCTGAAGATTTTCTGTTACTCTTCTAACCTCCTCATATTATTTCTCTTCAAGAAATTATACTTTTCATCCATAAAATAATTTTATATTTAGGCACCAGCTATACAAATATCTGCAAATATATGCATGATCTAAACCACAGAAAAATCAAACATTTTTCTAATAAGTAGTCACAATTCTCAAATCTCAACCAAATGTCTACCTGTGATGAACCTTATCTGATGATGATTGAAAATGGCTATCTCCTTGTAAAGCTGCCAATAAAGATCACAGTATTATGAAAACAAATACCCAAAGGGACATAATCTTATAGATACACTGTCCTTTTCATTTACCCATCAAAATCAAACAGGTATAAAGAAATACATGTGCTAGAACCACTAGAAAAGATATATAGTGCAGCCTACCTGCACAATCGAGGAAAATAACATATAAATAATATTTATGCAACCTATTGATCCACTGACATACTTTTATTCTGCTTTAATTTTTTTTATTAATCTTAAAAATATGGCCACATACTAATCTCTAAAGGATGCTTCTGAATCCCTCTGAGGAAGTGAGCATAGACAAAATTACTATAAACATTAATGAGTTGCTGGATCGGTACAAGAGACTTATATGTAGCGATAGTCATTTCTATAGTGTCAAAGAATACAATCAAAAATATTATGTTACCCCAGACAAGAATGTAGCATGTAATGTTCCCTTCAGTTAAGTCAGATGGTTAAAAAGACATGTGCAACGCTGGCATCACATTTCATTTTTGTAGCAGTTTCATTCTAACTAAACACAAGAGTGGATACAAAAAAAATAAGTGCTGGTCTTTTCTTATTACCTTTCATTCTTTTTGGACCTACTTTTGTTTTTCCCACAAAAACAGAACATGGATATACCCACATTTAATTGATCTTCAGTTTGCTTAAAAACTCCAAATTGTCTTGAAACCAATTCAAAAAAGTACATCCATGTCCTGTCTGGTTTTTTTAAAGATAAGTAGAGAAAAGAGAAAAAATAGTGCATGCCACAATATTTTTTTCAGTGCCTCTTGGTCCCTCTCATGAAAAACAAGGGACATGTGAAAACTATTATTTCTCCGATCTGATATAATTTTGGTTCCATGTTTACAGAAAATTCTTGTTTTTTTCCAAGATTTTTTTCAAGAAATTTATAATTATGTACTTTCTTATTCAGATTTGGACTACAAGGTTAAAATTTATACATATTTTAGATGTTCTTGTGTCATGTAATCCGTGTCAGGGTGGATGTTATACAAACTACTAGTTATGTTACCTAAAAAAAATATTTTTTATAGGCATTGTATAAATTATTGCTGTTATGGTTATGAACTTAGGAATGTCAAATAAAAAAAACATTTGTATGGCTACCTAAACACATTTTCTGTTAATTACACATTTTGTGGTATACAGCTATGGAGTCTTTTGGTAAAAATGAAAAAAATTATTTTTTAACTTAAAAACACTTTTTAAAAATATTGCAGTAAAAAAACTCTGGCAAAACCATTACTAGTGAGTGACATTAGTAATGTACAGTATATTGTATGGTGAATAAAGCATGTTGAGGCAAATTGTGGTGACTCATGTACTGTAAATCGGCAGCCAGACATGTCTACACATTTAACAATTGTGTTCTCCCTGTTTTAAAAACAAAATGTGGCATTTTATGTGGATATACACTTCATTATTCTCCTTGTTTTCTATATAAAATTTGGTATCACCAAACCTTTTGCTGTCTAAAATGTAATACCTTGGAAGATGATTCATGATATGCTCCAAGATTAGGTTTTATTGGACTTCATTGAGTTTATTGGTCTTAAGACTGGCTTCAGTTGAACTCTGCAATAACGTTTATTGGGTGGCATGCCTGGGTTTGATTTTCTATCTAATTACTTTACAATATGTATAAAGAAAAACGTGATTGGTAGATCGATATTGCTGGCAAGACTTCTGATTGGCAAAAAGTTCTTTCAATCTATAACTTATCCGATACAGCTTACATTAATAAAACTCATTTAGAGCTATGAATGTTCATTTATTTCATTCACATCCACATTTTTCTCAGAGGCTTTATTTCTGCTATAGACTAATCTTTTAACATAAACTGTATAATAAGAATTTTTCTTTCCTTCCATTCCCTCTCTCTCTCTCTCTCTCTCTCTCTCTCTCCCTCCTTCCCTCCCCATCTACCCCTCTTCTGTTCAGTATAGCATATGTTTGGTAATTAAAAGTAGTTATTGTACCTTGCAGAAGGAAAAAAAAAACACAATAAACAATAGAAACTGTTTTGCATGGCAATATCAGAATTTTTATTTAATTTAACCGTCCCTGAGTGGCACAAACATTATTTCATCATCATCATCATCATCATCATTATTAAGATCACTCTGAGAAACATCTGAACTTCTTAAAGACATTTGCATGCTTTTATGTATGGAGTTGCAACCACAAGATATGCTAAATAGATACTGTATTTACAGAAAAGAGTAGTTATACAGGTCTATCTAATAAATCGGCCAGTGAGTGTCATCCTAACTACAAAATATGAACAACACGATATAATGACAGTATTACAGTAAGATTGAGTTTCTTCTTTTATCACAAGCTGTTTCTTAGCTAGTTAAAAATTTTGTGAAATCTAATTTACCAGTTTTAAATGAGCACTTTAAAACAAAGAAAGTTCAACAATAATTCTTAGGTCACTTGCTTGATTTAATATAGCAGTGTTGCTAAATTTGCTGGTAAATAGATGCATTTCACTGTAAATAAATACAGTTTCCACATTTTTTTTATAAAGGCTAAATTGTTTTTAATCTATATGCAAATTTTACTTTAGTATAGTTTGCTTCTCATTTTAAAGATGATTTAGATAATGTTTTCATCTATCTCACAGAGCAAAAATAAGACACTTAGAAAATGTTCCAAAAAAAGGAGAAGTGAAAACACATTTTCTAGCAAAATAAACTGTATAGTCTATTTCAGTCGGCAGTTAACTCATCAACTTCTGAAAGGCCTGGCCATGGCAGAAGATATTTTGTAACTGTTTTGTAACTTGTTACATTCAAGTGGTTAAAAATGTGGAATCTAATTTTAATGAAATTTATACAATAATAACATACAACATGCAATAATAATTTTGAAAATATGCAACTTCCATTGGTCACATGGCATCTCAATACTTCCTGTTGTCATTACAGTATAATGACATAAAATCCTCTATAGCATAAACATGGCATAAATTCAATCACTGCAGCCATGATTTATTGAAATGTATTGACATGCAGAGACATATAGGATCGCTTGGAACCTTAATTAATTTTTAATGGTTGTAAGACCCTTTTATTATCCCAATTCTTCACTTCACACACTATTTACTTTACTGGTATTGATGTCTTTATTCTTGTGTTTGTGTGTGACTGTTTTTAACACAGTAGTCAAGTGATGAATAAAATAATTTAAAGCAGTTTTTCAATCATATCTTTTTGATCTTTGTCTATTTTTATAGCATACATTTCTAGATGTTGTAAAATCCTGGATCCTCTGTCTCAAATAAACTAATTTTTTAAATAAATAAATTCCAAGAAATATTTATAGCTTTTTTTATGATAATTCATAGGTCAAACTAAATATCAAAAACTAACTAGTAAACTTTCTAGTATAGACTTATTATCTTCTACTATACTGGAGTTATAGTAGGGAGGTCTAGAACAACTTTCTATATATAAGGGTTGGCTGCACTGTCTTATCAGCACATTGTACAAGGTGACTTTCCTAGTCACTGCTGTTCAGGTTTGCATGTATTACATCAGATCATTTGTGACTGCAGTGTGAGAAAAAATGGCTGCCACACTTGTTATTTGCATGAAAGAAGAGCATCATGCAGTGATTTTTTTTTGTGTGTATGGTCTGAGGCTGTGTCTGGTGCTGATATTTGTTGAAGACTTTATGCAGAGTATGGAGAAAGTTTTTTTTGTGAAGAAATATGTATGAATGGATAGAGAAGATTTAAGAAGGTTGCACTAATGGAGAAGAAGTCAGGTGCCTGTCCATATCCATGACTGACAACATTGAGCATGCACATGAACTGATTCTATTGAATAGACAAGTGACAGGGGATTATCTGAAAGAAGCCTTATGAGGACATAGTTTAAGGTGTAATGTCTCTGCCTGTTCAGGTCTCTGCTCCACCCTCCGCCCGCAAGTGGCAGGGCAGCAGGCATGTTCAGTTTGATTCCTTGTTTAAGATTCTTGTTGCTCAGTCTGAACACTGTCCTAGACAATGTGATTGATTTTCTGCCACACCCGTCTCCTTCACCTTGGTTTTCCTTTGCTCCACTAATAGTTAATTTTAGTCTTACTTGTTTGATTGACAGCCTATCGTCCTATCAAGTCTGGGGTGGGTTCTTCCTTCCTAATTATTCCTTACTCACATTCACATTTGCGCTTGCTATTTGCTTTTGCGTACTGGACTTTACTCCTTGCTGTTTGTTACTGGTATTCGTATTCCCGACCTCTGGCTTTGACTTGACTACTCTCTTGGATTTTGATTCTGTACTGCATTGCTCGTCTGTTACTGACCCCTTGGCTAGCTGACCTCCCTTTTCGTTGTTCATCCTGTCTGCGTTCTTTGTTTCCACGTATATTAAGAAGGGACAGTCGATCAGTTGCTGGCTGTCGCCTAGGACAGATCAGGCAAGTTAGCCAGTGACAGTGAGGGGATTCAGCTTTAGGGCTCACTGTCTTGTTGTGCCCCTCCCCCCAGGGTTCTGCAGCAGCACTGGGGAATTGCACAACTGGCAATTCCCTTACATAAGGTCTGATGAAGAGGTAAAGGCAGAGGTGCATTCGTGGTTTTGTCTTCCCTGAAAATTGCTTAAAATAAATTCTATTTATCAATTTCTATTGCATATGATATTGATTAATAAATCATGTTCAAAAGATAAGAAAATTGTCTTTGATATTTTCACAAATATTTGTTTCTTGACACCCACTTTATCCTTGCAATGGAGTTCTTTTTTATTATTCATATGTATATCTTATCATTTTAGGAATTTATAGGTAATACAAATGCAGACAGTGTTGTTTACTACAAACTTCAAAACCACATACGAGCAAGATACTTACGTTTCAACCCATTGGATTGGAACATGAATGGCAGGATTGGAATGAGAATAGAAGTATATGGCTGTACATACAGTAAGTATTGCTATGTCACCTATTTTACCTTTTTAGATATATTTATTAAACTAATAGTTGGTAGTCAATTAGATCCACTTTCCTTAGTAATAATTGTATATGTGTTATATTTTATTATTATTCCAGGGAGTTTGTAAATTACAAAAAACATACATAAAATAAAGTGATAAAAGTATAAATAAACTTATTTAGTACAAAATAATCTCTAAAAACAATTAAACTAATTTATGAGAAGTACATATGATCACTTTTGTATGCAATTCAAGTATGATCATTATCTTTATTATTATTATCTGAAATTCTCAAGTATAGGGTAAAGCAGCAGGATTTAAGAACACTTACTTTTATGGGTTATAGTAAGTACCAAGCAGCTGCTGCAAAGTAAATACTGTACCATCGTAGAAGTTTATAAAAAGACAAACTGACATACAAACTATGTCAATTATGCTATGTGTTCACCTTTTACATATGAATGAATCAGCTGGAAAATGCTACAGACACAGACAGTGGGTTACTCTTGCATTTTACTGATGATCACATAAAAATACTTTGGCAGCAACTTATTCTGTAGAAAATAAGGAGGATACAATCATTGATTTCAATCTAGGTCTAGTCAGTTGCTGTTGAAATTAATATTCTGCAAAGAAATATGCATGTCACTGATGTGAACAGAGAACTAGGTAGGGTTTTTTATGTCTTTTTTTTCTGTAAGAAGCTAATACTAATGGAAAATCATTATATACTTTTCCATATAACTGGAAAATAGATGTTATGTGCCCTCTATTCTATGTTTTGAGGATATAGTTTATTTTGCAAGCAAAATATATTCTCAGTTGTATGAGTAAAACACTGTTGGCAATAGAGTTTTAATATACGGGGTATACTGTATATAGTTTTTTCCTTTTTCAGCTTTGCAATAAACGTGTCACAAGTCTTAAACAGAAGAACTTACTTAAGATAATTGTTTTAATATTTCACAGCATTAATTAAAAACTAACACCCTATATGTGATCCAAAAACAGACCATTTTGCAAGGACAAATAAATTTAACAGCAAAAGGTTACGCAATATCTCACTTATTTTACCATCTTGCCACTTTATGTTCCAGTCTGTTGCATGCAGTGTACAATTAATGGTAATGTTTGTTACTGCCATTGATACATTTTTAAAGCCCTATGAATTTTCTAACATCTCTTCTAACCTTTTGTCCTTGGATCATTTTGAAAAGGCAGCAGCATGTTCAGACTACTAGTAAAAACAGTGTAGAAGACTTGACGTACTCTTCTGTGTAATCCCTGCTAGGTTTCTGTCATTTATTCTTTGGTTTCTCACTTTTAATTAGCAGATCGCTGTTATGAAGATCATAGTAACCAATATTTCCTAAGGTATTTTGTAGCATGGAAGTGTTCTACATAATAATAAATATCGCATAATTAAAGTAGCATTATTTATAATGTATGTATTTAATGTATGTAACACCTAATTGGCACAAGTGTTGCTTTATATCTAATAGCTGAAAGATTGACTGTAATGTAGAAATGAACTACATAGGTAATGACATTGTAGCTAAAGTATATAAAGCTTTCTAAATTATGGGCATGATGCTGGAGAAACACAGATGCAGGTGTATGGACTCATTAACATGTCTGTTTTCAACATACATGTGCTGTCAATGTTATACAAACAGTACTTTTGTTTTTATCAGCAAGTTTTGTCCGTTGTCAACCTTTTTATTTGTAACAAAAATTATGTTTTTCAATATGTTTGGAACTGTGAAAGCCGGCAGCAGATAGACGGCACCTGTGCACTGTCCATGATTTTTATAGACCTGTAGAGTACAATGGGGGGGGGGGGTGAATGGTCAGCAAAATGTGCCAAAATAGAACATGTCTTTGTATTCTAATGGACCCACAAAACAAGTCAATTAAAAATGTTTGAATAACACCTAAGGTGCATAATAAAATACAGGAGAGGCTGTAGGCCTAGCAATACAGCAACAGCTAGACCCCCATTTTGAAAACTTCACTCATGAAACCACTCTAAACAGCATTTAGGAAGTTTATTAATGGTTCACCCTACCACTATTATAGTCTGTTGCTGTCATCCATCACAGGATAACAGCGACAGACATTAACAGTAGTGGAGTAATAGACACAGATAGTCCCATTGACTATACTTTTTGTCAAAAACATGACAAGGCTTTTGCACAGCATTTGACCCCTTGAGGTGTTTGATAGAAATTATAAACATTGAGGCATAAAAATGTAGAATTTAGCCTCAAAAGGATTTAATTTACAAATGGGGTTAAAGAATAAAATGTACCCTGAAATCTGTTATGTATTTTGACAGAATTATCCTATATGTGGTTGTAAATTGCTGTATGCACAAATAGCGGGGCTCAAAAAGTTACACCATTTAGTGATGATGTTAATTATTTTGTAATGGTTATGGTGCTCTCTAGCACTCTCTGACCAAAAACTTCTATAGTATTTATGTTTGTTTGCATAATGTATTGGTATATAGTGATATTTCTACATACCAGTACTTTGTATGCTTAAATAAAAACAATTCTCTATATTCTCTATACATGTTATAATAAAACTTCTGTTGGCTGAGCTGTTTTATCAGCATGTTTCGTACAAGGTCGCTGTTTCCTCAGTCACTGCTGTTCAGGTTTGAACATGTCAAGTGTTTTGTCAATTGGAAGTGTGTATGAATGGATATATACGTTCAAGGAATGTTGCACAAGTGCTAGCAATGAAGGAAGCCTGTCCATGTCCACAACTGATGACAATATTAAGCATGCATATGAACTTATTCCCCACTGGACTCTTATCTGTTTGGTCCTCTATAAGAACCCCCCAGGAGGACAAGGATTCATGTCTGATGAAGAGGTAAAGACAGCTGTGCATTTATAGCTCGCAGCTCAACCTAAAACATTTTTAATTTAATTTAATTGGGAATACAAACAGGCTCCAATTGACACACAGGGGCACTAATGAATCCCCTGGTGGGCCCTTGAGCCATGTTTGGCTCATAACCCCAAACCCCTGCATGAGCTGTGTACAGTACAGGACATTCACTGCACTACATTTAGATAGGCAGCATATAGCATCTCAACCAGTCTATGCATCCATACAATAAGCTGGGTGAAATATTTTAGCTGCCCAGGTTTTGACTACATATGGTGAGTGAGATAACATCTAGGTGCATAGACGGGCCAGACAGTATCCTACATCCCAGAGTCCCACATTCTCAAAGTTGCAGAGGGGCCCCAGTCACCAATTATCTGTAGCATATTCCTGCTTCCTGAGATTTGCTGCTATGTCAGCACAAATCCCTCATAATTCCCTAGATTAAGGCATGAGCCAGTCACCAGACTACTGGGAAGGTCGCCCCAAACAGTTTAAGGCAAGGACTAGGCAGCAGATGACTTGCAATTATGTTTAGCATCAAATAAACTATTGATACAGCATAAGATGTATGAAAAGTTTGTGACTGTTTAAGGATCCATATAAAGGCACAGTGTCATGATATGAGGCTCAGATATGGTATTATATTCACTCACATTTTATGGTTCCTGTCTGTTGTCAGCAATTTGGTCACAGGCTGGGTGGTTCCTGGGATCTGCAAACCCTTTGATCCCCAGAAAGTCACTGACACAGGTCTTCGTTGGCATAAGACTGCTATACTCATTAATCCAGCAGGGGGTCATGCAGAGGGGATGTGCTGGGGGAAACGATCCGCATATCCTTGATAGACAGACTGGCACCACATTTACTTCAAAGGGATTATGGTTTTATGACAATATCTGGCCTGGGGAACATCTTACAGTCGCCCCGATAAATTCCCCAGATGCGTCAGGTCAAGGTGCATGCTCAGAATCTACACATGTCACAGTTCAAAGCACGGGAAAGGTCCAGGCACTGATCTCCTTACCCAAAGGGTGATGGAGTGTCAACCTTGGAGTCTATGTGTTGGGGATATTGCCACGAACCCCATTATACCACCAGCCTGACTCTATAATTATTGGGCAAAGATTTATACCGAAAAATGATTCTAAGAGATGTAGAGAGGGGCGGGGCTCCTCCCCCCTGGTGACCTCACTTAGGGAGGAGACCAGGGGAGACAAAAGGTCTCCGCCCAGACTGAACCAATCTCTTTTGTCTTCTGGCCTTGGTGATGTGCTATTCCTAGAGGAGAGGTGTGGGGGAAGTCAAGTGGGAGGCTTCAACCATGTGCTCACCATGTGCCCACCATGTGGCCTAAGCAGCCAGGCTTGAGGCCATTTTGTTAACATAGAAGAGGGGTAACCGTATGTAGGCAACACATGCTTTGGTCAAGACTGTACCCTGAGCCTGCCACATGGGCTCAGAGAAATAGACTAACTACTTTTTCCGGAAGTGTCTTCTGCCTTTTTCTCTGCTAAGATTCATCTGCTACTGTACTTTTATAAGATACATGCCTGGCTCATCATCCTCATAATTTGGAGCCAGAGAAACCACCACAATCTGGTGTTGGTAATATATGTTCTTTTCTTTCTGTTATTCCCATTTTTATTTTATGTACCGTGTTATGCTGCTTTTCACTTGTATCTGCTTGCTAATCGCTGCATGTATTCTCTGTATGTGTTAACCTTCGTCAGGCTGCATAATTTTACAACATTACAGGCTGCATAGGAATAGGTACAATTGTACCTACTCAGCCGGACGAGGGTTAAGTGTCTAGTGCCGACGCGATTAGGGGTTAATAAATATATAAAATTTAGAAGGCTCGTCTTGCGTATTATCCTCAGAGGCCCAACACACTCACTGTGAGTGGGTGTGAGGTAATTGAAGCGATCTCAAGTGTGCCAGAAGCGGGTTTTGGTAGGACTAGATCCTTCACACAGTCATTTACATTGTTCCAAAAATAAGTAAGACTTATCAGGGACAACAACATTGGCATGCTACCCACTCTAGCACAGCTACCCATTCTAGAACTACATAAGTATCTTTTACTTTTATTAATTTCAAAATAATCTGATCACATCTATTTAAGTTAAATCTCACTAGAAATGATAAAATACACTCATTAATTAATATTCTTTGTACTCTCTTGCTACTGTAAAAGCCTATCCATCATTATTTCAGTATAATACATTAATTTATGGGGTATATCATATCACATTTTTAGCATATGATTATACTGCTCATGTAAAATACGAAACATATATAGCATAAGGCATAAATTAAAATAAAAGTGATTAAAGGGAGTCTATCATTGGAAAATCACCTTTTGAACTAAGGGCACGTTGGAATAACCTTCCATTCTCTTCTTCTCCCCGCCGTTTCTGTAAAAATCCATTTATTGCGATATGCAAATTATGCTCATGGAGCACCCTGGGCGTTCCCCCTCGGCTCCGAACACCCCTCACATCATAACTTGTCCCCGTCCCTTAGTTAGTTCTGTTCACAACCCTCTTCATGTTCTTTTGATCTTCTGCCTTGCGTAAGGCATGAAGAGGGTTGTGAATAGAACTAACTAAGGGGCGGGGACAGGTTATGACGCGAGGGGTGCTCGGCGCCATTTTGCCATGGTCTGTTACTCAAAAAAAACACTTATTAGGTATTCCCATGTCTCTAATATCTTGAAGAATTTTAAAAAAAATATTGCATCATTAAAGGAGCTGTCTCATCAGAGACAAATCCCTTCAAAATACAGTTGTGGCGATCAGCTGAAGGCCATGGTTTACTTAACTAGCACCCCTGTATAACAGCAACAGTAAACTGAGAACCTTTCTGGCAGTACACACCACTAGGATATGCAATATTACATGGTAAACCATTCAAGATATGACCTTCCAGCCAAAAGGAACAACTAACCATTGTCTCCAGCACCCATGCCAACAGAACTATGTGCACTTCTCACAGTCTGCTCAAGAGCTACATGGTAACTGAAGATCACTAAAGATCTCTACACTATTATTACAAGCCTACAGAAGTTAAAGGGGTATTCTCATGAACATAATCATATTTATATTTGTAGATAATACAAAGTTAAAGATTTTTGCAAATATAAGTAGCTAAAAATTCTACAGAGTTTTAAAGATTTTCTCTAACAATCTTAGTGGTGATATCTGCTGTCTTGAACGGTTGCCAATGGATACGACCACATATGCAGAAGCTTTCTATGGTCTGGAACTTGTCAGGAACCCAGCTAAGATTTTCTTATTGTAGCTAGTTTATCAGGCAGGGGCACTACATGTATCAGAAGATATTCCAGCCACAATAAGGAAATCATGGATGACTTTCTGACCTGAGAAAGATCCTGCATTCGTGGTCATATCCACTGGCAACCAATCAAGACAACAGCTCATGACCACAAGACATTTAGAGAAAATCTTTAAAACTCTGCAAAATGTTTAATTACTTATATTTGCAAAAATCTTTAATTTTTAATTGTCTACAAATTTAAAAATGATTATGGTCATGGGAATACCCCTTTAAGCAGTTTTGTACCATCACTTGTCATAGCATTACTATTCTGTAACGTCTCTGCCTGTTCAGGTCTCAGCACCACACGCCGCCCGCACGCGGCGACGCAGGAGGCGTGTTCAGTTTGATTCCTTGTTTAAGATTCTTGTTGCTCAGTCTGAACACTGTCCTAGACTATGTAATTGATTTTCAGCACAACCCATCTCCTGCACCTTTGTTTCTCTCTGCTCCTCAAATAGATAATCTCGGCCTTGCCTGTGTGATTGACAGCCTTTCGTCCTATCTAGTCTAGGGCGGGTTCTTCTTTCCTATTTAATCTTTGCTCACATTCACATTGGCGCTTGCTATTGCTTTTGCATACTGGTCTTTTCTCCTTGCTGTTTTGTTACTGGTTTTCCTATTCCTGACCTCTGGCTTTTACTTTGACTATTGTCTTGGATTTTAATTCTGTACTGCATTGCTTGTCTGTTACTGACCCCTTGGCTAGCTGACCTCCCTTTTCGTTGTTCATCCTGCCTGCGTTCTGTGTTGATACTTATATTAAGAAGGGACTGTTAACCAGTGTGCAGCAGCACTGGGTAAGTGCTCAACTGGCAATTCCCTTACATATTCTCTCCATAGCCCCTCTTCTCCCTATAAGTTTCTAGCATATACAAATTTTGATCTATTTGTTTATTAGGGTCCCATCCCTATTACTATATATTATATATAAATACAGTACTTTGCTGTACAGTATATCAGAATTAGGAATATAGAGTTCATTCTCTTTTTGCCACATGAGGCAATTCTGTTCCACTTCAAAAAACAGGTTCGGACGTAGAATGATTAGTTGAGCGACATAGGAAAAAGTTTGATCTGGAGAGATGAGAATACCCCTTTAACCTATTCAATTAGCATTTTACCTGTTAGCACAATCAAAGGTTAAAATCTACTACATTACATTGTAAACATTACAGTTTGATTATAGGTCTTCATCGCAAATAAGAACATATAGAATTACTCAGAGTAAAACTAAAAAAGAAAACAATTAAATATTATTATAAATAATTTATAAAATGTGTGCCATAAAATTTGCCATAAAGAAAATATTTTTTGTAGATCAAAATTCTAATAAAGTAAGGTTGTTGAACAAAAAAACAAACCAAACCCTAGTAACTATGGTGGTCCAAACAAGTTGGAATGCTATATTGTGAGGGATATGTTTGTATAGATAAAAAAATTTAATAAAACTTAACTTTTAATAAATATAAATAGAAAAAACAGATAAAGTCTTATGACCTATGAATAAAATTGTTAGCTGTTTTAGATAGACATACAGCTAAAACAGATAACCCAGTTTGAAGTGTTTAGTGCATATAGATTATTATAAGTATCAGCCAGTAATTGTAGCTGCAATAGTCCTATAAGTGCCTGTTGGAACTACTGGCTACATTGTATCACTGAGCCTTCATGCCATTTGAGTGATCTCACAAGGAGATACATCTACAGTATAGCTCCAAATAACAAAGTAGTCAATTAGCGCTATGGATACATATAGACCAGCGACTAGTCAAGGAGATGTTTTATAATATTGCTCCTTTTTTTGTCTCCTGCAGCTAGTAGAGTATAACGAGGAGCAAATAAATTCATCCTATTAGGGGTGTGCTCTAATAAGAGCATGTGTCCTCTTAAAAGGGTTTTCCGGGCAAAAAATCATAATTTTTCAAAAAAGGTCTGTTAGTGCTATTAATAGGTTAATAAGTGCACCCAAATACCTTTTGTAGTGTTTTGAGTGATTTCTGGGTTTCTCTGTGAGATCCTGGTATCCTCTGCATTTGTTTACATGGGTATCTTCCTGTTCTCTTTTCCTACAACTACCACTCAGAGCTGACTCCCCACCCTCTCCCTTTCTCCCTCCCTCCCTTTCACACTCACACCCCCTACCTGTTTCCCTAGCTAGCCTGCCTACTACTAGCCCTTCCTAACTAACTCAACCCCCCATCCCATTATACTTACCTGTCTTCCGGGTAGGATCTTCTGGGAATGGGACATCACTTCTTCTGGGCAGCCAGCACCTCCTCTTCTTGATGTCTGCTGGCCACCCACGCCTGTGAAGTGCCAACATGCGCAGTAGCCGGAACCCTGGCTCTATTGCACAGGCGTCCAGGCAATCTAGGTAAATATACATTTTTGGTACAGTAAGTAATTTACAAGGTAGGCAGGGGGGGATGTTTAGTTTAGATTAGAGATATCAATTTATCCCGAACAACCCCTTTAAAGTCAGCTACAAAAAGAAATCCTTCTCAAACTCATATAGAGAGAGCTATTGTGATGCCTCCAGGTAATCTGTGCCTCCAGGTAATCTGTGATATACAGAGAGGAGCTTGTAGATTCACTGAAGTGGGGTGTGCGCTCTGATAAGAGCATTACTCCTCTCCAAGCAGCTGTAAGTCCTAAAGAGATTGTTCCTCAGAGACACATCTCCTATTGCAGATAAACATAGGTTTCCTACATGTTTCCCCAGTCTATGAATGCTGGATCATCAGGGGAAAAAATATATAGCATGTATCACCTAAGAATAACAGATGGCAATGGCACTGTCCTTATTCAGAGCCTGGGTTTTTAAGCATGTATCTCCACCCCCCTGATGACCATCCTCATCAGGAACCAATTGGGAGCGGGTGGCCAGACCTATAGTCCAATAATGCCACTCCCACTTCCGCCTCCTGTATCCTTGTCATCGAAGCAAGGCGGGGATGCCTGTCAAGGGTTGGAAAGGAGACAGAACAGTCATCTCCGCTGGTTTATTCCTTCTGAACTCTGCAAAAAAACTGACACAATTGCCATTGTGCCATTAAGCACTATGTTTATTCAAAAGGCATACATACGTTAGTGAATACAATATCGGAATCAGCTAATACAAAAATGATGTCAATATATTTCCCGAGATAAAATATGCAACACCAAAAACTAAACTAGATACAAGTAGAATAAACAAAGTATCTTTTAATTAGTTGAGAGAGGTATCTCAAAATGAAAATTACATTTTTTAATAGTGCATATCACGGAGTAGGAAAATTCTTCAGGGCAAGATTGTTAAACCAACATTTCCAAAATTACTAGAAACTGTCTGATCGTTTTGGACCAAAACACACTGGTCATTAAGGGTTAATGTGCCCTGTTCTTTTTTTTTTCTCTTTACAATGCCAAGATGTGGTGAAAGCATCTTAGCAGCTTCTTCTCACTCTATGCCAATCTTTACAAGAATATTTAAAAAGGAAATTGTACTACTGAAATAGAAAGATAATTTCAGATAACGGAATAAAACTGGGAGCGAGCTAATTCCCTTATCTAAACACCAACTTCAAGATGGAATGTCAAGATGATCAATTTAGGATTATACCATAGCCCCTCTCACCTTATAAAGTTTTAAAATTGATCTTCTAATAACTTTGCTTATCTGAACATCATCTTTCACATTCTGTATAGTACATCAGTTTTAGAATTCTATAGAGTTCTATAGATAATAACTATATTTCCAAATGTATTCTAACAGTAAAATTGTAGTAGTAACAGAAAGTAAAGGTGACTCTGTGCTTATTCACTGCAACCAACACAGTTAGAAGGAAACTACAATGTTTTACAGATTCAGTTTTTTCGGTTTCTTTCTTCTTATAATATGTTATTTAAGGTAGACTGGACATTGTAACATATCAGGTTGTCCGCAATGTATAGGATATATGTTCCAGCCATACAATTGAGTGGTTGATTTCAAATGTCCATTCAATGTCTTTTTTCAAGTTCTGAACTATTCCTTTCCTAAAATCAGTTTGTATAGGGGTTAGTTTTTTTTTTTGTTTTGTTTCAAAGATTTATGCTCTTGCTATAATAAAAGTCAACAAACTTCCTGTTGATTTACAGAACAGATCATTTTTTTTTTCTTGCACATCTTTATGCTTACTACCTTATTCATATACTGTGCTCCCCCAAATCGTAATTATATCAACTCATGGAGTAAAATCAGATTATTACTGCAAATCTTTAGTAGTTATCAATTCACAAATGGAAAGGACAAATTTGAGTCAAATGTGAAATAGAAACTGTTCCCCCAAAGTGGACAATTTGAAACATGTGAGACAAAGAATAGTACAATAGTCATTGATTACAAATGAGTCCTGATCCATTGATTAAAAAGTTTTCAATAACTTACAGATGAACTTACAGTAGATGAACTATCTTAAGGATAGGTAACCAATATCTGACTGATTATGGTCCGAAACTCGAAACCCATAGAGATCAGCGGATCAAAGAAGCACCAGCGTTCAGGTGAGCCAACTTTAGCTTCAGAGGCCAGTGACATCACATTCATTAATCACATGACTTGTTTGAGGCTCAATTAATGAGGCTTTGGAGCAATACCAAGAATACCCCCTATTCAATATAGGAGCAGTTCTTAGTAGGATAAAAAAACAAATTGCAAAAAACAAAGATAGTGCAAGTAATATTGTTACATTACTGTTAGGATTCAGATGAAAGGTAAGAAATGTACTGGTCTTCAGGAGAGCAGCAGCAGAAATGGGCTGACAACTGCGAGCAGTAGAAAATGCTACTTAAAGGTAATACACTACTGCGAGCCAAGACCGGCCTCAGACGCTTTCACCAGAGCTCCTCGAAAGAAGAGTTGGATTTTCGCTGAATCTGAAGACTGGAACTGTCACCAGAATAGAAAGTGTATCACAAATAAATGCACTGCAGCAGAAGCCACACACCAAATCCACACTCTACTCACAGGGACAGAGATAACAGAATGGTCGTCAATCACGGGTCAGCAGCTGAAGAGGGCAACAAGGAACCAAATCATGAAATGAAGACAAATCCGGAAAACAAAGCCAATAGTCGAAACCGATCAGGAACGCCAGAACAAAATCGCAAGACAGAGAGGAATCCAAGAACACAGCCAAAGATCAGTATTAGAGCAGTTAAATCAATGTCAGGAGCCAAGCAGGAAATTGCAAACTAATTAGCCAGCAAAGGGTAAAGGGGGAGTGGTGTATAAAGGCCTGCTCAGGAATCTTCCCTATGTTGTCTTGGCAACCTTAAAGCAGCAACAACCAATCCTAATAGGAAGCTTCCTTATGTTGACACTGCAACCTTAAAGCAGATGTAACATTCCTGACAATTACCCTATAATATTTAAATTTTGCCTATATACAAGCCTCTGGACAGCACAGTATCTCAGTGGTTAACACTGTTGCCTTGCAGCACTGGGTCCTATATTCAAATCTGACCAATGGCATCACATGGTGTTAGCGTGTGTTTCTTCTGGGTTTACAATGACATGCCAAAATATACAAATACATTGGCTTCCTGTAAAACAAATGCCCCTTGTGGGTATTAGGGATGAGTTCCCGTACGGCAGCCACTAACTCCCCCGCGCTTTGAGTCTGTTGTGTGAGAAAAGTGTGTTACAAATATTTGTCATAATGAGACTGTATACAATTGTTTTGGCTGTTTTGGTTGTTTTGTTAGATGAACGCAGGATGTATAGTATCAAAAGCAAAACATTCTATATTCTAATATAAATTCAATTAAAGTGTAACTAGACTTTTCAACAACTTTTGATTTTATGGAAGAATTTGTGTCATTATTACATTTTGTAACATAATTAAAAAAAATTGGATTCTTAAATACAAGGGGCAGGCAGAGCAGGAGGTATCTGAGGCATAGCTTCAGCCAATAGCAGCAGAGCAGAAATTGTAGCAAAGTTTAATATGACACAATGTATTAAAAGGGGCATTTAACTCAACTGTAATGTCAGAGACAGGGTGTCACTTTGACATTGTCTTCTGAACAGCTCAGTCACCAGCAACCATTTTTTATTGTTTGTGGAGTTAAAGTGAATCTGTCAACTTAAATAGTAAATAAACTTTTGACCAACTTTTGATTTTCTGGAAGCATTTGTGTCATTAATATATTCTGTAATATGGTTTGATAACACATTTTGTTTCATTTCTGTGAAATCCTGCATTTCTTTATCCCTTGCTTTCTCCAGTAAAAGTTAAAATCTGTATACTGCTTTCACTAGGTGTAATTCACTGGGTGTATTAGTGGGCAGGGAAGCTGAGGCTGGGAGGTCATTGCAAACAGATATATTTTGGGCATTTAAAAACATAGAACTGTAGTTCTGTTCTTAGCTTTCAGATGACATCATGATCGTAAATTCTACCTATAAATTTTCCAGGGGAATCAATCTTGTAGAGCCCCAAGTGAAAGTAAGAGTGATTATTTTAAATGCCTACTGTAATGATATCAGAAAAGGGGTTCATATCTATGCAACTTTTCCTGTAAAGCCCAGTAATATGCAGATAATTTTAATATTTCTGTTGCATAGTATCTTAATTTTAATATTTGAGAAAGTTTCACATTAAAGAACTTGTTCACGAACTTCAGAATTAGCAAGTCCTTAATATAATGTTATCATCATAGCTATTAGATTTGGATATTTTTATCACTTACTGTCTGCAGAAATGTGTTGGTCTTTTCACTTTTACATTAGTAAACTGCATCAAACATTTGTGTTTTAAAAATAACATTTGTAGTTTTTATAAATGCTTTTACTGTAAGCGCTTTTAATGTTCAAAAAACATATGTCTTGTTAAATGTCATTGTCTGTATGTTTAATCAATATATCAAATCAAGTTTACATTAAATGTCATGTTATTCACAAACAACTCAGATCAATGTGGCTTTGATCTTCCCATTTACTGTAAATTTCTGGTCTTACAGTAAATATGAAACATTTCAGTAATGGAATGTAAGATACAACTATAGATTTCTTGCTGAAAAAACTATTAAGCTTTCTTTATTCTACATTCTTTTATCAGAATTAGAAATGGCATTTTAAATTTTTTGGGATATTGTAAAAATATAGCTTTATATTTTAGTACTATACTTAATAAACTAATACTTTACTTCTTATAATAATGTAGCACAGTCCTCTTGTTGTCGGTCTTTTAGGCTCCATGTTCAGTGGCAGTTTGTGGCATTGTTTTTAAGCTAAATACTGGTGTGGATCCATAAAGATAAATATAAGGAAAAACTCCTACTCCTCCTCTATTTGTATCTGCTCCTGTCTTAGGGCCGGTTCACATCTGCGTTCGGTTTCCGTGCGGGAAATCTTCTTGGGGAAACCTATACGCACATAAAAGCGGTTTACCTAAGGAAACCTGTGGACCCCATAGACTATAATGGGGTCCATGTGGTTTCCGCTCGGTTTCCGCACGAAGCAAGCGGAGAGGAAAGTGCTGCAAGCAGACAGTTCCCATTATAGTCTATGGGGTCTGTAGGTTTTCCCCAAGTGGACTCCCCAAATGGAAACCAAACGCAGATGTGAAACAGCCCTTAGACTCAATTAACCATATAAAAAACTACCACAAAACCTGCATGTGTTATTCCTCCTTTAGGTCATGCCATGTGTAGCAAAAGACAGCTAAAGACTGCTGTGGAAAAAAAAAACACAGTGGAAACCTAGGAGCAGAAAATGCAGCCAGAATGCTTGAATTTTTCAGTGCTTTTCTGATGTGTTTTTGATTTTTGCTCCAACCCCATATAAGTCTTTGTGTAGCATTTCCTAGGTAAAAGTAACATGTTGCCATTTTAAAAAATGCACACATTTTTAAAAACGCAGGTTTTCCTCAGTATATTTTTCCCTATAATATGTAGTTGAGATTAAATAATATCTAACTCACTTTGCTTGAACTGTAAAGCACAATTTTTTTACCACTACACTTCCCCAACAGCCATAAAATCGGTCGGTTAAGTATATTATAAATATATTTAACCCTTTAAGGATGCAGGGTAGTTCTTTACATTAATGCTCAGCGACTTTTTTCATATTTTCCTTCCCTGCCTTCCAAAATGCATAACTTTTTAAAATTTTTCTGTGAGGGCTTATTCTTTGCATGATGAGTTGTACTTTCATTTGGCATCATTTTGGGGTACATGGTTTTGATTAGCTTTTATTAACTTTTTTTGGGGTCTGTGTGAAAAAAAACATAATTATATCATCAGTTTTTGCATTTTGTTTTTACGGTGTTCAGTCCATAAAAATGACATGACAACTTTGTCCGGTGAGTCATTATGATTATGGTGATACCATTTTTATATTGGTTTTATTATGTTTTACTGATTTTACAAATAAAATGTCACTATTTGAAAATGAATGATTTTGCTGGGGTCACCGTATTATGACGCCTATAGATTTGTGACTGTTTTGTTGATGGAGATATGTCAGGGCTCTTTATTTGTGGGACAAGTTGTACTTTTTATTGGTATGTTTGTTATCTATGACTTCTTGATCATTCTTTATTGCTATTTTTTTTTTGGTAAAGCAAGTTGACCAAAATAAGCTATTTTGCGCATTGCTGTATATATTGTACGGTGTTCACTCTACAGGATATAAAATACATTGTGCATGGACAGTATGAGCTTCTATATTATGGTTTTCTGATGTATTTATCTATTGCCTGCCTTTTTTGGTATATTTGACTTATTGATGTACAGTGGTGGAAAAAAGTATTTAGTCAGCCACCAATTGTGCAAGTTCTCCCACTTAAAAAGATGAGAGAGGCCTGTAATAGTCATCATAGGTAGACCTCAACTATGAGAGACAAAATGAGAAAACAAATCCAGAAAATCACATTGTCTGATTTTTTAAGAATTTATTTGCAAATTATGGTGGAAAATAAGTATTTGGTCATCTACAAACAAGCAAGATTTATGGCTCTCACAGACCTGTAACTTTTTCTTTAAGAGGATCCTTTGTCCTCCACTCATTACCTGTAGTAATGGCAACTGTTTGACATTTTTATCAGTATAAAAGACACCTGTCCACAACCTCAAACAGACACACTCCAAACTCCACTATGGTGAAGACCAAAGAGCTGTGGAAGGACACCAGAAGCAAAATTGTAGACCTGCACCAGGCTGGGAAGACTGAATCTGCAATAGGCAAGCAGCTTGGTGTGAAAAATAATTAGAAAATGGAAGACACACAAGACCACTGATAATCTTCCTCGATCAGGGGCTCCACGCAAGATCTCACCCCGTGGGGTCAAAATGATCACAAGAACGGTGAGCAAAAATCCCAGAACCACACGGGGGGGACCTAGTGAATAACCTGCAGAAAGCTGGGACTAACATAACAAAGGCTACCATCAGTAACACACTACGCCGCCAGGGACTCAGATCCTGCAGTGCCAGACGTGTCTCCCTGCTTAAGCCTGTACATATCCGGGCCCGTCTGAAGTTTGCTAGAGAGCATTTGGATGTTCCAGAAGAGTATTGGGAGAATGTCATATGGTCAGATGAAACCAAAGTAGAACTGTTTGTTAGAAACACAACTCGTCGTGTTTGAAGGAGAGTGAATGCTTAGTTGCATCCAAAGAACACCATACCTACTGTGAAGCATGGGGGTGGCAACATCATGCATTGGGACTGTTTCTCTGCAAAGGGACCAGGACGACTGATTCGTGTACATGAAATAATGAATGTATTGTGAGATTTTGAGTGCAAACCTCCTTCCATCAGCAAGGGCAATGAAGATGAAATGTGGCTGGGTCTTTCAGCATGACAATGATCCCAAGCAAACTGCCAGGGCAACGAAGGAGTGGCTTCGTAAGAAGCATTTCAAGGTCCTGAAGTGGCCTAGCCAGTCTCCAGATCTCAACCCCATAGAAAACCTTTGGAGGAAGTTGAAAGTCCGTGTTGCCCAGCGACAGCCCCAAAACATCACTGCTCTAGAGGAGATCTGCATGGAGGAATGGGCCAACATACCAGCAACAGTGTGTGCCAACCTTGTGAAGACTTACAGAAAAAGTTTGACCTCTGTCATTGCCAACAAAGGATATATAACAAAGTATTGTGATGAACTTTTGTTATTGACCAAATACTTATTTTCCACCATAATTTCCAAATAAATTCTTTAAAAATCAGACAATGTGATTTTCTGGATTTGTTTTCTCATTTTGTCTCTCATAGTTGAGGTCTACCTATGATGTCAATTACAGGCCTCTCTCATCTTTTTTAAGTGGGAGAACTTGCACAACTGGTGGCTGACTAAATACTTTTTTTCCCCACTGTATGTGTGTATATACCATTAGCACTTTATTTGCTGAACTGGGATAACATACTGTGGACTGATTTTTACATTGTATTTGTATCTATTTCTATTAACCCCTCTTGGCCATCAATGATGGTGTTCATTTGTGGTTATTTTTTCTGTGCTTTCTCTCTCTATTTACTATGTTTCTATTTTTAACTTAATGAATATAGACTTTATATTGATGGTTTATTTTGTGAGTTTTTTGGTTTTGTTCTTTATGTGTTAAAGGTAAAGAAGGGCTTTTTGAACTTTCTTTGTTTATTTTTTACTTCTTTATCTTAAACTTTTTGAACTTTTTTCATATCCCACAAGAGGTTTTGAACCTGGGATATCTGATCCCCAGTGCAATGTACTGCAATACATATTATTGCGGCGCATCACACATAGGTTCCCTATATGAAATGTGCATAGGCAGTCCTGGCTGCCATGGCAGCCCCTCAATCTTATTCCAGGGTACCTGAGGGGTGCCGGGGGGGTGATCTACAGGGGGTTAATCCACCAGATTTGGAGTATCCTGTGACTCCAATGGCTAGTCCAAGACTTTGTCTGTGTAACACAGCCGAGTACCAGAAGTAATGGCACAGGCATACAGTAACTCCTGTGCCCGCAGCGCAGTACTATTGCGGTGCTGAGCAGAGCGGGAAGGGGTTAACAAAAAAAGAGATATAACATGTTATTGACTACATTTTATGGTTAAATTAAAATAACATATTTTTGTTTGTTTTGTTGACCGGGAAATTATATACAGTATTAACCCTTTTGCACCGCAGTCATTTTCCGTTTTCCAATTTTTATTTTTTACTCCCCACTTTCCAAAAGCCAGAATTTTTTTTATTTTTCTGTTCACAGAGATGTATAAGAGCTTAATTTTTGTGAGACAAATTGTATTCAATAATGTATTTTATTGTGTTCAATTTGCAGCCAAAATTACATGTTAAAGGGATTCTATTATTAGAAAAACAACTTTTAAGCTAATGGCACGTTGGAATGGCCTTTAAAAAGGCCATTCTAAGCCTACCTTCCATTGTTTTCTTCTCCCAGCTGTTTCTGATAAAATTTGTTTCTTCCGTTATGATAATGAGCATTACTGAGCACCTGGTCATTCCTCCTGTGCTGTGAGCACCCACTGCATCATCGCTTTTCACCTCCCCTTAGTCCGCTGTAGCAACTCCCCTTTTGGTCTGTCACCTGAAAATGGCGGCCCGTCTTGCACAGTCGGCTCTGCCCGAACACAAAGTGGCAGAGCCGATTGCGCATGCGTGAGATTTCGCTGCCGTCCAGCTCTGCGTACAAGGACTTAGAAGAAAGAAGATACAGAGAAGACCAAGAGGGGAGTCACCACATTGGACTAAGGGGTGGTGGAAAGCAAAGACGGGGTGGGTGCTTGCAGCACAGTAGGAACGCCCCAGGTGCTCCGTGATGCTCATTACCATAACTGAAGAAACTAATTTTATCAGAAATGGCTGGGAGATGAAAACAATGGAAGGTAGGAGTAGAATGGCCTTTTTAAAGACCATTCCAATGTGCTATTAGCTTAAAAGTTGTTTTTCTAATGATAGACTCCTTTAAATATATGTTCTGCAGGTCGTTATGATTACAAAAATTCACTGCCTAGCTATTGAGGCCTGCCACAGCCTCAATAGTTATATTTCTATGACAAGCCGGGACAGCCATCCTGTTCTGCACCAGAAGAGTTAGGGGCTTGTGGGGACCAATTACGGGGACAAAAAAAGGAGCATATAAAAACTAAAACAGCAGAGATTCGGCAGCTATGGCAGCCCCTCTACTATTATGAATGATGTTGGGAAGAGGTTAAAGAGCTGTATTTCCCACATGAAAGACAATGGGAGATTAGTATAAAAAATAACACTGACCCAAATTTACTAATAGATGCAATAGGTTCAAACTTAGCCAGGCAGTCTAAAAATACACCAGATTTATCACAGAGACTAAAGCAGGATGATAAATCTGGCGTGTCTGTAACTGTTTAGCCTGCATTTATACCACCTTTTAGTTGCCACCTTACTTTGTGCCACAATACTAAGTTTTGGCCACTATGTACATAGCCAAAGAGCACAAAAATTGGTGCTAGACCACAAATTATACATGAGAAATGACAAAAACGATCAGAAGATAAGAACATTCTATGAATAAGATATGCAAGGCACTCTTAAATAGGGAAGGAGACTATTCACATAATACTAATGGCCAGGTATGTAGCAAACAGTATTCTGGTATGTGAATATATATGTGCCACCACATATGAGAAACCAATAGGTATACAATGGATTATTAAACAGAGAGGTAGATGTATACAATACCTCACTGCATGATAACCAGTATCCATTAACTCTCAGCCCAAGTAGAAAACCAAAATTAGGCTAAGGCCCGACATTGCGGAAAAGCTGCTTTTTCTGTTGCCGATTTTGCTGCGTTTTTTTGAGCGAAACCCAGGAGTGTCTACAATAAGAATGGGAAATGCAAAGGGAACACTATTCCATTCTGGTCAATCCACTCCTGGCTTTGGCTCAAAAAAAAGGGAGCGAAATTTGCAACAGAAAAAGCAGATTTTCTGCAACGTGGGGCCTTAGCCTTAAGCACAAATGCCCAGAACCAGAATATGAACACCCAGTGATCATTTATATGATCACAAGGTAGTAAGGTTTTGGATCTCAAGAAGGTTTTTTGTTGTATAAAATTTTAAAGTAATTTTAAGTAGTATTTTTTATAAGCTTACTAAAAATGAATGACATCAAAGAAACATCAAGTCTATAATAACACACTGTACTGCACCTGTTTAAATCACAACATGAGATAAGTCCAAGTACATTTTAGAGACATCTGAGCATTAGAGGAGTTTCCCATTCCTCAAGGTACATTAATCTTCAAGAAATGTGCTAAGAACTCACTACCAGATGGTTTATAAACCCAGAGTGAGTACATAAAATAAAGAACACTAATGCCTAACACCTGTTGGTGATGCCAATTAGACTCTGGTTCATTCCTACCTACACATATGGTGGTTCTGTCAAAAAAAAAAAAGGTGTCCTTCCTGAAAAGGGTGCAGGAGATCACTAGGAAATTTGTAAACACCCATAGACATTACACCTGAGCTTATTTTTCTCAATATTTCTTCTAAAGGCTTCATTTGTAAACTGAAGTAATTTTTTCCCTTTAATTTGTAGGTTCAGATATTATTAATCTTGATGGTAAAAGTTCCATAATGTATCGATTTTATGAAAAGTCAATGAGCACAACAAAAGATTTGATCTCCCTTAAGTTTAAAACAATGCACAGTGATGGCGTTTTACTTCATGGCGAAGGACAAAATGGAGATCGTATTGGACTGGAGCTTATTAAAGGAAGACTTTGTTTAAGTATTCATCTAGGTAAGCTGTCATATGCCTTGCACTATTCATCACCTCTTCAAATACTGTAGCATGATATTGGTGTGAGCAGTTTGAAAATTGTAGCAGATGTGCATCAATACATTTGTTCCAAAAGTAATCCTTTTTTTGTTTAATATTATACTGTATCAGAAAATATGCTTTCTTTGCTTTCTACATGCTTCCCAAATGGTGGCCCGTGTTTTTGAAAATTGCATCATGTCAATTATACCTGTAGAAATGCTGGTGTTTTCTGTATAGGTATATTAGGGGCAGAAAGTCGGTAGAGGAAAACTCTGTAAAAATTAAATTAAAAACGCAGCAGAAAAAAAACGTCATGAGTTACCGCCGTGTTTTGTGGTGTTGCTCAAGCACTAAAGGAACATAAGGCCAGGGCCAGTTTTAGACAAAGTGGGGCCCCTCTGCAAAGTTAAAAGCGGGGCCCCAAATGTTGATATGCAAACAACACCATCATCTTCCAGTGGCAACCCCTATAATAAGACCTACTTTCTGCCAACAAAAAAGTAATAACAAGCCCCATTTTCCCACACACAATTCAAATGAGCTACTTTGTACTGCCTAATAGATTTTTGCACCCAGTCATCAATTACTATAGCGTCTCCTTATAAATAATAGTCCCTGCTTATAAATAATATTACACCTTTATCAGTAATAGCTCCCTTTTAAATGATAAATAGTGCCCTGCATCAGTAATATTCCCCCTTATCTGTAATAGTTCCCCCTTATCAGTAACAGTCACCCTGTAAAAATAATACTGCTCCCTTATTAATAATAGCCCTCTCATAAGTAATAGTTACCCTTATAAATAATAGTCCCCATTATCATTATTAGCCCGTCTTATAAATAATAGTTCCCCCTTATAATAGCCCCTTCATATTTAACAGTTTCCCAGTTATATATAGTAACCCACCCTTACATATAATAGTTTCTCCCTTATAAGTAATAGCACCCTTATATATAATAGTTCCCCCTTATATAGTGTCGGACTGAAGGCCCTTAGGCCCACCAGAGGAACTTGTTCTGGGGCCCCACCCAACAGCTTCCTGCTAATAGCCTACACCACGGCTCCTTCACTGAAGTCTTACATATGTGCTGACTATCTGGTGTTACTGAGTATGTTCTCAGTATAGTCAGCCCCTATAGTACTGTGAAGGCCCCAATAACTCCATGGATAATTCATGCACAGTACTGTATGGGAAATGACATGGCCATGGGGCACTACACGTATGTGCAAGATTATAGTGAGGGAGTTGTGATGCAGACATAGCACACAGGGCTGCCAGCAGGAATTTTGAGCCCCCTTCCCACAGTATATAATGGTATATAATGCTCCACAGTGGCCCCACACAGTATAAAATGCTCCCCTGTGCCCCCCATAGTGGCCCCACATTGTATATAAGGCTCCACATAGTATAATACTCCACAGTGGCCCACACAGTATACTACCCCTTAGTGTATATAATTATAGTTATATAATATGCTCCATACAGTATAATATGCACCCCAAAGTGCCCCCAAGTATAATGCTCCACAGTGGCCTAACACAGTATAACATGCTCCACAATGGCCTCCACACAGTATAATATACTCCCCAGAGGGGTTCCCCCAATATAATGCGCCACAGTGGTCCCCCCGCAGTATAATATGCTCCCCCACAGTCCCCTTCCAGTATAATGCTCTACAATGGCCCCACAGAGTATAATATGCTCCCAAGAAGCCCCACACAATATAATACACTCCACAGTGGTCCCACACAGTATAACAGGCTCCCCACACTGCCCCTTCCCCCCAGTATAAAGCTCCACAGTGGCCCATAGTATAATATGCTCCCCAGAGGGCCCCCCTAGTATAATACTCCACAGTCCTCTCCCAGTATTTTGCTCCACAATGGCCCCACACAATATATTATGCTCCCCAGAGTGTCCCCCCAGTATAATGCTCCACAGTAGGCTCCACACAGTATAATATGCTCCCCAGAGGGTCCCCTAGTGTAATGCTCCTTAGTTCCCCCCAAATAATGCCCCACAGTGGCACCACACAATATAATATGCTCTGCAGATGCCCCCCAGAATAATGCTGCACAGTGACCCCACACAGTATAACATGCTCCAGAATGGCCTCCACACAGTATAATATACTGTTCAGAGAGGTTCCCCCATTATAATTCTCCACAGATGTCCAAAACAGTATAATATGCTCTCTAGATGGTCTCCCCACAGTTTAATGCTCCACGGTGGCCCCACACAGTATAATATGCTCTCCAGAGGGCCCCCCAGTATAATGCTCCACGGTGACCCCACACAGTATAATATTCTCTCCAGAGGGCCCCCCCACATTATAATGCTCCACAGTGGCCTCACAGAATACACACATGGACAAAATTGTTGGTACCCCTTGTTTAATGAAAGAAAAACCCACAATGGTCACAGAAATAACTTGAATCTGACAAAAGTAACATGGACAGATGAGACAAAAATCTAAATTTTTGGCAAGGCACATCAGCTCTATGTTCACAGACAGAAAAATGAAGCATATCTTGAAAAGAACACTGTCTGTACATGGAAACATGGAACATGGAGGAGGCTCTGTCTGTTATGTTCTGGGGCTGCTTTGCTGCATCTGGCACAGGGTGTCTTGAATCTGTGCAGGGTACAATGAAATCTCAAGACTATCAAGGGATTCTAGAGAGAAATGTGCTGCCCAGTGTCAGAAAGCTTGGTCTCAGTTGCAGGTCATGGGTCTTGCAACAGGATAATGACCCAAAACACACAGCTAAAAACACCCAAGAATGGCTAAGAGGAAAACATTGGACTATTCTGAAGTGGCCTTCTATGAGCCCTTACCTAAATCCTATTGAGCATCTTTGGAAGGAGCTGAAACATGCCGTCTGGAAAAGGCACCCTTCAAACCGGAGACAACTAGAGCAGTTTGCTTATGAGGAGTGGGCCAAAATACCTGTTGAGAGGTGCAGAAGTCTCATTGACAGTTACAGGAATCGTTTGATTGCAGTGATTGCCTCAAAAGGTTGTGCAACAAAATATTAAGTTAAGGGTACCATCATTTTTGTCCAGGACTGTTTCATGAGTTTTCTTTTTTTAAAAATTCCGTTGAAGCATGGTTGAAAAGCAATGTCTGACTTTCATTTGTTCATTTTCATAGAATTTTTATATATTATTACTTTTGCCAGATTCAACTTATTTCTGTGACCATTGTGGGTTTTTCTTTCATTAAATGAGGGGTACCAACAATTTTGTCCACATGTGTATAACATGCTCTCCAGAGGGCCTCCTCCCCCAAATATAATGCTCATAGTGGCCCCACACAGTATAATGCTCCACAGTGGCCCTACAGACTCTGTCAGTGCTATTATTATCTCCAGACCCCAGAGTCTAATAATCGAAGGCCCAGGGGAGGTGAGGGAAAATAACAAACAGTTATACTTACCTTGCCTTACCTCTCCTGGGCCTCCTCGCACTGCTCCTCTGTCCCCGTCGGCTGCTTCTAATTCTCTGCGCCTGACGTCACGCGTTGTGAACATCACCGATGAAACCTGGGATTGAGCCTCAGCAGTTACATGAGCATGCCCCATGTGACCGCTGAGGCCAGGCCTCAGCGGTTATGTCTGGAACGCCAGAAGATGATGTTGGACGCCAAGGACAGGTGAGTAAAAATGCTTGTTATTTTTACTCATCTCAGAAAGGGACCCTGCGGCACATGACGCTGGGTCCCTTTCTGCTATTGATATGGCCGGGCCTGACTCCGGGATCCGGAGTCATCAGGCTCTGGATCCCGGTGGCCCCTTTGGGGATGGGGCCCTGGGCAATTACCCAGTTCCCCCCCCCCCAACACCGGTCCTGCATAAGGCTGAGGCCCCACGTGACGTAAACACTGCGATTTTACCGTCCCTACAAAGTATGAATCCCATCCACACGTTATAGAAGAATACGAAGAATACCCTGCAGTGTAAATGCTGCGATTTCCAAAACCATTGCATTTTTGGAAATAACAGCATGTCAATTACACCTACGGAAACACTGGAGGTTTCTGTTTAGGTATAATTGAAGCAGAAACCACAATTTTTCCTGCAGCGCTTTTTCGCTGTGGCCTGCTACGTGAGGCCTTAGTTTAAAAGTTAAAAATAAATGTATTATTTTACTCATAGTTTCGATCTTAGGGCAGGTGGCAATGATTGAAGTTTTAATTTGCCTTGACAGGACAAAGATAAAATGTGTTAATAAGCAGATAATATATGTTTTTTTGTTTCCTTTTAGGAAATTTGCAATTTCATGCCTCTAATCCTCATGTTAATGTATTCCTGGGAAGTCTACTAGATGATCAGCAGTGGCATTCAGTTGTTATAGAGCGTTTTGGAAGACAAGTCAATTTCACTGTTGACAGACATGTGTATTATTTCTTCATGAAAGGAGACATCTCCTATTTGGATATTGATTATGAGGTGTGTATTTTATGTATATAAAATACTTTATATAACTTTAATTATAATTAATATTTATATAAATTTTAATTTTTGCATACACAGTATGACAAAATGAAATGACAACTATTTTATCTGTACTTACATTACATTCATCATCACAATTAAAAGCAAACTAAATGAAACTTGTATTTAGCAAATAAAATAAGAATTAAAGTAACCATATTCCATAGTTACCAAAAGCATGATAGGGCATGTTCCCTGTGTGCTGGACAGCACAGGGGTTGCCACTGAACCTCTTGTCCTTTGTCTGTATATTTGGATACATGTCATTTATGCATTTCTTTTATTTATTGTATATGTATCTTGTTCTGTGATTACACTGGACATATCCTATACGAGGTCCTATACCTTAGAAGTCTCAAATAATTTAGGAATTCTCATCTTTACAATACCAAATCTTAAAGTGTAACCAAAGTTTCGGACAACTTTTGATTTTCTGTCAGTATTTGTGTCATAAATAAATTTTGTAATATACTTTACTAACAAATTTTGGATTCTTTCTGTGAAATCTTGCATTTTTCACTCTTTCCTTTGTTTCTATAATTAGAGCAGTTTCTGCCTCTTACTGAATGTTACTGTGCACTGGAGTACAGGGCTGTGTAAGATGTAGAGAAAATGAGGGGAGGGGAGGGTCACTTCAAACGTTTATATTTCGGACATTATAAAACATACAACAGTAAAACTTGCTATTGGTGTAATGTGGAAAAGGAGATTCTATTCTTTCATATGACACTAATAATAATAATAATAACTTTATGTATATAGCGCCAACATATTCCATAGCACTTTACAAATCAAACCACTGAGGTTGCAGTGCTACCTATATTATTTCCAGAGATATCATTGGTTGAAAACACGGTCAGGATTACGATATTTATATGCAGCTGTATAATATACTGTATATGATCAAAAAATTCCAATCCCGACTATGTTTTCAACCAGTGATATCTTTGGAAATAATTAAGATAGCACTCTGCTCTTTCATATGACACCAAAAGCAAGTTTGTACGTTTTATAATGTCCTAGATATAACTGTTTGAAGTGACCCTCCCCTAACCTCAATTTCTCTACATGTTACACAGTTCCATACTCCGTACACAGTAACATTCAGTGAGAGACAGGAACAGCTGTCAATACAGAAACAAGGGAAAGAGTTAAAAATAATAGAGGATTTCACAGAAAGGATCCAAAATGTGTTAATAAATTATATTACAAAATATATTTAGGACACAAATACTGACAAAAAATCAAAACTTGTCAGAAAGTTTAGTTACGCTTTAATTGCATTGTATTAGGTTTGAGAATAACTCAAAGAGGTTGTCATATTGTTTTATTTGTACTCACATTAGGATAGGAAGCTGACATGTGAGAATTTATGTGGCACGGTCCAATCATTAGCAAAGGGGTGGGCGTCTTTCAAGACTAATGAACTACTGTAGATGATCTGCACAATTAGAGAAAATCATCTTCAAAAACTGGCGACCGCCACCATTGCGAGAATCCTGCAAAAAAACCTCTGTACTAAGGGACCTTTTGATGGATTGGGATAGGAATGCATATTGAGATTATCTACAGTTACCCCTGCAAATTCAAGTGTCTAGGTTTTAATATAGAACTGCTACATTATAAATAGATCTCTCTGTCTACCCAGCAGCTCCATTGACTTGAAAGTAACTCATTATTGTTTAGGCAATCTTCAAAGACATGACAGCAGTTCCGAGATGCCAGCTAATAGCTGATACATGGTTGCAGTACATACAGTCATATAAAAAAGTTTGGGCACCCCTATTAATCTTAATCATTTTTAGTTCTAAATATTTGGGTGTTTGCAACAGCCATTTCAATTTGATATATCTAATAACTGATGGACACAGTAATATTTCAGGATTGAAATGAGGTTTATTGTACTAACAGAAAATGTGCAATATGCATTAAACCAAAATTTGACCGGTGCAAAAGTATGGGCACCTCAACAGAAAAGTGACATTAATATTTAGTAGATCCTCCTTTTGCAAAAATAACAGCCTCTAGTCGCTTCCTGTAGCTTTTAATCAGTTCCTGGATCCTGGATGAAGGTATTTTTGACCATTCCTCTTTACAAAACAATTCCAGTTCAGTTAAGTTTGATGGTCGCCGAGCATGGACAGCCCGCTTCAAATTATCCCACAGATGTTCAATGATATTCAGGTCTGGGGACTGGGATGGCCATTCCAGAACATTGTAATTGTTCCTCTGCATGAATGCCTGAGTAGATTTGGAGCTGTGTTTTGGATCATTGTCTTGCTGAAATATGCATCCCCGGCGTAACTTCAAATTCGTCACTGATTCTTGTACATTATTCTCAAGAATCTGCTCATACTGAGTTGAATCCATGCGACCCTCAACTTTAACAAGATTCCCGGTGCCGGCATTGGCCACACAGCCCCAAAGCATGATGGAACCTCCACCAAATTTTACAGTGGGTAGCAAGTGTTTTTCTTGGAATGCTGTGTTTTTTTGACGCCATGCATAACGCCTTTTTGTATGACCAAACAACTCAATCTTTGTTTCATCAGTCCACAGGACCTTCTTCCAAAATGAAGCTGGCTTGTCCAAATGTGCTTTTGCATACCTCAGGCGACTCTGTTTGTGGCGTGCTTTCAGAAACGGCTTCTTTCGCATCACTCTCCCATACAGCTTCTCCTTGTGCAAAGTGTGCTGTATTGTTGACCGATGCACAGTGACACCATCTGCAGCAAGATGATGCTGCAGCTCTTTGGAGGTGGTCTGTGGATTGTCCTTGACTGTTCTCACCATTCTTCTTCTCTGCCTTTCTGATATTTTTCTTGGCCTGCCACTTCTGGGCTTAACAAGAACTGTCCCTGTGGTCTTCCATTTCCTTACTATGTTCCTCACAGTGGAAACTGACAGGTTAAATCTCTGAGACAACTTTTTGTATCCTTCCCCTGAACAACTATGTTGAACAATCTTTGTTTTCAGATCATTTGAGAGTTGTTTTGAGGAGCCCATGATGCCACTCTTCAGAGGAGATTCAAATAGGAGAACAACTTGCAATTGGCCACCTTAAATACCTTTTCTCATGATTGGATACACCTGGCTATGAAGTTCAAAGCTCAGTGAAGTTACAAAACCAATTTTGTGCTTCAGTAAGTCAGTAAAAAGTAGTTAGGAGTATTCAAATCAATAAAATGATAAGGGTACCCGAATTTTTGCACCGGTCAAATTTTGGTTTAATGCATATTGCACATTTTCTGTTAGTACAATAAACCTCATTTCAATCCTGAAATATTACTGTGTCCATCAGTTATTAGATATATCAAATTGAAATGGCTGTTGCAAACACCCAAATATTTAGAACTAAAAATGATTAAGATTAATAGGGGTGCCCAAACTTTTTCATATGACTGTATGTTGAAAAAACTTGATTATAGCTCCATAACCATGTTGACACATTTACATACAATATTAATATTGCACATTTTTACTACTTGGGTAAGTGTTTCACGTAGTGACCTGTGCCTACTATTATTAATGAAAATATGTCTATGTAACAGAATGTTAGAAGCATAAGTACTGTACTTTCAAGAAACTCATGCTGACAGCTTTCTATACGGGCTCAAATTGATTATTCATCCTCACATGAGATTAGTGCTACAGTATCTTTACCCAACTTAAACAGAAGGTTTGAATAATACATTAGGCATGATCACGAAAAGCTCAAGAGGAAAACAAGAGTGATGTAATGTAAAATGGCTTCTGGAATAAAATATGTCCACAGGGCACAAGATATTATATAGCCAACAGATTCCTCCTGTGAAAAAGATAAATTTTGCTTTCAAAAAACAATCTGACTAATGTGAGATGTTTGAATTTTTTTAATACATATTTTAACTGTGTTATCTTATATTTCATTAACTAAATCTGCACTTCTTTATCTGAGCTTTCAAAATGCAATATTTTAATGTGAAGAAAATTTGTCAGTAGGGTCAAGAATTTTCATTTCATCATACTTTGCTATCACTTTAGTCATTGGTTGTTTTTTTTTTAATTCTCTGGAATAGATTAACTTTTGATAGTTCAATCCTGAATAACAATCAGGGAATTAATATGTTTTACTCATTCATTGCAGAAATATTTAAGCTAAATTTACCAGTATAACTCTATTTAATTGTATGACAAATATTACTTTGATGGAGTCTGTCAGGTCCAAAATGCCTCCCAAACCATATAGGGGACTTTAATAGGAACATAAACATATTATACCTTTGTGGCCACAAACTGATCCTTGTTTTATAGGTATGCAAATCATACCTATAGTCCATTAAGGGAGGCCCCAATTTTTCAGTTTCGCCTACAGACAATTGTGATGGAGATAGAAGCTGGAAATGTCATTAACAGATAAAAGGACAGTGTTTGGAAGCATTTCCAGAGCACTCATAGTTGCCTGTAGGTAAATCTGGCAAATTGGATTCAACCCCAATGCACTTGTAGGCTGATTTTGTTGGGAAGCATTGGATCTTACCGCCATAAGATCCAATCTCTGAGTAAAATAATACATTTATTTTTAACTTTTAGGCTAAGGCCCCACATAGGAAATGCTATAAGGGCAGACTAGATTGACCATGTGGACTTTGTATGCATCAATCTTCTACGTTTCTATCTATAATACTTTTGCTGTAAGACGTTCTTGGCTATTGCAACCTTCAGGGATAATTTTTTGCTTCATATAAAATTTCCATGTTACAATTTTCTACTATATTAGTACAAGTTGTTCTCACTCTTGTGAACATATAATCGACGATTGAATTTAGCTGCAAACATGATGCATCTCAAAAGCAAATTGATCACATTTCAATATAAAGTTTCAGCTGTGGCTTTCTTAGGATCTGTGCAGTTTGTGTTGACAGAGGTATGATATTGCGAGGTATATTCTATTTGTTAGGCCCCTTGTAGACGACCATGGAATAGTTCAGTGTGCTATCCGTGCACACTGACCCATTAATTTCTGATGTACACAACGAATTACACAGTCCTGTGTGCGGGACGACAATTCGGGCCGCAAAATTCAGGACAGGTCCTATTCCTATCCGGGTTTGGAAGCCATGCTTCTGTGGCTCCTATTCAGCGAATGAATGGGGCCGCAGAAGCACATGGGTGACATCCACGTGCCACCAGTGCGCTGGCCGTGCCGTTCAATCACGGCCAGCCACCAGCAGAGAGTTGTCTGCAAGGGAAACTTAGATGTACATAAAATTAAAAAAGAGGTATACATGGGACAATAATTTCCTAAAATACTTTTGATAGCCCAGATGAGCAATAATTCCACTTTAGAGACCTCTGACATTACATTAATTCATCACAAGACTTGTTTAAAACTCAGTCAACTGAATGAGGTTGAGCTACAGCAATACAGTCCCTATGTTTGTCACTATGACAATTGCAAAAGGACAAAAGGTGCTGTGTGGGTACATTTTACATACTGTATATGGTGGAAGATTTTCCTGATTTATATGCCAGAGCTTGGCCATAATGAACAAAATTGTACATGCAGTATTTGTAAGTTATGACTAATGACTACTTATAAAACTCACATACAGCTTAAGATTGTGCCGTAGTTGTTAGATTTATTTTGCTTGCTTGCTTATTGTCATATTAAACAAGCTTTAAACATAATAATATTGATAATGGGCAGCAGTTGTGTCAATGACTGATAAAAATAAAACAAAAACTAACAATCAATATGAAGTTATTGAATGCTAAAAAAAAATAAAAGGGAACTGGAGAATAGAAAAAAGAAAATGCATTAAAAATTCTAAGAAAACCTCGAAGAAATTGCTGTAATTAAATGCTCAATTAAGAATGTAACTGCACCATTTTGTATTACACTATAGAAACTGGCTTAATGGCTATATTGATTTTATTTTCTTCTAAGCTTAGCTTTGGAGGGATCGCATCACAAGGAAAATCAGCATCACTGCTGCGGAAGAACTTCCATGGATGCATTGAGAATCTTTATTATAATGGTTTAAACATCTCTGACTTGGCCAAAAGATATAAACCTCAAATCCACATTGAGGTAATAAATAAATAGCTTTCTAATTATATGGACTAGAATACTAATGAACTGGATTACTACTTTCTAAAACTATTGTTAGACAGCATTTTTTTCCGAAATCTATCTATCTATCTATCTATCTATCTATCTATCTATCTATCTACAGTGCTGGCCAAAAGTATTGGCACCCCTGCAATTCTGTCAGATAATACTCAAATTCTTCCAGAAAATGATTGCAATCACAAATGCTTTGGTAATAATATCTTCATTTAATTTGTCTTCAATGGAAAACCACAAAAAGAATTGTCAAAAAGCCAAATTGGATATAATTCCACACCAAACATAAAAAAGGGGGTGGACAAAAGTATTGGCACCCTTTGAAAAATCATGTGATGCTTCTCTAATTTGTGTAATTAACAGCACCTGTTACTTAACTGTGGCACATAACAGGTGGTGGCAATAACTAAATCACACTTGCAGCCAGTTGAAATGGATTAAAGTTGACTCAACCTCTGTCCTGTGTCCTTGTGTGTACCACATTGAGCATGGAGAAAAGAAAGAAGACCAAAGAACTGTCTGAGGACTTGAGAAGCAAAATTGTGAGGAAGCATGAGCAATCTCAAGGCTACAAGTCCATCTCCAAAGACCTGAATGTTCCTGTGTCTACCGTGCACAGTGTCATCAAGAAGTTTAAAGCCCATGGCACTGTGGCTAATCTCCCTAGATGTGGACGGAAAAGAAAAATTGACGAGAAATTTCAACGAAAGATTGGTGGCTAAAGAACCTTGACTAACATCCGAACAAGTTCTAGCTGCCCTGCAGTCTGAGGGTACAACAGTGTCAACCCGTACTATCCGTCGGCGTCTGAATGAAAAGGGACTCTATGGTAGGATACCCAGGAAGACCCCACTTCTGACCCAGAGACATAAAAAAGCCAGGATGGAGTTTGCCAAAACTTACTGAGAAAGCCAAAAACTTTTTGGAAGAATGTTCTCTGGTCAGATGAGACAAAAGTAGAGCTTTTTGGGAAAAGGCATCAACATAGAGTTTACAGGAAAAAAAAAGAGGCCTTCAAAGAAAAGAACACAGTCCCTACAGTCAAACATGGCAGAGGTTCCCTGATGTTTTGGGGTTGCTTTGCTGCCTTTGGCACTGGACTGCTTGACCGTGTGCATGGCATTATGAAGTCTGAAGACTACCAACAATTTTTGCAGCATAATGTAGGGCCCAGTGTGAGAAAGCTGGGTCTCCCTCAGAGGTCATGGGTCTTCCAGCAGGACAATGACCCAAAACACACTTCAAAAAGCACTAGAAAATGGTTTGAGAGAAAGCACTGGAGACTTCTAAAGTGGCCAGCAATGAGTCCAGACCTGAATCCCATAGAACACCTGTGGAGAGATCTCAAAATGGCAGTTTGGAGAAGGCACCCTTCAAATCTCAGGGACCTGGAGAAATTTGCCAAAGAAGAATGGTCTAAAATTCCAGCAGAGCATTGTAAGAAACTCATTGATGGTTACCAGAAGCGGTTGTTCGCAGTTATTTTGTCTAAAGGTTGTGCTACCAAGTATTAGGCTGAGGGTGCCAATACTTTTGTCTGGCCCATTTTTGAAGTTTTGTGTAAAATGATCAATGATTTGACTTTTTTTTTTTCATTCTCTTTTGTGTTTTTTCATTGCAAGCAAAATAAATGAAGATAATATTACCAAAGCATTTGTGATTGCAATCATTTTCTGGAAGAAATTGAGTATTATCTGACAGAATTGCAGGGGTGCCAATACTTTTTGCCAGCACTGTATTTACTAAATTCATCTTTTCATCTCTTAGCCTGGGGCACAACTAAAAGAGAGTGTAAAGATTGTAGTTGCACCTGGGCTATAAGATACTGCTGGTCTATATAAGGAGAAAATTTAACCATTTGATTACAGTCAGTGAATGCTTGGTGGCGACATTTTGTGATACTATTCCAGACTATTGTTTAGCTACAATCAATGGGGCAGATTTACTAATATTGTCTAAGTGCCAATTATACTAGGCAGTCCTAAATTGCGCTAGATATTTGAAATTGTCAGATGCTGTTTGATAAATGTGGCATATTGTTACATCACTTAATTTTGATACATTTTTGGTGCATGGTGATGCAACTGAGGTCATGGTCCTTTCCTACCAGGCCATGCCCCATTTGCAATAGGTCACGTTCCTTTTCCATGCAAGTTGTAAAAGTGTCTAAAAAGCGTCTAAAACACATGATAAATGTGGTGCACAGCATGCTAGACAGTTTTTTTTTTTTACACATAATTCTGGCAAATTTTACCTCATAAATCTCCCCCAATATTTGTATTTATGTTGATTTACTTATTGACATCCTTCACCCTATATTGCCCTGCCCAGGGTATCTAGACGCAGAACAGAAAAATGAATATTTGTTTAAGATTTGATAACTTTGGCTGTAACTCTGCTTTCTTTTGTTGTACTATGTGCAAACATAAAAAATATGTAAATTGCGCTAGCAAAGGCTTTCCCAATGAATTTGTATCTCTATACATGTTTACTGATAATGTGGATATAGACAAACACAAACAAAACAAAAACATAGGCATTTACTGTATACCTTTTTTTCTAATAAACTAAAGTATAACCTATTGTATTAGAGGCACTTTCATTTAGATACATATTTTATTATTTGTGATATGATGAAAAATACAGCTATTTTTTGTTTTCTAGGGAAACGTTTCATTTTCCTGTCAAGAGCCTCCGGTGGTTCCAGTGACATTTCTAAATTCGCAAAGCTATTTGGTTTTGCCAGGATTAACTTTGCAAGAAGAAGTTGTAGTCTCTTTTTATTTCCGTACTTGGAACAGGGATGGCTTTTTGTTTGCTACTAAGCTCAGCACTGCTCCTTTCCAGTTTGCTTTGTATGTTTTAGATGGAAAGCTTAAAATGAGTCTTTACAAAAATGGCAAATTGTATCTGGACACAGTTACAGGTATAAATAATATTCATATGATCCCTACTGGTTTGCTTAAAATAATTTCAATGTGTACAGATAGAAGGGGAAGGGTGTCTGTGGATGTGAGCCCACCAAAACTTCATAGCAATTGAGAGAATTGCTTTTATTTAATTACTTAACTGACAGATATAGACAATTTAAAGTAAAATAATAGGCTTATAGTTAGAATGTAGTTAGCAGCTCAATCCATTCTCCTAAAACTTTGAGTTGAAAAAAGTGGTATCCAGTTTTCTTGATCTTAGGCCACATTCACACAGCAGTGCCAAGCACTAGGTGAAAAAAAATGTTTTTTTCTCACGGCCGAGTGTTCACCCAAAGGTAATCCTTCAAACAATAGTCATGTGAATAGATCCACTAAAGTCTATATATTCAATGGGAAACCTGAAGTGTAGCAATAGGTAGGGGTACCGATAGTTAGACCGTTACTGATCCAACAGTTATTGCCTGGTAAATTGGTTATACAGGTATCCCTTTTACATCACAAGGGTTAGAGGCACAGCAATCTGGGAAATCTGTGTAAAATTAAATGGCCTAAAATAACGAAAAAATGTTACTCACCTGTCCCTCAGAAATCCAGCATTGCCTCTTCTCCCATCCTTCCGGTGTCCTTTTATTAACCACTGAAGCCTTTTACTGTGACCACTAAAGCCAAACACACCCTTATTACTGGCATCATGTCTCCTTTCACATAGCCACAATGCAGATAATTAGGTATGTGACCGCTGCAGCCACTTTAATGGTCACATGTCCTATGCAAGTAAACAGACACCAGGAGGGCTAGAGCAGAGTTAACGGCAGCATTGGCTTCCTGGGGGACAGGACTGTGATATATCAAAACCACAATGGGGAAAGATGCAATGCAGAAGGGAGCACTGTAAACATTTTTCACTGGATTACCCTTTAAACTTATCATGGCTTCGATATAAAAAATATACATATATTTTTTACAATGTAATTACTATATCTTATTTTTATCTTTATTTTTCTTGATTAGGAGTTGGTATTTTTCTACTCATTGATGTTTTGTACAATGGATTTGGATTTATACATTCACATGCTTAATATTAATATTTTATCATGTACTATATTATTGAAATTGCTGATGTATAGGTTATGCTGATTTTACAGGTTTCGAACTTAACAATGGACAATGGCATTATGTTTCCCTTGTTGCTAAAAGGAATCGTGTAAATATTATTATAGATAATGATGGATCGTCAAGCTTATCTATGAGTTTACCATTTCAAGTTTCAACAACAGAGAATTACTATTTTGGAGGTAAAATATGTTATATTATAGATGATCTGCAAAGCAAGAAAGAGGCTTACATATTTCTTTAGCTATTTCAAAGATTTTATAATTGTGTAATGGTGCTATAGTCCAGTGTCACTACTCCTTTGCTCCCCATAGGGCTTTGTTTACTTGGCTGCATTGATGACATGCCCATATACCCAGGTTACCACCAAGGTATATAATATGAGACCTCTGAGACCTGTGATTGACCAGTGGTCATATGGGAATACAGGCACATCATCTCTATAGCAGAGGAAACACAGAATGCCTGGAAACACCAGAGTGTCAGAGCTGGAGCAGAGGGAATTAAATGGGTCAGTGCAGTTTTTTTTGTTTGTTTTTGTTAATTTATCACAGTTTTTTGGTAAAAAAAAATAATAAAAAATAGAGAGATTAATTGAGATTAAAATTGGAAAACCCATTTAATAGAGGTACATTTTTTTCAATTATTTCATATAGATCCGTTGCATAGAAAGAAAGCCTTATATTTATTTTATGGTACATAAATAATAGGATGTTATGTCAATTTATAACCACAAATATATGTAGCAGATTTCTAAAGACTTTTTGAATAAACTTATCTTCAAGTATTTTCTTTTAAAAATGGTCAATTTCTTTTTTTAGGTTGTTCTAACAACAGTATGCCCCATGAATGTATAAAACCTGTTAGTACTTTCCTGGGATGTATGAAATTAATTTCCATTGGTGCAAAAGTGATTGACCTTATTCAAGTACAGCAGAGTATACTTGGTAATTTCAGTGAGCTGCAAATTGATTTATGCGGTATCATTGACAGGTAAGGATTTTATGCTTATTTCATTACTCTTATTTGTAAATCTGTATATATGACATGTAGAACCTGATATTGATGCCCCACCTTATGGTGTACCATATTGTTACTATACATAGTGCACAAAAATATTGAGACACTTAGATACAAATTGGTGCATTTTGGGACAGCTAGGTTTAGACCAAATTGTTCTGATTTTTGGTGGCCATGGTTTCATGGAAAAGAGGAATGGCTTTGCAGGGAAGGGGTATGAAATAAGATGCCCAAATGTTACACATTTTGAAGCAAGTTTCTAGCCCAAAGTAACCCAACTAATAGTTGATATAATGTTAGACTTCACAGCGTAAAGATACATCAGATTTATCATCCGGATTGAACCACAGTGATTCATTTGGCCAGTCTAAATTGACAATGTCAGTCTTTGTGGTCCAGTGTCATAAAATGTCTAACTAATATTGCCAAATTAGGCTACGTTCAGTCTCCTTCACATATTTCATCAAAAACGAAATCCCTGACTGATATCCAATGGACTCCTTTATAGTGAATAGTATCTTTCAGACTCGGATAATGTTAGTCATTTGACAGCTCTGATGGTTCCATTGCTTTTGTTTTTATGTTTGTAAGTCCATGCTATCATTACTGTCGGTGACTCAGTAAAGACAGCTAATGTGCCGTGTGGGACCACATAACTCTTATACCCCTAAGGCCAGCACTGGATAAATGTGTGTTTATACAAATGTAGCAATTGTAACATGACAGATGGTGAGAGATGCTATTAACACAAAGTGGCATACTATTACATTTATTGTTAGAATAGTGTACCATGTTAATAGCGTACAGTAGCATACTGTCATGTTAATGATCTCTATATCTGTAACATACATTGTCTTCCTGCAACAATCCCCAAAATCAAGAATATGAATATTACAAAATTTCAACACTAAATAAAATTAGAAAACTTTACTTTACTTTACAAATCCATTAATACTGGAAAACAAATTAAAGCTAAGTCCCCATATAGCAAAATACAGCTAAAAACGCTGAGGGGGAAAAAAAAAATTGCTACATTTATAGGGAAAACGCTTGTGATTCTGGAGCTAAACTTAACATGGTGCAACCTTTAGAAACACATGGGTTTTTGATAACACTGCTTTTCTAAAGCTTTTTTTTTTTCCCCCGCAATGTGTGGAAAAGATGTAATGAAATCTTTATTCACTTTTTGCTAGCATTTTTTTCCCACTGCATTTCGGCAGCAGCCAAAAACACTGCGTTCTCCAATATGGGGCCTTAGCCTAAATGGGATTTTTGGAAAAAAAAATCCCGAGAAATGAGCCATCATTCTAAAGTTGATTGTTAGTAGTACATGGCTTCTCAGTTAAAAAAATGTTCCCAATTTTTTGTACAGAGATGTACCTGCTCTATTTTATCTGTCACATAATGTGAGATTTGTCTAGCCTTAAGAATTTACATGTAAAACCATATATTTGATAGAAGATTCATGTCATTATGTTTTGTTTATTTTACACTTGAGTTGCTAGCTGTGTGACACTGTGACTTAGCTTCTTCACCATACTGACATTTTCCCATAAATATACAATCAAAGACTACATAAGGTCAGCTATGCAGACTTTAGAAAGCATGTCATAGCTGGAAGACAATTTGGAAGGAAGAATGCAGAAAATAGTATCTAGAGCAATTAGTTGTAAAACTCTTATAGTTGTGATATAATGTTTTCTTTTAATGTACAACATTCCATAAAATATATATATATATATATATATATATATATATATATATATATATATATAAAATGAGCACTACATCATGGAGAATGCATGAACACTGCCACTGTACCTTAGCAATCAGCAGCAGGGACTCAACTGAAACTCATAGGCAGGCTCCTGAAGCAACTGCCAAGAATGGATAACACCGATCCCTGAGACATGTGAGCAGTTAGATAGTGGGAAGGACTTCCACTACACGCAATTGGCATGCAATGTTAATACTATTGCTGATGGCACTTGTTATAGTAAATACATACTAATGTGCATATACGTACATACATTATTATGAATAATAATAATAATACATTTGTATTTATATAGCTCCATCATATTCTTTAGCACTTTACAAGTCATAGGGTTCATGTACTGACAAAATGAGGCATCACAGGGTAATAAATGAATTCACACAATAGGAGTGAGGGATCAGCTCACAAGAGCTTACAATCTCTGATGTAAAAGGGGTGACACAAGCGGAAAAAGTGCTTATACAGTGACCCAGACATTTTTATGAGCTAAGTTTACACAAATAAATAAAGCTGTATGAGCTAGTCACCAGCCGGTGTCCTTTTATATACAAATCCAGCTGGTGCAGCTTGGGAAAAGTCTTGGAGATGGGAGGTTCTAATTATAGCTGATACTAAGTGGTTGGCAGAACAGAGAGCATGTGTTGGGTGGTAGACAGATTTCAGGGTGTTCATGCTGGGAGGTGCAGTGCTATGGAGAGCTTTATCGATGAGAGTGATAAGTTTAAATTATATTTTATAGTGCATTGGCAACTAGTGCAGTGACTGACACAGACCGGAGGCATCAGTGTAGCGTTTAGACTGAAATATGAGTCTGGCTGCTGCATTCAGGGTAAATTGTAAAGGGGATAGTTTAGTGAAGGGAAGAATTTTAGTAGGGGGTTACAGTAGTACTAAGGGTTATTGATGTTTTCATGGTAAAAAAAAAAAGATTCTGGAGTTATTTTTGAGATGATATAGCATGAATGTGCAAGTAATTAGATATGGGAGGTAAAGGAAAGGTCTGAACATTTCTGAACTATAGCAGGAAGGTGCCATAAGGTGCTATAGTCATTCTTCTAGAACCTTTTCTTGTAAAATGTTAACATAGTATAGTAACTTAATGGAAAAGCTTGTCAGATATTTTCTCCAAAATACATTTAAGATTCTAATCAGATGCTTGTACTGACATACAAGCTGGGGTGGTGAAGTTTTTTTTCTGCTGCTTCTCTGCACAGCCTCCTTCATCATTTGAATGGAGGCCTGGTGTTTATATTCTCAAGACCAGATGGCATTTTTCTTACTGAGTTGTTTTAGTAGCTCAAAGAATGATACAAATTCAGATATGGAGCTAGAACTTTAATTGGACATTTGCAGAAAAACTTCTCATATCCTGAGGAGTTTATGATGCAGTCAGTTTGATAATGGCTGGGAATTTTCTAGAAAGCCAATATGTCCTTGTTAAATTCACATTTTAGTTTTAAACGTAAGGGCTTTTTATGGTGTCTTTGGACCACTTGCCCTGATGATCAGACATCTAGCTGATATTCTGCACAGCACAGTACTTTAATAATTGTAACATGGACTGATTTTTCACTTTCTATATTTTCAATGCTCAATGTAACAAGTCTCCTAGGAAAACAATTACCCAGTAGTTTAAAAATCTATTGTATGATAAAGTAAGGAAATTTAACCTGAAGGCTACAGATTTGATATACAACATAACAGCAAATTGCAATGTCACAGTTTAAGATACACTTTTTATAACATACAGTGGTCTTTTCTGGATTATTATAAAGTGAAACCACATTCACTTTACTATGTATGTGTTTGGCTAGAAGATATAACATACATACTTCACTCTTAAAATGTTTGTGACTAGTCAGTGTGAGCAGAGCATCATCTTGGAGCCAAGGCGAGTCAGTTAATGGGAGCTGAAATACTGAAGTACACATAACAAAATGCTATTTTGCTGTATAGTAGCAGTAGCATAATAGAGCCTCTATCTACCACTAATGTAGGCTTGGACTGGCCCACCGAGGTACCGGTGAATCCCCAGTAGGCCCCTTCCTAACCTCTCCTGGCTCCTGCTCGCGGCCTCCTCTTCCCTTTTCAGCCTCAAGGGGGGTCCCCGTGTGCCGCACATTACATCATTGCATCCTGATGCTGCGCACAGGGCCCATGGAAGGCTGAAGAGGGAACGGGAGGCCACGAGCAGGAGCGAGGAGCGGTAAGTGAATGCAGCCAGGTTTGACAGAACCAGGGGGAAATGGCGCCACCGACAAAATTCTGCTACAGGCTTCCTGTTCTACCAGTCTCCAACTTGTAGGCCACAGGCCACATTTAGCTTATGGTCTACAAGCTAAGCACCAATACTTACTTGTCTGCTCTCCAGCGCCTCCCGCTTCCTCCTGCTCCAGGCACACATGAAGCTACAACAGTGCACCCAGATCAGGGAGACAAAACGGGATCGGGAAGCAGACAGGTAAGTAATGATCAAATACTGCTATAAGGGGGACCAGTGAAGGGGCCACTGTATGGCCCATACAGTGGCCCCTTCACTATTCACCTCACATACAGTGGCCCCTTCACTGGTTCCCAATACTGTATGGGGGCTAGTGATGTGGCCATTACATTGTGTGGGGCCAGTGAATGGGGCTAATATCCTGGGGGGGGCATTAAAATGTGGATTATTAGGGGGGTATATTAAAGGGGTTGTCCAGTCTTAATTTTTTTATGGTCTATCCTCAGGATAAATACCTGATCGGTAGGGGGCCGACACTGGGCCCCCAGACTGATCAGCTGTACAGAGCAGCTCCCGACGCCTGTCCTGTACTCAATACGGGGCTGGAATCAGAAAGTTTCACTGTATAGCGGCATGGCACCTTCATTGTATCTCAGCACTTATTGAAGTCAGTGGGAGCTGAGCTGCAGTGACAGCACCCATCTGCTATACAGTGGATGGAGCTTTCTGCTTCTGGCCCTCAATGGGTGCCAGAAGTGGCTCCATACAGCTGATGGGGCTGTGTGTCAGCCCCCTACCGATCAGCACGGAAACCCCTTTAATATGCTCCACACAGTTTAATGTCCCCCCCCCACAGGATGTTAGCCCCCATCACTGTCTCCACACAATATAATAGCCCCATCATGTTCCAGTGATGGGGGACCAGTGAAGAGGGCACTGTATGAGGGGACCAGTGAATTGGTATTAACATAATTGGGTCCAGACAACCCTTAATAAAGGTTGTCCATATACTGTATTGGAGCGATCCTTGAAGCGGCCATAAAAAAAAAAAAAAAAAAAAAAAAAATTATACTCACCTGTCCGCTGCCAGTGTCTTTTTGGTTTCATAGTGGCTTATTTCTGGAAATCCTGTACCTAATTGGTCTTATCGATCACAAGAGGTGCAGGACTCCCAGCAAGAAGGCACCAGCAAGAGACTGAATGGATACTGGCAGTCGACAACGCAGTGCCGGGGATAGATGAGTATGCATTTTAATTTTTTACTTTTTTTTTCAATTTTACACCTCCCACCCGCCACATAGGTTGCTCCAATTCCTGGACATCCGCTTTAAAGGGTTTATCCATCTTTCTAATATTGATGGCCTGTCCTTAGGATCTGCAGGGGTCAGACAGCCAGGACCACTGCAGATCAGCTTTTCCAGAACAGTGCTACTACAGGTAATACTAACAATTCCAAGAGCCATGCTGCTTGTTTGCTATACAGAGTGTAGCAGTGGGTTTAGGTATTGATGGGTTGCACATCGTATGGCAGATGAGCAGCATACGATGCTGTAGCCACGCTGTCTCGGTACAGCTGAGCTGCAGGGGTCCTGGCTGTGGGCAGTGGGCCTATAGAAACAATTCTACAGGTGGGCCCTAGACATCTCAGTCCAACACTGCTGTAATGTGTTACTCATTATCTTGGTTGCATGTAGTGTACTGCTGAATACCTTGGTTATATATTATGTACTGCTCTCCACTTGCACTAAATGTTCTTTACAGCTGTCTGTTCTATATTGTATACGATTACTTCTTGTACTGTTATCTCTCTGTATTTCATTTAGAGTTTTGCTTCATATTAGTGCTATATGTACTATACTGTTGTCTACCTGTACTTACATGTACTGTATTGTTCAATACCAGTGCTGCATTCACTGTACTGCTCTTATTACTCTAGACCAGTACTACAGGAACTTTACTTTTCTCTACATATATGCTCATCCCATGTACTTATACTACTCGTTTTCTACTGTTATCTACCAGTGCTACATTCACTCTCTATACCATATTATTATCCACATACAGTCATATGAAAAAGTTTGGGCACTCCTATTAATCTTAATCATTTTTAGTTCTAAATATTTGGGTGTTTGCAACAGCCATTTCAATTTGATATATCTAATAACTGATGGACACAGTAATATTTCAGGATTGAAATGAGGTTTATTGTACTAACAGAAAAAGTGCAATATGCATTAAACCAAAATTTGACCGGTGCAAAAATTTGGGTACCCGTATCATTTTATTGATTTGAATACTCCTAACTACTTTTTACTGACTTACTGAAGCACAAAATTGGTTTTGTAACCTCACTGAGCTTTGAACTTCATAGCCAGGTGTATCCAATCATGAGAAAAGGTATTTAAGGTGGCCAATTGCAAGTTGTTCTCCTATTTGAATCTCCTCTGAAGAGTGGCATCATGGGCTCCTCAAAACAACTCTCAAATGATCTGAAAACAAAGATTGTTCAACATAGTTGTTCAGGGGAAGGATACAAAAAGTTGTCTCAGAGATTTAACCTGTCAGTTTCCACTGTGAGGAACATAGTAAGGAAATGGAAGACCACAGGGACAGTTCTTGTTAAGCCCAGAAGTGGCAGGCCAAGAAAAATATCAGAAAGGCAGAGAAGAAGAATGGTGAGAACAGTCAAGGACAATCCACAGACCACCTCCAAAGAGCTGCAGCATCATCTTGCTGCAGATGGTGTCACTGTGCATCAGTCAACAATACAGCACACTTTGCACAAGGAGAAGCTGTATGGGAGAGTGATGCGAAAGAAGCCGTTTCTGAAAGCACGCCACAAACAGAGTCGCCTGAGGTATGCAAAAGCACATTTGGACAAGCAGCTTCATTTTGGAAGAAGGTCCTGTGGACTGATGAAACAAAGATTGAGTTGTTTGGTCATACAAAAAGGCGTTATGCATGGCGTCCAAAAAACACAGCATTCCAAGAAAAACACTTGCTACCGACTGTAAAATTTGGTGGAGGTTCCATCATGCTTTGGGGCTGTGTGGCTAATGCCGGCACCGGGAATCTTGTTAAAGTTGAGGGTCGCATGGATTCAACTCAGTATCAGCAGATTCTTGAGAATAATGTACAAGTATCAGTGACGAATTTGAAGTTACGCCGGGGATGGATATTTCAGCAAGACAATGATCCAAAACACAGCTCCAAATCTACTCAGGCATTAATGCAGAGGAACAATTACAATGTTCTGGAATGGCCATCCCTGTCCCCAGACCTGAATATCATTGAACATCTGTGGGATAATTTGAAGCGGGCTGTCCATGCTCGGCGACCATCAAACTTAACTGAACTGGAATTGTTTTGTAAAGAGGAATGGTCAAAAATACCTTCATCCAGGATCCAGGAACTGATTAAAAGCTACAGGAAGCGACTAGAGGCTGTTTAGGAGGATCTACTAAATATTAATGTCACTTTTCTGTTGAGGTGCCCATACTTTTGCACTGGTCAAATTTTGGTTTTATGCATATTGCACATTTTCTGTTAGTACAATAAACCTCATTTCAATTCTGAAATATTACTGTGTCCATCAGTTATTAGATATATCAAATTGAAATGGCTGTTGCAAACACCCAAATATTTAGAACTAAAAATGATTAAGATTAATAGGGGTGCCCAAACTTTTTCATATGACTGTAACTGCATGCACCTGGCTGAGAAGGAAGGAAGTTTAAATATGTCTCCTCAGCTGCTAATTGGACAAGGCCAGAGAACTCTGACATTGCAGAACTTTCTTAGGTCAGCCTGGTAACCTTAAAGTAACAGCGGCAGAACTGACACTCATTACACTGATGAGCAAAAGAGTAACAATGTTTTGAACTTGTGACTTTCAGGCTCCATATCTCACCATCCAAAACAGCTTTGAATGTGAAACTACCATCATTATATAGACAATCATCTTGATCTTGACTATCTCATACATAAATTTGACTTGAAACTATTTAGCATATTATTAGTTTTGCAGATTCTTGTCATGTAACTGCATTATTTTCCTCCTGGTGGTAGAAAAATCTTGTTCTTCTTGTATACTACAAATTACAACCTGTTCTCACATCCCCTGATAGCTCAATGTGTTATTAGGTTGATTCTGAAGCGAAAAGGTAACAGGTCCAATTCAAAGAAGATTTTCCAAGAAAAGAGAAACAGCTTCATCCACCTCATCAATAGTGGTCTCTCGGTCAAGAAAATTGCCAAACAGCATCATGTCAGTACCATGACAGTTGGAAGAATACGAAGTGAAGTCCGTCCATCCTTTCAAAAGCCAAGAGATGGAATTCCAAGCAAAATATCGGAGTCAACAAGTCAGCTCATCACAAGATCTATCAGTTCTGGCACGACAAACTCGGCAGTGGAGGTGGCTTGTATGCTTCATAATAGTGAGATCTCAGACATCCATGGAAGAAGACTCTACTTCAATATTGGCTTGAGTTTGCAAAAAAGTACAAAAAGTGGAAAGTAGAAGATTGGAAACAAGTGATTTGGAGCGATGAGATGAAAGTCAATAGACTGGGCTCTAATGGGTACAAATGGGTCTTGAAGAAACAAGGGAAAAGGGGGCTAATGGATCGAGAAATGGAAGGAACTGTCAAGTTTGGTGGAGGGAGGCTGATCACATGGGATTGTTTCACAGCCAAAGGGGTTGGATACTTGACCAGGATTGATGGTGGTCTCAATGCTGAGCTATATGCGAGTATCCTACAAGAGGAGTTACTTTGTACACAAGTACTATGGGTATGAAAAGGACAACATAGTGTTCCAGCAGGACAACGACCCGAAGCATACGTTGATATTAGTGAAGAAATGGTTCAATGACAATGAAGTAGAGGTGCTGGATTGAACCACACAGTCCCCAGACCTCAACCCAATCAAACACTTCTGGGCAGAGTTGAAGAAAGCCATATTCGTACCCAAGTGAGTCAACCAGTATGCACCAACATTGGGAACATGTAGAAAGGATCTGGGATTAGATTTCGGTTGAGACATGCTTGAATCTGATCTAGAGCATGCCCAGAAGGATTCAGGCCGTGTTAAAAGCAAAAGGTGGATTTGCAAAATACTAACAAATTAATAAAAATTACAATTTTGAATTTTTGGAGCTAAAAAGTAACAATGCAGTTACATGACAAGAATCTGCATAAAAAATCATATGCTAAATAGTCTGAGTTTAACTAACCCTGTTAAGTGGGGGGGAGGGGATGATTTGCAGGTTATCAATTTGTCCTCACATAATTTTTAAGAGTCTGAACTATCGCTCCTGGGGAAGGGGTTGTCTTATGTACCTAATAGTGAAATTTGATGTGGGTAAAGGATCTTTGATGACGTCATGACCATGTGATCAGACTCTTGTGTGGGCGGAGCTATTCTGGAGTTGGGGGCCCACTTGGACATGTTCCCCCCCCCTGTGCTGAACCCCTAGCTACGCCTCTGTGTGTACAGAATTAAATCATGCAATATGATTTTTGCAGAGGGCAATATCTGTAACAATTAGAATGCAATGATAAGGATTTTAATGACATTTTTGTCATGAGCTTTTAATTCATGTATTTGTATATTCTAAACCTTTCTATTTTATTAATTGTGATATTGTTTTATATGCTATAATTGAAGCACTTGATTTATTCTATGTCTTCAGTGGACCTCTGTACATTTAAATACACATTTTCTAGAATAATCTGGCATATATGCTGTAAATCAAATGCCAATTCTTGATATGTTTCTTTAAAAGAACTGATGAAATAATATAAGCCTAAATGTCAGTGAAATGGAAAAAAAGCTCATTACAGAGAACGGGTTTTTGGTGTCACATTTAGGAGGGGCAGAACAGTTTGATTAATAGCAGGTGTGTTGGCATATAAGTCTTCACACCCTACCAGTGGCGTCATCAAATGTTAACTTGGAACGTAGACCTCTCTCACATAAATCAAATATGTCAGATGGAAAAAAGCATTGGTAAATACTGTTGCTTATTGCATTTTTTATCAGGTGTGGACACTCCGGCTGGACAGCAAAGATCATGTACTTAAAGGGAATAACATAGATTCTCTCTCCACACCACCTAAATGTGATTAGCTAATGATGAAGAGCAAAGAAATGCATCTGGCAAATGATGCAGTAGATTCTCTATTTATTTTTACCTTTTCCTGCAAACTATTTGTAAAATATTAATCAGTCAATAAATTGTGTCCTTACATTAATGACTTTTTCTGCAGTTTTGCTTGCCAGAGTGACCCCTTGAGAGAAGAAATTTAAACAATGCCATGATAGAAGGAGCCTAGTAGGTGCTCAATTACAGGCATCTTCAACTTGAATCTGAAAACTCATTGCATCATAACTCACAACAATAGTCATTGAAAGCAATGGAAAAAAATGTGTTTAAAGTGATTAGCAACTGTTCACTTAATGTGTTAATGTGTTAAAAGTCAAGTTAAACTTGACTACATCAATAATCTCTAAACAACCCTGTGTGCTGATTTGGAGCATAAAAGATATCAAGCCCCATGTACAAAAAAAACCCTGTAGCTGGGGATCAGATCCCTCTCACCTAGATTTTTTTTTTTAAATTGAAGTCCATGAAATAAGTTTAAGACTAAGGCCCCACTTTCCGGAAACACAGCTTTTTTTGTTGCATTTTTTTTTTTTTATCCAAAGCCAAGAATGGCTACAAAAGGAACGGGAAATACAGTATATAGGAAGCTCTTATACTTCTACCTTCTGCTCAATCCACTCCTGGCTCAAAAAAATCACAGCAAAATCTGCAACAAAAAAAGATGCATTTCCGAAACGTGAGGCATCAGCCTAAGGGTAATTTGTAACTTTTCATGGTGATCATGATGGGTGTGATAGCTCAGTTAGTGGTTATGCAGTGGTGTTCTCTCCCACAATAGATACAGTTTGGGTCAAATTTTGGGTCTTTCCCTTTATGACAGCTTAAAATCTAAGGATATGACTTCCACTTTCTGCTGCTCCGGCTTCCGGTGGCGTAAAGCTGAATAAGGCTTTTACTTACTTATTAGGCTCACATTAATGGACCTAATCAGTGGAGTGGTTTGCACCACAGACTCTGCAGCTGAATCAGCCAAACAATATGTGGCAATATTGAGCAGGACGTTTTTTTTTTTTTGTTTTTTTTTAACAATGGTAGGCAGAAACAGGGCAAAATGTGAACATACCCTAACAATAATGGATTGTTACAGAACTTGCTGCAGCAGAATTTGATAAGTCCTAAAACCTTGGAGACTTCATTGCTTTGTCTGTGGGATTCACATTATGATAACCAATTACATTCACACTCAATTGGGAGTTACGTACATGGTAAAGAGATGTTTTTCATATTAGCGCACATGACTATTCGATCATTGATTAATATAAAATGTATCTTGATATTTTTCCATGTCCCCTTTTAGTAGTTATACGAGATCACAAGATGATGAAGTGTGGAAAAAGAACTTACAAAGATATTTTTATTTTCATCTGTGACAGGGGATACATATCAGGACATGAACAGGGGTGTAACTAACTACCGGGGTAGCAGCGGTAGCAGCTGCCACAGGGCCCGGGACATTACGGGGCCCCGCGGGCCCCCGATGCGTTTTTTTTTTTTTTTTATAGTCCGTTATCTGCTGGAGTAACCCCAGCAGGTAACGGGCCCTACATACTTACCGTTCCCCGAGGTCCCGCTCACGGCCGTCTGCGCTTCCGATTCTGCAGAGGCGGCTGTGAGCAGGAGCGGGGATCGGTATGTGAGGCCGCGGCCCGAACACCACAATCTCTGCTATCATTATACTTCGGGGTCTTTTCAGACCCCTGAGTATAATAATCGGAGGCCCAGAGTTGGTGAGGGAACATAAAAAACAATGTACTTACCTGTCCTACGCTTCTCCAGGCTTCGGGCCTGTTTGGTGACGTCCCAGACGTTAGCCGACGTCATTTTGCGTCACGACGCAGGCCCGCGTCACGTGACGCCGGCCTGGTCCAACATTGAAGAAGGCCGGAGTAGCGCACAGGCATGCACCGGAGTGAGAAACAGGTAAGCAACGTTGTTTTTTTATGTTAGTATCCTCCCCTGGGTCTCCGATCATTATACTCTGGGGTCTGAAAAGACCCCAGAGTATAATAATTGTTCATGGGTGGTCCACAATGGGACATATAATAGTGTGTGCAGGGGCCACTATGGGGCAAAATACTCAGTGCAGGGGCCACTATGGGACATTATACTGTGTGCAGGGGCCACTATGGGACATGATACTGTGTGCAGGGGCCACTATGGGGCAAAATACTCAGTCCAGGGGCCACTATGGGGAATAATAGTGTGTGCAGGGGCCACTATGGGGAATGATACTGTGTGCAGGGGCCACTATGGGGCAAAATACTGTGTGCAGGGGTCACTATGGGACATGATACTGTGTGCAGGTGCCCCTATGGGACATGATACTGTGTGCCGGGGACACTATGGGGCATGATACTGTGTGCAGGGGCCACTATGGGGCATGATACTGTGTGCAGGGGCCACTATGGGACATGATACTGTGTGCAGGGGCCACTATGGGGCAAAATACTCAGTGCAGGGGCCACTATGGGGAATAATAGTGTGTGCAGGGGCCACTATGGGGTATGATACTGTGTGCAGGGGCCACTATGGGGCAAAATACTGTGTGCAGGGGCCACTATGGGACATGATACTGTGTGCAGGGGCCCCTATGGGACATGATACTGTGTGCAGGGGCCACTATGGGGCATGATACTGTGTGCAGGGGCCACTATGGGGCATGATACTGTGTGCAGGGGCCACTATGGGGCAAAATACTCAGTGCAGGGGCCACTATGGGGAATGATAGTGTGTGCAGGGGCCACTATGGGGAATGATACTGTGTGCAGGGGCCACTATGGGACATGATACTGTGTGCAGGGGCCCCTATGGGACATGATACTGTGTGCAGGGGCCACTATGGGACATGATACTGTGTGCAGGGGCCACTATGGGACATGATACTGTGTGCAGGGCCACTATGGGACATGATACTGTGTGCAGGGGCCACTATGGCACATAATAGTGTGCGCAGGAATGCGGTTTTTTTTGGGGGGGGGGTTGGAGGGGGGCGGTCCGGGGGGAGGGGGTCAAATGTTTGCCTTGGGGCCCAGCCATTCCTAGTTACGCCACTGAACATGAAATATATAAGATACAGCAAATTGGGTTCAATTAGTAATCCATTAAATTACCCACCACTTAATTTATTTTACAAACTTATCAAGGTAAAGTAGTAAAACTTCTTTGTTGCTACTAGTTTGATTAAACCAGGGTGCAGAGTTTAAAGAACTTTACCGTTATTCATCTTTAACCTCTCACTGAGGTATGACTGTTACAATCAATGGGTTATCTGCACTAAATCTTATGCACATTGAAATGTTGTGGTTCTGCATAATACCGAGCCATTGTAAGCCATTGTATACTGCATGTATATATGGTATTTGCTTTCTATGTCCATAAGGTATGCAATAAATTCATGTCATAGATTTTCTTGCTACTGTAAATAATTCCCAATATTTCGTCTGCTTTATATTTGGATTATTTAATGTTATTTTCTCTGCAGACCCAATATCACCCTGCAAGTTGCAGTGGTGAACCCACTTCAGTGCTTGTCTCTGTTCTACAGCAAGTTTGGTTTTCGTTTTACTCCTTTCAGTACCGTTTTTTCCAGCTTAACACATCAATAATATCCTTATGACCTTAAAGTGAGTTGAAAATTGCTTTTTCTCTTCATCCTATGTTTACACTAAATCTCCCTTGACTTTTATTAGATCCCTAAAACAACTTTTCAACTTAGAGAAATCTGTTTTAACTTAGTTCAGCCCTTAGGAAAAAGAGTTTGTCCTTGAAATCTCTTCTTAATTGTATTGCAAAGGACCAATAAAACAGATTTATCCTGTTAGCAGAAAAAAAAATAATTTATAGTTCTCCATTTCAACTAAATAAGAAAGCACAAGGTGTTCTATGTGAGTACAATCTATTTTAATCCTGTAGTTGAATGAATGAATGAATGAATGAATGAATCACCAAATACATGTATTCCGTTATATGACTACATAAGGTCTGATTACTTAGAGATGGTCAAACCTCTCAAGATTCATTTCAGGTTCAGGTTCGGCGGCTCAGGTTATTTGTGATACATATTTGTGGCTGTGAGCCACCAAAAATTATCCAGTCATGGCAATAGATGTGAAATCAAAATTGTTTTTATTTTTTTCATACCAACTCTGTGGTAGTGACTATAATGGAATGTGATGGTGGACCAGGTTGCAGGGCATGTCTGCCTGATTGATGGCAGTGGTGGTAGGTGAGGTGGACTGGGAGTGGGCACAGGCCACATTGGTCCACAGGCAACTGGCAGTTGCAGTGCTCTCCCTAAAGCTTCGGAAAGCTGGGTATACAGTCTATCATGAAAATATTATAATGTTGTTTCTCTTTGGGAAGCAAGCAAGAATTCCCACATTTTGACTTTAGAGTGAAGATCTGAGAGTACTGTCAGTACTCATCCCTCTGCCTCATGCTAATATTATTCTTGTCACTGTAAAAGCAGTGGAGTATTCAGCCTGCCATGTTTGCCAGCATATGCTTGGACTCAGGGGCCTGCAATAGTCGGTGTTCTTTACCAGAGTGGTTGTCGTCGTCATCATCATCATCTTCTTCTTCTTGAAACATATAAGGGTCAACATCCTCCCCTGGTTGCGCCTGTGACATATCAAAGGAGAGTCTTCTTCCGCTTCCAGTCTAGGAGGTCCCAGTTCCTCTACCATAATGACCCTGACCCGGATCCTCATACTCCTCCATCAACACAAAGCAATGATGTTGACTAAGAGGTGGAAACTGTTTCTCCTCTTCCATCCCTTGTTGTATGAGTGTGTTTCCTGTAAGATATACAATAGAGGGATCACATCTCTGATGCTGCAGTTGTACCTGCTGACAAATTTGGAAGCTTCTTCAAAGTTCTTTAGTAGCCGGCAAACTTCCCTCATGAGCCTCCAATGACATATTTCGAAGACACACTGTCCATGTGGTCTGCTATATGCAATAATTGTTCACCACCTTCTGCTGTTCAAACAAATGCTCCAGCATGTTTAATCTGGAGATCCATGTTTAAGGTTGGAATACCGTGGGGGGCGCAAAGCCAAACCATTTTGTCGCTGCAAAAGTTGCACAACTGCCAGATGCCTGACAATGGCATGGAAGAGGAGGAGGAGAAACAGTTGGTGATAACAACAACAATATACTAATGCCAGGTGTAGATGTGGCCTGTCTACGAGGAAGATAGCAGGGATGAGTAGAAGAATAGTCTTGCTCACTTCCTCTGCCAGTACCACTGTCATATCTATTTTTCCAAATAAGAGAGTGATGCCTTTTCATGTGAGTATGTAGAAATGTTGTTCCTACTTTCGTTCCTTCATGGCAACAGCTAAGTTTCTGCTTGCAAATTTTGCACATCTCCATGAATTTATCGTTCAGCAATGTACAAAAAAATTCCTGCAGTGGAGATGACCGCGTGTACTTGCTGCCACCAACAGCGGAAACAAGTCTGCCACTATCACCACCAGTGCCACCGCCCCCACCCTGAGAGATTCCCCTAGGTCTTCCCCCAGGGAGGCTTTTTTGATGTTGGGCCTGCCACCTTCCTCTTTATCTTATGTCATCTTGTCACCCTGACCCCATTGTCAGGTCCTATCTGCAAGAGAATCAAAATCGGCAATGTCATCATCATCATCTCCCGTGATTTTTTCTAACACATCATCATGGCCACGATTGCCCTTAGAATTTCCACCTCCAGATATCCCTCTAGCTCCCCTACCAGAATGACTACAAGAAGCAGCCCTACACACCCCTCACTACTACCTCCACCACCAACAGTCATTATGTCTTTCTCCTTTGCTTGGACACAATGCTGACTGTTCTCATACAGCTCATCAAAAAGGGAAAGGCTGCTCTGCAGGTGCCACATCACTGCCAGGGATCTTTGTCAGTGAATAATGTGATGGAGACACAGTTTACAGCCCAGAAAGGCCCTGCAGTAAATTATGTATTATGTAGGAGCAGGAGGAACACACAGAAGTTAGGCTCAAGATCACGTCACTCTTGGATGCAATATCCTCCTGTGACTGAGATGAGCCAGCTAAATAAACAAAAACATCAACATTCTCAGGAAGTATAACAATCCTGTGGCTACTGGTGGTGCCTCCAAAACTAGTAGGAGTGTTGCTCTTGTCACCCATATTCTTATTGTTAGTAGTAGTAGTACTTGTACAAGTGTTTCCTTCTCCCCCTCCTTTTGTCTGTTGCCTGCCCTGTTTTTTTCCACTAATTTTTTTAATGCACACAATGCTTAATTATTAAAAAAAAACACTTAAATATCGGAGATTCTCTTTTACATCAGCAAAGGATGCACTACTAGTACCAGTACCACGGCCACCACTACTACTGTACAGTACTACTGTGTGTGACGTTTATATAGAATTACATATGCGCACTTGTGAATACAGAGAAACACTTAAAATATTTTGTTCAGGTTACAATACTCCTCCACAGTGTGTATGGGTCAGACACCAGACCAGAGAAGAAAAAAAAATTCTAAATGTTTTTTTTTTTTTTTTTTTTTTAAGATTAGAGCAGGCTTGACTGTATCAGGTGATCACACAAAAATAAACGCTGAAATAATGGCATTTTTTTTTTACATTAGCAAATGATGCACTACTAGTAGTACCACGTCCACTACTACTACTGTACTACTGTGTGTGACGTTTATCTAGAATTACATTTGCACACGCAGAGCCCTTGCGCATACAGAGAAACAATTAAAATACTTTGTTCAGGTTAACTACAATATTCCTTGATAAAAAAAATGTTAACTCTTGCCCAAAAAAGTTATTAACAAACATTTTTCACTAACAGGATTGTCTTCTTCAGTACAAAAGTATATTTAAAGAATGTGTATAGAAATGAAATTGCCCTTTTGCCAGCAGCCAGTACTGTCAGACAATATAGATTATTGCCTGGCAATGAAAGGGTTAACTGTCTGCATTAGACTCACTGTCCTATTCATGTTTGTCTATTCAATGCTATTCTAGCCCTACTAGTTTTCCTGTGTATAATTATTGCTTGATTCTTTAAGTACTCCTATAACTTTTGCTCAGTTTTTTGACTTGTGCTGCCTATAGCCTAGCTAATAGGTATGAGATGCAGTGAGATAGAACACAGATGTCTTTGCTTGTCCACCAGTTATACCAAATGAAGCTGATAATGAGTGTACAATCTTATAAAGTCCATATGGCATCAGCACTGTAAGGTCTACCACTGTCTACTGGCTGAGAGGCTGTCAGATGTTACTAAGACGTGATGTGTGAATCACTGCACACATGACATTGTCTGCTTCGTATTTTCTGGTCTAACACATGGCCATGGCCATTTTCTTGTAGCGCGGCCATTTTTGTTAGTTTGAAGAGAAACGCCATTTGTTCGCTTTGTTGAAAATCAAACAATTTGGAATATTTGGGATGAACCTGGCTCATTACGAACCAATTTGCCCATCTCTAGACATGAGCATGGTAGTAGTTTTTTTTTTTTTCATTTTGAGATTTATTAATATTTAATTAAGAGTTTCTGACAGAATATGCCAACTAAATAGGCAATGCAACACAGAATGATTTAAAATGAGCATATACTGAGCCCCTCATATATTGTTGAAGAACTGTTTTTTGAGATTTGTTGGTAACGTGATATCTATAAGTCGCATGCTAGGAATAGTGTTTACTAGTTGTACAACTTCAATTGGCCTCATACACATGACAACTGTGTGCACAATGCATGTTAAAGAGGCACACAGAGTTCCTGTATTTCTATGCTATGGAGCTGTAGACACAATGAGGCAAATTTATTAATAAACGACCCTATTGGCACAAGGACCAAGAGATTTATGAAGAGGCTGTGGCCGCTTCATAAATCTGACTGAGGTCCCAGCAATAGAATGGAAATCTATGCCATTAACTCACTCCAGGAAACTGTGATGTGAAAATTAATTTTAGTAAATCAGAATGTGGGGAGCGAGGTGCACATTTGGCGCAATGGCCTTGTGCCAAATTTGCGCCTCATTATCATCCCACTATGCCAATTTCATCCCTCTGGCATAGAGGGAATAATGAATTCCCCCCATTGTGCATTGTCTGATGTTATATAAGTATGCTTTAGTGGAGAAAATAGTGGCACAATGCATAATCCAAAGTAAAAAAAAAAACAAAACCTTTACATCCCTCCTTATGAAATCAAAAGAACAGTACAACTCTGTTGACTGCCATTGGTATTATATTATGACTGCATATAACTAGAAATTAATTATGAAAGTAATCAAGAAATATAATTGCCTTCATTGTTTGTCAGTCTGCAACATTTTCTGCATGGCCCTTATACAGTCTTGAAGAAATCCTGCAAAGAACACAGGTAAATCCAGATTAGTTTCAGCGTGTCTGGTTGGTCGGTGGAGACAGCAGGACATAGCAATAGAGGAGAAGCTTAGCAGACAGCGCACAACAGGGAAACTCATACTTCAGCCAGTTGTCTTAAAGACTGTGAGACAGCAAGAAGGAGCTTTGGTGGCATTGCTGAGCCTCTGGAATATAAATATAAGATTTATTTTGTTGCAATTTTTATTATAATAATTATTTTTGCACATTTTCTGTGTTTAGTGTTTCCTTAAAGTTGTCCTAGTTTGTAGGCCTGCCTTAGGAAGTTTATTTTTAATCAAAGCCAAACGATTATGGATTTTATATATTTTTCTAAACTTCTGAAACATCAGATGTACTCATTCACTGTTTCCATTGCATTACTATAATTATTATGTCTTTCCAACTTTTCTAAATGTATATCTTTTCAATGGCTTGAAACTGAACAGAGTTTGCAGAAAATAAAAGATATCTCTAAAGTTTCTCTATAAAGAAACTCTAACTGTAAAGTAAATTTAAGTGCATCTTCCTTTTCATAGTATGTATAATTAGAACAATTAATAATTATCTAGCAATATTTTCCTATCAATGTTAACCAGTGTGAATTGACCTGTTATAGAACACAGTTTAATTGGTTTAAATATCAGTGGTACATTTTCAACAATTCTAATAAAATACCTAAATGTCCCAGCATAAAAATTATCTAATGGAGAACAAAACTTTTAATTAGACTTATACAAAGTGCAATACTAAATGAGGTGCCAAGGAACAACTACAAAATATATTGGTTCTAACAGTTTTATAAAGACAATTATCATCAGTGATTTATCAGATGGTAGTCATGTCTCAAAGCAGACAAATTCTTTCCACATGGGTCATTATTGTGTATTATATTGGAGTATTAAATTATGATCCATAATACAGCTGAGAATGACATTTACAGCTGCGACTATGAAATATGCTATCACTTTTGTTCTTCTTAATGAGCTGCTTCCAGCTCTTTTTTATATTTTACATTTCAATATTACTTAAAGTTATACTAATAAAATGTGTTTGCAGTCTTTCACATGGAGCAGACTAGCTCAGTGCACGGATTTTCATCTTATAAAATGCTAATGCAGAAATGTTGTTTTTCAGATGTTTTCCAAATTACTGTGAACATGGAGGATTGTGCTCACAAACATGGAGTGATTTTTACTGTAATTGCTCAGACACAGGATACATTGGAGCAACATGTCATTATCGTGAGTATTTCAGCTATAAAAATGTGTGCCAATGTGTACTTGCAAAAATACTAGTTTTCTGTACTTAGAAAAGCGTTACTGGAGTTTTATTGGTGCTAGGCTTCAGATTTTACATTTCTAAGTTTAAATCTAAATTGTTTAGTTTATTTATTGTACTCATCTTAGGTTACATGGTATTTCTATCCCTAGTTATCTCAAGTTTTACATTCAGAATTCTGCATATTTCCAGTTGCCATAATGCTAGGCATTGTTTCTAAAGCTTCTTGATGTGTTAGTCTGATCTTTTTCTTCAGAAACAGTATCATCTTACAATATAAGCGGCAGCACCAAAACAAAGGGTTGCACCATTTCTAAAAGACAATTGTTGTTTTTCTGAACTCAAATAATTCCATTAAATAGTAGTTCTACATATAATATGTTTGGTACAATATTGTATAAAAGGAGTTACAGTCAAAGAGGTGTCTGGTGTTATATGTTAATTTTTGATACAGGACTGCCCACACATCCTTTTGCTGCCAATTTAATCTTAAAGTGGGAAAGCTAATTGTATTACATCAATTTCTGAGAAAAGATGCATTGTTCTTTTATAAAGATGACAATTATTTATTAAAAAAGAAATTTCAGGGGAGCTAACAGTTCATCTTTAACATTTTATGTAGATTTATATTAAAAAGAAATATCAGAAGGTGGGTTACAGTCATCTGGTTATGAATACCTCTTTGTTGTTTCTGCTGCAATGGGTAGATGAGGACAATACAGTATATTAGATCAAACATCGCACGTTGGAACCCTCTGGATAAATCGTCTATATTATAAACAGTGTATATATTTGCATCAGGCTATGTTTATACTGTCACGAAAGCCTTTGTTCATAGCCTCCATCAGCAGCCTCGTAGATTTGAAAGGAAGAATAGTGATACATTGTGAGACATGACAGGAAAAAAGATACAATCAACATATAAAATATAGCTATGCAACATATGTATTTCATTTTTTTTAAACTATTTTGTTGTTTATAGTGTATATACACTATATTCTTTAACAGTTATTCCAATTTTTGATGTCAGGGTAAAGTCAATAAAAACAATTAGCAAAAAAAACATAAATATGTGATAAATAAACATTACATTAAAAACAAACTAGTACTAAACACACATATCAGTAATTGACTATCAATATTAAATATCAAAATTGATAATGGAATGCTCTCATTAGCTGAGAATAGACTGGTTAGTAAGGTAAAAGAAGCAGAGGATCATTATAATGAGATTGGAAAGGCAAGGTAATTGATCCTTGTGAATAAAAAGAACTTTTTTATATTTGAGTGTTTGAGTGCTGACCTTATTCTTCCTTTATTCAATGTCATCCATTACTTTGTAAATTGTGTGTTGCTGTATTGTCACTAATGTACAACAATGCACTGATAATGGTGCTTTCTATGTGCCGTGACATCTCAAGTGTATAAAAGTAGGTCTGCTATTCACAATAAATTTAGAAACACTGTGATCAAGAGAGAGGAAACAGTGCTAGATTTCTATTGAGATAGCAAGCAAAATGTCAATGTCAGCAAACAGAGTGCAATGAAAACTCACAGAACAGAACCAAACAAATTAGACATTTGTGTCTGGCTTTCATGTTTGGCGTTCACAGGGAAAAAGAGTCATGACATGGAAAGACAATATCTGTAACCTATGAGACTTCTGTATTCTAGAAAAAATCAAGCTAGTGATCAACCTGGTAAACTCTGAAAGTAAGCAAGTAAGCTTTAAAGTATATTTGATAAAAATATTCCAAGAAATAAAGTACATACATCTGATGAGATAGGTTCTTCTGATAAAGAACATGTGATGAAATAGTATTAAAGATAATATAATGAAAATTCAGCCTTGAAGAGGTGGAATCCAGTGCTAACCTGAATGGATGGATTTTGCTGAACTTCTGAAACTTATTTTATTCACAGTAATTACCCCATATTATTTTGGTATCAGATGGTAATAAAAGGAAAGGGGGGGTTCTAATTGTAGATTAATTACATTTTCTGTAGCTACAGTATTTCTCTCCTTTTTACGGATATATATTATGGCCCATTATTTTTCTTCTGCCCATAGATATTCTTCAGCAAGTTCCCCATAATTGAATGGAATGTAAATATACAGATGCATCCATACTTACATGATCTCCAGTTTCGTTAAGATCTTCTATTTCTCCTAAACCCAATGCAACACAATATAATGACATAATGACATACTAACAAATCCTTGAAAGCCTGTAGTTCACACACCTTCACTGGTAACATACATAGACACAAATAGGGTACTCAGCATATCACTTTCTAATAACTTTTCACAAAACCATTTTGATTTCAGAAAAGCTGCTTAAGTTGTGATACACAAATTGTGACATGTGGTTAAGAGGACAGATAAGGAGGGACACATATGTACTGTATAACACTGGACATTTCCTTCAATCTTTCACGAAAGGCTACTTCATTCTCTTTAATCCCCACCTGTCTTATTACAGAAGTGGCATGATTTTACTTACTTGAACATCAGGGTTTGAAGGATACTTTGAGAATCAAATTCGGCACCATTACATGGTCTGACCTTGTATCTATTTTAAAGATACAAAAGAGAACATGCACCGAGCAGTACATAGTGTGTTATTGTTAACAAAAACAAGGGTAATAAGGAAATAGGTAATCTTCTCACCTTAACAGGTTGTGTATAAGGCACACTCACCAGAAAAGCATATAGCCTCAAAGGGCACTGGGTGTCAGTAAGGAGCGGGATCCAGATGACCTAGGCCAGGCATCAACAGAAAATGCAGAAAGAAGGACCACATGTACATCCATAAGGGGTAGTGCTTGATTGAAAGGAATCCGCGCTTTCCCAGAAGTATTAGTAGTAAACAAACTTCACTTTATTGTTTCATATGTTCCACTAGTGCGTGGTCATTTTAGGTCTTTTTGTGGTTTGATCATGCATAAATGGTCAGTGTCTATTCAGACATCACTGTTCCAACATCTATACACTTGAAAAAAGAGTACAGTACCACAAAACGCGTCGTGTAATGTATGTTTGGTTTATTCATACGAAGCAATAAAGATTTTAGGCAGGTATGGAAAAAATCCTGCAAAGTAAGAATACTTTCAAAAAATAGATGTGATAATAGTTTATTATTTTGTCAATTAACAAAATGCAAAGTGAATGAACAAAAGAGAAATGTAAATCACATCAATATTTGGTGTGACTACACTTTGTCTTCGAAACAGCAGATCCTTCTGTCTCTTCATGTAATCGCAGATATTAAGATCGGGGCTCTATGGGGGCCATATCATTACTTCCAGTAATGTGTTCTTCTTTACGCTGAAGATAATACTTAATAACATTGGCTGCATCTTTGGGGATCGTTATGTTGTAGAAATAAATAATAAATAATCTAGTAACACTTCTATTATTGAAAGCAGCATTTTCCATACCTGTCTAAACCTTTTGCACAGTATTGTAAGTTATTATATTGAGCTATTTTGTGAAAATATATTACTTTGTTTTTCAGCTAAATATGAACAGTCATGTGAAGCATATAAATACAAAGGAAACTCATCTGGATTCTTCTACATTGATTCTGATGGAAGCGGGTCTCTTGAACCGTTCCTGGTTTTCTGTAACATGACAGGTAATCAATGCAATGATCTATGTGTGGTATACATACAGTAGGCATACAAAATAATTAGAGATACCGATATACTCCATATGAATGAAGTAAAAATGTTGACAGTTTTCAGAATTTAAGCAGTAGAAACAATGAATGGCAGGTAATCACTTACTATGAATCACTATGCCTATTATCTTATTTATTGTCATCTATCAAATTCTGGCACTGTGCTCATGACTCTGAGCACTATAAGGTACTGGGCTGGTTAAATAATGATTTTGGTGCTGACAGACTCCCTTTAAAGTAAACAAGCACAGTTGGCCTATCTGAATATGCATATTTATTGTGAATTGAGTTGGTAGTTAAAGACATAGCAAGCACCAAATAGTGGTTAATGTACTTGTTATTTTCATAATACTCTGTTTATACACTTACATAAATGATCTATGATGCTTTGACATATCTTATTAATAGTATAGTATACTGAACATTTACGTTTTCTACATCTGTTTTTCATGTGCTTGAATGGATAATGTATTTCATGTACTGTAATGAATAGACTACAGGTAATCTTAGAAGTCAAACTCTTGTAAGAGTTGATTTGATGACTGAAGACAGTTCTGGGAGATCATTAGAGAGGAAAACATTTACTTTGCATTACTAGAGATGTATTCCTTCTTACATGTGCTCTTGAATGAACATGTCCTTTCTAAACATAACATGGTTTTGCAACAAGTTATCACAAAGGGATATGTTAACTGTCCTATTTGTATCTATATGTGACCACCAAGTAATTGATCCATGTTTCCCTTACTGAGGGTGGTACCACACGATGTACTGGATGCAGCTATAGCCACAACCCCATCACAGGCCACTGGTTTTTCACTTTTTATTAGTGAAACACTGATTAATTTCAGCTGTATATCATTACTGGCCATGCGATAACAACAAAATCAGCCTTTCTGTAAGGGAATTGCTAGTTGTGCAATTCCTTAGTGCTGCTGCTGAAACAAGGGAAGAAGGGAAAGACAGAGACAGTGAGCCCTAAGCTTGATCCATCCCCTGTTCCTACCTAATTGCCACAACTGTCCTAATGACATAGACAACTGGGCGGCAATCCCTTCTCTGAATAAGTGTACACAGAACAAGACAAGACAAACAACACAGAAGCACAGTCAGCAAGCCGAGGTCAAACCAGATAGACAAACAGTACCAAATCAAAATCTGAGAGAATAGTCAAAGGGTAAGTAGAGGTCAGAAGTCAGTAATAGCAAGAGAAGCGCTTAGCAAGGACAAGTCACAATAGCCAGCAAACATGTGTGAGCAGATGACCTGTTTATAGGAAGTCCAGAATCTTCCCCAAACTTGATTGGTAGATAGGCTGTCAATTACACAGTAAGGCTAGGATTAAATATTTGAGGAGCGGAGGGAAACAAAGGTGTTGGAGATGGGTGTGGTAGAAAATCAATTACAGAAAAGAGGTAATAGAGCAGTGTTCAGACAGAGCAACAAGAACCCTAAGTAAGGAATCAAACGGAACATGCCTCCTACGCCGCAGCGTTCAAGCGGAGGGTGGTGCAGAGACCCGAACAGGCAGAGACGTTACACTTTCACTTAAATTAAACCATCGAAGGCCCAGAGACAGGAAGTGCCACCCTTTTTAGATAGGAAAGCACAGGCAGCCAAGCAATGAATGAGTCTATATTCACATTCAGAACCCCACGTGAAACCTACCTTAGGTTTTATTGTAATAGAATTAATAATTTCCATATAAAGTTTTCAGATAAAAATAACAAAGCTTCTGCACATTTATGATAACTAAAATACTGCTATAAATGAGCTGGTTTATGTCTGTTAAAAAAAATCATGGCCCCTACACTGTGTCTATTCTACAACAGATCTGGTTAATTGTTATGAACAATGTCTGCATTGTCTTTGCATCCTGTTATTAAACAGATGTCCTACAATGTGCTATTGGCATCAGTTTTATACCATCCTCTTTATTTATGTCTTAGCATACATTGTAATTGGACTTCTTTTCTTGGGTTATTTTGTATTTGACTTTGAACTTTTCTTAAAACAAAACGAGAGATAAAATGTTAGTTGATAGCTAATGTTCACATTAGAAAGAACTGCATATATTATTGTGAAGTCAATACTTCAAGTCAATATTTCACCAGGCGCTTAATCCAGCTTCCAACATTATAAGGCACAAGGTAGATTGTGCTTCACCCATGAGAATTGAAGAACAGCTGTTGGTATTTTCATCACTTACTCAACGCCAGTATCATAAGAATATTTTGCTGATCGTTCCACTAAATATTTAACCTGTGAGACTAAAACATATGTTTATTTAAAGTACACAGAGATAAGGATTTCCAGACTATGCCCCCTCATTCTCAATCATGACAGGTGATTTCAGGTTGACACTTCTCTTACTAAATCACCATGTGGTTGCTATGTAAAAATAATTGCAGGTTAGTGAGGTCAAAATTATGTAACCTTTTTTTGTGTTATCACTTATTACCCACTAAAGTACAATTGCAGGTTGTGGTAAAAACTAAAAATGGTGTCTCATTAAAATACATATGTTGTCTCATTAAAATACTAAATACATTGGAATTTAGAATGAATTCAAGTGTATTTCAAGTAACAAATAGACTTCACATTGCACTTAGATACTTAGGTGGAGACCATCTGTGAAGCCTTTCCCTTCAAAGTTCAGCTTTTTTGTGCTGAATACTTTTCCATCCTCCTAATTAAGTAACAGTTTAAGTTGCTGTCTGCCATGATCCAAATATGATGGAGTTGCAGCCCAACCATTGGACATTTGTTTCTACAAGCCTGCTAGTACTTATTATGCTTGCTACACATTCTCCACCTCTTCTGCCATGTTAGTACTGATGATCTTACACCTGTCTTAAACAGCTGAGAGGCATACTGCCTGAATCAGTGTGGATAATTCATTCATAATAGATGGATACTGTCTGAATCAGTGTGAATACTACATTAGTAATAGACGGAGTCTGCCTCAATCGATTCTGGCACTGAGGCAAAGGACATTTCCAAGACTGCCTCATCGGGCTGGGCTGTCTTGTCCTGCAGGAAGATCTGGAGCATGAAAGCTTGCCGAAAGTTTGGCAAATTCTCATAGGTCCTAAGAGTCAGTTGCCGCTCCCTACAGCAAACCTGAACTTGGAAGGAAAATCCTCAACTACAAGTATATGGAATGTCCTGCTGGCAAACTGCGCGATGGTGGGCAGATGGGGAAGATATCCCTTTGGAGGTCTTCGATGGTGGAGAGTGAGTGCTTGTGGAATCTTTGTGTGCAGGCAGAGCGAATGGACGTGAGCACGGCCACTCCATGTCAAAGAATCCAGCTGCACCATCATGATGGAATTAATTTTGCATTGATGCAGGCGCTGTATGAATATGAGGAGAGAAGCTGAGGGAACACATAGCCTCAAGCTGCCATTGCCAGAACATATCCCCCAAATTCCTATATTTAAACATATATGCAGCACAACAATGTTGACATTGTCAAAATTTATTTGATGGTATGTGACATTATAGTGGTTGCCTATGTTAAGGACAGCATCCAGTATAATACAACTAATGCAATAGAAATGTTTAGTGTGAATGGTATCTACTTAAATCCTGCTGATCAACAAATTCCAAGGCGCTGTACTAAAAGTTCCATAAAAATAGTTACCAATCACATGGCCCCAGTCTAATATCTTTTTAACACTGGCTCTATAATATCTCAGGGTTTACAATAAAACTTCTACATTTTTTAAACTCCTTTACCATTGCATCTTTGTAGCTAGGAAGCCAGGGTGTATTAATTGTTGCTAAATTCAGATATCAGGAGAAACCAGCTACTTCCTCTCACACCAGCATCAATAATGGATTACAAATCTTACTATTCATTGATGAGAAAATAGAGCGGTTGATCTTTCAATGTGATTGGCTCCCAAGGAGAGATGAATTAACCGGTTAGAAACAATTTTTCCTGAATTTTCCTAAACTTTTGTGGTTTGTCACCCGTGAACTGGAAGCAAATTTATTATACTTTTGGGTCTTTTCAGACCCAAGAGTAAAATAGGTGGAGGCTCAGGGGAAGTGTAAAAAAATGACAGGCCTCAGCTGTGACCCTGGGCGGATGACATCACCGAGGAGGCCAAGAGGGGGTGCCAAACACTGTGAAGAGGCCCAGAAGAGGGGAGGGAAAGTGAGTATAAATGTTTGTTATTTTTTTTATACATCTCCCCTGGGCCTCCACCTATTATACTCTGAGGTCTGAAGAGACCCCAAAATACAATAATTTCACTTCTGGTTCTGTCCAAAACAAACCGGAGGATAAACATCTCAGCTGCAATTATCTACCCCAAAACTTATGTGCTATATGGGAACATACTGGGCAAACTATGCTGTACTAAAATCTGTTTAGAGCATGAACTTAGATCAACCCTACCCCCACATAATAAGAAATACAGGGATTAAATAAAACTACAATACTATACTGACTGTGACTGACAAACCTTACTATGCCAAAACTCGGCAATACCGACATAAAGTGATTGGATAGGACCACCATACTGTGACTGAATAATGTCTCCATACCATTGGTATTAATATAAAAGTTATTTTCTGTCAACTAAAGTCTAAAGAAAAAAGAGTAAATGACTTAAAATCCCCAGAGAACTCATTTATGCATTCTGTGGTGCTTTATAATGTACTTACATTGGTAATAAAGACTATATATTACATTATTTTTGTGAACTTTTAAGTTTATGTATTGCACAATACTTAATTTACATATTTTTTTTTACTAATGTTTTCTGAAATTCACTAGATACAGCAATAAGTGTATTACATCACAACAATACAGAACTGAATAAGGTAAAGAGTTCCAATCGGGAGAACCCTCATATGATGAATTTCAAGTACTCTGCTGATATGGAGCAGCTCCAGGCTACAATAAACAATTCTGAGCACTGCAAACAGGAAATTGCTTACCACTGTAAAAAGTCTCGAATTCTACATAAGCAAAGTAAGTTGCAAGAATATTTTGTTTGCCACAGCTTAATGTACTTTAAAATATGTTTAATCCATAAATATTGCTGTTTCAAGGAGACATAAAGTATTCACATATGCTGAAAGAAATTTAGCTTTCTTGGCAAGATTGTCCAGGGTGCAAAAAGTTTTATTTTACTGGCAGAAGTGACAAAAACTTTTCTTTCACATACAGAAAATTATAAGTGTTAAACAAAATAGTCCTTGCTCTAATCATATATATATATATATATATATATATATCTATGTGTGTGTGTGTATCTCAATAAACGTATATATATATATATATATATATATATATACAGTACAGACCAAAAGTTTGGACACACCTTCTCATTCCAAGAGTTTTCTGTATTTTCATGACTATAAAAATTGTAGATTCACACTGAAGGCATCAGAACTATGAATTAACACATGTGGAATTATATACTTAACAAAAATGTGTGAAACAACTGAAAATATGTCTTATATTCTAGGTTCTTCAAAATAGCCTCCTCTTGCTTTGATTACTGTTTTGCACACTCTTGGCATTCTCTTGATGAGCTTCAAGAGAATGCCAAGAGTGTGCAAAGCAGTAATCAAAGCAAAAGGTGGTGGCAGACTCCCTTTAAATGGAAAAATAAAAAGTACTGGTGGTTTTCTTTTCCTAAAAATAGCCCAAAAAAATAAGTAAACATGGCAAATCTATTTTTATTTTTGAAACCTTTCAGAGATATTTTATTGTCGAGGGAAAAACAATAATAAAAAGAGTTTACAACTTTACAATGTGAAGACTGCACCAAACTACTCCTCCTATCTAACCTTCCTAGTCAGACCCTCTATATCTTTGACTGTCTGATATTGGGCTAAACTGCAGTCATATTTTAACTTTCAGTTTTGAAGCTAAATTAAGCTTTAAGCCTTCCAGTTTAGCAGTTTTCGCAGAAAATACAGCACCTCCAGAAAGTATTAATACTGAATGCTTAACTTAAAAGAAATCTGTTTTAAAGGTTGCATGAATCCTTTATAGCCATATCCCAGTCTAAGCTAAGAAAATAGGTAACCTGTATAAATGGCTGGAAACAATTTTAGAAATTTCTGATCCTACATGTTTTACAGTACCCTAAAAATGTCTCTGCTGAAGCTGGGACATTTAACATTTTATAACTCTTGATAAAAAGTGATGGCAGGTAGAGATTGTATTTATATCAAAGGAGGAAATACCCTTTCAAACATGGACTAAGAATACCATACCTAATTACAATGTGACAGATACCATTCATTATGCTGCTGCTTCCTTCTCATTAGAGGTATAGGGAGAAATATATCTATTAAGAATTCATTTTAAATTGAATATAACAGTTTTATTATATGAGGTTATGCTTCACATGCAATTCAATAATGGCCATTTCAACAGTAAATTATTTATTACAGTACAAATGGCATATGAATTAACTTAATTATAGACACATTAATTTTAATGAACTTCCTCTTGAGACTCATATAGTAATATACCAAACTACAATCAATTTAACTGGAAGAAGCAGCTTTACTATTACTTAAATTCACAGCCCAAGCCATCTGAATATGAAAGCTGGTCCAGAGGTATAAGTGCTGAATGAGGACATTTCTAAAGGCTCTAGATATTAGGATGCCTTTCTGAGACTCACTCATTGCAAAAAAATGCAGTGTTTTTGGCCTTTGCAGAAAAACTGCAGGCAAAAAAAAAACTTTGCACTTTACTATCCTAACATAACAAATAAAGATTCTATTACATCTCAGTCAGGCTAGATTCACACTTGCGCTGGTCTTTCCGTCACTTGGATCCACCGGGCAACCCGAACGACAGAGAGCCCATCAGCGAAAACAGTGGTTACCGTGGACACCGATGTACCACATAGACTATAATGAGGTGCGCCGGGAGTCTGTCCTTTGTGTTTCCAACATTTTTATACTGAAACGGGTGGAGAGAAAAATTTTCTATACAGAACCTTTCTCTCCGCTGGATTTTCAGCGGATTCTGTGGCAGAGTCCCTTATGGAGACACGGAAACTCCAACACAGATGTGAACCTACCGCATATCAGTAAAAATTTTAAATATTCATGTACATGCTTTTTCTCTGCAGTATTTTCTGCAGTTTTTTTGCTACCTTTTCATTGCATTTTTTTTAGCTGTGTATCTAATGTGTGGACTTAGACTGAAAGTAGTTAAATGGATATTGAGATGCAAAAACAAGTTGTGCAAAAAAATCACTTCAATATTGGGAAAAATATAGTGCAAACCATGAAAAACAGGCTAACCATGCCCACTTTCCATGCAGTTTTCAAAAGTGGAGGGAGTGGTGTAAAAATTAAAAAGTTGCTAAAGTGAGCCCAAAAAGTTTCAAATTCCTCCTTTTTTTGACTTTTTGATGTCAGGATTGGGGAGTAGGAGAATGACAACACAGATTTGCCAATGAAAAATGCATTCTGGTGCAATTCATGCCAAAAAACTGGGGTACATGCCTTACACTACATTTTGTGTTTCTTTGTGTTTTAGATACTTTCTTCGCCTTGTCCAACAAGGAGGCATGGCTTTGTGACAAAGGGATGTGACACCATGTGTAAATAAATGTTACAAAATTATGTGACTTTTTTTGTGAAACACTAAGCTAGCTAGTAGATGGTGTCAACTTAGACTAGGCAGTCTAAAGATACACCAGATTTATCATTCAGCATCAGCCACTGTAATAAATCTGGCACAGGTTAAGACTAAGTTTGCACATAAATAGAAAATAAGAGGGTGGCATCAATGGACAACTCTATGTGTTCCACCAATGAGATATAATCCAGGGTCCTCCCACTTTATATTCATGGTGGTATTCAGCAGAATAAAAAAAAAATCTTCTGTGTACACATGTATATATAGAAAAAGCACTGCAGCACTCACTGGTCCAAATAAAACTGTTATTATTATTTATATATGTAGATACAGGTTATGGGAGTGACTGGAGGCAGAGAATACACCTAAATTTAGATTAGAGAGTTTTAGAAAATTTGCTCCAGTGTTTTCTGGAGAAGAGACACTTTATAAAGTATGGGCGTGTTGCTGCCATTGCTACATTTAAAAAGAACCTGTTGTGTGGAATAACAAATAAAAAGAATTTAACCTTTGTGCACTTTTTCTGCTTGGGTTAATTCCTGACTTTTGGCAAAGACTAAAATATATAAGAAAGGAAATCAGGTGGTATAATAATATATATTAACTACAGTGGGGAAAAAAAGTATTTAGTCAGCCACCAATTGTGCAAGTTCTCCCACTTAAAAAGATGAGAGAGGCCTGTAATTGTTATCATAGGTAGACCTCAACTATGAGAGACAAAATGAGAAAACAAATCCAGAAAATCACATTGTCTGATTTTTAAAGAATTTATTTGCAAATTATGGTGGAAAATAAGTATTTGGTCAATAACAAAAGTTCATCTCAATACTTTGTTATATATCCTTTGTTGGCAATGACAGAGGTCAAACGTTTTCTGTAAGTCTTCACAAGGTTGGCACACACTGTTGCTGGTATGTTGGCCCATTCCTCCATGCAGATCTCCTCTAGAGCAGTGATGTTTTGGGGCTGTCGCAGGGCAACACGGACTTTCAACTCCCTCCAAAGGTTTTCTATGGGGTTGAGATCTGGAGACTGGCTAGGCCACTCCAGGACCTTGAAATGCTTCTTACGAAGCCACTCCTTCGTTGCCCTGGCGTGGTGCTTGGGATCATTGTCATGCTGAAAGACCCAGTCACGTTTCATCTTCAATGCCCTTGCTGATGGAAGGAGGTTTGCACTCAAAATCTCACGATACATGGCCCCATTCATTCTTTCATGTACATGGATCAGTCATTCTGGTTCCTTTGCAGAGAAACAGCCCCAAAGCATGATGTTGCCACCCCCATGCTTCACAGTAGGTATGGTGTTCTTTGGATGCAACTCAGCATTCACTCTCCTCTAAACACGACAAGTTGTGTTTCTACCAAACAGTTCTACTTTGGTTTCATCTAACCATATGACATTCTACCAATACTCTTCTGGAACATCCAAATTCTCTCTAGAAAACTTCAGACAGGCCTGGATATGCACTGGCTTAAGCAGGGGGACACATCTGGCACTGCAGGATCTGAGTCCCTGGCGGCATAGTGTGTTACTGACGGTAGCATTTGTCACGTTAGTCCCAGCTTTCTGCATGTCATTCACTAGGTCCCCACGTGTGGTTCTGGGATTTTTGCTCACCATTCTTGTGATCATTTTGACCCCACGGGGTGAGATCTTGCGTGGAGCCCCTGATCGAAGTAGATTATCAGTGGTCTTTTATGTCTTCCATTTTCTAATTATTGCTCCCACAGTTGATTTCTTCACACCAAGCTGCTTGCCTATTGCAGATTCAGTCTTCCCAGCCTGGTGCAGGTCTACAATTTTGTTTCTGGTGTTCTTCCACAGCTCTTTGGTCTTCACCATAATGGAGTTTGGAGTGTGACTGTTTGAGGTTGTGGACAAGTGTCTTTTCTACTGATAACAATTTCAAACAGGTGCCATTTCTGGTCTGTGAGAGTCAGAAATCTTGCTTGTTTGTAGGTGACCAAATACTTATTTTCTACCATAATTTGCAAATAAATTCTTAAAAAATCAGACAATGTGATTTTCTGGATTTGTTTTCTCATTTTGTCTCTCATAGTTGAGGTCTATCTATGATGCCAATTACAGGCTTCTCTCATCTTTTTAAGTGGGAGAACTTGCACAATTGGTGGCTGACTAAATACTTTTTTTTCCCCACTATATATGCAATTATTTATAGTATACATATATCATGCAGATTCATGTTGTCAGTAGATACTGCTAGGTGAAGCTTACAATCTTACTATAGATGAACTTATCAATGAGTTTATGAGGATATAACATTTATTTGCATGGAAATTTCTTTAGAATAAAATAATGACAATGCAATTACACTTTAGTATATTTATATCTCATTAAATTGGGTAAACATAAAATATGATAAAAACATACAATATCACTTCATTAGCAACATCTTCTATAAGCTGCATTTGCATTTAATCCTATATTATGCCTTTTACAAAACCAATTTTAATGTCTCTCATTTGTACAAATATAGCAGAAAATAGATGCTTACACTTAGCATGATGCTTTTTTCACCTTTAATTTTAAAAAGTAGACGTGAGCTTCTCAAGATAAATGATTCTAATATCATGCCTCAGTGAGTATGCAGACTCCTGGTGCTCTTTCCCACTAATAAAACTAAAATATTTGACAATAATGAAAAATTAGGTTATTTGCAGAACATCTTTTAACTTAAAATAAATCTGCAATGTATCAGGGGAGGTTGTAAATTTAACCATATATTTCAAGATACACTATGCATCCTAATATACATCTTTCAAATTGTGTTATATGGTGTTGTTTAGCATATACATTATGTAAATGTGTGTGAATTCAAATTGTGAAAAGTTAAAGCATAGCAATTTTATTTCCAAATCTGTAAGATATGGCAATTCATATAGATTGTAAAAAAACAAAAAAACAAAAACAAATGCATATGGCAAGGTGTGACCTTATGTATTGAAGATTCTTATCTTATCCTAACCAAGATTAATCTGTCAAACAAATAGAGATAACCATTCATGTTTTTTTTTCACATCCAGAATCCAGAATCTTTCAACAAACTAACAATGGAAACAACCTGTGGCAGAAAGTTTCACAGTGTCATTGCTTTTAATTAAAAGAACCCTTGAAATGATTCATTTTAAAGCTCTTGTCAACTCTACAACAGTGTGTCTTTCTCTGTTATGTTAATCTTTTTAGCCATGTGTGATCTGATTTATATGTTATTACAGTGCCTTGCGAAAGTATTCAGCCCCCTTGAACTTTTCAACCTTTTGCCACATTTCAGGCTTCAAACATAAGGATATAAAATTTTAATTTTTTGGTGAAGAATCAGCAACAAGTGGGACACAATCGTGAAGTGGAACGAAATGTATTGGATATTTTAAACTTTTGTAAAAAATAAAAAACTGAAAAGTGGGGCGTGCCAAATTATTCGGCCCCCTTAAGTTAATACTTTGTAGCCCCACCTTTTGTTGCGATTACAGCTGCAAGTCGCTTGGGGTATGTCTCTATCAGTTTTGCACATCGAGAGACTGAAATTCTTGCCCATTCTTCCTTGGAAAACAGCTGGAGCTCAGTGAGGTTGGATGGAGAGCGTTTGTGAACAGCAGTTTTCAGCTCTTTCCACAGATTCTCGATTGGATTAAGGTCTGGACTTTGACTTGACCATTCTAACACCTGGATACGTTTATTTGTGAAGCATTCCATTGTAGATTTTGCGTTATGTTTGGGATCATTGTCTTGTTGGAAGATAAATCTCCGTCCCAGTCTCAGGTCTTTTGCAGACTCCAACAGGTTTTCTTCCCGAATGGTCCTGTATTTGGCTCCATCCATCTTCCCATCAATTTTAACCATCTTCCCTGTCCCTATTGAAGAAAAGCAGGCCCAAACCATGATGCTGCCACCACCATGTTTGACAGTGGGGATTGTGCGTTCAGGGTGATGAGCTGTGTTGCTTTTACGCCAAACATATCGTTTTGCATTGTGGCCAAAAAGTTCGATTTTGGTTTAATCTGACCAGAGCACCTTCTTCCACATGTTTGGTGTGTCTACCAGGTGGCTTGTGGCAAACTTTAACAAACTTTAAACGAGACTTTTTATGGATATCTTTGAGAAATGGCTTTCTTCTTGCCACTCTTCCATAAAGGCCAGATTTGTGCAGTGTACGACTGATTGTTGTCCTATGGACAGACTCTCCCACCTCAGTTGTAGATCTCTGCAGTTCATCCAGAGTGATCATGGGCCTCTTGGCTGCATCTCTGATCAGTCTTCTCCTTGTTTGAAATGAAAGTTTAGAGGGACGGCTGGGTCTTGGTAGATTTGCAGTGGTCTGATACTCCTTCCATTTCAATATGATCACTTGCACAGTGCTCCATGGGATGTTTAAAGTTTGAGAAATCTTTTTGTATCCAAATCTGGCTTTAAACTTCTCCACAACAGTATCACGGACCTGCCTGGTGTGTTCCTTGGTCTTCATGATGCTCTCTGTGCTTTAAACAGAACCCTGAGACTATCACAGAGCAGGTGCATTTATACGGAGACTTGATTATACACAGGTGGATTATATTTATCATCATCAGTCATTTAGGACAACATTGGATCATTCAGAGATCCTCACTGAACTTTTGGAGTGAGTTTGCTGCACTAAAAGTAAAAGGGGCCGAATAATATTGCACACCCCATTTTTTTCAGTTTTTTATTTTTTACAAAAGTTTAAAATAACCAATAAATTTCGTTCCTCTTCACGATTGTGTTCCACTTGCTGTTGATTCTTCACCAAAAAATTAAAATTTTATATCTTTATGTTTGAAGCCTGAAATGTGGCAAAAGGTTGAAAAGTTCAAGGGGGCTGAATACTTTCGCAAGGCACTGTACATAGAGACTGCAATAAAATAATTAATTAACCAATCAAATAGAGATAATCATTCATGTTTTTCCTAAAACAGTATCCAGTAACCTTTGAAATTGTTCACTTTTAAACTAGGCAACTCTAGTTAGGCAACCATATTTGTCTGTCTTCTTTTGTTACCCAAAGCCATATGTGGTCTGATATACAGTACAGACCAAAAGTTTGGACACACCTTCTCATTCCAAGAGTTTTCTGTATTTTCATGACTATAAAAACTGTAGATTCACACTGAAGGCATCAAAACTATGAATTAACACATGTGGAATTATATACTTAACAAAAAAGTGTGAAACAACTGAAAATATGTGTTATGTTCTAGGTTCTTCAAAGTAGCCACCTTTTGCTTTGCTTACTGCTTTGCACACTCTTGGCATTCTCTTGATGAGCTTCAAGAGGTAGTCACCTGAAATGGTCTTCCAACAGTCTTGAAGGAGTTCCCAGAGATGCTTAGCACTTGTTGGCCCTTTTGCCTTCACTCTGCGGTCCAGCTCACGCCAAACCATCTCGATTGGGTTCAGGTCTGGTGACTGTGGAGGCCAGGTCATCTGACGTAGCACCCCATCACTTTCCTTCTTGGTCAAATAGCCCTTACACAGTCTGGAGGTGTGTTTGGGGTCATTGTCCTTTTGAAAAATAAATGATGGTCCAACTAAACACAAACCGGATGGAATAGCATGCCGCTGCAAGATGCAGCTGTGGTAACCATGCTGGTTCAGTATTCCTTCAATTTTGAATAAATCCCCAACAGTGTCACCAGCAAAGCACCCCCACACCATCACACCTCCTCTTCGCTTCTTCACGGTGGGAACCAGGCATGTAGAGTCCATTCGTTCACCTTTTCTGCGTCGCACAAAGACACAATGGTTGGAACCAAAGATCTCAAATTTGGACTCATCAGACCAAAGCACAAATTTCCACAGGTCTAATGTCCATTCCTTGTGTTCTTTAGCCCAAACAAGTCTCTTCTGCTTGTTGCCTGTCCTTAGCAGTGGTTTCCTAGCAGCTATTTTACCATGAAGATCTGCTGCACAGTCTCCTCTTAACAGTTGTTGTAGAGATGTGTCTGCTGCTAGAACTCTGTGTGGCATTGACCTGGTCTCTAATCTGAGCTGCTGTTAACCTGCGATTTCTGAGGCTTGTGACTCGGATGAATTTATCCTCCGCAGCAGTGGTGACTCTTGGTCTTCCTTTCCTGGGGCGGTCCTCATGTGAGCCAGATTCTTTGTAGCGCTTGATGGTTTTGGGGACACTTTCAAAGTTTTCCCAATTTTTCGGACTGACTGATCTTTATTTCTTAAAGTAATGATGGCCACTCGTTTTTCTTTACTTAGCTGCTTTTTTTCTTGCCATAATAAAAATTCTAACACTCCATTCAGTAGGACTATCAGCTGTGTATCCACCTGTGAACAACACAACTGATGGTCCCAACCCCATTTATAATGCAAGAAATCCCACTTATTAAACCTGACAGGGCACACCTGTGAAGTGAAAACCATTTCAGGTGACTACCTCTTGAAGCTCATAAAGAGAATGCCAAGAGTGTGCAAAGCAGTAATCAAAGCAAAAGGTGACTACTTTGAAGAACCTAGAATATAAGACATATTTTCAGTTGTTTCACACTTTTTTGTTAAGTATATAATTCCACATGTGTTAATTCATAGTTTTGATGCCTTCAGTGTGAATCTACAATTTTTATAGTCATGAAAATACAGAAAACTCTTGGAATGAGAAGGTGTGTCCAAACTTTTGGTCTGAACTGTATATGAATATTGATTCAGTATTTTTGCCAAAGAAGAACCCAAGTCTCAATAATTTCACATATAGAACAGCTACATTATGATTTAGTATAATATAAAGGGTTTAGAATCTGACACACCATTGAGCTACTTCCAGTTTTCCATTTGTTTCTAAATTATTGGCAATAACTTTATAGACAATTGTTCAATGACAGTAAATAAGATAGAAGGAAAGACAGATAGATAGACAGATAGATATATAGATAATAAGATAACACATGTTAAGAGTTTTGAATTTAGAAAAGTAATTTAACTGGGTCAGAGTTCATATACTGTATGTTGTATGTTATTTAGCCATAAATATGTTCAGAAATAAATATAAGATATATTTTTACTCTAGGCAACATCCCCTTCACTTGGTGGGTTGGACGTAATAATCAGACTCATACTTACTGGACTGGTTCATTGCCAAATATAAACAAATGTTCATGTGGATTGGAAGGAAATTGTGTGGATTCCCAACATTATTGCAATTGTGATGCTGACAAAACTGAATGGTAATTTGTCAACTGTAATGTAATGTTTTATATAGTGTAGCATTGTTGTACAGATGCAGTGCAAGGGTAACATCCTGCAGCATTACTATTTTCTACTATCTGTCTAGCATGCTTCTCATTGACTCAGTATAAGGACAACTTTGCTGTGGCAATTGCACATTCGGTGTGCTACACTATTAATGTAGTGTCCTTTATATTCATTTGGCAATTGCTACATCTGTAATTCTTAAAGGGGATGTTTCATGAAGACATCTCCTGTCCACATATCTTTTCAGGAATATGGGCTATACCTCCTCCATGAGCCAGAGTAAAGACACTATTTGTAAGGGTAAATGTCCATAGCCTCCTCCATCAGGGTGACCACAGCAATGACATAGCTACAATCTGGAAGGAACAGACAACCCATATATCTAAATAAGAATGCTGTATGTAGCTAGCAGGGGAATGTGGGGGCAGCTGCCGTTGGCCCACTGACTTGGTGGGGCCCACTCCAGGGAGGCCACAACACACGAAAATTTCTACTGTATTGGCGTCTACAAGACACCGATGCAGTTGAAATAAAGTTAGCTGTTAGCTTCCTGTTCTACCATTCTATACCCTGTAGGCCACAGACTTGTAGTGGCTTGTGGCACTGCATAGTGTCACCTGAGACAGGACGTGGACATCTTGTGGTGACGGCATCTTGTAGGCTGCAGGCTTGAAGTGACTTGCAGCCTACAAAATACAACAGGAAGAGGTGGCGATAGCTAGACTTTGCAAGTCAATGTAATGCATTGCATTAGTGATCAGACCACATGGGGTTCAAGACCCCCTATGAGATTCAAATAATTACAGTATGTAAAAAAAAAATTATATAAAAAAATTTAAAATTTGATCCACTTTCCACAGAATACATATGCAACTAAAAAATTACTGTGAAACACATACACATTAGGTATCCATGTGTCCTAAAATGTCTACAAACTTATACACACATGGACAAAATTTTTGGTACCCCTCGTTTAATGAAAGAAAAACCCACAATGGTCACAGAAATATCTTGAATCTGACAAAAGTAATAATATATAAAAATTCTATGAAAATGAACAAATGAAAGTCAGACATTGCTTTTCAACCATGCTTCAACAGAATTTAAAAAAAAAAGAAAACTTATGAAACAGGCCTGGACAGAAATGATGGTACTCCTGAAAATAATGTGACCAAAGGGACATGTTAAATCAAGGTGTGTCCACTAATTAGCATCACGGGTGTCTACAATCTTGTAACCAGTCAGTGGGCCTGTATATAGGGCTACAGATACTCACTGTGTTGTTTGGTGACATGGTGAGTACCACACTCAACATGGACCAGAGGAAGTGAAGGAAAGAGTTGTCTCAGGAGCTTAGAAAGAAAATTATAGGCAAGCATGATAAAGGTAAAGGTTATGAGACCATCTCCGAGCAGCTTGATGTTCCTGTGAATACAGTTGCACATATTATTCAGAAATTTAAGATCCAAGGGACTGTAGCCAACCTCCCTGGAAGTGGCCGCAGGAGGAAAATTGATGACAAATCAAAGAGAAGGATAATAAAAATGGTAACAAAAGAACCCAGAAAAACGTCTAAAGAGATAAAAGGTGAACTTCAAGCTCAAGGAACATCAGTGTCAGATCGCACCGTCGTTGTTTGAGCCAAAGTGGACTTCATGGGAGATGACCAAGGAGGACACCATTGTGGAAAACAAATCATAAAAAAGCCAGACTGGAATTTGCCAAACTACATGTTGACAAGCCACAAAGCTTCTGGGAGAATGTCCTATGGACAGATGAGACAAAAACTATCCCTACTGTGAAACATGGAGGAGGCTCTGTTATGTTCTGGGGCTGCTTTGCTGCATCTGGCAGAGGGTGTCTTGAATCTGTGCAGGGTACAATGAAATCTCAACACTATCAAGGGATTCTAGAAAGAAATGTGCTGCCCAGTGTCAGAAAGCTTGGTCTCAGTCGCAGGTCATGGGTCTTGCAACAGGATAATGACCCAAAACACACAGCTATAAACACCCAAGAATGGCTAAGAGGAAAACATTGGACTATTCTGAAGTGGCCTTCTATGAGCCCTCACCTAAATCCTATTGAGCATCTTTGGAAGGAGCTGAAACATGCCATCTGGAAAAGGCACCCTTCAAACCCGAGACAACTGGAGCAGTTTGCTCATGAGGAGTGGGCCAAAATACCTGTTGAGAGATGCAGAAGTCTCATTGACAGTTACAGGAATCGTTTGATTGCAGTGATTGCCTCAAAAGGTTGTGCAACAAAATATTAAGTTAAGGGTACCATCATTTCTGTCCAGGCCTGTTTCATGAGTTTTCTTTTTTTTAAAAATTCTGTTGAAGCATGGTTGAAAAGCAATGTCTGACTTTCATTTGTTAATTTTCATAGAATTTTTATATATTATTACTTTTGTCAGATTCAAGTTATTTCTGTGACCATTGTGGGTTTTTCTTTCATTAAACAAAGGATACCAACAATTTTGTCCACGTGTGTAAAAATATTTTTTCATCATGCTGAACTCGGAAAAAAAAAAAAATCAAAAGTGTCAAACCACAGTTTTTTCGCTGTTTCACCTCTGATAAAAATTTGAATAAAAAGTGATCAAAGCAATAGTTATTCCCCAAAATGGTATAACTAAAAATTACACCTGGCCCCGCAAAACAAGACACCCTATGCATCGCCATACATGGAAATCTAAAAATTTACGGTGTCAGAATATGGAAACTTTTAGAAAAATATTTTTTTTTGGTAAGTTTTGAATTTTTGCTATGGATTTAAAATGTAAATAAAACTATAGAAATTTGGTATAAATTTGAAATTGTACCGAAACATAAAATACGTCATTTTGACTGCACAGTTAACCCTGTAAAAAATAAGCCCATAAGAAAGTTGCACAAATGCATCTTTTTGTCCAATTCTACCCATTCTGAATTCTTTCCAGCTTCCAAGTACATTGTACAGAATAATAAATGGTACCACTATGAAGAACAATTTCTCCCACAAACATTAAGCCCTCATATGGCTCTGTAAACAGAAAAATAAAAAGTTATGGGATTTGGAAGGTGAGGAGTCAAAAACGAAAATTGATAATTGAAAAATGCCACCAGCAGGAAGGGGTTAACCTCTGGGGTATTGGGTTATTCTAATTTAAAGTCGGCGTTATTGATTAAAAGGGGTTGTCCAGGAATGGAAGTACTTGGGCAGAAGGAAGGTGAAACCTGAAAAAAACGCTCCATACTCACCTGTCCTTGGCACTCTGGTGTCCCCCGCCACTGTTCGGTCCAGCAGCACCTGGGGAATTGTTATGGTAGAAGTCTTCACCGCACATGACCACTGAGGCGAATCAGTGGTCTCAGTAGTTACAGAAAAGGACCCGAGACATCACCAGTGAGTTACATTTTTCCTGTACTGTATTTACTTAAACTGTCTGCAGAGCCCTATGTAGAGCCAATATCTACCACTATATAGTCACTGTAAAGTGATAATATTGGTATATCCGGATAGTGGAAACTCTTGGATGTGCCCCCCTGTGTCAAACCCCTAGCTACGCCTATACTGTACCTTATAGACATTATCTGCTTTGTAACTACATACTGTATGAAGTTATATGAAATAAATTAGATTTAAAAAAAATAATAAACTGTTTAATTTTCAGGTCAAGCGACAAAGGATTCCTCTCCAATAAAGATCATCTCCCAGTGACCCAGATTGTGATTACTGATACAGATAGACCACACTCAGAAGCTGCGTATAAACTTGGGCCTTTGCTATGCTGGGGAGATAGTAAGTACATTCCAGTTTGCCCTATAAATGAGTAGGACTTAAACTGACCATACATATTAGATAGTCCTCAGTCTGACCTGACAATTTCAGCGGGTCTGGCACACCATATAATGTGACCCTCCATGAAAGGCAGATGTCAGTGATATGTGCACTTGGCCAAGCCAATTAAGCATGTTTATGGGTGGTCAGGGGAAGGATAACTGCCAGAATAATAAGATTTTGTCTGACAGATATATAATGTATATGCTCAGCTTTACTGATCTGATAGATCTTTGCTGCTTTAGCATCCTTTTGCATCTGTAGATGCAGGCATGGAACTAACACTGATCAACAGTCAGCAGCACAATTAGACAGGGCATGAGCATTTCTAAAATTGTCAGCCCATATAAAAGGGGCCTTTACAGTCAGTGGCTGTGTTAACATTTACAAAGCAGGAGCCAAATCTCATGATTATTTTTTCTCCAGCAATAAAGGATTCATAAAAATACACTTTTTATTTTAGAAAATAAATGATTCTGTTTTTAATCTCTTTTTACTTATATATGAAAGACCTTGTAATATGTACAGTAACCACCTCCTCTTTCTGCATAAATTTAAATTTGCTTTGGAGAAAAATGCATATAATGTACTAAGTAATTCCCTTTATCCTTTAAATGATCGTGCCAGATCTTCTATGTCTTATTTGACTGACAGCAATATTTTTTCAGTTACTGCAGAATAGTAGTGAGGTGACACTTGCTATGAGTCAGGTGTTTGACTGTCAACTGAGACAGCTAGATATCCTTCAGAATAGATAAAAGAGGTTTTAAACTACTGTACATCTGTCTTCTTTATTTCAATGTACACAATGTTCAGTGATGGCTAGTGTGAAGAATATCGCCTCGCCCAGCCGCCTGGCACGCCTGCGATCAAACTTCTTTCTTAACCTCCCACTCACACACCGTGAGTAGACCGGGTCATAGGATAGAACGAAACGAGCGATATAAATTTTATATATTTAATAACCCAAGTGGGTCGGTACGAATTAATAGCATATACAGAAATATACAATATTAATACGATCAAGCATAAACATACAAGCAAAAGAGCGATGGTACAATACAAAAACAAAACGGGAAAATAAAATATAAGACAATACCTGAGCACAGCTCTCTTAGCTGTCTCTCTTTCAGGCTCCACACAAAAGACTAACCACAACTCACTCTAGCCAGTGTGAAGACCCTTGTCCAGCCCCACCCTTCACCCCCCCAGCCAGCCCTCTCCTCACGGAAAGAGGAATCTATGCTGGTTAGAAGGAAAGATGGGTGCCTGGGTTAGTTGCAGGTCATTAGCCCACCCTCCTTCCTTTGGACATCTGGGATATCACACTGACGGGCCAGACAGGCCCTCTCTCCATGGTATGCACATAAAACTATTGGAGCGAATTGACCACCAATGTAAACACAGCTCTACATTCCTACATATATGTGACTGATACGAATGAGGAATGATACATGTCCAAGAAAGATATAAAACTGACGGTCGGTTCATCACACCTCCCCCTTTTAGAGCGTGTCGGGGGGAAGGAGGAGCCTCCGCAGCCTCACCCCGCTGGGACAGGCCATCGGCATTGCCATGGGCCTGGCCAGGCTTGTGCTGGATGTCATAGTTGTATTGCTGCAGCACCAGGCTCCAACGTAACAACCGCCCATTCTGACCCGCAACACGTTTGATCCAGATCAGAGGGTTGTGATCCGTCACCACGGTGAAGTGGCGCCCATACAAATAAGGCTGCAGATGCTGTAAGGCCCAAACAATTGCTAGGCATTCCTTCTCCACGGTGGCGTAGGCCACCTCCCACGGCAGTAGCTTTCGGCTGAGGTACTGCACCGGGTGCTCTTGCCCCGCTGAGTCAAGCTGGCTCAGTACGGCACCGAGTCCGTAGGTGCTGGCGTCTGTCTGTAGCACAAGCGAACGTGACTCATCGTACGCCTGAAGTACAGGTGCGTTCGCCAGGGCCGCCTTCAGGGCCTGGAAGGAGCACTCGCAAGCATCCATCCACTGGACAGTTTGCGGCAACTTCTTCTTGGTGAGGTCCGTCAAGGGGGCGGCCAGAGCACTATAGTTCGGTACGAACTTCATATAGTACCCTGCCGTACCCAGGAAAGACATCACCTGTCGCTTGGTCCGGGGGGTTGGCCAAGATGTGATTACCTCCAGCTTTTCAGGTTCTGGTTTCAGGGTTCCCCCACCTACCCGGTGTCCCAGGTATTGGACCTCGCACATGCCCAGCTGACACTTTTCCAGTTTGATGATCAAGCCCGCACTGTGGATCCGCCTCAGCACCTGCGCCAGGTGCTGTAAGTGTTCCTCCCAAGTGGAGCTGAAGACGGCAATTTCATCCAGGTACGCAGTGGCAAACCCTTCGCATCCCGTCAGCAGGGAGTTGACCATCCGCTGGAAAGTGGCAGGGGCATTCTTCATGCCAAATGGCATGACAGTGGACTCGTACAGTCCGAAAGGGGTGATAAAGGCCGATCGCTCCTGTGCCTGAGGGGACAGGGGGATCTGCCAGTATCCCCGACTCAAGTCCATGATGGACAAGTACTGGGCCTTACCTAACCGGTCAAGCAGATTGTCGATGCGCGGCATGGGGTATGCATCGTCGACTGTAACCGCATTAAGTTCCCTGTAGTCTACACAGAACTGGGTGGTCCGGTCTTTTTTGGGCACAAGAACCACAGGTGAAGCCCATGCACTGTGAGAGGGCTGAATCACCCCCAGGTCCAGCATCTCATCAATCTCCTTGCGCATCTGGACCTGTACCTCCGAGGAGACGCGATATGGCGACCGCCGGATAGGGGCATGATTCCCGGTATCCACATGGTGAATGGCCTGGTCAGTCCTCCCAGGCTTCGCGGAGAACAGACCAGGTAGGGAGTGCAAAACTCCATCCAGCTGGAACAGCTGGGCCTCAGCCAGCAGGGGGTTCACCTGTGCCTTCTTGTTGGACCCATCCTCCTGAAAATGATCAAGCAAGTCAACAAGGTCTTTGTCTTCCCCCTCCTCTAGCAGACTGCATACCGGAAAGGCACTAGCTTCCTGGTCATGATGATCCTTCATCATGTTGACATGGAAGACCTTATGCCGCTTCCGGCCTGGATCAACAGTGACCAGGTAGCTGACGCTGTTGACCTGCTGGTGCACGACGTATGGACCGGTCCATTTCGCCTGAAGCTTGTCCTGGGGCTCAGGGACTAGGACCCATACTTTCTGCCCTGGCTGGTATGTTCTCTCACGGGCATTCTGATCATACCAGCGCTTCTGGTCAGCTTGAGCCTGGACCATGTTGTCATGCACCAGCTGCGCCATAGCCTGCATTTTGTCACGGAATCGCAGGACATACTCCACGACTGGCACACCTTGGATGGCCGTTTCTCCTTCCCAGGACTCTTTCACAAGAGTTAGGGGCCCACGTACACGTCTCCCGTACAAGAGCTCAAAGGAGGAGAACCCCGTTGAGGCTTGAGGCACCTCCCGGTAAGCGAACAGCAGGTGCGGGAGATAAGGCTCCCAGTTGCGCCCGTGGGACTCGACTAACATCCTGAGCATCTGCTTCAGGGTGCCATTGAACCGTTCACAAAGGCCATTGGTCTGTGGGTGATACGGGCTGGACACCAGATGTTGCACATCTGTTGCCTTACACAGGCCTTGTATCAAGGCAGACATGAACTGGGTACCTTGGTCTGTGAGCATCTCTCTGGGAAATCCAACACGGGAGAAGATGCCTACCAGAGCCTTGGCCACTACATCAGCCCGGGTGGAAGACAGAGCGACAGCTTCCAGGTACCTAGTAGCGTAGTCTACTACCGTTATGAAACATTTCCCGGTGCGACTGGGAATGGACAGGGGTCCAATGAGATCCACAGCCACCCGCTGGAAAGGTTCGGTTATGATGGGCATAGGTATCATTGGGGCTTTTGAGCTTTGCCCCGCCTTTCCCATCCTCTGACAAGTGTCACATGAACAGCAGTATTTAGCTACATCTGTCCCCATTTTAGGCCAGTAGAATAAGTGGCTGAGGCGAGCCTTGGTCTTAGCATTCCCCAGGCGGCCTGCCAGTGGAATATCATGAGCAATCCGCAACAATTCCACCCGATAGGGTTGGGGTACCACCAAATGTTTCTCCCTAAGCCGACTTTCTTTTCCCTTTGTGGGGATCGTTTCCCGGTACAACCTCCCTTGCTCCCAGTACACGCGGTCCTTGTCCGTCTCCAAGGGAGGTTGATCAGCACGCTCCTTCAATGCGCCCAGACTGCGGTCAGCTTGGACAGCATTCCTGAACTCCTGACTGGAACCAGACAGAAGAGATGTGCATGTCACATACCCGCCGGGCTCCTCCTCCGGCTCCAGTGTGGGGAGGCTAGTCATGGCGGTCTCAGTGCCATCTCCGGGTGACAGAGGGAACGGCTCAGGGGTCGGAGCACCTTCCACCCCTCTAGCACTCTGGCTGCGGGTTACCACCGCAACACCAGCAGTCTGTTCCTCATCCAGATCGGCCCTGAGATCCCCGTGATCTACCTGACCACCTGGCACATTGTCATCAGTTGGGGTTGCCCCCATCATCTCAGAAGAGCTACCCTGTAAATCTGCAAGGCAAGAATTAGCAATTACATTGACATTGCATTCATTCATTGATCCACAGTGAACTGCATGGGTGAATGGCTCAGCCAGGGTCACACTGAGGGGGCCATCATCACCCGCAGATGTGGGCGGGGCTACAGCCAGGTCAACATTCCACAATGCCTCATTCACATGCTCACTGATTACTTTAGCTGGGCACGCAGCAAGGGGAGACAAGCAGTGGACCCCTCCCTCTGCCTGTGTCTGTGTGACAGGCTTCAACACCACATTAAAATCATCCTTCAGTACAGACATTTTGTCACAGCGAGGTGGGGCTACTCCCACCCCATATTGGGACACCAAGGGCCCCAAATCTGTTCCCAATATTACATTGGCAGGCTGATTAGACATTAGCCCCACATCACGCATTCCTTTTCCCGCACCCCAGTCCAAATGGACACAAGCCATGGGCACAGTTAAGCATTCTTGTCCAATACCCCTCAGGGTCAGAGTTTTTCCAGGGATAATACTGTCCGCAGGGACCAAGTCAGGTTGCACCAGAGTAACATCCGCCCCAGTGTCCCGAAATCCCATGACCACTTTACCCCCCACAATGACCTGTTGACGGTTGGCATTGGATTGCAACCCCTCCCTCCCCACCAAGTATACAGATGAGCCACCTGCCGTGGCTGGGGAAACAGGGGGGTTCTTAGAGCGGTTGGGGAATTCCGCCTTGAAATGTCCTGGCTGGTTACAGGCATGACACCGCCGGGCCTCTCCTTGGGATTTAGAGGTGGTCCCTGGGACGCCCAGAGTTCTTGGGACAGGGGAAGTAGAGGGGGACAGAGTTTGTCTTACCCCATTTGGAGACCGCAGGCTGTGGTGAACTCCAACTTTGCCCCTCCTTCCCGCTTGGGGGTCTCTGCAGTGTGGCTCCTCTCTTGGCCCCTTGCTCCCTGGTGGACACATAGTCGTCAGCAATCTCTGCAGCCTGGTCCGCTGTCTTGGGTTTCCGATCACACACGAACTGGCGGACCTCCAGAGGGCACACATGGAAGAACTGGTCTTTTATCATCAGATCCTCAAGCTCCTCGAACTTGGTAACAGTAAGTCCTTTAATCCATTGCCGGAATGTAGCCTGTAAGTGGTACAGAACATCCACATAGCTCTCTGTGGGACCCCGCTGGATATTCCGGAACTTTTTGCGGTACACCTCCGGCGTGAGCCGGTATCTCCGGATCAGCGCCGCTTTGATGGTCTCATAGTCCGCATCCTCTTGTAAGTTCGTGGAAACTTCCAGGCCTTTTCCCTTCAGCCGGGGAGACAGGTAACGGGCCCATTCTGCCTGGGGAATATGATACTGCTTACACGCCCTCTCAAATCCCCGCAAGAACGAGTCCAAATCCCCGTTATCTTCCAAGATTGGGAAGTCCTCAGATCGGATCTTTAGTGCTTGGGCTCCTGGAGTTTGTGCAAGAGAAGGTTGCACCTGCCGGGGAAGTTCCAGCTTTTTTAGCTCAAGCTGATGCTCCCTCTCTGCTTGGCGTTCACGGGCCTCTCGCTCAGCCTCTCTCTCCGCCCCGCGCTCTGCAGCTTCTCTCTCCGCCCGGCGCTCTGCAGCTTCTCTCTCCGCCCGGCGCTCTGCAGCAGCAGCAGCTTGGTACTGGCGGATCACTTGCAGACAGGTGTCAGAGTCACTGGCGTCTACCTGCTGTAAGGCCATTTGCAAGTATAAGTCCGTTACTGGGGTTACTGGTCCCTCCAGGCACAGTTACCTCTGGGGTCCGGGCACCTGCTGAACCGTCTGGCATGGTGATGTTTTCTTGTGCCAGCCCCTCAGGACTTTGCTCCTCGTCCTGGCCAGCTGCCGCACCTTCCATATCAGCCATCTGCGCAGCGTTTGTATCAGTCAGTTGCTGACGTCCCCTGGCTCCACTTCTCAGAGACCGAGACATCCACTGGAAGTCGTTGCCAAATAAAAGATAGGACAGAAAAAAGAAGAAGGGAGGGAACAGTACTGTACCAAACTTTCACCGTATTTTAAGCTTGATCTCATACCGCGCTCGTTCCATAGGATTGCCACAATCCTCAGTGTCTGCGTGATACCACACCCACACACTGTTATCCTAAGATCCCACAATGCTGCCACCACTGTGAAGAATATCGCCTCGCCCAGCCGCCTGGCACGCCTGCGATCAAACTTCTTTCTTAACCTCCCACTCACACACCGTGAGTAGACCGGGTCATAGGATAGAACGAAACGAGTGATATAAATTTTATATATTTAATAACCCAAGTGGGTCGGTACGAATTAATAGCATATACAGAAATATACAATATTAATACGATCAAGCATAAACATACAAGCAAAAGAGCGAAGATACAATACAAAAACAAAACGGGAAAATAAAATATAAGACAATACCTGAGCACAGCTCTCTTAGCTGTCTCTCTTTCAGGCTCCACACAAAAGACTAACACCAACTCACTCTAGCCAGTGTGAAGACCCTTGTCCAGCCCCACCCTTCACCCCCCCAGCCAGCCCTCTCCTCATGGAAAGAGGAATCTATGCTGGTTAGAAGGAAAGATGGGTGCCTGGGTTAGTTGCAGGTCATTAGCCCACCCTCCCCCCTTTGGACATCTGGGATATCACACTGACGGGCCAGACAGGCCCTCTCTCCAGGGTATGCACATAAAACCATTGGAGCGAATTGACCACCAATGTAAACACAGCTCTACATTCCTATATATATGTGACTGATACGAATGAGGAATGATACATGTCCAAGAAAGATATAAAACTGAGGGTCGGTTCATCACAGCTAGTAATTACAAGACAGATCACATGATCACTGGTATATTGTCTCCACTTTGGACCTGCTATGCTTACTTATACCCAGCACTGATTTGATAATTGTCACAATGCCAAGTTCCTTTACTTCTTTAACTAGGTTACATCATTAAAGGAGAAATGTATAATGTTCATGAAACTAAAGGGTTGTTACTTATCTTTGGTGGACCTTCTGAGAAAATATTTTGTTTAGAAATAAAGTGACCATTGAGTCCAAACTGGCTGCCACAGTCTCATGTGTTACACAATGTATTTTGAAAGTCAAATATTCTGCCCCTGGGTAGATGCTAAATACTGTGGGCTAATAGGCTTAATAAAACCCCGAACATGCACAGGGCATGACTGATTTATGACGAGGATCAAGCCACTTCATAAATCAGGACCACTCTACACCAGTTAGGATTTCCATTATAACTCGCACCAGAAAACTGATGCGAGTTATCATTAATGTGTTTGACCAAGGCTTCCCTGCCTAGGCCCTTTCCCTGCCCCGATCGACCCACATTCGCACAATGGCATAGAGGGATTGATAAATTCTCCCCATATGTATTACAGTGCAGAGCTATGCATGTGCAAAGCATAACTAGACATATGTCATCTCATAATGAGATTGGGATATCCCTTTAATTCCTGATCCCAATAAAATCTAAAGCAGAGGAGAAAAAGGTCACATATGTCATGGTTCTAAGTGTAATTACCGAGGTGCTGTATACTTCTGATGAGTGTCAGACTTCATAATAAAACAATTGGGGCTTTAACCTAGGACATCAAGGGGTCATTCAAAATCTGTGCTCTATAGTTCAGACTGTCAGTAAGTTCCACCAAAATTGACTCAATTTACAGCAAATATCTAGAGTCTATAGTCATCTAAGCAAAAAACTAGTATCATCTTGTTTTATTTTTTAATCACAGAGGTGTTATTGCTTCATATCTAAGGTCAGTCTTCTTAAAAGATTATCAAGTAGTTCTGCCATGGAAACAAATGCTAGACTATTGGGTGCTAAATTACTTCACTGGATTTATTTGACAATATCTGGCCTAATTAAAGCCTAAACATAATGTAACTAGAATCACTCTTTATGTGGGTTTTAGGTAGAGAAAGAATACAAGAATAATATTCTCTTTTAAGTAAAGGTACAGAGCAGCATCAATTCACAGTCACATACAGGTTATAGAAGCAATTAGAGGATGATGATTCATGCACTTATGAAACAAGATCAAAAAGTCAGACGGGCTCAAATTACATGAAAAGTCCTTGAAAGTTTCACAAAGTAAACAAAAAATACAAAACTATAAAATAATGGTTTAGTAGTGTTATAAGTGAAAATACATGTAATCAATAAAACAAAACTGCTGAACATTTATTATTCACTTCCATCATTTAAGAACTGCAGAATTAGGACAGACCATCTCATAATTACAATATACTGTAAGTTTGTGATATTGGGAATGAGGGTATAAAATCTTACAAGGAGGACATAGAACTACCATATATAACAAAATTCTAAACATGATCAGAGAGCACAGAATAGCTCCTTTTACATTGTGCATGATGAATTTTAAGGGATTGCCTAGCCTAGTAAAACAACAAATATGCAACAAATGGCTACTGTATAAGAAAAAAAATAACCATTGTTCTGCTGTAACTTTCTCACACTTTTCTATTCAATTTTGCAACATGTATACTTTATTATTATATTAGTAATGGGTATAGGATTTTGATAACAAAAGGATGATGCCATCAAACTTTGAAGATAAAATAGCTACTAATGTAGCATTCAATAGTATGGGTGGAGATGGAAAATCACACCTAAAAGATAAAACTGACTTACCTGTAACCCTGAAATCATAAACATCCATATAGGTTTATTATGGTATTAATGCTGAGTGACATAAAAAAAAGAAAATAGACACAAAATAATTTTCCTGTTCATTCCCCATCAGTCAGTGGAGATTAAATGTGAATTTTTATGTACACTAAAGTGATATTAAAATAAAAATCGGAAAAAAAAACAAGTAGGAAAACAAAAAATGGAGAAAAAAGTTATGGCTGTAGTAATGTACTGCAGAAAGTAAAAGGAATAATCTCTAGTTAAATATGAAAAGATGGACAATGAATCAGCTATTGTATGGTGTTTATAAATTGTTTATTAAAATGACACTAATTCCTAAAGACCAAGAATAAAACAAAAATATGCATGATATAGTTAATCTTTATTTTTTTCTGCAGGATTTACTGCTGAACTGCAGCTCTCAGCAGTTTAGCAGAAATCTTAGATACTTATATTGGGCAGACAGTGCTTCCTACTAGTGCCATTACTGGCTGGAGAGCAGCAACAAACACTAGCATGACATCACTGGAAGTTCAAGAGAGGGCAGGGCTTATTGTGGAGGGGGTGGGGGAGGTTTAGCTGTCAGTCAGTCTAGTGCTGTAATAGAGTGCCATTGTGTGTAAAGAAGACAGAGTGGCTCCAGACCATGAATTATACCATAGAAAGAGAGGAGGATTGCAAATCTGGAAAGCTCTGCTATGATTTTGGAGCAATGAGAGAAATTTCTTTGATATTACATTATTATAGTCAACAGTCCTTAAAGTGTAACTCGCATTTTATTTTCTTTTTCGCTATTGCATCGTGGGGTATTTGGTGAAAATTTTAGTAATATACTTTATTATGCTATATTACTTCTTTTTTATTATACAGAATATATTTTATTAAACAGTCTATAACATTCTCCTTAGCAACCCTCTAACTAATCTGTTACTAAGGAAAGTCCGTACACAGTTGCATTGCGAATATACAGTTCTGAAGCATTTACCAAAGGGGGGATGGTCACTTCAAATGGCTGTATCCTCAGTTTTATACCACCTAGAAATGGTTTTCAGCTTTCGTATGGTGGCAAGATTTAACCACTTCTGTACCGCCCATAGACTATATACGTCCAGAAGGAATTCAGCAACTGCACAAAATCGTGCAGCTGCTGAAACAGGGAGCCGGCTGTAACTTCAGCCGGAGCTCCCATAGAGAAGGCAGGGAAGGGTTATTACCTTCCCTGCCATCCCGATCGCTGTGTATACAATGCTCAATGAGCACTGTATATACAGCTATGGGCACCACCATCTTGCGGCTCCCCTCTGACTCGGCGGTCATGTGATCCACTGGGATCAGCGTCTGTTAGAGCTGCTGGGTCCTACAGGATCCAGATCAGCTCTATAGTTATGTGTAAGCAACGTGCAGGAGGCTGTATTCCTCCTGCAACTGGGGCTAAATGTACCAGCCCCAGTTACAGGGGAAATCAGCCTCCCCGACAAAAAAAAAAGGGGACACAATGTAAAAATAAAATTTAAAAAAAAAAAATGTATAGAAAAGTAAAAAAAATGTAAATAAAAAAATAAAATAAAATAATACGCCAATAAAACGCCCTTATTACAGGTTATAGCCCCACCCCCAATGACACCATAAAAATAAAAATTACCGTAACAGAGAGGGGAAAACTATTTTATTAAGTTTTTTTAGTAGCAGTTTGTGTTATTAAATAAAAAAAAATTAAAAGTGAAAAACAGACACGTTTTCCCTCCTCTTTTTTGTTTATATTTTCCCGGATATAAAAAAAAAAAATTAAAACGCATGCAAAAATAAAAACAACATAAAAATAAAGCTCTATGTGTCACCGAAAAAAGACGCAGAAATTAGTTGAATAACGTAAATGATAAAAATGTTATAGCCCTCCAAAACTGCACATACAAAAAACTTGAAAATGTGGCTGGTATGGAAGTGGTTAAAGGGATTCTCCGGGCAAAAAAGCTTTTTTTTTTAAAAAAAAAAAAGGTATTTTGGAGCTATGAATGGGTTAATAATACCTTTACCAGTGTTTTGAGTGATTTCTGAGTTTCCTTGGGAGCTCCTGACATCTTCAGCATTTGTTTACATGAGTAGCTAGCTTCCTGCTGTCTTAGCTCCCCCTCCCTCTCTCACACCCCCTCCCTGTTTCCCTAGCTAGCCCACAGACTACTAGACCTACCTACCTACCTAACTAACTAACTCAGCCCACCCCATCCCATCCCATCCCATCTCATCATACTTACCTGTCTTCTGTGTCCTGGAGATCACTTTCTTCTGTCCTGCTGGCTCCTTCTTCTGTGGACTTCTGTGGCACCTGTGCAATAGAGCCAACAGAGCTCTATTGTGCATGCGTGGAAACCAGGCTTCTTCTCTTCATCTGCCGGTGATTGTGCAGGCAGAGAAGACGGAAGTGATGCCTTGTTCCCAGGAGAATGAAGACAAGTAAGTATGATAGGGACGGGGGGTGAGGGGAAGTATTAGTGATGCTCCATTTTCGGAAACGGGGAAACGGAACGTCACCGGAATATCAGAAAGTGTGCCTGGGGCGGTCACATGATTGCCCCAGCAATCTCTGTAATTATAGATTTTTTTTATGGTATTCTAAGTAAATTAGAAGTTAGGCGGGAGGAGGGGATTTAGTTTAGGGTTAATTTTTTATTATATCCCAGACAACCCCTTTAAGTGCTAGCTATAACAAAGCCTGATATTTGAACCTAATACACACGTGGACAAAATTGTTGGTACCCCTCGTTTAATGAAATAAAAACCCACAATGGTCACAGAAATAACTTGAATCTGACGAAAGTAATAATATATAAAAATTCTATGAAAATGAACAAATGAAAGTCAGACATTGCTTTTCAACCATGCTTCAACAGAATTTAAAAAAAAAGAAAACTCATGAAACAGGCCTGGACAGAAATGATGGTACCCTTAACTTAATATTTTGTTGCACAACCTTTCGAGGCAATCACTGCAATCAAACGATTCCTGTAACTGTCAATGAGACTTATGCACCTCTCAACAGGTATTTTGGCCCACTCCTCATGAGCAAACTGCTCCAGTTGTCTCGTGTTTGAAGAGTGCCTTTTCCAGAAGGCATGTTTCAGCTCCTTCCAAAGATGCTCAATAGGATTTAGGTGAGGGCTCATAGAAGGCCACTTCAGAATAGTCCAATGTTTTCCTCTTAGCCATTCTTGGGTGTTTATAGCTGTGTGTTTTGGGTCATTATCCTGCTGCTAGACCCATGACCTGTGACTGAGACCAAGCTTTCTGACACTGGGCAGCACATTTCTCTCTAGAATCCCTTGATAGTGTTGAGATTTCATTGTACCCTGCACAGATTCAAGACACCCTGTGCCAGATGCAGCAAAGCAGCCCCAGAACATAACAGAGCCTCCTCCATGTTTCACAGTAGGGACAGTGTGCTTTTCAAGATATGCTTCATTTTTCCGTCTGTGAACATAGAGCTGATGTGCCTTGCCAAAAATTTTGACTTTTGTCTCATCTGTCCATACGACATTCTCCCATAAGCTTTGTAACTTGTCAACATGTAGTGTGGCAAATTACTTTAGTCAGATTCAAGTTATTTCTGTGACCATTGTGGGTTTTTCTTTCATTAAACGAGGGGCACCAACAATTTTGTCCACGTGTGTATGTAGCTGTTCATGCTGTGTATAAAATCACATTCCTGACAATGTTAAACTAGTGATATCTCTAATTATTTTACAGTTAGTACTTTAATCTTTGCAGCATATGAAAGCTGAGAATCTCAGCTTTCTTATTATACTAGAACCATTTTTGGTGGTATAAAACCGAAGATACAGCCATTTGAAATAAACATCCCCCTTTGGTACATTCTTCAGCTCTAGAATCTGCATTGAGTACAGGTGTATGTATAGAGTTTCCCTGGCGAAGCTTAGTTGCTAATGGGAACTTTACAGCCTGTTTTCTATTAAAAGTAAGTTTGACAGATTAATAAAGTATATTATAAAAATGTTCAAACCCCCCCCCCAACACAATAGCAAAAAATAAATGGAGGGAATGGCAAAAGAAAGGAGTAAGCAGCTGCAGCTGGACCCAGAGGACCTAAAAAAGGTTAGTTTTATTTATTTATTTATTTAATTATTATTCTCTACTACTTATTACAGCAAAGGGGTATCTTTTTACATGAATTAACCCCCTTAAGGGGGTATGCTATAAAAAAGTATTTATCCTCTATCCATAAAATAGAGCATAAATACATGATCAAGTATCCTAGGGATAGAGAATAAATACTTTTTTATAGTGTAAACCCTTTAAGAAAAATAGAACAATTGCAGAATACTTGCTCCTGGGCAATAGGGGCAAGCAATGCACATTTATTCTTTGGACATCACAGGCAGGGGATTGAGGTCAAATTTACAAATTAAAAGCTTGCCTCCGGTGAACAATAATACAGGAAAGGCTGCAGGCAGCAGCAAAGGGTATGATCACACAGAGTTTTTTGCAGGTTGATTTTGAGGCGGAATCCGCCTCAAAAAACGCCTCAAAAAATGACTCCCATTCATTTCAATGGGAGTCAGTAGCAGTTTTTTTCCTCTAGCTGATTTTTTCAGCTAGAGGGGGAAAAAAAAGCAACATGACCTATCTTCAGGCGTTTTCTGCCTTTAAAAACCCATTGAAATCAATGTGAGGCGGAAAAACCGCTAGCGTTTTTTTGACGTGCTTTTTGATGCGGTTATTGCAAAAACCACATCAAAAACTGCTAGCGTTTTTTAAGGAGAAGTTTCCAGGTCTATATAGTGTGCTGGAGCAAAAAAAACTGCGACGAAAAACGCGTCAAAAAAGTTTCCTAATTCCTGAAGCAGATTTTTTTCAGCTTGCAAAAACTCCATGTGAACATACCCAAACAGGTTCTGGGCGGTGAGAGGAATTTTCACCCACCACCAGTGAATGATGCCCACTGCTCACTTCAGCTCCCATGACCTGTCAGACGGTGGTGTGACACACACATAGGGAGAGAGCAGGGGCGTAACTACCGGGGTAGCAGTGGTAGCAGCTGCCACAGGGCCCGGGACATTACGGGGCCCCGTGGGCCCCCGATGCGTTTTTTTTTTTTGTTTTTTTATAGTCCGTTATCTGCTGGAGTAACCCCAGCAGGTAACGGGCCCTATATACTTACCGTTCCCTGAGGTACCGCTCACGGCCGCCTGCGCTTCTGATTCTGCGGAGGCGGCTGTGAGCAGGAGCGGGGATCGGTATGTGAGGCCGCGGGCCGAACACCACAATCTCTGCTATCATTATACTTCGGGGTCTTTTCAGACCCCGGAGTATAATAATCAGAGGCCCAGAGTTGGTGAGGGAACATAAAAAACAATGTACTTACCTGTCCTGCGCTTCTCCAGGCTTTGGGCCTGTTTGGTGACGTCCCAGACGTCAGCCGACGTCATTTTGCGTCGCGACGCCGGCCCGCATCACGTGATGCCGGCCTGGTCCAACATTGAAGAAGGCCGGAGTAGCGCACGGGTATGCACCGGAGCGAGGAACAGGTAAGCAACGTTGTTTTTTTATGTTTGTATCCTCCCCTGGGTCTCCGATCATTATACTCTGGGGTCTGAAAAGACCCCAGAGTATAATAATTGTTCATGGGACATATAATAGTGTGTGCAGGGGCCACTATGGGGCAAAATACTCAGTGCAGGGGCCACTATGGGGAATAATAGTGTGTGCAGGGGCCACTATGGGGCAAAATACTGTGTGCAGGGGCCACTATGGGACATGATACTGTGTACAGGGGCCACTATGGGACATGATACTGTGTGCAGAGGCCACTATGGGACATGATACTGTGTGCAGGGGCCACTATGGGACATGATACTGTGTGCAGGGGCCACTATGGGACATGATACTGTGTTCAGGGGCCACTATGGGACATGATACTGTGTGCAGGGGCCACTATGGGACATGATACTGTGTGCAGGAGCCACTATGGGACATGATACTGTGTGCAGGGGCCACTATGGGACATGATACTGTGTGCAGGGGCCATTATGGGGCATGATACTGTGTGCAGGGGCCACTATGGGACATGATAGTGTGCGCAGGAATGCGTTTTTTTTTGGGGGGGGGGGGGGGTTGGAGGGGGCGGTCCGGGGGGAGGGGTCGGGGGCGGCGGTTCGGGGGGGGGGCCCCATGTCAAATGTTCGCCTTGGGGCCCAGCCATTCCTAGTTACGCCACTGGGAGAGAGATGCAGGTGGCAGAGCTACCAGAAGCTGTGTGCAGCATTGGGTGAATACTTGTATCGTGATCGCATCTCCCCACACAACCTCAGATCCCTCTTCAGTCTGTCTCCTCCTCTGCCTGCAATACCAGAAGTCCTTCAAAAAAGCACTGAGCGGAACTTTTTGTAATTTAATTTGCACAAACTGGCTAAAATGGAAGCTGCTATGTGAATGCATGGAGGGGAGAGCAGAGAAGAAAAATCACATGACTTCAGGGATCAGGTGGACTTCCCCATGATGCCTTGCAAGCAGCCCTTATGAGAGGGGACAGTCAGTCTTTGAGGAACCATAGATCAGAGGTCAGTGATGACTTACAGGCAGTGTTAAAAACACAGACAGAAACATAAGGCATCTTTTTGTGGAGAGAATTTCGAGGGATAGCCTTAGAGAGATAGCAATAATACACAAATAAGACACTGTGGGGATTCTGGGGAAGAGTAGCGTGAGGACTGGAGAAAAATATTTTGGTTTAATTGATAGAGAAAAATAGGAGATTCTTTGTCACACTGTGTGTGTCAGTGAAGTGATGCATAACTGTGCTGCAGCTGATGCATCAATCTTATTCACAATTCTCAGTGGTGTGTCCAAGACTAAGGACAGACAATTTAGTCATGCCATATGGCACTCTTTTTGTATGTCTTTTTAGCAATTTTTGGCATTTTTTTCCCCTTGCCAAATGCCAAAACCCAATGAAGTTATATATACACTATCTCTTTAATTATTATTTTTTTCCCTAAAAATGGTACTGTAAAATTTGGCCTGTTTTTTTCTTGCCAGACACCAAAAACAGTGAAATTTTAAAAAGACTTTTTACCACTTGCTACCATCCATTTACCTACATCAATATCTGTTGCTGTGTCTATGACATTACTAAGGCTGGGTTTTCATGAAATCACCAGAAAGGGGTTAGATACAATCCTAAGAGCCCTCTTATGGCACTCCTATTAATAACTAACAGGTCCAAGCAGAATTTTAAACAAACTTTTGGTGAGACCCTGACCCTGAATTGAACCTTGTAAGGTTTGCTAATCTTTTTTTTTTGACTCATTGTAGAACTGCATGAATTAAAACAGATAATTTTTGCTTTGGCTTGGGTTGACTCTTTAAAGTCAAATCATTTTTTTCATTAAAAACTAACTGTAATACTGACTGCTAACGCTCATACTTCAAATAAAAAAAAAAGTTAAGTTTGCTAAAATATAGAAATGGAAGATAAAGATAAACTTACTGTATGTGAAGGCACCAGGAGTAAGGAACAAAAATATGTATTAGTTTAATAAGGTTTGTTGTAAATAGTACATTTATATTGAATTTACCATTATAATTTTTATGGATCTATGTTTTTTGAATACATGTAATTATCGGAGGCAGTATATTGAATTTCAAAGCTGCTTTATTGTTGAATTTGTAAATTGTTATTTTACATTTAATTTTGAATGTTTTTGAAAACTAAAGAAAAAAAGTATTTTTTTATGGTGTTAAAATTCATTTCTAAATCCATTATTTGATAGTAAATGTGATGAAATAACCTTTTATATGAAAAGGTGACTTAAGGTGAAAAAGGGATGAAAGAAAAAAGGACAACATACAATACATGAGTGACTGAGTATCTGAGTATATGTGAGTATCTTAATTCTAAGATCCTCGTCATTGGTAAAAAGAAACATGCCGTCTTCATTATTAGAGGGAGGTAATAATAGGAGCTGATTAATGAGAAAAATAAAGTCACAGTTGAGAGACTCAATAAAATCCAAACTTGTGGGAGAGATGTAATGTTGGTGATTTAACAGTTGGTTGGACTTTAAGAGAACACAAGGCAGGAGTTCATTTTTAATGATAGCAAGGTATGTTAGCGTTTATTGGTTCTGGAAATAGGACAGAGAATAGGGAATATCTTACAAAGTAGTAAAACTTATGAAGAATTGACAAGATATTTAATGATTAATTCACTACAGTCATGGCCAAAAGTTTTGAGAATGACACAAATATTATATTTTCACATGATCTGCTACCCTCTGGTTTTTATGTGTTTGTCAGATGTTTTTATCACATACAGAAATATAATTGCATTCATATTATGAATAACAGAAGCTTATATTGACAGTTAGAATGAGTTAATGCAGCAAGTCAATATTTGCAGTGTTGACCCTTCTTCTTCAGGACCTCTGCAATTCTCCCTGGCATGCTCTCAATCAACTTCTGGACCAAATCCTGACTGATTGCAGTCCATTCTTGCAGAATCAATGCTTTAATTTTGTCTGAATTTGTTGGTTTTTGTTTGTCCACCCGTCTCTTGATAATTGACCACAAGTTCTCAATGGGATTAAGATCTGGGGCGTTTCCAGGCCATGGACCCAAAATCTCTATGTTTTGTGTCCTGAGCCATTTAGTTATCACCTTTGCTTTATGGCAAGGTGCTCCATCATGCTGGAAAAGGCATTGTTGAGCGCCAAACTGCTCTTGGACGGTTGGGAGAAGTTGCTCTTGGAGGACATTCTGGTACCATTCTTTATTCATGGCTTTGTTTTTAGGCAAGACTGTGAGAGAGCCGATTCCCTTGGCTGAGAAGCAACCCCACACATGAATGGTTTCAGGATGCTTTACAGTTGGCATGAGAAAAGACTGGTGGTAGCGCTCACCTCTTCTTCTCCGAATAAGCTGTTTTCCAGATGTTCCAAACAATCGAAAAGGGGATTCATCAGAGAAAATGACTTTACCCCAGTCCTCAGCAGTCCACTCCCTGAACCTTTTGCAGAATATCAGTCTGTCCCTGATGTTTTTTCTGGAGAGAAGTGGCTTCTTTGCTGCCCTCCTTGAGACCAGGCCTTGCTATAAGAGTCTCCGCCTCACAGTGCGTGCAGATGCACTCACACCTGCCTGCTGCCATTCCTCAGCAAGCTCTGCACTGCTGGTAGCCCGATCCGCAGCTGAAACACTTTTAAGAGACGGTCCTGCCGCTTGCTGGTCTTTCTTGGGTGCCCTGGAGCCTTTTTGGCACCAATGGAACCTCTCTCCTTGAAGTTCTTGATGATGCGATAGATTGTTGACTGAGGTGCAATCTTTCTAGCTGCAATACTCTTCCCAGTTAGGCCATTTTTGTGCAGTGCAATGATGACTGCACGTGTTTCTTTAGAGATAACCATGGTTAACAGAAGAGAAACAATGATGGCAAGCACCAGCCTCCTTTTAAAGTGTCCAGTGGTGTCATTCTTACTTAATCATGACAGATTGATCTCCAGCCCTGCCATTAGAAAAACTGAAACAGTAGACTTTGTAAAAATTAATATTTGTATCATTCTCAAAACTTTTGGCCATGACTGTATATATATATATATATATATATATATATATATATATATATAGATAAATATATTTATTTCCCAATATTTACAAGGTGTCAATATTTCACAATGTGGTACAGTGAATGTTATTCCAACCACTGGTACAATTTCTTTATATGAAACAAATTCATGCAGTCTATGCCCAATTTGATGCCAAAATACTATACAGTCATGGCCAAAAGTTTTGAGAATGATACAAATATTAATTTTTACAAAGTCTACTGTTTCAGTTTTTCTAATGGCAATTTGCATATACTCCAGAATGTTATAAAGAGTGATCAGCTTAACAGCAATTACTTGCAAAGTCAATATTTGCCTAGAAAATGAACTTTATCCCCCAAAACACATTTCAACATCATTGCAGCCCTGCCTTAAAAGGACCACCTAACATCGTTTCAGTGATTGCTCCATTAACACAGGTGTGGGTGTTGATGAGGACAGGGCTGGAGATCAATCTGTCATGATTAAGTAAGAATGACACCACTGGACACTTTAAAAGGAGGCTGGTGCTTGCCATCATTGTTTCTCTTCTGTTAACCATGGTTATCTCTAAAGAAACACGTGCAGTCATCATTGCACTGCACAAAAATGGCCTAACTGGGAAGAGTATTGCAGCTAGAAAGATTGCACCTCAGTCAACAATCTATCGCATCATCAAGAACTTCAAGGAGAGAGGTTCCATTGGTGCCAAAAAGGCTCCAGGGCGCCCAAGAAAGACCAGCAAGTGGCAGGACCGTCTCTTAAAAGTGTTTCAGCTGCGGATCGGGCTACCAGCAGTGCAGAGCTTGCTGAGGAATGGCAGCAGGCAGGTGTGAGTGCATCTGCACGCACTGTGAGGCGGAGACTCTTGGAGCAAGGCCTGGTCTCAAGGAGGGCAGCAAAGAAGCCACTTCTCTCCAGAAAAAACATCAGGGACAGACTGATATTCTGCAAAAGGTACAGGGAGTGGACTGCTGAGGACTGGGGTAAAGTCATTTTCTCTGATGAATCCCCTTTTCGATTGTTTGGAACATCTGGAAAACAGCTTATTCGGAGAAGAAGAGGTGAGCGCTACCACCAGTCTTTTCTCATGCCAACTGTAAAGCATCCTGAAACCATTCATGTGTGGGGTTGCTTCTCAGCCAAGGGAATCGGCTCTCTCACAGTCTTGCCTAAAAACACAGCCATGAATAAAGAATGGTACCAGAATGTCCTCCAAGAGCAACTTCTCCCAACCGTCCAAGAGCAGTTTGGCGCTCAACAATGCCTTTTCCAGCATGATGGAGCACCTTGCCATAAAGCAAAGGTGATAACTAAATGGCTCAGGACACAAAACATAGAGATTTTGGGTCCATGGCCTGGAAACTCCCCAGATCTTAATCCCATTGAGAACTTGTGGTCAATTATCAAGAGACGGGTGGACAAACAAAAACCAACAAATTCAGACAAAATTAAAGCATTGATTCTGCAAGAATGGACTGCAATCAGTCAGGATTTGGTCCAGAAGTTGATTGAGAGCATGCCAGGGAGAATTGCAGAGGTCCTGAAGAAGAAGGGTCAACACTGCAAATATTGACTTGCTGCATTAACTCATTCTAACTGTCAATATAAGCTTCTGTTATTCATAATATGAATGCAATTATATTTCTGTATGTGATAAAAACATCTGACAAACACACATAAAAACCAGAGGGCAGCAGATCATGTGAAAATATAATATTTGTGTCATTCTCAAAACTTTTGGCCATGACTGTATGTTTAATATATAGGTGGGAACAAAAATAAGGAGATTGTTGGTATGTACTAAACCAGGCAAAAGGTTTTTATTCCTAAATAAAAGATATAGCCATGTATGATGTCCTGCAGGCACTATGAGCAGATTGCTTGATGACAAACAGTCTCTGTAAGCCTTGCATTAACATACCATAAGAAGTAGTACTTCTTCACTTCTTCAGGGTTGCTCTGGGCAATTCTCAAGCTCTTTGGGTTAATGCAGTTCTCTACTATAATTTTAAAACAGGCTTTAGACTGAAGCTGCTTTTATAAAAAAAATGTTACCATGGACAGCAATAATGTGCACAATACTTCAGTCAATGGTGTTCTTTCTTATGCCTAGGAAGTTTTTGGAATGCAGCTTCATTTAACACAGTATCATCTTACCTGCATTTTCCTACCTTTGATGGTGAATTTAGTGCAGATGTGTCTTTTTTCTTCAAAACTGCATCACCCTCTGGATTATTCTTGGAAAACCTTGGAATTAAAGATTTTATTCGCATAGAACTTGAATGTGAGTTTGTATTCCTATTCTTTCGTAAAGAAGTAATAAACATGAATAACACAAATGTATGTCTACATGGATATTATAGAAATATATATATACCAAATATAATTGCTAATTTTGCAAGCATCTTAAAGGGGTTTCCCATGAACATAAACATAATTTAATTTGTAGACAGTGAAAAGTTAAATATTTTTGCAAGTATGAATGCGATTAAAGATTTTTTTCTAGCCATCTTAGTGGTGTCAGTCTTTTGAGTTGATAGGTTGCTAATGGATTCAGGGACTTTCTATGGTCTGGACTTATCAGGAACTCAGTCATGATTCCCTTATTGTGGCTGGGTTATCTGTGTATTCATTTTTGCTGAAAATACAGTTTTTCATTCATTGCAAACAAAATGTTCAAAAAATGAAGGACATACAGTATAAAATCATAGAAGGTGCCATAATTCATCTAATAATAAATCATGTGACAGGGTGGTGTATGGCACATAAATTCTTTGGTGGTCTCTTTGAATCACTGTGTCATGCACAGTTCATCATGCTGTGATCTTTTTTTGTACACAATTTAAGACTTAGGAACTGTCCATCCTTTAGAAACTATACCGCAATACATCCTCACTGTTCAGGTACTGCCCCATCTCATACTTTAATAATATGTTCACTGTATTGTCCTCCCATCTCATCTAACTCTCTTTTTTTGGCCACCTACAATCCTGTTTCAGACCCAGTCTTAACCAATACAGTAACTGTCAAAGCTTTACAATAGTACTCTTCCTACTACACCTTAATCTCATCCTTAATCTTTTGACACAGTTGACCACTTTTACTTTTGCAAGTTTGATCATCCCTTTGCTCCACAGACTTGCCCTCTCCTACATTTCCTCATACTTCACCAATAGTAAATTTAGTGTCTCCTGCTCACAAACCATTTCCTTTTCTCTCTCTTCTCTCTTTTGGAGTCCCTCAAGGCTCCCAGGAGCTCTGCTGTTCTCCATCTAGACCTTGAAAGACCTCCTTCTCTGCTTTCCACTTTTTAAATCATTAGGGAAGATTAGCTAACCCTGTCTAATGTTTATAAAGTCTAAAGTTAGAGTAGGCAGTCTAAAGATGATCCAAATTCATCACAGTGGCTCATTTGTATGATACATTTTTGTAGCTTGTTGGGCATATTAGACACTTTTGTATAAATATTCACCGCCAATTTGTTGGCTTAATCTGTGCCAATATGTTGCATTAAAATTGTGGCACATATTGCTGCAGTTTAAACCATACCTGCTTCCTGTTACTCCACATCCACTTTAATCTAAGCCCTGCCTTTTTGTCAAGTCATGTGCAAAATGTATGTAAAAACATAATAAATGTGTTTTAAGATATATACACTAAATTTTTTAACAAATTGAGGCCAAAGTCTCATTAAAGGAATTCTATAATTAAAAAACACGTTTTAAACTAAGAGCACGTAGGAATAGCCTTTATAAAGGCGTTTCATCCCTTACCTTTATCTTGAAGGTCCGCACCGCCGTTTTTGAACTTTTATTCATTCTTCATTGTGCTGAGAAAGCACAGGGGACATTAGCCCTGTGCTCAGAAAGCACAGGGGGTGTTACCCCTGTGCTCTGAGCAGAGCGTTGCCATCCAATCCGCCTTTCTTCTGCTCCATCGGCCATTCTCCTCCTCTTCTTACAGGAGACCACCACAAAATGGCCGACGGAACAGGCAACTGAGCATGTCCGTCGGCCATTTTGTGGTGGTCTCTCTGTAAGAGACCACAGCAAAAATAGCCAACGGACATGCGCAGTCGGCTGTTCTGTCGGCCATTTTGCGGTGGTCTCCTGTAAGAAGAGGAGTGAAGAGGAGGTGAATGGCCGACGGAGCAGAAAAAAGGCGGCACAGGATTGGATGACAACACTCTCCTCAGAGCACAGTGGTAATGCCCCCTGTGCTTTTTGAGAATGAAGAATGAATAAAAATTCAAAAACGGCGGTGCGGACCTTCAAGATAAAGATAAGAGATGAACAGCCTTTATAAAGGCTATTCCTACATCCTCTTAGTTTAAAACATTTTTTTTTAATGATAGCTTCCCTTTAAATCTCTTGTTCATCTGCCATAATCTGCTACCTGCTATTCCAACATATTACGACTCTCTTTCCCGTTCCAAACTTTCCAAACCAAATTCTAATAAGTACGCAATTTACACAACAGTATAAGTAGTTGTCTATTTCCTCATAGATAGGACTCACTTTCCTTCTATCATTCAATAAGCTCAGGTTATTTTACTGGCTTGTTTTTGTAATAGTTCATGTTAAGTGTTTTAACTCTTTATACCATATGTTCAGTGTCCTAGATGTTAAAGGTGCTTTAAAAATAAATAATGTCTTTACCTAACTTTTCAGACCCAAATTATTATAGTGAAAAATGTAGCAAATACATATTAAATATAAAATATGTTGAACTGTAAAATATCTCTGATTTTAGCTCCAACAGATGTTGTGTTTTCATTTGATGTTGGGAATGGCCCCTTAGAGGTTCGAGTAAACTCACAAACTTATTTAAATGACAGCCAATGGCATTTTGTGAAAGCGGAGAGAAACATCAAAGAAGCTTCTCTTCAAGTGGACAACTTACCTCAAAAAACATATAGTACCCCTTCTGATGGACACATTCGGCTACAGCTTTACAGTCAGCTCTTTATAGGTAAGTTTTGAATAAAAAAAAAAATTCAGATGTTAAAGAGAGTGTTCATAATGTTTTATGCATATTTATAGTTAAATGATATCAGAGATCAGTTTAGTCCATTGGACTATTTAGAGTGAACCCAGAAAACAAAATGTGACTGCAATGCAAAAAAGGAAACAAAATGATATAAGCAAACATTAAGCATCTGAATTATTTTATATTGCATTATTGCTATATTAATTATATTTTAATTGTAAGGATCTTGATTTACATTTTGATCCACTTATACAAGACCACCTGCCATGGCAAGGGTTCCTATACTAAACACTATACTGTAACTGAACAAAAGGAGACCCGCCTCTGCCTTTGGCCCAGGCCTACAAATATGTCCAAGATAGGTGGTAATTCGCTTTAAGCTTCCTGGTCACACACTTTTCACTGCATTTTAAAATGCATGCAAATGACACTGTTTACTTCTTTTTTTTCCCGAAATTTCCTGATAGCCTAACTGTCGCAGCAATCCGACATACAGAGAGTGCATTACATGTTCATAGTATAGAACTGTGGACACTCAGTGTGCCATCCTGTAGTACTTCCGAGACGTACTGCATTCTATCTGATAAGCAGTGCCTCTAAGGGATATGCCTCTCTAATATGGTGTGGAATGGAGCATACGACAATTAATACAGTATGTTCACAAATTCTTATGGAGTCTGTGGGAAAAAGAAAAAAACATATCAGTATGTCTCTGTATACTGGTCTCGCTGTTATTTTCACATTTAACCACTAAGAACAAAACATTGTTAAAATGCTGAATATTGGAAATAGCTTTTAAATACTAGGCATGTAGAATGCAATATTTATTTAAATAGGAACTTAGACGTGATTATTAACCCAGACATAATAGAATCAATTCATCATGGGAGTTTAACTGACCTTGAATGCCTCTTTTAGGGTTTTAAGATTGTCTATTTATCAAGGAGAGGAAATTGATTTATTGAAATAATAGTCATTAGAAGACAGCCATTTCCATGAATTATCTTGGAAATTAATTGTACCTTCTAGTTACTGCATAAGTTATAGTATTTAAAGCAAGATTAGGTAACTTCTTGTAATAGTGTTACAATATTAAAACGACCATTCAAATACTACTAATAAAAATAATATATTATGAATTAAATAAATTAATAATTTTAAAAAATAGAGAAAAAGTAAATAAACTATTGAAGCTATACAGTCTGAAAAGAGTGACCTAATAATGTAGCATTTTAAGGGGGTTGTCCATGATTTGCAAATGTGGCCAAAGGCAAGCCTGTGGTACACTAACAAACAACTCACTTAATCCTCTGTCACTTAAGCACTGCCTCTCTGCTAACTCCCACTGGTCTTTATTTACTTGGCTGTAGTGGTGATGTGCCTGTATACCCACAGGACTGCTGAATGTATGTTATGCAATGCATCACTGGCCTCATCTGTATCATGCAATACATCATTGAGGCCAATGATTTACGGCTGTGGGTATACAGGCATATTATTGCTGCAACCAAGTAAGGCACTAGAGAATGGAACTAGAGAACTGGGGATTAAATGGGTGACTATAGTTTTTCTGATATTCTAGTCCTTCTGCCTTTGTACTTATTTTCTTATCTAAAACGACACTTTTATGGATACAACATCAGTTAGCAATGCTTAGCACTTTAGCCATGCCCATTACTTAACTGACATACTACTGCAATTGTCTATTACTCTACAAATGCCCTTTTCACTTATATCTGATGCACATATTAATCAAATACTGATTACTTAATACTTAATTACTTACTGTAATAGCTAACCCTAACTAGCTATATTTTGAAGCTATTAACAATGAATCAATTTTGCTATTATCAAAAATCACCTGATTTTACAGTCTATAGAATACAATTGCAGAAATGAATTCTTTAATGTATCTTAATTTCTGGGTAATTAGCCTAATCGGTGAACCTTGAACTGGATGAAATAAAATTCTCATCTTTTACTCTTGACAAGAGATGGGCAAACCTCTCAAGACTTGTTTTGCTTCAGGTTCGAGTGGCTCAGGTCCCAGATTTGTTTCGGGTGGAACAAGTTTTATATGAACCACAACTACTGGTTTAAAACATGATGTAAGCAACTATTAGGGATCCTAGAAACCTACATATCTAATTTCTAGCTCTCTAAGGCAAACACAGCCAAAATTATGTCATAGTGAAAATGACATGTAGGTCAATAGAAAAACGAATGGTAAGCAGTGGATACAAACATAAAATTTAACACTGCACTGACACTCGCTTTTATGCATTTTAACATTTTAAATGCGCTAAAATTTACCCTTTTTTTGGGAAAAGGTGCTTGCCCTTGGTTTTGTAGACATGCATGGCGGTTGTATTGCAAAAAGCAATGGTTTTGTAGAAATATAAACCCGTTTTGTAAGTTCTACAGGAATGTTGTTATTTGGGAAACATATTTGTGGATGTGAATCTACCTGAAAAGTGATGAAGAACTGGCTTTTCCAAAAAAAAAAAAAAGCCACAAAAAATTATCCCTTTATGGGAGCAGAATTCCACTCACACATTGTGTAGGTATTGGAAGAAGCAATGGTGTGGCTGTTTATTTTATTTTTACCATGAAAACAAAGCAACAGTGGCAAGTGGTACTGCCGACTATAGAATTTGTGGCACACTGTCAGGGTGCCTGCTACTTGAAAATTGACGTGATAAAGAATTGACTTTATAAATAAAATGTCCCTTTATGGGAACAGATGCAGCACCAATGACTGACAATTACAAGATTTGAAGAAAAATTTGTGACACACTATCAGTGTGCTTAGCTTGGCAGCTGAAAAAGCAAGAATATATGGATTCTATTACCTCAAGAGCATTTGGCAGGCAGAAAAGAACCTGGATTATCCTGCTGGTTATCTGTCTATGTGAGCATATGCCAAATCAACATTGTGTTAGTGGAATGACAATTTACATCATTTTAAGAAAAATTTGGGGCACACTATCAGCATGACTGGCCTGCCAGCTGAAAAAGCTAGAATATTTTCTAACATGGAATGGATTCTATGACCCTAAATACAACATTTAGGAGAAGAAAAGAACCAGGAGTATCCTGCTGGTTATCCCTATATGGAAGCAGTAGAGCACATCAACATTGTGTTGTCGGAGTGGCAATTTAAATAATTTCAAGGAAAATTTGTGGCACACCATCAGTGTGTTTGCCATTTTTAAAAGTAATAAAATATTTAGTGCAGAAAAAAGTCACCAAAAAAGACCCCTTTATGGGTGCACGTGTGGCAACAAGTAGTGTAGTGACAACTTACATAACTTCAAGAAAAATTTGGAGCACATACACTGATAGTACCTGCTGACTAGTCTACTAGCTTGTCAGCTGAAAAACCTGGGCTATCTTCCAAAACTGATCGTGAGATAGAAGTTGTTATTCTTCCTCTCACAGTAATCTACTCCATTGTGCCTGTGGTTTGCTGCATGCAGTAATCATATACTGCTGCACCATAAAGGAGTCTTTTTTGGTGAGTTTTTTCTACACTCAATTTTTTATAACTTTTAAAAATGGCAAACACACTGATGCTCCAGCATATGCAACAGTGTAAGTGTGTGTAAGCAATGGCTGGCAATGGTGAAGTTGGGAGTTGGGAGATGGTCCAGTGTGGAGGAACTGGAGAAGTAGGAAGGATCCTGCCTGGTGTTACAACTGTGTCTGCCCTGCACCCATGAGCCAATGTCAGTACTAGAAACAACCAGGCCATGCTTCTAGACTGTGACCTCTGATGCTAAAAACATTGACCCAGTGGGCCATGACAGCTATGTAGTGTCCCTGCCCATAATTGCTGCTCCATATATTGACGGTTGTGTGCATCTTTCCCCACATAAACATTTACAAAGAGAAGCCAACATGGCGATATAAAGCAGGACAACTTTCCTTGTGAAATAATGAAATCTATGTATTCTCCATTGAGGTGGTGAAACACAGTGGATTCCAGTAAATGGCAGGCAGCGATTGCACCTCCAGTAATTTAGCTAGGTGTGAGTTAAAGTTTCAAACCAGTTGGATGACTGGGTGCAAATTGCTGTTTACTGGACACACATTCCTTTATGGATGATGACTGACATTGTCGTGGAGGAGGAGAAGTATGGAGATGAAATGAAAATGATGATGATGAAAATTTGCTAGGAGTGGATGTGGCCTGCCTACAAAGGTGTTCATGGCAAATAGTAATAGAATGGTCTTGCTTCCTTGTTGCCACTGTCATCAATTTATCATTTTGTAATGTGCAAATAATTTCCAATAAGGGAGATGACCACACGCAGCTGCTACCGCCCAAACCAACAGCAGTAGAAATGTGTCTGCAGTACCACCACCCGAGCTTGCCTTATATGTAAGTCTTATAGATAAGTAGGTAGGTCTTTTGGATGTTGGGGCAGAAAGTCAGGAGTAATTCTTACTATTGCAGCTGCCACCAGCCTCTTTCTGTGTCATCCTGTCATCCTGACCCAATTGCCCGGTCTTATCTATAATAGAATCATCATCGGATTCAGTAATATCGTCATCTTCCCCAGTTTTTTGTGACTCATCATGGCAATGGAATTCCTCTTTGCCCTTACAATTCCTAATAGATTTCCCCCCTAGTGCCCTTATCAGCACTACCACCAGCAGCACCACACCCACTGCCACTACTAAACTCCATTAACACTCATGTCTTCGACCTCTAACTCCTCTACATCCCAAAAAAACACTGGCAGCTCTCATCCATCTCATCAAAAAGAGGAAGAAGAGGAAGTCTTGGGCTATGAGGATGATCTCTCTCATGAGATATTGAGAATGAGAATATTTGGAATATTCAGGTTGCCACTCTCCACTCTTGACTTAAAGAGCACATATCACCAGGCCTGAAAAGCCCAGTGACATACATCATCTGCTAGATGTCCTCACCCTGATAATCTTGGTGTTTTGTTTACCCAAATCCATTCTGCCAATCCCAAACTATAAACCCAGTAAGTGTTGTTGAAAATTAGGGTAATATACAACAAGACAAAAACAAGAAACATTTGTAATGAATTTTTCTCACAATGGACTCAAAGTGCAACCAAATTAAAATGGCAGAGTTGTGCAGCCGGAATATCAACATTTCCTGACCCATGTCATGACTCACAGTTTGGGAACCAAGTTGTTAAAGGATTTAAGAAGATAGATACCCTTTTTGCAAATAGAGAAGGGTGAACCTTTCAGATTTGTTTTGGGTTCAGGTGGCTTGGGTCCCTGGTTAGTTTCGGGTCGAACAAGTTCGATACGAACCACACCTTAAATTGGCTTAAAACATAGTGTAGAATACTCTTAGGGCTCCTGTGAACCTTAGAGCTCTACCTATCTATTTCTAGTTCTCTAAGGCAAACACAGTCGAAGTTATGTCAAAATGAACATGATATGTACAGTATGTCTGTGGAAAAATTAAGCAAAGTGGTAAGCAAAGGATACCATACACTGTGCTGACTCTCGCTTTTATGCATTTAATATTTAAAACGCTCCAAAAAGTACCCATTTATTAGGGAAAGGTGTGTGTCTTTGGTTTTTAGACGCACGTGGTGGTTATATTGCAAAAAGTAATGGTTTTGTCAAAAAGTTTGATTGTTTTGGAGGCTTGTAAGTGCTACAGGGGCTTATTGTTATTTGGAAGACAAATTTGTGTCTGTGAACCACTTGAAAAGCCACCAAAATTATTCTATGATGAGAGCAGATGTGAAATCAAAATAGTTTTTTTTTGTATGCCAACAATGTGGCGGTGGCACTAACAGTGTGCTATAGTGGAATATGATGGTGGACCTGACTAATGGCAATGGTGGTATGCACTAAGCAGCTGTGGCAACATGTGTGGCAGTGCGGCAGGGCATAATATGGTGGACAAGGCCACAGGACATGTCTGCCTGGCTGGTGGCAGTGGTGGTAGGCACTAGGCAGTTGTGGCAATATACTGTATGTGGCAGTGCGGCAGGGCATAATATGATGGACCAGGCTGCAGGACATGTCTTACTGAATAGTGGCAGTGGTGATAGCTGTAGCAACATGTGTGGCATTGAGGCCGGATGTAATATGATGGGACAGACTGCTGAACATGTCTGACTGAGTGGTGGGAGTGGTGGTAGCTATTTAGGAGTAAAAGCAGCCAGCATCAGCAGCAGTACAGTAAATGGAAGATGATAATAAAGGCAGCTCTGAACACCCTCTCGGTCATAACACTTGAGGGCGGACAAGATAAAACTCCCATGAAAAACTGGGCCTATTGGTCCAGAATTTCATGGGGTCAGAGATATCTGCTGGACTATAAGTGCACTCTAGGTATGACTGTACCTGCTGTGCAGCCAGTGGGTTTCAGTGGCTCTGGTTGGCGCTGTGAACTGAAGTATTTTTGGTTCATCATCTTATAGATTGTCTTTATAGCTATCCAGCACTCTTCCCTCTGCTTGTCGCTGTGTAAGCAGTGGATTAAACAGCCTGACATGCATCCCAGCTTATGCACAGACCCAGGGGCCCGCCATGGTTGATGTTCTTCGCCAGTGCGGTCGTCATCATCATCATCATCATAATCTTCTTGAAACAGATAAGGGTCAGCCTTTTCCCTGGCTGTACCTGTGACAAGTCAAGGGCCTACTCTGCTTCCAAGGGAGAGTCTTCCTCCTTTTCCTCCACTTCAAGTCAAGTCCAGTTCCTCCACCATAATGACCCTGACCTGGATCCTCCTCCTCCCTCAGTGATGATGTTGACTAAGAGTGTAAACTCTCTCCTTTTCCATCCCTCTTTGCCTAAGTGTAAGGGTTTCCTATAGGAGATCTAAGAAGGATCACATCGCTGATGCTGCAGTAATTCCCACTGACAAATTTGGTGGTTTCTTCAAAGGGCTTGAGAAGCCAGAACACTTCCCTCATGAGCCTCCAATGACAAATTTCAAAGTAACACATTGTTCCTGTGGTCTGCTGCATGCATTATACATCCACCGCCTTCTGCTGTTCACACTGATGTTCCAGCATGTTTAAGGTGGCGTTTCACAGAGTTGGAAGTTCCCAGATAAGGTGGTTGTGATGAACATTCCCCCAGTTAGATATCTTTCTTTGAAATGTATCATTCCTGATTCATAGTAGTCTTACCTACTTTTAGGAATGCCATGTTTAAGTTGTGTTTACATTGGTGGTCACTTCGCTTCAGTGGTGTTATGTGCATACCATGGGGGATGGCCTCTCTAGCCAGCCAGTTTTATTACCCCCTGGACAGCAGATGCACCTAGGAAGGCATCCATCTCTCCAAGGGTTCTGCAAAGGAGGGAGAAGGGGGGCTGCCTGGGGGGAAGGTGTGGCTGGACACTAGATATATACTGCAAGGAGAGGAGAGGTCCTTTATCTTTGAGTCTGGATAGCATGTAGGAGAGACATGCTCTGTAACTTGCTTAAGGAAGCACCCTAGGTTCAAGAACCAGTCGCGGCCTAGAGAAACGGACTACCAACTTGTGCCGGTATTTTTCTATCTGTTATTTCCCTTTTTATTTGATGTGCTGTATTTTACTTTTATCCGTATTTTGCTTGGTAATTGACATATATTTCTGTATATGTTAATGCTTAGTACCGACCCACTTGGGTTAATAAATATATAAAATTTAAAAAGCTTGTTTCATATTATCCTATGAATCTGGTCCGCTCACGGTGTGTGAGTGGGAGGTTAAGAAAGAAGGTTGATCGCAGGTGTGCCAGGAGCGTGGTAAGGTGAGATTCTTTACAGTGGTGCAAAAGCAGACCGTTATGATATTCGAAAATCGAGCAGGGTGTTTTTTTTTTCAATGTAACAATGGCTGAAATGCGCAGAGATTCTTCTGCCCATGAGGAGCACATCTTTTAAGTCACTATACAGGTTAAAAAAGCAGCAAATCACCAGATTAAGGACATGCACTATACAGAGACAATGCTATTCGTCCTAACTGCAGTGCAGCAACAAAATTTGTACCATTATTGCTGGCAACGCTGCCCAATTGGAGTTAGTGAGGAGCCATCCAGCAGGCTACTTGTTGCAGGAAACAGTGAAGCAGCTCCTCTGCTATGTGGCTCCTCTGGTCCATGCTCATTAATTGCAAAGCCCTATGGTCACTTTGCCTTACACCCATGAAATGAGGGTGGAGGAGGAGGAAAAGGAAGAGGAGTGGAAGCAACAGCTTTCCCTGGTGAAGATGGTGGCAGGAAACAGTCCAGAGAGGAGGATCCAGAGGAGGTTAGTTGGGCCCTGGAAAATAGGAATAGAGGTAGCACCTGGCCACGCTGCATTTCTGGATTGTGGCCACTGCCACCCAAAACATTGACCCAGCGGGCTGTTTAAGCCATGTATTGTCCTTGTCCATAATTGCTGCTCTACATTCCAACTGTGGTGTGCACCTTTTCCTAGACTGATATATCCAAGGAAAAGCCCATCTTCTCCAACACATGTCAATATAAAGCATATCCTACATATATAATGGTGGCTAGGTATCCTCCATCAAGGTTGAGTGCATGCCATCAGTAGGCGAAACACAGTGGAATCCACAAAGTGGTACAGCAGCAACTGCAGCAGCAGATTGATCAGGTGCAAGTTAAGTTGCATAACTGCCAGATGATTGGGCGCATATTGCTGTCTCCTGACAAACTTTCCCTTATGGATGACTGACATTGGTGTGGAAGAAGAGGAGGAGTTGGAGTCAGAAAAACAGTTGGTGATAATGCTGATAACGACGACTATGTGTTAGTGCTACGTGTATGTGTATGTGCCTGCCTAACAGGAAGAGGAGTAGGAGAACAGCCTTGCTCACTTTCCCTGCCAGTGCCACTGTCAAGTCCATTTTTCCAAATAAGATAGTGGTGCCTTTTCATGTGAATACGTAGACATGTTGGTCCTACTTTTGATCCTGCATGGCCACAGATAGGTTTCTGCTTGAAAATCCTGCACATCACCATGAATTTATTGTTTGAAAATGTACAAAAAACTTCCCACAAGGGAAAGGACCACATGTAGTTGTTGCTGCCAACACCACAGAAAGAAGTCTGTAATTACCACCATCAGTGGCTTTTATGGATGTTGGGCCTGCACAATGGCTGGAATTACTATCACCACTGCCACCACCCTCTTTATCTGATGTTACCTTGTCACCCTGATCCTGTTGCCAGGTCCTATCCACAAGAGAATCATCATTGGTAATGTTATCATTATCATCTTCCCTGCTTTTTTCTAACACATCATCATGGCCATGCACACCCTCAGAATTTCCACCTCCAGATATCCCCTAGTTCCCTAACCAGAATGACTGCCAGTATTAGTACAACACCCCACCACTACTACCTCCACCACCACCAACAGTCATCATGTCTTCCTTCCTCTTCTGCTGGCACACAATGGTGACTGTTCTCATCCAGCTCATCAAAAAAGGAAGACTGCTCTGACTAGGAGAAATATATTTCTCAGCAGATGCCAATGAAGAATATGAAGGAAACAAGGTTGACAGTCCAGAAATTCTCTGCAGAAAATTATGTGTTATAAGGAGGAGGAGAAAGTCTGGCATAAGATCACATCACTCTTGTATTCAATATCCTCCTGTGACTGAGATGAGCTAGCTAAATAATCAAAAACTTCATCAACATTCTCAGGAAGTACAACAATCCTGCAGTGACTGGCAGTGCCACCAAAACCAGAAGCAGTATTACTCTTGCCATTCACGTTCTTATTGTTAGTAGTAGTAGTAGTACTAGCACGAGTGTTTGCTCCTCCCCCTCCTTTTGTCTGTTGCCTGCCCTGTTTTTTCCACTAATTTTTTTTAATGCACAAAGTGCTTAGTTATTAACCCCCCAAAAATTCTGAAATAACGGAGTCTAGCAAAGGATGCACTACTAGTATCACAGTCTCCACTACTACTGTACTACTGTGTGTGATGTATATCTCGAATTATATATGCGCACTTGCGCATACAGAGAAATGATTAAAATATTTTGTTCAGATTAACAACAATTCTCCTTCACACTGTGTATGAGTCAGACCAGACCAGAGAGAAAAAAAAAAAACACATGAAATTGCCAAATGTTTTTTTTTTTTAAGATTAGTGCAGGCTAGACTGTATTGGGTAAACACACACAAAAAAAAAGTTTGTTGAAATAACAGAGATCTTTTTTTTACAGTAGCCAAGGATATATTACTAGTACCATGGCCACCATTACTACTGTACTACTGTGTGTGATGTATATCTAGAATTATATATGCGCACTTGTGCATACAGAGAAAGGCTTAGAATATTTTGTTCAGATTTTGTTCAAGTTTTTTTTAAAGATTTTTTTTAAGATTTGCACAGACTAGACTTTACAGTATATTGGGTGAACAATTCAACAAATAGAAATTGTTTGTACAGTTATATACCAAAGGTATTTTTTTTTTTAACATTTACTCAGGGCTGTATATTAGGTAAACAACAAAAAGACGATTGTATATAAATTAGCAGAGTTTTCTGATTTGCACAGGCAAAATCAGCAGCCCTTTGCTTTTAAAACAGCAGTATGTATTTAATGAAAAAAGTGTTGACCAACAAAGTCCTTTACAAAACATTTTTCACTAACGGTATTGCCTTCGGTACAAAAGTATTTAAAGAATGTGTATATAGATGAAATTGCTCTATTGCCAGCCAGTACTGTCAGACAATATAGATTATTGAAATTAAAGAGTCAACTGTCTACAGCAACACAGATTCCAGTCAGCAGGCTCACTTGCTGAACCTGTTCTATCTATGTTTGTCTATTCAATTCTATTCTAGTCCTTTTTATCTGCCTGTATATGATTATTGCTTGATTCTCTAATTCCTCCCATGACTACTGTTCAATCTTCTGACTTGTGTTGCCTATAGCCTAGCTCATAGCTATGAGATACAATGAGAACATAGATGTGTTTACATGTCCATCATTTACAGAAACTAAAGGCTGAAAACAAAACAAAGCGTTATATACACCGTATAATATCAACACTGTAAGATCCACCTAACACTGTCTATTGGCTGAGAGGCTGTCAGGTGTTGCTATCACATGATGTGTGAGTCACTGCACTCATGACATTGTTTGCTCTGTACTTCCTGGTCAAACACGTGGCGGCGGCCATTTTCTTGTTGTGTGGCCATTTTTGTTTGTCCAAAGTGAATTGCCATTTGTTCTGCTTCGTTAAAGGGGTATTCCCATCTCAAGGATCCTATCTATACTGCTAGTTTATGTAAATTGAAGACTTTTTCCTAATTACATTGCTTTAGCAATGCTGTTTTGTTTTCCTGCTATGTGAAATTATTCTTCCCATTGTTTACACAGTTTTTCCATAGCACCGTACCTGTGTGATAAGCAGGACAAGTGATGTCACTTACTGCTCTCACTGTTATCTACAGCTCTGCCATTCAGCTAATTGCAGTTTGCTGATAAGGCCTTGTCTGTTATCTCTCTATGTAAACACACAGATAAGACTGAGTCCTTCTCTAGAAGCATGTGCATATTATTTGATCTGCATTTATATTAAATTTCTAGTAATCATAATAAGTATTGTGTGTTTTACTGATTGCAGCTTCCAACGTGTTTCCCTTTTGTCTGTTTGTTCGTCCCCCTTTTCCTTGAAGATGTTGTCCTTACGGCCCCAAATAAATGGGCCTATTGTTTCTCTTTGTTCATATATTATGTTCTGAAGCATTCGGCCCACCCCAGCCTCCTGTTTACAGGCGAGGCCTGCGTTCCTTTGCACAATTTGTTCAGCCATGTTATTCTTGTCCCCTCTTTGTTATATTTGAAAAATCCTTAATAAACTTTGATTAAACATAATAAGTATTGTGATACTTCATAGTATCCTGTTCAGTAAACTGGGGGGGATACTAGAAGTGAGAAGAAGTGACAGCAGGCAAAGCTGCTGAAACAGGGAGATGGAAAAACCCTTTTAAGGACTGAACAATTTGGAATATTCAGGCTGAACCTGGCTCATTACGAACTGATTATATCGCTATTTGCAAATTGTATTATATTTGATGATTCTAAAAAGTTTTGATTGGGAATATAGCAAAATGGGATTTGTATATCGGGAATATCTCATTATGTTTTAAATGAAAGGTTAAAAACAATCAGATAGGATTATGTAATTTACTACTTTTTTGTGAGTACCAAAAACAACCAATGCTCAAAGCACTACATTAATTAAAATAACTAATGTATTCACCTGTTAATTCTGATTTTCATTTAGGGATAAATCCAGCGAAACATGAACTGCAAAAAGTTTAGTGAAAAATAAGTATCACTAATAGGGTTAAATGTGAATACCAGTAGAAAATATTTTATGCTGCAAGATTTGAACTGCTAGAGGAAATTTCTTATACATTCAGCCATAGGTGCTTGTAATCGCTCCTATTTCCAAAGGTTGGGCTTTAGAACTAAAACATGTAAGTTATAATTTTTTTCTACTGGCAGTCAAGTACCATTTATTTTAGAAAATAAAAGGTGGGAATGACTGTACCAGCCCAAAGATAATGGCTTCAAAATACTATGTTAAAAACTATAAAAATAGCTATCAAGCAAATTATACCACAGTGCTGTTGAAAATGATACAGGAACATTCCCTACCAACTGCTACGTCTGATAGATCTTTTTTTCCCTGTGGACTTATGGAATAAAATTATTGTAACAAAAGACTATTTGTGCGTATTAAAAAAAAAGCCTAAAACACATGCAACAATGATATGACGCAATTCTTATAAAAGGAGAGAAATATTCTGTTTTATATAACTTATCAGTAGTGCATATTTCTTTTTTTATTGCTCATGGAAAAATATCAAAGATGTTCATTGTCTCCATCTGTCACATAGTTGCAGGATGAATTGTCAAAGTGAATTCAAATATATTAAATCAGCTTGAAATAGTTGGAAATTTTAACATAACCATATCACTTCAGAATAGAATTAAGTTACAATATAACCAGATGAGAATACTGTAGATTGATATCTTTATCCAGGGCCGGCTCCAGAATTTTGTGGGCCCTTGGGCAATAAAGCCTCAGCGGGTCTCTTTGCAGCGCAACTCTATAAGTTGCCCCAGCAAAGAACATCTAACACTGGGTGTTTTTTTTGTCTGTGGTAGACCTATTGCATTGGCTGCATGTCTTCTGGAACTTTCAACCTTTGCATTGCAAAGGTTGAAAACCATGGGGGAGATCTGCAGCTGTAATTGACATGACTCCACACATATAATGGTCCCATTATGTCTGCACACAGTATAATGGTCCTCATATTGTACTCCATACAGTACAAGGGCCTCCTTATGTCCCACACAATATAATGGTCCCCATATTGTACTCCATACAGTACAAGGGCCTCCTTATGTCCCACACAATATATTGACCCCCTTATGCCTCCATACAGTATAATGGCCCCCTTGTGCCTCATACAGTATAATGGCAATATTATATTCCCATATAATATTGATCCCATACAGTACAATACCCCTTATGCCCCCATATAATGGCCCCTTATGCCCCCATACAGTACAGTGGCCCCCTTATAACTCCATATAATGCCTCCATAAAGTACAATTCCCACTCATCTTTGTTAACAGAACTTTCCTCTGTATTGTTCATTGCAAAAGTTCATTTCTGTTCATTGCAGAAATTACATGGGCCCTTATAGACACTGTAGACTCAGAGCACAGGGGCAGAGGCTCATCATTGACATAAATTGTACCATAGGAGCCAGAGGGAACTTACTGTACTGCCAAACAATGCTCTGCTGGTGCCGTTTTTGTATTTTTTAATTCATGGATATTATTTATTCCATGGTTTAATATAGTATGCCCTATAATAATCTAGTATGCTTATATAGTAATTCATGGTTTAATATAGTATGCCCTTACTTCCTTACTTTATATGCAACAGATGTTGCTTCATGTTTAAGCAGGGGAATATAGAATTAATTGACATTCTTTCAAATTAATTCAATTTGTTGGGATGAGAGCTAGTTTTAAACAGGAAATCCTTGAGAAGGCAAATCAAATAATGTGTGGCTTAGAAGTGCCAAATCTGTGACATTTAATTAACTGAATGAAAATGAATGCTTAATACTAGAATACTGGGCTAGTCACACTTGCTTGTGAGGTTTTAATAAATATTAAGAAACTAATACACTTGTTTACTGTATAACAGAGCAAGAATGATATATGTACTGTATAACTAAAGGGGTTGTCAAGGATTTAGAAAACATTGCCAAAGAGCAGAGAGTGCGAGAACATAAAGGCCTATGATCACCTGTACTATGTCCATATTAGGACATCCTCAGATATCAGAGTAAAACATCAGATTAATGGCAGTTTACAACTGTGATACCTGACTTTGATACCTGACTCTGACACCTGACTTTGATACCTGACTTTGATACCTGACTTTGACTCTGACACCTGACTCTGACACCTTACTCTGACACCTGACTCTGACACCTGACTCTGACTTTGATACCTGACTCTGATACCTGACTCTGATACCTGACTCTGATACCTGACTTTGATACCTGACTCTGACACCTGATTCTGACATCTGACTTATTATACCTGACACCTGACTATATGCAGTTTCTGGGCTGGTTGTAAAACTTAGATGACTTCTGACTTTCATGTCTGATTGAGTCACAACGCAACAGTCAGCTATGAAGCACATACAATGTTAGGCAGGGTTCACACTACCATTGGAGTCCGTTATGAAGGTGTCCGTTAAAAAAAACCAAAACAGACATCTATCATAACGGACACTAACTGATGTTAATGTGTCCATTTTTTTAACTGATCCAATTAATGGTTCAGTTAAAAAAACGGACACATTAGCATCAGTTAGTGTCCGTTTTTTAACACTGTCCATTTTTTTTTTGTTTGTTTCTCCTTTCTGAGCATGCACAGCAATGGACACTACTGACGGTCACCAACAGTAGTGTGAACACCCCCTTACACTGTGTGCCTTCTAATGATTGGCCAGGATGACTGACCTCTGAGTGAACTCACTGCTCACACTCAGGAGTAGAATATATATTGTATAAGAGCAGCAGGCTGAGAAGCTGCATGAGGTCTGATAAAAAGTTGTCTGACACAAAGTTGTTTGATACCTGACCCCTGACTCAGTCAGAGATCAGACTCACACATCATCTGAGTTTTTCATATACATACAAGCCAGCCAGCACATACAATGGTGGAGATTTATCAAGTAAAATGCTCCATAATTCTGATATCATTTTCACCAAATAACCTCTCTAACATGTTGTGCACCACATTCATCAAGTGTTTTAAATACTTTTATTACTTGTACAAAAAGGGGTGTGGACTCAGAGTAAAGCGTGACCTACAACACTGTGCTGCAAAAATACATCTGAATAACCTCTCTAACATGTTGTGCGCCACATTTATCAAGTGTTTTAGGCTGAGGCCCCACGTAGCAGGCTGCAGCACTTTCTGCTTCCATTATACTTATAGTGAAACCGCCAGCATTTCCGTAAATATAATTGACTTGCTATGATCTCCAAAACCGCACCTGTTTTGGAAATCACAGCATTTTCACTGCGTGTATTTTTCTGCAATGCGTGGATTGTAGGGGTTGTAAAACAAACCAATTGCAGCAACGGCGTGCGGTTCAAATTACCTGCTTAATCCTCCACTGCTCCAGTGCTGCCACTCTGATGGTTTCTGATAGTTTCTTTTTTATCACATTGCTCTTTTAGATTTTTTTCTACAGGAAAACTCCTTAAGAAATTAGAATAAAATAATGTTTGATTATAATTTATTAGAAAGGAAAGATATTTATACAGTTGGTAAGAAACGTTGTAATACATTGTATCAAAGAGAAATGCCTCTTTCTGCTCTTATCAAACTGTTTCCCTGTTCCTCCTCCCTCTGCCAAAATAAATTTCACTGTAAAACTCCCTGCTCTATTTGATTCATATGACTGACCATATACTGAATTCAAGATTTCTATAAGAACCAAAGGACTTTTCTTACATCAGTACAGGTCAATACTTTTTGATATGTATCCTGCATAGTCCAGGGGCTATTTCTGAGAGAGACAGAAACAGTTATGAGGTTGAGGTCCCACGTTGCAGAAACGCAACTTTTTTTGTTGCAGATTTTGCTGCCCTTTTTTAAGCCAAATCCAAGAATGGCTACAAAAAGAATGGGAAATATATAGGAAGTACTTATACTTCTACCTTCTGCTCAATCCACTCCTGGCTTTGGCTAAAAAAAAACGCAACAAAATCTGCAACAAAAAATTATGTGTTTCCGCAACATGGGACCTTAGCCTGAAGCTGTTTCTCTAGTACTCACTGTGTGCAGTTTCAACCAACCATTTCACAGAGGAATGAAAACTACAGATACAGCAAGCAGAGGAGTATCTTGCTAAAAACTGCATAATATAAGTCACATAATAGCCAGAAAAAGTGTTACTTCCCACAGCAGTGTAACCTGAAAAGTCACCTGAAGCAAAAGGTGCACTTTAAGTCATGCTAGAAGTAGAGTGTTTTCACAAAGCATATTAGGCCCATGCACCTTTATCATATGAAATACTTCCACCACTTTTTAAATCCTATCCTTATCATGAAGAAATACACAATCATCATGTACACTAAGAAAGTTTGTACTAGAACAGCAACTAAAGCAGAAAAACACTCTAAAGCATTGGTAAGCAGTCTCTATATAGAATTTATACTGCCAATGTATCAGGGCAAATTCATTAATTTGGGATAATTTGATATTTCCAACGATCTTATTTACAACGTTACTTATTCCCTAGAAATACCTAAAACATACAAAACAATAAAATACAATAAAATATTTTGTTAGAAAACTAGTGCGGAAATACACTAGGGTTCAATTAAAAATAAATCACAGAATGGAGTTTTGTAGGTTGGAAAGTTGGATGGGCATATGAGAAGTACAGAGAATGTAAGGACAAATATTTCACTTGCCCATTCTTCATCTGCCAGAGTTACCTTAAAAAAGGACCTTTCACCACCTCAACCAACTCCAACTCTTTACATCCATTATTACATGCCACTCCACTGATTCTGGTGCAGATGGAATTTTTTCTAAAATCCCCACCATTCCTGAACAATTGGTGCTGTTAGTTTTAGCATCCAATATGTTAATTAGTCTCACTACTGTTAGCTGGTTGGTCCTTGGCTGGAAGAGACAGTCCAAGACTACACACCTAACAGTAGACAGCCTAAGTAGCATATTAGGTGCTGAAACCAACAGAAATTATTGCTCAGGAACAGCAAGGCTAGAGAAAAAAAATCCCAACTGCACTGGAATCAGTAGAGCGCCACTTATTGAATAATGCAAAGAGTTGGAATTAATGGAGGCGGTGAAAGGAAGCTAGTTGCACTTGCTCTACATCTATCTTCTCATCACATAGAATGCCACATGGAAGCTCCGTTTGAGCTTCACAAGCCTTTCTATGGTTTGCCAATTAATATGCTAATGGTTACAGGAACATTGATATACAAAACAGGAGGAAATGTATACCCAGTGTTGGACTGTAGTATCTTGGGTCTACCAGATAGGATGATTATGAGGGGTTTCTTTTTCATCTATACATGATATGTACATGTCCACTTTTAATTGGAAGTAATCTTTGTTGCCATCATTGTACACACGAGACATATCATCAAAGGTAAGTTTTCAAGTTCAACTTAATATACAGAAGTTTTTCGTTTGTTATATTTTAGATTCTAGTTAGTTCTTAAATCTTAGCTCCATATAAAAGTTGAGAATCTGAAAACCATTTGTCTACATGGTATAAAATCGAAAATACAGCCATTTGAAGTAACCATCCCTCCCTTTTGGTAAATGCTTCAGCTCTGCATATTTATAATATAAGTGTGTATGGACTTTTCCTAGCAACAGCTCAGTTATAGGGTTGCTAGGGAGACTATTAGATATTACAAAATATATATATATATATATATATATATATATATATTACAAAAATCTATATATTTTTTTCAAAACAGGTGGTACACCGTCAAGACAGAAAGGATTTTTGGGTTGTATCCGCTCTTTAAAGTTGAATGGCATTCCTATTGACTTGGAAGAAAGAGCAAAGGTGACACCAGGTATCAAACCAGGGTGCCCTGGACACTGCAGTAGCTATGGGAACTTATGTCACAATGGAGGAAAATGTGTTGAAAAGCACAATGGGTTTTCATGTGACTGTAGTCTGTCAGCATATACTGGAACATTTTGTAAGAAAGGTGAGTATTTACTGCTCAGTTTTTATAATGTACCAAATACCAAATGTTTTGTGTTGTGTGACACCGATTTTGTGGTTTTAAAAAGTTGTGTACCTATGCAGCTTATAGGTTTCTGTTTTTTGCTATTGCAAAATACTCTGTCTACTGATGACATAAATGTTACCATGGGCATACTAGGAAAAGGGTTCACTTGAAAGTAAGCAAAACACTGGATGTCCAATTACCTGAATAGCCAACAGTCCATTGTAATCATCAAGAGAATGACAAGAAGAGACTTACTCAATGATTTCTATGGTCTCTCTGCAATAAATGATTGCTGATGTTTGAAGATTTCAAAATGTAGATTTCCCAATAAGGGAAATATTGTAGGGCATTTAAAACAGGATTGTGTAATGCAAACATCCCCTATAAATGAAACATCTCAATTTTCCTTCATTTTATTACTAATCTGACTGAGGCTGAAGTCCCATGTAGCAAAAAATGCTGTGTTTTACAGTACCTGCAAAGTGAATGAGATTCTGGCTAATCCCATCCACACATTGCAGAAAAAAATCGACTGAGGAAAAGCTGCGTTTTTAAAAACGCCCATGTTTTTGAAAATCAAAGCATGTTAATTATATCCGCTAGCATTTTCCCTATAGGTATAATAAGGGAAGAAATCAGCTGAGAAAATGCGTTTCTCTTTTTCAAAAACTTCTTAGATTGTTGTAAAATAATACAAAAAGTAATAATAACCTTACTGACCTGCTTCTTCTGCTCCTGGCCTGGCATTTCCTGAGACCTCACTGGCTTCAGGATACAGAAAGAGCTGTATCCTGACTTCCAGTGATCATGTCCTGATACAGACATATGACTGTCACAGCCAACCACTGGCTGCAGGGGGTGACATCAATGGTGTTGAAATGTAGCAACTTTAGTCAATGATTTGTTGCTGCTGTCAAATGTCTGTGTCAGAACATCATCACTGGAGTCCAGGATACTGGGAACAGAGGCTGAACAACCCCTTAAAATTCTTGAGTCCAGGAAAAATAAAAATACATAAATGCTTGTAAAAGATATAACTATAAAGGTTTCATAGTTTTAGTTGTTAGGAATATGTGCTTGTTTGATATCTTAGATTCTAAAGCCATAAAAGTTCATTTATTTATTTATTTATTTTACAGAAATTTCAGCACAATTTGAAGCAGAATCATCATTAACTTATAACATTCAAGAAAATTATACTGTGGTTAAAAATTCAAGTTTACAGATTTTTCCTAGTTATGCTGATTCAACTTCTAAAGAAAGCATAGCTTTCAATTTCAGGACAACTCACACACCAAGTTTACTACTTTTTGTACAATCTACAAATAAAGCATATATTTCAGTTATCATCTCAAAAAATGGTAGGTAAATGACAAAATGTATATAATATAATAGTAATTGTTGCACAGTATAAACTAAGGATTCTTTTCTGAGGAAATTATATTTGTTTCCATTTGATTATTTACCAGCACATTATTTTTTCTCTATCATTTAGATAGATCTACAGTAATATGTTTTATTACACTTCTAATTATGTTATTACATGTATTTAACTATTCATTACATGATTTAATAACTACATAAAATCCATAAGATATAAATTGTTAGGTTGCTGTATATTGAATGCAAATCTACTTCATAATAATTTTTGCTATGGAGTGTGTTTAAGATGCCACCTGGTGAGTGCATAAAATTGTATGATTGCTGATCATTAATTATGTAACCTGCCCCAGAGTACACAAAATGCTTGGATACAGGTGCTGCTAAGTTTAACATGACTTTTAATAGGTTAGGTAAATGGTTGCTTATCACAAGTAATCTACAAAATCATGGTCAAGCATGAATTTTAAAATCAGCATGTTCTTATAGCCACATTGTTACAAGACTTGTGGATGTGATTTTTAAAACCTCATTCATACAGTACATATTGTACCATAAATGGTCAAGTGATAAATCTGCACTGAAAATTTACAGCAAATTCACCACATCTAAATGTTGTCTTACACTTGAGATGTTGGCCCCAGTCATGCAGTTATTTAAATGATAGGATTTCCTTTATTTGTCAAATTATAGTCACATTTTATGAGAGGGAAAGATTGAAAAAGAGAGGGAACAGAAACTTCAGAAACATAAAGGACTCATGTCAGACAATTGTTTTGGGGTTTGTGCCCCTCATGAGTACAATGCAGGGTAGAGAAGTACAAACTCTAAGCTGAATCTAAGGGTCCTCATCCAGCATATCCCTACATTGTTCATAAATAAAATTTACAGCATCTTTCAGAAGCTTCTAAAAATTGAATTTGTAGAATATATAACATTATGCTTTAAAGTTCTCGTCTTTTTGTGTGTTTGTTTTTTTATCCTTAGGAAGTTTGCAAATAAGATACAGATTCAGTTATTATCATGATCCTGATGTTTTCACCATCAATTCTAAAAATCTGGCTGATGGTCATCTCCATAGAGTGTCAATTTTGAGAAAACAAGATATCTTATTTGTGGAGGTATTATTAATGAAATTGTTTAATATTGTTATTTTTATATGTTTCCATATTTTGTTTTTACCCCTTTTTGTACGTTCAGTAGTCAAATGCCTACACAGTATGTATCATTTGGCTTGGTTAGGAAATACTAGATACCTAACAAAGTACCCTGTAGTCTAGAGAGGCAATGAGTAGCCTTATCAATCACCTCTGAAGCAATAAATGGGTGTACTAAAAGACACTGCAGTGAGATAAGATTCTTAAAAATTCAAAATGCAAAATGAACTTGTACTGATTTTTAAAAAGAATCAGTCAACAGAGAATGAACAGTTTATGTGAGGCCACATGTTGTGGCTGACCATAATCACATAATCATCACCTGTTTTGATCTACCTATCAACAAAACAGCGAATAAAAAAGCACTGTTCAAAACTCAAATCGGTTCAAAACTAGGCCATTTTCCTTGTGATAATGGCAAGACATGTCTTTGCTATTTTAGGATATAAGGATTTGAAAGCTACAGTTTTTCTCAGTTGCTTATTCAAATTATTCTTTTTCAATGATACATGAAACTATACCATTTTTATTTATTTTTTGTGATATCAGGGGAAATATAAAAAAAACAAAAAACAAGTGTTTGTTTTTAATATTTTTTAATAGCACAAAGTACCCCTAGATTACAGTACACATTTAAGTTGTATCCACCTTTCTGTTTTGGTCATCTCTATATATAAAGATGTATAATTTTAGGTCATCAGGGTCATGGTTAGAGCTGAAGATTTGTTTTGTTTGTCTTTTCCTTCTATGGGGAGTCCTAATATCTACTAGGATAAGTAATATATATATATATATATGAGATCATAGAAGGTCCACCCTGTTTAGGCCCCTACTTAATGATCATTTGATTGTCTCCACATCTCTTATAGAATTGTTTGCAGCAACCTCATACATGGACAGTTTTGGTCGGAAAACCCTTTAACTTACTATTATTAAAGGGAGTCTGTCAGTTGTAAATTGGTTTTAAACACAACCACAGAACCTTGTAGTGGAGTTTCTACAGATTCCAAATATGCCTGTGTTATTCAGTTTTGGAGCCCGAATTTTAATACAAAGCTTTTCCAATGACTTTTCGTTGGTGCTTTTTGTTCTCTGTGTTAAGACATTAGGCTGAAGCAGTTAAACTGATTTAAACTAGAAATTCTGGTTTACTCTGCTGCATCTGTATGCATGTTTTTATGTATAATATGCTATACACAATGGGGGTAATTTATCAAGGGATGATATTGTGGAATACATTTGTTTCAAAACTCTTTCTTGCTCCAGACGTATGCCGCAATCCCTGTTCCACAACTCACTCACCACACTGTGAAAATGTGTGTGGAGCAATGTGGGGAGATGGGTTTACAATGCACCAGTCTTAACAAATCTGCCCCAGTATGTTTATGAATTTGGCTTATTTCTTTCATATATATGCATTTTATTCCTTATCTTCTAATAAATGACATATATATATATATATCTGTGTGTGTGTTTGTATAATATGCTATATACATTTTATATACAATATTCTTATGAATTTGACTTATTTATTTCATGTTTATGATATATATATATATATATATATATATATATATATATATATTATTCCTTATCTACCGAAAAATGATTTTGATATTCTCTTTCTGAATGCTCTTCCAGGTTAACCAATATGCATCTGAGCAATTCATTCTCAGTTCTAGCACAAAGTTCAATACAATCCATTCTCTTGTACTTGGTAAAATATCAGGTAAGCATTTTTTTTTGTGAAAGGATCGCAAATGTTATATACTTTATCTCATTGATAGAAAAGTATGTCTGGTCTGGAAATTTGGAAATTTAATTAAAATGTGACAATCAAGAAAGAAATGTATTTTTGTCAAGTTGAAGCTTCATCTCAAATAAGTGCTTCCTTGCAGATGAGCAAGAGGGTTCTCTTCAACCTAATTTCACACTTATCTCTTCATTTTACAATCAGGCATCCTGGAACATGATATTTTCCTCTAAAGAGTGTTGATTTATTGTACGTGATCCCAGTCAAAGACTAGAGTGAATTAAACTCAAAACCAAATGGAACATAAATATCCCACACAGCTACATATTAATGTAACCCAATGTAAAGTACATACAGAACGCTGAAAAAAATGTATGGGTATAGTAAAAGCAAAAACAAATACAATTAATTTTTGATTTCATAAGTGGAGTTTGGTGGATAACTTATGTACGACTGACTGTTATAAAGTTCTCAATGCGTTGCAATTAAAATGTTTTTACAAGAAGCAGATACATAATATGAAGTAGGGATTAATCATAATGACAGCTTTGAAAAGTCTGGAGCTTTGCTTTCAGTACTGTGATATATTTTTAAATCCTTGCTAATTATTCTATCACATTCAAACTCATCCAGTTGATTCTAACAGAACTTCTATGTTTGGATAGAAAAAAAAGCCTCAAGGTAAATCTTGATTGGTAGACCATGTAATTGAAATAGAAACTTTAATTGCCTCTCTATTTATAAAATCCAAAAAGCAATAAAGCATGCACCAGCTTAAAAAGAAGTTAAAATACTGTTGTTACCTTTAGCCAAATATACATGAAAAGTTATGTATTAATAGCTGTTGATGGTATATCACTAGGATATGCCACTAATCAAACTTGTGGGATGTCAACTAATTATCGAGCTCTTAAATTTTATCAGACATTTTTCTTAAATTTTATCAGACATGGCACAACCCCATACATGCAGTATGTCTGCTTTTGTAGATCTAAAACTAAGAGGGATTGTTTTATTTACATAATCCTGTAAAAGTCCAGAACATATAGTGTCTGATTTATTAAGAACGGTGTTTAGTGGGACGGTCTTGATCATTTTTGTGCATTGATGCAACATGCAGCAAAATTATTAAGAGGCAGGAGTGCGTATTATTCATGTGCAATGCAGGAGGTCCCATACACCGGAACTGAAGCAAAGCCAGTATGAAACTGCCATCACTTTCAGCTATAACTTGCTTCAGTTTTCTAGTTGTAAGTTGTAATAAATTTGTTGGCCTGAGGCGTCCCCTCCCACCCCACTCACTTTTTTTTTTTGAAAAGTGGGGATGAGGGCAGAAAATGGAAAAAGTCACAATTTTTTTTACAAAAAAAATCCAGAAAACTGGCATCCAATGTAAATCAAATGCTCTTAAAAAGTACAAGTATAAAAACAATAACTGCAATCTTTGGACCCATCTCAGGATCCACTATTTTATTAAATATCTCCAAGCTTTTTAACAACAGCATCACATAATGGAGCAGATTTATTAAGCTAAATTCAAGTTTACTTTACTCAGAACATCTGGCCATGCACCACAATTATTAAGGGATTTAGGTACCTTTTTGCCTTGTTCACTAAGGGGGCGAGGCTTAGTAGTAAAGGTACGGAGCTTAATATACAATATTTGCCAGAATCGCAGTTTATGTCACAAGCTAAACCATCTAATAGGTAATATAAATTTAGACTAGACAGTCTAGTTGTGCATCAGATTTTTATTTCAACTTGAATCTCTGTGATAAATGCGGTATATTTTAAGCCCATCTAGTCTGCACAGATAGGAAAAGTAAATGTTCCCTATTCTGTTCAGAAACCATGGGTGTCCTGTAGGAAGGTTGAAACTTGAGTATAAAGTTTTGAGTCTCAACATATTTTTTTAAACTGTAGTTTTTATTAAAGTTTTTTGAAAGAGACACAGATCAAGTACAGAGTATTCTTCATAGCAAATAATCCGTTAAGTACATAAAAAACAGCAACACAGAGACAAGATTTAGGGAGTACATAAGACAAGACAAAGGGAAAGAACAATAAGGAGAAGAAACAAAGCAGGGGGTCAGATCTCAGAGACCTTGTGTGGCACAGTAGGTATCCCAGTGGGACCAAATTGCTTCGAATGCCTCTACCGAATGGTTAAGGGTGGTGGTCAAGTACTCCAGACTGCGGATGTCCTTCAGTTCAGCTATCAATTCTGAGATCGCTGGAGGGAGATTCAGCAGATAAACTTTTGGCCGCGGTACACAAGTAAAAGAATAGCTTAGATGTATTTTTACTGAGACCTTTTGGAGGGAGATTCAGCAGATAAACCATGGGTTCCAGGGGTATACCCTGGATGAAAAGAATGTTAGTCAACTTCCCAACCTCGAACCAGAAAGGGCGGACTAGGGGGCATTCCCAAAAGATATGGAACAATGTTTCTGGTGTTGTTTGGCATCGCCAGCAACTGGAAGGGATAGTGGGGTTGAGAGTATGCAGTAAAGCTGGAGTATGATACCAGTGCATAAGTATTTTGTATTGCGTTTCCCTGAACGTTACACAGGAAGAGGATTTAGCTGCTCGGGACCAAATGACCTGCCACTGGCTGTGCGAGAGGTGCATGCCCAGGGCTCCAGACCACCGGGTCATATATTTGTGGACCACCGGAGAGTCTCAACATATTTTAAATGAAAGGGATTGTGGGCGTATTAAACTACTGCAAGAAACTGTTGTTACATAGTTACATAGTACAGTTGAAAAAAGACTTATGTCCATCATGTGCAATCTAGGGATGGGAAAAAGCATGACTGAAGGAACGAATGAAAGAAATAACTATTCTATACATTTACATAATCATCAATGCTTTTTTTTTCTCAAGACAGAGGTAATGCCCTGTTTTCTTTTTATAAGGGGATTTTACATGGAATAGCTTTATAGATTTTTCACATATTCCTTGTATGGGTAATATATGTATATATATTTAAAAATCTATTCTTAAGATTAAACAAATCTAACTCATTTAATGTATCCTGATAATCGAGCTCCTCCATGCTCCTTATCAGCGTTGTAGCCCTCCATTGTACCTTTTCCAACTCTAGGACATGCTTTCTATAAACTGGTACCCAAAACTGAACTGCATATTCCAGATGAGGCCACATCAATGATTTATAAAGTGTTAACATTACATCCCTTCCCACAAGTCCATACCCCTTTTAATACATGACAAATATCTTACCGGCCTAAGAAACTACTTATTGACATAGTGACAGCATTCTATTATTCAATCTATGGTCTATGAGTACAATCAAGTTCTTCTCCAACAGTAACTTTCCCAGATTTTCTACTCCTAGAACATATGTTGCATGCAGATTATTTTACCCAGATGCATAACTTTACATTTATTCACATAGAACCTTATTTGCCAAGAGGATGTCCAAACACTCAGTCTGTCCTTATAACCTATGTACATCCTGCATAGACTGCACCATACTACACAGCTTGGTGCAAAAATAGAGATTGTGCTATTAATCCTATTTTATAAAAGAGAACCCGTCTGAGTAGCAGTCATTGACATCAGCTCTCTGGATACAATGCTACCATTTATTATTCTGTACAATGTACTGGGAAGCTGGAAAAAAAATCAGAATGGGGTGGATTTGAAGAAAAAGTGCATTTGTGTGACTTTCTTACGGGCTTTGTTTTTACGGCATTCGCTCTACATCCAAAATGACATGTTATCTGTATTCTATGTTTTGGTACCATTCTAGGGATATCAAATTTATATGGTTTTATTTACATTTTAACCCCTTAACAAAAATCCAAAACTGTGCAAAAATATTTTATGTTTTAAAAGTCGCCATATTCTGACACCCGTAACCTTTTTATACTTCCATGTATGGGGATGCATAGGGCGTCCTTTTTTGCGGGACCAGGTGTACTTTTTAGTTATACCATTTTGGGGAATTACTATTGCTTTGATCACTTTTTATTAAAATTTTTATCAGAGGCAAAACAGTGAAAAAACGGCGGTTCGGCACTTTTGATATTTTTCCCGCTACGGTGTTTACGTAGATTTGTAGACTGGGCGTTTTCAGACACAGGGATACCTAATGTGTATGTGTTTCACAGTATTTAACTATTTTTATATGTGTGCTAGGGAAAGGGGGGTGATTTGAACTTTTAATATTTTTTATTTTTTTAAATATTTTTTTTAAATTTTTTTTTTATTTTTTTTTGCATTTATTAGACCCCGTAGGGGGTCTTGAACCCCAGTGGGTCTGTTCACTAATGCAATGCATGACAATGCTAATGCATTGCCATGCATTGCAAAAAACTGGCGCTTCTATTACAGGCTACATAGAATAGCCTGCTATAGAAGTTAATGGAAGACAGGCCTGGGAGCCTTCAAAAGGCTCCCGGCTGTCATAGCAATGGGACACCGGCCCCCTTCATTTGCCAAGTCACCGCCCATGCTTCCAGCTTCCTTAGATCCCCTTGTAATATTCTATTATCCTCCTCATTTTTGATTATTAATAATAATAATAATAATTTTTATTTATATAGCGCCAACATATTCCGCAGCACTGTACAATTTGCACGGTTCAAGTACTGACAAAAAGATACATTACAAAGAAATATTCAATTCACACACTGGGACTGAGGGCCCTGCTCACAAGAGCTTACAATCTATGAGGTAGAGGGGGTGACACAAGAGGTAGCAGGGGTGGCAACAGACGTAGCATTGCTTGTACAATGGTCAGACAATTGTGTAATAGAGGTTACTGTCATTACACATATATAAAGCTGTATGAGTCGTCACCAGTCGTGTCCTGTAATGTGCAGATGGTGCCTGGACATATAAAGTTAGTCTGATACGGCATCATATCCTGTGAGGTAATGCGGGAGTGTGAACAGAGGGGATGTTTTAGGGATTCTAACTACGGAAGGGTTTACATTAGGAGCTGTGATAGGCCTGTCTGAAAAGATATGTCTTTAGTTTATGCTTGAAGCTGTGAAAATCGGGAGTTAATCTAATAGTCGGGGATAGAGCATTCCAGAGAAGTGGTGCAACTCGGGAGAAGTCTTGTATACGAACGTGGGAGGTTCTGATAATAGAGGATTTTAGTCTTAGGTCATTGAATGAATGGAGAGTATGGGTTGGGCGATAGACAGAGATGAAGGAGGAAATGTAGGGAGGTGCAGCATTATGGAGAGCTTTGTGAATGACGGTGATAAGTTTATATTGTATTCTATATTGAATAGGTGGCCAATGTAGTGACTGACACAGACCTGAGGCATCGCTGTAGTGTCTAGACTGATAGATGAGCCTGGCCGCCGCATTCAGAATAGATTGTAGAGGGGAGAGTTTAGTAAGGGGAAGACCGATTAGTAAGGAGTTACAGTAGTCAAGGCGAGAGTGAATCAGGGCGACAATAAGTCTCTTTAGTGTATCTGTGGTAAGGAAAAGGCGGATTCTGGAGATGTTTTTGAGGTGGAGATGACATGAGTGTGCGAGTGATTGGATATGGGGGGTGAAGGAAAGGTCTGAGTCAAACAAAACCCCGAGGCAGCGGGCATACTGCCTAGGAGATATGGTAAGGTCAGAGACTGCAATGGAGATATCAGGGACAGATGTATTAGATGGAGGAAAGAGCAGCAGTTCAGTCTTTGAGAGATTCAGTTTCAGATAGAGCGAGGACATGATATTTGAGATAGCATAGAGGCAGTCACTGGTGTTCTGTATTAGTGCAAGGGTGATGTCACGGGATGACGTATATAGTTGGGTGTCATCAGCATAGAGATGGTACCGGAAGCCAAATCTAGTGATGGTTTGTCCAGTGGGGGCTGTGTAGAGGGAGAAGAGCAGGGGACCTAAGACCGAGCCCTGGGGAACCCCAAAGGCAAGGGGAAGAGGGGAAGAAGCGGAGCCCGCAAATGATACACAGAAAGTACGGCCAGAGAGATAAGAGGAGAACCAGGAGAGAGCAGTGTCTGTGAGGCTGACAGAACGGAGCATAGTGAGTAGGAGTTGATGGTCAACAGTGTCAAATGCTGCTGAGAGATCTAGAAGAATAAGAAGAGAGTAGTCACCTTTGGATTTAGCCATCAGGAGATCATTGGAGACTTTTGTGAGGGCTGTTTCAGTAGAGTGCAGAATGCGGAAGCCAGATTGTAAGGGGTGAAGAAGAGAGTTAGCAGAAAGATAGCGGATTAAATGAGAATAGACTAAGCGTTCCAAAATTTTGGAGATAAAAGGGAGGTTAGAGACAGGTCGATAGTTAGCAGCACAGGACAGGTCAAGGGAGGATTTCTTCAGTAGTAGGATTATGACGGCATGTTTGAAAGAGGATGGGAATATTCCAGAAGAGAGAGAGAGGTTAAATATTTTAGTAAGGTAAGTCGTGACGGCAGGCGACAGAGACTGGAGAAGGTGTGAGGGGAAAGGGTCACTACTACAGGTTGTAGGGCGAGAAGAAGAAAGTAGCTGAGATACTTCCTCTTCTGTAACAGGTTCAAAAGAGGAGAATGAACAGTCTGAAGTGCGGCTGGTGAGGGGGTCAGTGCCACCTGGGGATTGGGCAGTTATTTCCTGACGGATCTTATCAATTTTATCATGGAAATAAGTGGCCAGGTCATCTGCGCTAAGGTCTAAGAATGGCATCTGCACCTTGGGAGTGAGTAAGGAGTGAAAAGTTTCAAAGAGCCTTTTAGGCTTACAGGAGAGAGAAAAGATGAGAGTGGTGAAATAGGCTTCTTTGGCAAGGTGAAGGGCAGAATTATAGGTTTTAAGAATAAATTTAAAGTGGAGGAAGTCTGCAGGTGTATGTGATTTTCTCCACAGACGTTCAGCACACCTAGAGCACCGCTGAAGAAAATGCGTCTGTGGTGTGTGCCAGGGTTGCTGCCTCCTGCGTCTAACCTTTCGAGTGGAGGGGGGAGCCGCCTCATCCAATGCACTCTTAAGGGTTTCATTATAGAGGCTGGTGGCTAGATTGGGGCAGGACAGTGAAGAGATAGGGGACAGAGAGGACTGTAGAGTATCTGAGAGGTGCTGGATGTTAATAGCACGTAAATTCCTATATCTATGATGAGTAGGTGTGTCCTGTGATGGAGAGGATGCACTGATGGTGAGAGACAAAAGGTTATGGTCAGAGATAGGCAGAGAGTTTAGCATCATGTGCAAATATGGATACCATGCTTTGCAAACCATCTACTTGGTCATTAATAAAGATATTAAACAGGAGAGGACCCAATACCGACCCCTTTGGCACCCCATTGGTGACTGTGACTCAGTCTGAATATTTACCATTAATAAGCACCCTCTGTTTCCTATCAGTGAGCCAGTTGAGAACCCAAATACATATGTTTTCCCCCAGTCCCAACATTCTCATTTTGCATACCAATCTTATCCTTGTGCCAGTCCCTTGGCACTGTACCAGTCACTAGAGAATCCCTAAAAATTAGGGACAGGGGTACAGCAATGACTGAACTGAGTTCTTTAAGTTCTCATGGGTGTAATCCATCTGGACCTGGAGCCTTGCTCACGTTGTTTGTTTAGCGTGGACCATTTTTGTGTTTATCCAGTGTAGCGATTTAGATAATTTAGTACCAGCTGTGATGGTATCTACAACAACTAATCTCTGTTCTTCTCTATATACAGAGGTAAATAACCCAGTTAGCAGCTATGTTTTTTCTAGGTCACTGGTGACCATCTCCCCTTTATAGTAATATATTGGTAAATATTATATAACCAATATATTACATATATTACTATGCTATTATTAATGTTATTGAAAACCTTGCAAACTTCTGATTTCTCTGTATGAATACTGGATTCTGAGAGGTGTCCAAGGATGTGCTTATTAGCTTTTTTTTTACTGATTTTGCAAATCAGTTTCATCACAACTTTATTCACTTGCATAGAGCAGAGATGTAATACCAGATAATGTGTAGTTGAAGGTGGCAGTGTTTCCGGTGAAAAGAGACTGTTGTATTCCACCAATTGTCTGGGGCAGTAACCTACAAAAATTGTCTGTGTACACACAAAACCTATCCCATGTGGGAACTAGATAAATTAATCCTGTATTATAAACCTGAAGTATGGGTAGGCAAGAAGTACATTCACAACAATGATGAAGCAAAAAACTACTAAAAGAATACATGGCAATAACCAAATAAAGTATAATGGGAAGACACCACATCCAAAAACCATTTTGGCACTGTTATTATCAGGGACTCACAATATAGTTTTCTTATCTTTGTGCTATACAAATAAAGCAAGAATAATCTAGCAATAAATAAATCAGCGGTGTAAGTTTCACGGTTTACTGTCTGACAGTCTAGCTGCGCTATGAGGAACGCCCTCCCTGACAGTTCTCGTTCATAGACTTGTACTGGGGGGGCCGTTCCTCACAGCTCAGAATCATCGCCGGGCAGTAAGGAACACCCGCTCTGACAGTACAGCGCTATAGACGAGTACAGAGAGAGGGGGCGTTCCTTACCGCCCAGTGATGACACTCAGCTGTGAGGAACGCCCCCCCAGTACAAGTCTATGAACAAGAACTGTCGGGGAGGGCGTTCCTCACAGACCAGCTAGACTGTCAGGAACGCCCTTCTAACAGTAAACCGTGGAAACTTACAACGCCGATATCTCCAGCCCCGGGGCACATACCGGGAAAGCCGGCAGTGCGCTGAATTCAGCGCGCTGTCAGCTTTCTAGCGGTATGTAAAACCGCATGTGCCTGAGGACATGAAAGGTCCTCTTTAAATAAACAAAAACTGCAGGCCAGGTTGAATTTACACAGGCAAACAATAAAGTTTCAGATGGATATTCACAGGGGAAAACACTTCTCTGATCACAGCTTGTCAGACTTAAATGTCCTGATTCTAAAAGGTCCCTTCAAGAATGACAGAGAGAGAAAAATTTGGGAATTCAAGCTGATGATGAAATTCAGTGGAAGAGTAAAGAAATCAGGCGATACCTTTTAGAGGCTAACTGAGTATCAAATTCAGATCATTGACAAAAGGACTCAATCTGAAACCTGGATTTATGAGTCTTTACATGAACACAATTGAACCCCCTCCATCAGACTGACTCCACATGACTCCCCCACCAACTACTTACCCCTGTAACCTCAGATTTATTATCTAACTTATCTAATGTATCACCTCATGAACTAATTGCCTTTGTATAGCATCTTGCAAGTGTTGTGCTGTGCTGTCATTCATTTGGAAATGCCTGAAAAAGGAGCCTCTGTGTTTTGAAAGCTTGCAAGTGTAATTTTTCTGGTTATCCAATAAAAGTATCCAATATTACATGTTTTTTTCTGGCTAACACAGTACAACACTATTTTTCCCTATACTTCATCAAATTTTTAATAATTTGAAAGTCATTTTGGATATGTTCCTAATTCAGGCTTCAAATATAGAATTATAAAAATAGTGTTTTACAGTATGATGTGTATTACCTTAAAGAGGACCTTTCACTTCCTCATGTATATGTGGTTTTACGTACCGCTAGAAAGCTGACAGTGCGCTGAATTCAGCACACTATTGGCTTTCCTGTTATATGCCCCGGGGCTGGAGATATTGGTGGTCTTAGTTTAACCATTCACCGTCAGAAGGGCATTTCTGACAGTTTAGCTGGGCTGTGAGAAATACCCTTCCTGACAGTCCATAGCCCTGTACTATCAGAAGGGGCATTCCTTACAGCCCAGTGATGATGCTGAGTTGTGAGGAACGCCCCCCCCCAGTACAGGGCTATGGACAAGTACTGTCAGGGAGGGCGTTCCTCACAGCCCAGCTAGACTATCAGGAACGCCCTTCTGTCGGTGAATGGTGAAATTAAGACCACCGATATCTCCAGCCCCGGGACGTATATAACGGGAAAGCTGACAGTTTGCTGAATTCAGCACACTGTCGGCTTTCTAGCGGTATGTAAAACTGCATATACATGAGGACGTGAAAGGTCATCTTTAATTCATGAGCAGGCTTAATACTTTGTTTATTCTATTTAAAAACAAAGTAGAAAGATACTTGAATTACTACAGTTCTTTACTTATTCCCTGTTGAGAGAAACAGAGAAAAATATATCTTAAATTAATTGAATGTCTTACTTAAACAGGACATTGCAAGCTGAGTGTGTTACGTCTGCACCCGTTCAAACTTCTGCACCATCTGGCCACATGCTGCGGCGCAGGAGGCGGGTCCGGCTGTGATTACTTCCTTTGGGTTCTTCTTGTATTGTCTGAACACTGTCCTATTCCCTCACCTCTGTAATTGATTTTCCACCACACCCATCTCCTTTACCTTGGTTTCCCTCTGCTTCTCTAATAGTTAATTTTAGTCTGACAAGTGTGATTGACAGTCTATCTTCCTATCACGTCTGGGGTGGGTTCCTCCTTCCTATTTATTGTTTGCTCACATTCACATTGGTGCTTGCTATTGCCTCATGCGTGCTGGCTGTTTACTCTTGCTGTTGTGTTACCCGCATTCATATTCCTGACCTCTGGCTTACCTTTGACTATTCTCTTGGATTTTGATTCTGTACTGTGTTGCTCGACTGTTACTGACCCCTTGGCTAGCTGACCTCTCTTTTGTTGTTGTTTGTTCTGTCTGCGTTCTGTATTATCACTTCTATTAAGAAAGGATTGTTGCCCAGTTGCCGGCTGTCACCCAGGACAGTGGGGTGTTCAGCTTACGGCTCACTGTCTTGTCATGCCCCTCCCCCCAGGGTTCTCAGGCAGCTATTGGGGAATCTCTCCTCTATCAATTCCCTTACAGAGTGTCTAGAGAGTGTCCTGGGATCACAGCAGCATCTGCAATAATTCAGGCAATAAGTCTGACACTAAACAAGTTTATGCTACACAAAATCAGTAACAACCCAGACCACTTCTCATGGAATACCAAGGTTCTACATGACCTTTGCTAGAAAATAATTAATTTTCCTTTATTTGTTGTAATAAAAATAAAGAAAAAATGCTAATAATGGCATTTGTCAGAAAATCACTTCCTGCCTGGCCCATTTAAACATCTAAATGTACTAAACTAGCATCCAGGAACACAGTCACATTTTATTTTTAGCTGGCCATATGTTATAAGAAACAATGTTATCCAACACTAATACCATCTATGTGAAAAAAGTAATTTATCTTTAACTTGATAAGTTTGAACCAATATTAGAAGACAGGTAACCTAATGCTACCTGTAACTTCATACCAGTCTTTCATATTACAGTACCTTAACTTAAATTTGAGTCAATATAAAAAAGACAGGCAGTCAAATGCTAGCTATAACTTACTACCAGTCTTTCATATTACAGTACCTTTTAGAAATGTTAGACCATACTTTTTCATAAAGATTTATTAAATAAATGCGGTGATAATTCAAAAACTGTTCATGTATTTTTGGTAAGTCCCTTTATATAACATTACATATTATTTAAACCTTAGCTAACATTAAGAGTGATAAATATGCAGTACTAGAAAATATGTGGCAAGAGGCAAATACTTTTTTTCATATCACAGCTCAAGTATATAGGTAAACTTTAAAATATTTTAGTTACATAGTTACAATGATACCTTAATATCCATCACTATCAGCATCAATAAGTAAGAACAGTTTACAGCGTTCTGCAAAAATGCTATACTAACCCTCGATAAATTTCTAAATAAATGCATAATGAATAGTTAAAGGGGTTAACCAGTTTCCAAAAATAATCTACAAATATCTACAGCGGTGCAAAATACTTCCTGTTCACTTGCGCAGCCTTTCTTGGTTTTATTTTACTTGAGGCTTCTTGTATAAATGGTATATACATGCAGTGAATCTGTGAACAAACAACATTTCCCATGGTGCATCTCCCTGCTCTCCCCTCCAATGAAATCACAGGTAATCACTCCTACATCCGAGGTCATATGATGCTGTTATGTTTCGTTTGGAAGCTTACTCCCCCCTCCCCCTGTCAGCAGCGAACACAGAGAGGGCGAGCAGGGAGATGCATCATGGGAAATGTTATTTTTTCACAGATTCACTGCATATAAATAACAGTGACACAAGGAGTCTCAAGTAAAATAAAGCCAAGAAAAGGCTGTGCAAGGGAACAGTGAGGATTTAGCACTGCTGTGGATGTACAGTGGGAAAAAAAAATTATTTAGTCAGCCACCAATTGTGCAAGTTCTCCCACTTAAAAAGATGAGAGGCCTGTAATTGACATCATAGGTAGTCCTCAATTATGAGAGACAAAATGAGAAAACAAATCCAGAAAATCACATTGTCTGATTTTTTAAGAATTTAGTTACAATTTATGGTGGAAAATAAGTATTTGGTCACCTACAAACAAGCAAGATTTCTGGCTCTCACAGACCTGTAACTTCTTCTTTAAGAGGCTCCTCTGTCCTCCACTCATTACCTGTAGTAATGGCTCCTGTTTGACATTGTTATCAGTATAAAAGACACCCGTCCACAACCTCAAACAGTCACACTCCAAACTCCACTATGCTGAAGACCAAAGAGCTGTGGAAGGACACCAGAAACCAAATTGTAGACCTGCACCAGGCTGGGAAGACTGAATCTGCAATAGGCAAGCAGCTTGGTGTGAAGAAATCAACTGTGGGAGCAATAATTAGAAAATGGAAAACATACAAGACCACTGATAATCTCCCTCGATCAGGGGCTCCACGCAAGAGCTCACCACGTGGGGTCAAAATGATCACAAGAATGGTGAACAAAAATCCCAGAACTACACGGGGGGACCTAGTGAATGACCTGCAGAAAGCTGGGACTAACGTAACAAAGGCTACTGTCAGTAACACACTACGCCGCCAGGGACTCAGATCCTGCAGTGCCAGACGTGTCTCCCTGCTTAAGCCAGTACATATCTGGGCCCATCTGAAGTTTGCGAGAGAGCATTTGGATGTTCCAGAAGAGTTTTGGGAGAATATCATATGGTCAGATGAAACCAAAGTAGAACTGTTTGGTAGAAACACAACTCGTCGTGTTTGGAGGAGAGTGAATACTGAGTTGCATCCAAAGAACACCATACCTACTGTGAAGCATGGGGTGGCAACATCATGCTTTGGGGCTGTTTCTCTGCAAAGGGACCAGGATGACTGATTCGTGTACATGAAATAATGAATGTATTGTGAGATTTTGAGTGCAAACCTCCGTCCATCAGCAAGGGCACTGAAGATGAAACGTGGCTGGGTCTTTCAGCATGACAGTGATCCCAAGCACACCGCCAGGGCAATGAAGGAGTGGCTTCGTAAGAAGCATTTCATGGTCATGGAGTGGCCTGGCCAGTCTCCAGATCTCAACCCCATAGAAAACTTTGGAGGGAGTTGAAAGTCCATGTTGCTCAGCGACAGCCCCAAAACATCACTGCTCTAGAGGAGATCTGCATGGAGGAATGGGCCAACATACCAGCAACAGTGTGTGCCAACCTTGTGAAGACTTACAGAAAACGTTTGACCTCTGTCATTGCCAACAAAGGATATATAACAAAGTATTGAGATGAACTTTTGTTATTGACCAAATACTTATTTTCCACCATAATTTGCAAATAAATTCTTTAAAAATCAGATAATGTGATTTTCTGGATTTGTTTTCTCATTTTGTCTCTCATAGTTGAGGTCTACCTATGATGTCAATTACAGGCCTCTCTCATCTTTTTAAGTGGGAGAACTTGCACAATTGGTGGCTGACTAAATACTTTTTTTCCCCACTGTATTTACAGATAATTTTTGGAAGATGTATAACCCCTTTAACTTTCTGAGGTCCTTTTATAATCTTTCTGGCTCAGTGCTTCTAAATCCCAGTCTCCTTTTAATTTTTGTATTATGTTATTGTGCTTCTTTCTGCTCATAGCTGGTATATCCAAGAGCAGGGGAAGTATCTCTTTCTACCAAAGTTTAGTATGCATAGGATAGTCTGACACACTCACCTCTTCTCTTGGAAGGGAAAGCCAAGAGCAGTGCTGGCTGTCTCAGACTACCCTATGCACATTTTGCTCTGACAGTCTCAGATACTCTCCCCTGCAATTGTCTGGTACATCCAAACACAGGGTGTAGTATCCCAAACTATGTGAGCAAAATGTGCATAGCATGGTCTAAAAATTTGTCATTTTTCAGAAGTGGGAATCAGTGCATTATGCTTTTATTTTGAAATTTTTATTAAGAACCAGAGGATTAACTTTGAGCAAAAACACATACTATGACAATTGTATTAAACCTTTTTAGTATTGTTATTGTTATTAAAACAATGGATAGATCATATCACATTTATAGATTAAGTAAATGGGAAAAACATTCCCATGACGAAATATTCCATAAATGTTAGTTAATTGAGCTTGAAACATGAAGAAACATGTCGAACAAGAATATCTTGGTTCTGTTGGCAAAGTTTTAATTACACTCATAACAAATCTATACTAATTTTCACTGACTGAATAACTGACTGAATAGCAGTTCCAACACCACTGTGCAGCTTCACTGATAAAAGTGGAAGAACATATTAAAACACAACCTTTAATATATAACATTTAAAACTACCTCATCCTGAATATTCATATAGATATCACATGGATATTGAGTCAAAAATAGTAGTTCAAGATATATATACAATATATATATATATATATATATATATATATATATATATGAATGATGAAATGAGTGTCATGCATTCAAGTAGAAATGCTTAAGGGTTAATCAGAAAATATAATTGCCTAATATACCCAACACCGATGGCACTAGAAATAATATCATAAGTCCTTAGCTGTGGTGATTAATATGGCAATGCCTGTGGAGATTAAATAAAAGACTCCATAGCAGTGGTATAGGAAATGTGCACAATCAGGGATCATTTGTGACAACTGCTAACATAGGGCATAATAGCTATTAAGGCCCTACATATACACTAACTATTGTTAAAGCACTTAAATCTACACCTCCCAACTTTCAAAGGACAGAAAGAGGGACAAAATATGCGCTATGCGCGCTGCAGCAGATTTAGCACCACCCACTTCTATGTTGACTCCGCCCATTCTCATCTATTTTTCCATGTGCCCCCACACAGTATAATGCTCCTACAGTCACTATTATATGCCCCTACATTATAATGGTCCCCTCCAATTGGCCCACAGTATTAAGTTCCTCTTCTTGTGCCCCAGTTTAAACTGGTGGAAACTAGAGGGGGACATTAAACTGGGGCAGCTGGAGGGGGACATTAAGCTATGGGGCAGCTTGAGGGTGACATTAAACAGTGGGGGTAGTTGGAGGGGGACATTAAACTATGGGGCAGCTGGAGGGTGACATTAAACAGTGGGGGTAGTTGGAGGGGGACATTAAACTGGAGGCAACTAGAGGTAGAGATATCCCCTTCAAGCTACCCCCCACAGTTTAATGTCCTCCTCCAGTTGCCCCCATTTTAATGTCCCCCCCTTCATCTGCCCCCAGTTTAATGTCCCCCTTCATCTGCCACCAGCTTAATGTCCCCCTTCATCTGCCACATCTTAGTGATCCACTTCATCTGCCACCAATTTAATGTCCCCCTTCATTTGCCACCAGCTTAATGTCCCCTTCATCTGTCCCCAGTTTAATATTCCCCTTTATCTGCCATCTTAATGTCCCCTTTATCTGCCACCAGCATAATATCCCCCTTTATTTGCCACCAGTTTAATTGCCCCCTTAATCTGCCTTCAGTTTAATTACCCGTTCATCAGCCCCAATTTAATTGCCCCTTTCATCTGCCTTCAGTTTAACTGCCCCCTACATCTGCCTTCAGTTTAACTGCCCCCTACATCTGCCCCCAGTTCCCCCCTCTTGCTCACACATGCTCTCTTCTCTTCTACTTATCTTCGATCACTCTCTGTTCTCAGCTTTCTGTGTAACATCACAGTTTGTCCAGCAGTATCCAGAATAGCTCCACCCACACAAGAGTCTGATCACATGTTCATGACGTTATCAAAGGTCCTTTAGTCACTAGGATTTAGCATCTACCATTTAGCCTTTACCCTACCCTAATAAAGTTTGTTAACAGCAAAACACTTCAGGGGCATAGCGGGACAAACTGTAAGCTATCCGAGACCGCGGGACTGCAGTGTAAAATTGTGACTGTCCCGCCAGATGCGGGACAGTTGGGAGCTATGACTTAAATCTGCTGTTCACTTGCATAAACCATAATTTCTAACAAAATATAGCAGTTAGAACTGCTGCTCAGGATCCTGATGGTGGACCCCTGCACAGTGTAATAGCAATGCAGGGAGGGAAAACCAACAACTGTTCTGAGTGTCTGATATCACAGTTACCAAGACACCAATGAGACACAATCCAGTGAGGTAGGACCAGGCAAGGAGATCCCCCCCAGAGAAGAAACACCAGATCTACCTATGAAAAATTCCTTAGCAACTTACCCATGAGGAATCCCTGAACCACTGATGCTAGCACCATTATACAGGCATTTGTGATTCAGAAGAAAACTGCAATGGTATAGAGCTACTGGCACATCCTGAAGATAAAGCATGCCAAAGTGCAGCCCGATCACAAAGTGAAATACTTACAGGTTTCTGCAGTGGGTCTTAAATATTACTGCTGCAGGAATAAGAGATAAATATAAGCATAAAGCCAATTGTGGTCTCAAAACAGCTGACCTACATAGTCTGAAAGACAAACATGATGATCACTACCGTTAGGAAGTATATGTCCTTAAAAGGCAAAAAACAACACTTAAATAGGACATGAATGTCCTCTAACATATGCCATGTTACATATCACTGCAAAGCTGACAATGCTCTGAATTCAGCGTACTGTCAGTTTTGCTGGTATGTACCAGAGATATTAGAACCATTAGTTTTGGTACTATAATCACTTCACTGTCAAACGGGCCAGTCTCTCAGCTCAGCGTCATCGATGGGCGGTGAAGAACACCCCCATCGACAGTACAAGTCTATAGAAGTGTACTGTCAGAGGGCATTACTCACCACCCAGTTATGATGCTGAGATGTAAGGTCGGCCTTCCCCCAAATCTAATGGCAACCAGTATCTCTGGCACTAGGGAACATAGTGGCAAAACTGACAGTGTACTGAATTAACACACATACAGCATTTACAGTCTTCCGATATTACAATCCTCCTGAAAAACTGTAAGGAATAACCTTTATGATAAAAATATTATGAATTCTTATATATTACTTTGGAGGGTGCATTCCCATGTCTCACAGGATGGAATTACTCTCTGGAGTGGTCATTCTGGTTGGTTTAACTCCTAGCTTGTTTTAAGTCCTGCAGTCACAAGTCAACTCTAGCAGCATTTGGTGAATACACAATGTGCAGATGAAGCAAAGGCTAAAGCACCTTGCATAACTACACATGTTCTGGATGTAGCTTGTTATATGATGTCCCTCGTGACTTCTCAGAGAGCAGCAACACCTCCATGAGTTTTTACAGGCATGAGAATGCAGTGTTCAAAGTTCATTTTTTACTTGCTGATGAACCTGCAAGCAAATAGAACATCATCTGGAACCTCATACCATCCTGGATAACACATTGGTAGCAGTTTGGGGACCTAAATCTTCATGACAGGTTTCCTTTAGCTACTTGTTAAAGTATTTATGTCTACCTGATATACAGATGTTTACTCTCTTACCTGTGTTCTTAGCTGGACATAACCTACTATGTGTCCATATGTGTGGACATCACAAGTTATAATAATCAGCTTTTCTAAACACAGCATAGTTTCATGAAAATTATTGCAAATTCATATGCTAACCATCCTATTTGTGTCTGTGTGTGATCACCCAGTGGAGGAGCAGAGATTTCAGTTTTTCAAGGCTTTTGTTACCATGTCATGGTATTGTTCTGAGGATTGGTAATTTTTAGTGATGTTGTATATTTTGTGGTCCTATATTATTTTTATAATTTTATTTAAGCATTAGTAATATTTATGAAATCGTGCAGCTGCTGAAACAGGGAGCCGACTGTAACTTCAGCCAGAGCTTCCAGAGAGAAGGCAGGGAAGGTTTATTACCTTACCTGCCTTCCCGATCGCTGTGTATACAGCGCTCAACAAGCGCTGCATACAGCGCTATGGGCGCTGCCATCTTGCAGCTCCCCTTTGACCTGACGGTCACGTGATCCACTGGAATCAGCGTCTGCAAGAGCTGCTGGGTCCTACAGGCCCAGATCAGCTCTATAGTAATGGGCAGGAGGCTCCCCAACAAAAAAAAAAGGTGATCAGATATCCCCAAAGGTCTATTATCACCTTATGGGGACACAATGTAAAAAAAAAAAAATAAAATTTATAGAAAAGTTTAAAAAAAAAAATTGTACATAAAATAATTAAAAAAATTATAAAATAATATGCCAATAAAATGCCGTTATTAAAGGTTATAGCCCCACTCCCGATGACGCCATACAAAATAATTACCATAATGGAGAGTAAAAACTATTTTATAAAAATTTTTTAGTAGCACTTTACATTATTAAATAAAAAAATATGAAAAGTGAAAAACAGACCCGTTTTCCCTCCTCTTTTGTTTATATTTTCCCGGATATAAAAAAATTAAAACACATGCAAAAATAAAAACAACAAAAAAATAAAGCCCTACGTGTCACCGAAAAAAGAAGCAAAATTAGTTGAATAATGCAAATGATAAAAATGTTACAGCCCTCAAAACCGCACATACAAAAAAACCCGAAAATGTGTCTGGTCCTGGACCAGAAATTGGCCCGGTACTGAAGTGGTTAAAGAACATAATCATCAATTGCTTAACCAATCACTTCCAACTGCCAACTATGAAAATGTACTTTGCTGATGTAATCTGACAATAAATAGGCATCTTAATGTCACTATTTTGTAATTTGTTTTTATTTTTGTAGCAGATGACATTGATGTTGACCTAGAAACTATGAAGGCCAGTGCTAATGGATTTATTGGATGCCTCTCTGCTGTGCGCTTTAATAACATTGTACCACTAAAGACAGCTTTTAAAAATAATTTTACTTCCCAAATAATAATAAAGGGGCATGTCATAGAGTCTGGTTGTGGATCCCTAAATGGAGAAGATGCAGGATCTGGTGAAACAACCCACTCTTTTGCAGGTAACTTTACGCAATGATTAAATGGGTCAAATAGGGCTGTTGCATATGGCTGTATTTTGACTGTGAATAACAGTTCATGTATCAGTTGCATTTACTGACCTGGACACAGCTCAGTTGAACTGAGCATGTCAGTTTAGTGAAGCTGTGGCTGCTAAATACAAACAGCACATTAAATACATGCAACACTTTTTCATGGCTCAAACACAGCCGTCTGTGGCGGGTCAAAGAGTGTCTCTTTGCAGTCCAACCTCTGTGCAGTCCAACCATTCAAATTAAATGAGAATTGCTGCTGTTTGCTGGGCTACACCTGTACTTTCCATGGCTTACATTTGAGAGTACAGATGTGGATAAGATAAGGACTGCTGAAAGCCTAGATAAGTCAGCATAGTAACACACAGATAGGACTCTATAGGCTATTCTCCTGACAATTTCTTGGTCTCTGGGAGATGGGCTGTAGTACAGCACGTCTTAGAGCCTATAATAATGAACATGGGCAGTGCAGTAGTGGAACATTTAATATTTGGTTTGATGTTAGTATTATGTGATATTGTTTCACATTGATTTTAAGACAAAGGGATATGATAACTATCCTGTCTGTGCTTATATGTGGCCACTCTGTGGCAGGGTGGGTGGAAGATGTGAATTATAGCTTTTTAAATCTTTTATTATCATGTTGTGATATTGTGTTGAAATGTTTTTAAGATGAAATTGAATTAGTTAACTAAACTGGAGATCATTTAAGTATGCTCATATATGAAGGTTCATAACTACAGCTTCTTTCTGGTAGTGTCTCAACTCTTGGCTTTTAAAACAGAATTTTAGCAGTTTTTTTTTATATCATGGGCCGTTCACATCTCGGTTTAATAATCCATTGAGCAGACACTTTTTGACACAGCAAAACATGTGAAATGTTGATTAACGTCCCCGTAGTCTTCTGATGGCAAAACAGATGCATACTTCTGACTCTGTTTTACCTCTAGTACTTCATAAACTGTCACATTTAATGGACAGAAAAGCATGGCATACCACGCTTTTTTCATTCATCCAAATGAACAACAGATGGAAATGTATACTCTGGGGTCTCCTCAGACACCACAGTATGATAAGTGGAGGCCTGGGGGAGGTGAGTGAAAATAAGTAAACAGGTATGCTCACCTATCCTGGGTGTCCGATGGTCTCCTGGTGTCTTATTCTGACCTTTTCTGGTCCCTGATGATGCACCCCCAGATCAACACTGAGGTCTGTGATTGGGCCTCAGTGGGAACGTAGGATGACTGACGTCAAGGCTCTTTGACTGAGGAGATCCCAGAGTATAATAATAGCACTTTCAGTAATGAGCAGGGGGAGAAAACTTCATGAATATTCATCCCCTTGGATCATGCCTTGTTCAACCAAATGGATCTGTTTTTTAATGTAAAAAAGGATGCATATTTGTATCCATTTTTACTATTAAAAAAATAGATCCATTACACAGGTGTGCTGAACGGACAGCAGAAACTTGATGTGAATGGCCCCTTAGAACATGTGTTTGCTTTATTTGCTCATACTATATAAATGAAATTTACCATATATTAGAACCCTTTCCACTATTATCACACCTACCTTTATGACTGATCTTGTGCTAGTATTTGTATTTCTTTTCATTTTTCTCTATTGTATTTTCTATTAAGTTTCCAGTTGAACTTTTACTATGGAATTACTTTTTTGTATCAGGAATGATGAATATGACTTAATGCAATGTCTTCATCTAACTATTGTATTCACTCATTGCAGATCATTCTGGAACATTAGAAAATGGAGAACAGTTGACCAAGGCGCTATCAAGTGGTTTTGCACTTATTGGAGGTAACATTATAATATTTAAAATATGTAAAGCTTAATATTATCAATCTATACAAAATGTAAACAAGAAACATTAATTTTAAGTGGCAATATAGCTGATGTTATTATATCTATTTGCTGGTATGTGTAATCCACCTGGACCCATAAACTGAATACATCTACTGCTCCATTCTTAATATACCTCTGCTTGCTGATGTTATTATATCTATCTGCTGGTATGTGTAATCCACCTGGACCCATATACTGAATACATCTACTACTCCATTCTTAATATACCTCTGCTTGCTGATGTTATTATATCTATCTGCTGGTATGCTACTTTCCACTTTGTAATTGTATTAACTTTGAAACCCCTGTCTCCATCCCCTGCTGTTTCTCACCTGTCCCTTTCTGATGTCTCTGATTTGATCTGCATGTTTCCACTCCCCCTTTTCACAACTCATCCTAATGAAACAAATGTACTGCTAGCTAGTATAAATGTAAGGGCACTGGTCATTTTGACCGAGGTAAGTTTGCAGCTTCCAAGTGCAGATTCTAAGTGTATAGACCAGAATTAGGCCAGAATTGGACCAGAAGGGAACTGAAGGTAACAACCTACTAAATGCAAACCAAACAATTAGCCACATAATGATTCTCACTATAATCACTGTTGTCCTTCCCATACTTGTAAAAAACACTCTACCACCCCAAACCAGCCATGTCACTAAGATTATCTTTAACTCTCCTTCTATCCTACCCCGCCATCTGACCTTCTCTGCACAGCTACTCACACACCTACAAGCTTTCTACCCCAAAAACACACAACCTCCCCACACCCTCTCCTATTTACACCTGCTATCCCTCTCCCTGCTACTCCTCACTTCTGGCGACATATCTCCCAATCCTGGACCTCCCCAGCACTCCCCTGGTGTCGGATCTTTCCGCACATCCGGCAACAGCGCACAAAACCCCCTAAATCTTACCCCTATCTGACCCACAAAAGCCCCCTCCCCACGCCCTCCCCGGCGCACTATGGAACGCTCGCTCTGTACGCAACAAACTTGACAACATCCACGACCTCTTCATTTCTCATAAATTATCATTTCTCGGTATCACAGAAACGTGGCTAACACCCTCAGACACCACCTCCCCTGCTGCCCTCTCCTATGGAGGTCTGCAATTCTTGTACACTCCCCGCCCCAACAATAAACCTGGTGGAGGCGTAGGCGTACTCCTGTCTGACAATTGCTCCTTTGCCCCAATCCAACTGATACCTGCTCTCACCCTCCCCTCCTTTGAAGTGCACTCTGTTCGCATTTACTCGCCCTCCAACCTCCAACTGGCTGTCATATATCGACCGCCAGGACCTACTGCTGCCTTTATCGACCACTTCACTACCTGGCTAATGCACTTCCTATCCACAGACACCCCCACCATCATCATGGGTGACTTCAACATCCCCATTAACACAAACCACCCCCCTGCTTCCAGTCTCCTATCACTCACTACCTCCTTTGGTCTCTCTCAATGGTCCTACTCTGCCACCCACACAAAGGGGCACACGCTGGACCTCATATTCACCCTCTCTAGTCAATCTCTCTAACTCTCCGTCCATGCTCTCTGATCACATCCTGCTGAGATTCTCAGCCCTCTCCTCTGTAACAGACCCTCCAACCCTTAAACCAACATGCCCCCGCAGAAACCTTAATCGCCTTGACATCCGCATGCTCTCAGACTCTCTCCTACCGCTCGCTGACATAATCTCACTCCAGGATGTAGATACTGCCACTGACTTCTAAAATACCACCATTACCTCAGCCCTTGACTCTGTGGCCCCCTTCACTAACACCAGAGCCCGACCGATCAATAGGCAACCCTGGCACACCGACCTGACTAAAAAACTGAGACGTGCCTCACGGGTTGCTGAACGCCTCTGGAAGAAAAGTCACTCCCAGGAGGACTTCCTTAGGTACAAAGAGGCAGTGCTCACATTCAAGAAAGCACTCACCTCTGCAAAGCAGGTCTACTTCTCCGCACTAATATCTGCCCTATCCCGCAACCCCAAACAGCTATTCACTACCTTCAACTCCCTTCTCCGTCTTCCTGTGCCCCCTCTGACATCACTTATCACAGCTGATGACTTTGCCTCTTATTTCAAAAGCAAAATCGACACCATCAGAGACAGTCTCACCCGACAACCACTCTACCCAACTGTCCTGTGCTCTTCATCTTTAACCTGTTTCTCCACTGTCACTGATGAAAAGCTCTCCACCCTAATCTCTAAATCCCACCTCACCTCCTGCGCACTCGACCCCATCCAGTCACACCTCATCCCCAAACTCTCTGAAGTCATTACTCCTGCCCTAACCCATCTCTTTAACCTACCCCTAACCAATGGATCCTTCCCTTCCGCCTTCAAACATGCTACTGTCACACCTATACTTAAGAAACCCTCCCTCAAACCATCCTCTCCAGCCAACTATCGCCCCATCTCACTGCTCCCATACGCCTCAAAATTGCTGGAGCAACACGTCCACTCTGAACTGTCCTCCTATCTCTCATCCAATGTGCTCTTTGACAGACTACAGTCAGGTTTCAGACCCCATCACTCCACAGAAACTGCCCTAACCAAGGTCACTAATGACCTTCTAACTGCCAAAGCCAAACGTCACTATTCTGTCCTCCTCCTCCTCGACCTCTCCGCTGCCTTTGACACAGTCGACCAGTCCCTCCTGCTTGAAACGCTTTCATCCCTTGGCATCTCTGACCGGGCCCTTTCCAGGATCTCCTCATACCTCACCAACCGTACATCCAGTGCCTCCCAATTGCACACCACCTCCACGCCATGCCCTCTTTCTGTAGGTGTCCCCCAAGGCTCCATCCTAGGACCCCTCTTGTTCTCCATCTACACCCTAGGCCTTGGCCAACTCATAGAATCCCATGGTTTCCATTATCACTGCTATGCTGACGACACCCAAATATATCTCTCTGGTCCAGACATTACCTCCCTGTTGTCCAGAGTCCCAGAATGTCTAGCAGCCGTAGCCTCCTTTCTCTCCTCCCGCTTTCTCAAACTCAACATGGAGAAAACGGAGTTCATAATCTTCACCCCTCCACGCATGACCCCCTTACCTGACCCATCTATCAAAATTAATGGAACCACTCTCACCCCAGTCCCACAGGCCCGCTGCCTTGGGATAACCCTAGACTCTGACCTATCCTTCAAGCCTCATATTCAAATCCTCAACACCTCCTGCCACCTCCAACTCAAGAACATCCACCGAATCCGCTCCTTCCTCACCCCTGAAGCTACAAAGATGCTAGTCCATGCCCTCATAATCTCCCGCTTAGACTACTGTAACACCCTTCTCCATGGCCTCCCAGCTAACACTCTTGCCCCCCTCCAGTCCACCTTAACCTGTGCTGCTTGCTTAATACACCTCTCCCCCCCGTTCTTCATCGGCCATCCCCCTCTGCCAATCCCTCCACTGGCTACCCATCGCCCAGCGAATAGAGCTGAAACTACTAACGCTGACATACAAAGCCATCCACAATCTGTCCCCTCCATATATCTCCGACCTAATCTCCCGCTACCTGCCCGCACGTAAACTCTGCTCCTCCAAATACCTCCTACTCTGCTCTGCTCTCATCCGCTCCTCACACAATCGTCTCCAAGATTTCTCCTGTGCATCCCCCATACTCTGGAACTCACTACCAAGACACATAAGACTGACCCCCACAATCACGAGCTTCAAGAAGGCCCTGAAGACTCACCTATTCAGGAAGGCCTACAACCTCCAATAACACTACTGTCACCACACCACCATCTGTACAGCCTCTCCCCTCACCTTCTGTCTCTATCCCTCTTCCCTCATAGATTGTAAGCCCTTGCGGGCAGGGCCCTCTATCCCACTGTGCCAGTTGGTCACTGTTTGTATTATATGTTTTGTATATCTGGTGTACTGTATGTAAATCCGCAAATGTAAAGCACCATGGAATTAATGATGCTATATAAATAAACAATAATAATAATAATAATAATAACCTCTCAAAATGATCACCTATTTGAGAAGATCAAACCAATATTGAAGTCAAGTTAGAACTTTCAGACAAACTAGAGATCAGATACAGTCATATGAAAAAGTTTGGGCACCCCTATTAATCTTAATCATTTTTAGTTCTAAATATTTGGGTGTTTGCAACAGCCATTTCAATTTGATATATCTAATAACTGATGGACACAGTAATATTTCAGGATTGAAATGAGGTTTATTGTACTAACAGAAAATGTGCAATATGCATTAATTCAAAATTTGACCGGTGCAAAAGTATGGGCACCTCAACAGAAAAGTGACATTAATATTTAGTAGATCCTCCTTTTGCAAAAATAACAGCCTCTAGTCGCTTCCTGTAGCTTTTAATCAGTTCCTGGATCCTGGATGAAGGTATTTTTGACCATTCCTCTTTACAAAACAATTCCAGTTCAGTTAAGTTTGATGGTCGCCGAGCATGGACAGCCCGCTTCAAATTATCCCACAGATGTTCAATGATATTCAGGTCTGGGGACTGGGATGGCCATTCCAGAACATTGTAATTGTTCCTCTGCATGAATGCCTCAGTAGATTTGGAGCTGTGTTTTGGATCATTGTCTTGCTGAAATATCCATCCCCGGCGTAACTTCAAATTCGTCACTGATTCTTGTACATTATTCTCAAGAATCTGCTGATACTGAGTTGAATCCATGCGACCCTCAACTTTAACAAGATTCCCGGTGCCAGCATTGGTCACACAGCCCCTAAGCATGATGGAACCTCCACCAAATTTTACAGTGGGTAGCAAGTGTTTTTCTTGGAATGCTGTGTTTTTTTGACGCCATGCATAACGCCTTTTTGTATGACCAAACAACTCAATCTTTGTTTCATCAGTCCACAGGACCTTCTTCCAAAATGAAGCTGGCTTGTCCAAATGTGCTTTTGCATACCTCAGGCGACTCTGTTTGTGGCGTGCTTTCAGAAACGGCTTCTTTCGCATCACTCTCCCATACAGCTTCTCCTTGTGCAAAGTGTGCTGTATTGTTGACCGATGCACAGTGAGGCCATCTGCAGCAAGATGATGCTGCAGGTCTTTGGAGGTGGTCTGTGGATTGTCCTTGACTGTTCTCACCATTCTTCTTCTCTGCCTTTCTGATATTTTTCTTGGCCTGCCACTTCTGGGCTTAACAAGAACTGTCCCTGTGGTCTTCCATTTCCTTACTATGTTCCTCACAGTGGAAACTGACAGGTTAAATCTCTGAGACAACTTTTTGTATCCTTCCCCTGAACAACTATGTTGAACAATCTTTGTTTTCAGATCATTTGAGAGTTGTTTTGAGGAGCCCATGATGCCACTCTTCAGAGGAGATTCAAATAGGAGAACAACTTGCAATTGGCCACCTTAAATACCTTTTCTCATGATTGGATACACCTGGCTATGAAGTTCAAAGCTCAGTGAGGTTACAAAAACAATTTTGTGCTTCAGTAAGTCAGTAAAAAGTAGTTAGGAGTATTCAAATCAATAAAATGATAAGGGTACCCAAATTTTTGCAGCGGTCAAATTTTGGTTTAATGCATATTGCACATTTTCTGTTAGTACAATAAACCTCATTTCAATCCTGAAATATTACTGTGTCCATCAGTTATTAGATATATCAAATTGAAATGGCTGTTGCAAACACCCAAATATTTAGAACTAAAAATGATTAAGATTAATAGGGGTGCCCAAACTTTTTCATATGACTGTACAGTAAGTGAGCATATGTCCGTATTCAATATGGTACCAAAGTAATTCTGCATGCAGCCCTTTAGGCTCCATGCACATGGCCTTGACTTGTGTGGAAAGCCTTAGTAAGGTAGTAACAAGCACTTTCCTCTTATAAAACAATCCACTGTAATATGTCATAATTAATATGTTTATTAAATCTAATTAAAAAACAGCAGGTTTTGGATCTTGCTATTACTATCTGCAAACATTTGATCCACATTAGCGTTCATTGAATTAGAAGCTGCTTTCTATAAAGCAGAGATAAGAAACTGATGTATGTTATTTCAGAAACCTACTATGTATTTATCATAACTTGTGAACTAGCACATTCTACATGTATATTCCTTATATTTTTCTCTTTTATCATTTCCACAGGTGTAATATCTGTTGCAGTATTCATCTTATTATGCATTGCTGGCATAGCAATACGAATTTATCTGCAGAAGAATACATTTGAAAAAAATGAAGCCAAAGAATCAGAACATGAGGACAATGTAGAAGCAGCAGCCGCACTAAAAGCTGAGATCAGTATGCAAAATACAATCAACGAAAGTCAGAAAGAATACTTTTTCTAATGTGTTTTCATTGTGTGGCCAAACAATGGGACAGACAGACTTTCTTGCTAAGCAAGGGGCACTAGATGAAACAAAACAAAGCATTAAATATGCACTGCAAGCAAACAATGGCATAGACCTGTGTTAAACTGCATATGATCAACCACAGTGATTACTGAAGGAGGCCTCTACAAATGACATGCATCTCTTGCTGAATGCATTTCAGTGACAGCAATCACTGTATTGTACTCTCTTATTGTTGGTAGTTTCAGATTGTTCTGATGTGACTTTTCAGATTTACAGAATTCCATATTGAATTATTAATTCCACACTATTTTCAAATTGAACTTCTTAATTATGTCTGTGTGATTGAAACATTTTGTTAATGGTTAAATCAGAACTGTAATTTCTTGCTTCAAAAGGAGGGTTATGTAGTGTTTTCTATTGTGATCTTCTACTTCAGGAATAGCACCACAAATGACCATTTCAATTACTTTAACATTTTGCCCAAAAATTGGAAAATACTCAGTAAAATCTCACCAGAATTCTTGAAATAACATAATTCCATCTGTAAATAAATATTAAAGTAAGTACAGCAAGGCATAGGCAGACTTGCCTTTGGTGCAACCTGTGTAGCTTCACAGGCGCCCAGTAGGTCAGTGGGCCCTATCATCTAATGAACTTCATAATTATCGGTGTAGTGTTAGAGAGATCTAAGGGGGTGCTATAAGCTGAGATATTGGAAAACAAGGGGACCATAGCTTTTGTTACATGTGGGCCCTCATTGTTCACCCTGCAACAAGGTAATACATCTACATGTTAAACTAGTTTTCTAAAGTTTATTTTTTCCAATGTGAAGAAAAAGATTAAACCCTAAAATACAGTATATGTCCCATATACTACCAAAGTTTTCATGGGATCATTTCATGCTAGCACCAGAAACATGCTCTCCTTTGTTCCTTTTTTATTGATTTATTATTTTGTTCAAAGTATTTTTATTGAGAACCAAATAGAGGCAGTTGACATATTTAAACCTAACACAATAGCTATAACTAAATAGCTTAAAAAAACTTAGTTAAAATTAACATTAGGCGAAGCTAACATTTATGCGCTACATAAAGTCGTGTTCCTTTCCTTATCCTGCATAGAGGGTATGCAGCCAATTAAGATATGGGTGTCTTTTATAATTCAAAAATGAGGATGAATACCAGAGAAAAATGAAGAAAATTAACACTTCTGATAGTAGCAAGGACTAATTCTCATTGCATATGCATCTTTTGAAAACTTAATTTTACTTTTCTATTTACTTACACCTTGAAAATGTTGTCATGAGGGCTTATTGAACGTTGTCTACACAGACCTTGCTAGCTAGAACACCGTAATTCCTGGGGCTACATAAAATAGTAGAAATTTCACCTCACCCAATCCAATAGCAAGGTGGTAACATATGATATAGATAATCTGCACAGGGAACTGAATTTGGAGCTGGCACATCATTCTTTAATCATATACAGTGGGTATGGAAAGTATTCAGACCCCTTTAAATTTTTCACTCTTTGTTTCATTGCAGCCATTTGCTAAAAAAAAGTTCATTTTATTTCTCATTAATGTACACTCAGCACCCCATCTTGACAGAAAAAAACTGAAATGTAGATATTTTTGCAAATTTATTAAAAAAGAAAAACTAAAATATCACATGGTCATAACTATAAAGTATAGTATATGCTCTCTGTAATTTAGGACTATCCTGATAAAGTTGGGTTAGTGGCGTAGGACTAGATTGCAGCAAGGTGCGTTACCATGTAAATCTGCTTCATGTGTTTGATTTTTGGGATTTTTAAATGCTACATTTTTTATCCTGATGCTAGAACGCCATCACTCAATTCCTGAGACTGACCCGCAATGGTCAAAGTCCATGCCAAAATGAAAAATATTTCTCAGTTTCTCCTTTTGTATGTCTCCTGAATATAGTTAAATATTACAAGGAGTACAAAAGAAATTAGTTATGTTGAAATTACCCCCCAGTTGTGCCTCACCAAAAACTGTGTTACTGAGGATTCACTGACTTAGGCCTCATGCACATAACTGTGCAGGCTGCTGATGGTGAGCCAAGTTTATAGCAGAATGCACTCAGATGGCAGTGTCATCTGAGTGCCAGCTCCATTTGGTTCTGATGTTATGAAGCAGGATATTGGAACAGAACAGAGCATCAGAGCCCGCCTCGGACAGCACACTTGGCCATGTGCATGGGGCCTTACATCAATATATGTTATTTTATTTATATATTTATTTGTTTGTGGTAAGAGATGCAGGTATCAGAATGGTCATACAGATCTAGATTTTACTTAAATGCTTTACTTGTCCAGTTTAAAACAAGGACAGTTTCATATATAGTACCCTATTGAGAAATCTAATACAGGAATATCCTCATACAGGAAGCTATTTTTTGGCCATAGTGATTTTTTTAATCCATTGATTTAACTGGGCCCTGTGCAATGCTTAACTTTATCTGGGGCGGTACAGTAAGAAATTGACCATTTACAGTCAGGTTTCCCCACAGATTACTGTTGATTGGTGAGAAACACATTGTGACAAGCTTCTTTTTTCATGCAACCTTTTCAACAAGTACAAATTTGTTTAAAACAGAGTACATTTTGTAAGGAAAATTAAATAAAAGAGAAAAATTGGTCATGTATATGTAGGTGCAGAAACCAGTGGAGCAAATATCAATCTTGTTACCACAATGGTACCTAGTTAACTCCAGGTAAGTCAAGCCATTCCTAAATATGAATTCTTACAAGTTCTATGTGCAAACTACTTTTCCTACAGTCAGTAGGAAAAGCAGTATAAGAGTAATAACAGTACCTTGTAGGACTACACTTTCCAAAGATGTCTTTCTTATTCTGCATTGAAGCTCTGTTTTCATGAAAATCTACATTCTATTCTTATGCAAAATAACTGAAAAGGGCTTTAGGGGCATGTCTTCTCTTACTGGGGCTTCACTCTCTGCTCTAGATAACTGTTCTTGGTAGGAGAAGACACACCCTTAAATCCCTTTTCAGCTAATTTGCATAAGAATAAAATGCTGATTTTCATGAAAATGAAGCTGCAATGCAGAATAAGAAATGCATCTTTGGAAAGTGCAGAAGCCACCCTACAAGGTACTGCATTATTTTTATGCAGATTTCCCTGCTAACACACTCCTTTTAATGTACTATAAATAAGACAATCTTGCACCAAGTGTTGAATTCCTGCAAAGGTCTTCTGTGCTGTTTCCTCCCACCATGCTCCAATCTTGTGTTCTGGTTGCCATAGTAGCTTTGGGATCTATGTATGAAAATTAGAGAAAACCCAAAGAAAATGAAATACTTAAAACCATCAGAATCCATCTTTGACTTTGCCAGAACATATTAGATTTTGATTTTCATTATAATGCTCAGGGGTGGAAGCATCATTGTGAGATGACGCAAAAGTGTTCATCATAGGCAGTGTCTGACCACGAATATATTACCGTTATCATGGTACACAGAGGACTTCAATCACTATCATCTCATATTTGTGAATAAGCCCATAATAAACAAACTTTAGTAACACATTGAAATATCAGCTCTATATGACAGCTCTCATTCTCCTGCTGGAGTCTTGGGGTCCATATTGTGTCAGAGTCTAGGCCCAGCTGAAGATCCTGTGGTGCTTTGATAGGTCTAACTCAACTCACAGGCAATCTCCAGCTTGACTCAGGAATAAGTTAATGACATTTTAACATTTTCAAAATTTGCTATAGAGATGTTTATAACAAACTTGTGATAATTATTTCATTTTTGTCATTATTAATTAGGTTTGACCTATACTACTCTAATCAATATTCTTTGTAAGAATTTAGTTGGACAGATTTTTACTACAGTAAAACCTCTTTTAGATGACCACCCAAAATTGCATTAAAAAGTTGTGTTGGGGGTGGGGGGTATATTCTCAAAGAAGATGGTATGGAAGAAGTATGGAAAACTGAAGATTTGCCACAGAAAATGTGGTCTGGGTAAGGGGGTGGTCTTCTCAAAGAGGTTTTGGAGAGGTTTCACTGTATATTACAAAAATCTTGACACATATGTATACTGTATATGTCCCATCAGGGTCTTTTTATTAAAACACTAAAATGTTTATTGTGTTGCCTTAAATCCAGTGCAGACATCTCAGCTGTATAAAGGGACAACAAAATAAACAAATACCCCTTATGATTTCTATGTGTGGCTTGAAAGTGCAGAAAACGGGAAGATAAATGTATTACCATATTTTAGCAAATGTTTAGGGCTTGTTCAAACCAATAAATCAACATAAATCACCTGTAAATGACAAATATAGGAAAGCAGCAAACCATTTAATCTGTTTCTAAATAAATTAAGAATACTTAATATTTGAGAATGTTTTGGGTCCTTATATCAAGACAGATAAGGTCAACTGTGGGCTACAGAAGTAATCATATTGAATTGTTTTCTTTAATAAACAATAAATTATTATTTTTAAATAATAGTATGTAAATGTTTTTTTTTTAATGTTGATTTACTTCTAATCCTTCTACAAACAGACTTGAATATTTTCACTGGCCTTGGATTATGTATTTTTTCCTTTCCAGGTGCATGCTACTATTGAATATTTGACACCATTTTGAATTATTGCGGCATCATTTACTTATTTCAAGGCTTATTCTGGTAATTTAAAGTAACCCCCCCCCCCCCCATACGCTGCCTGTTTGGTAATTCAACTGTTGCGACATCCACTGATCACAAAAACGGGGGTCCTTTGCACCTCCATCTGAAAGGAGCAGTTGATCAGACTTGCGCCCCCACTCTATTCACTTCTAGAGGACTGACAGAGACAATCAAGTTCTGCACTTGGCTATCTTTGGCAGTGCAATAAAGAGTGAAAGGAGTTCCAGTATGCATACTCCAACTGTGGCTTCATTGAGATGGGGTAATGGGACCCCAGTTCTTGTGATCAGTGGAAGTCCCAACAGTCAGACCCCCAACCAGTACATAGTGATTAACTTTAAATAACAAAAATATTCCAGGAAAAATGATACTGCCACCATTTTACCCATGTAAAAATGAAATGTATCTTTCAGCTAGGATACCACTGCATTACACTGTAATATTTCCCTAAGCACAAATATGTTTTTATATTGCAACATTAAAGTCACTGTGTAATTTTACCAGGGCTGGTTGCAATACTATGTCACCATGATAGCCTATCCTTAACTGGTCAGAGAGAAACATATTAAAAGGTTTTTCCATCCCAGGGTTTCTCCTGATTTCCTCTGTCCTCTCCCCTCCACGTCCTGGTTTTTAAGCTCAGGCAAGCAGCATACTCCTGAAATGAATGTAGTGCTTGTTCTACTTTGCAGTCATCTCTGGAAAATGTTTTATAGATTAGTAAATCATAAGGTCAGAAGGACGGATCTTACAACTCAGCATCATTGCTGGGCTGTGAGGAATGCCCCCCTGACAGTATTCTTCCATAGAATTGTACTGTCGGGGGCCATTCCTCACAGCCCATCGATGACGCTGAGCTGTAAGCTTTCTAGCAGTATATAATAACGCTAATGTCAGAGTATATGAAAGGATCCCTTTAATAGGGATGCTGTAAAAGGAAACCCTAACTCTTTTTATAGTTACAGTGTCATAATGTTTGACTACATTATCTACTTAGACACATCTTTATAAAAGGAAACAGATCCCACTGATGTCCACAGAATACCAAAGTAATTATTGCAAATATGCATGATGGTATTTTCTAATGTGTCTGTTATAATAACATCTACTGTACAATACTCCTCAAAGCATCATCACCTCTCCTAAATTACTGGAAAACACCATAAGAAAAAATTAAAAAAAAAGGTCCACATATGCCGGATGTCACCTAAAAAAGAGATCCAGGCTAATAGCTAGAAAAGAACAGTCATTTAAACAGTGGGTGCTTTTAACTTATCTATTCATTGGTGCATCAGTGAATTTCCTCAACCACAAAAAAATAGGGTATTTAAATGATCTCAGCTCCTATTGCAGATAAAACTACAGATACAAGGTTATACTTCAGGATAAACTTTGTACAGTCAACATTTTGTTCAATTAGAACAGGTTGAGGTTATAAAAGAAGGCATTCCATGTACTCCCATAAAATTTAAAGGTTGTGTAAGTTCAGTTTCCTGATAGTGTAGTTCTATCTGCAATAGGAGTCAGGATAATTTCAAGATGCAGCAAATAATAACCCATGGTTGATAATACAGTGGGGAAAAAAGTATTTAGTCAGCCACCAATTGTGCAAATTCTCCCACTTAAAAAGAGGTCTGTAATTGACATTATAGGTAGACCTCAACTATGAGAGACAAAATGAGAAAACGAATCCAGAAAATCACATTGTCTGATTTTTAAAGAATTTACTTGCAAATTATGGTGGAAAATAAGTATTTGGTCAATAACAAAAGTTCATCTCAACATTTTGTTGGCAATGACAGAGGTCAAACGTTTTCTGTAAGTCTTCACAAGGTTGGCACACACTGTTGCTGGTATGTTGGCCCATTCCTCCATGCAGATCTCCTCTAGAGCAGTGATGTTTTGGGGCTGTCGCTGGGCAACACGGACTTTCAACTCCCTCCAAAGGTTTTCTATGGGGTTGAGATCTGGAGACTGGCTAGGCCACTCCAAGACCTTGAAATGCTTCTTACGAAGCCACTCCTTCGTTGCCCTGGCGGTGTGCTTGGGATCATTGTCATGCTGAAAGACCCAGCCACGTTTCATCTTCAATGCCCTAGCTGATGGACGGAGGTTTGCACACAAAATCTCACGATACATGGCTTTCATGTACATGGATCAGTCATCCTGGTCCCTTTGCAGAGAAACAGCCCCAAAGCATGATGTTGCCACCCCCATGCTTCACAGTAGGTATGGTGTTCTTTGGATGCAACTCAGCATTCACTCTCCTCCAAACACAACGAGTTGTGTTTCTACCAAACAGTTCTACTTTGGTTTCATCTGACCATATGACATTCTCCCAATACTCTTCTGGAACATCCAAATGCTCTCTCGCAAACTTCAGACGGGCCCGGATATGTACTGACTTAAGCAGGGGGACACTTCTGGCACTGCAGAATCTTAGTCCCTGGCGGAGTAGTGTGTTACTGACGGTAGCCTTTCTTACGTTAGTCCCAGCTTTCTGTAGGTCATTCAATAGGTCCCCCCATGTGATTCTGGGATTTTTGCTCACCATTCTTGTGATCATTTTGACCCCACGGGGTGAGATCTTGCGTGGAGCCCCTGATCGAGGGAGATTATCAGAGGTCTTGTATGTCTTGCATTTTTTAATTATTGCTCCCACAGTTGATTTCTTCACACCAAGCTGCTTGCCTATTGCAGATTCAGTCTTCCCAGCCTGGTGCAGGTCTACAATTTTGTTTCTGGTGTCCTTCCACAGCTCTTTGGTCTTCACAATAGTGGAGTTTGGAGTGTGACTGTTTGAGGTTGTGGACAGGTGTCTTTTATACTGATAACAGTTTCAAACAGGTGCCATTACTACAAGTAATGAGTGGAGGACAGAGAAGCCTCTTAAAGAAAAAGTTACAGGTCTGTGAGAGCCAGAAATCTTGTTTTTTGTTGGTGACCAAATACTTATTTTCCACCATAATTTGCAAATAAATTCTTAAAAAATCAGACAATGTGATTTTCTAGATATGTTTTCTCATTTTGTTTCTCATAGTTGAGGTCTACCTACAGTATGATTCCAATTAAAGGCCTTTCTCATCTTTTTAAGTGGGAGAACTTGCACAATTGGTGGCTGACTAAATACTTTTTTTCCCCCCACTGTATATGAAACACCCATCTTTATGAATGAATCTGACAGGTTTTTTTTTTCTGAGCTATAAGCTTTGATCTGTTTTTAGGAACACCCTGTATGTATAAGGCTTTATTTGGTCACAATTACAATGCTTTAAACATGAGAAATACAGTTAAAAAGGGTGGAATTGCAGGGATTGAAATTTCCACCTAGACACATGGAGCATGTGCATACATACGAGTCCTTTCTTACCTGTACTCAAGGCTGAACATGTCCAGGTATGATATGTGTATCCAAAGTTATGTAGATTTTCTAAAACCAGTGGGGCTAGTTTATCATTCTTTGTATGCTAGTTTTCTGGGTTAAAAGGCATTTGAAAAAATTTTCAATTCAACGTAGCCATGGTTTCTTGTTCAAAAATTGTCATCCCTGCTCGGAACTTTTTGTAAAAAGTTGGTAGAATGCAGTGGACTGTGGTAGAGGTACTTTGGTCTAACAAATTTACTATAACTTGTGTCAGAAAACTGACCAGGGAAAGTGCATATTTCAATTCACTGGACCTCCAAAGATGTGCCAGTATTACTAAAAGGCCAGAGCCTCTCAATAATTCTGTCACATCACCTAACAACATAGAAATGAAGAATTGCTCATCCTAAATCAGCCCAAACACGATTTTGTGATAATATATCACAAAGTTATATGTTAAGGTGGTGTGAATGCATATTGTGATCAGTTAGTCTGTTGCACAAGGAAGAATGAATCCCTATCACAACAACTCCTGTAAGACTGAGAGCTCAGTGCAAGCAAGTTAGTATACCACAACTTGGCATAGTAAGTTTTATTGGTTATGTTATAGTATGTGTTACAATGCAGTTTCACTATGTTAAATAATGTTTTACATGAATGCTTATGTCTCTTAAATTGGTGCAGTTCATCGCACCACTCAGTGTTCTGGCTTTTCATGGAAGATGGATACTGCAATATTTCCTTAAGCTAGGTTCAACAGATAGATTTTGCTGAGGAACTTGTTTTGCTTAAATCTACTGCGGAAATGTTCCTGCCAGCGTCAGAAGCATTTCGTACTCCCATTAACTTCAATGGGCGCATCCGGCAGAATCCACCCAAACATCGAGCATGGTGGATATTTCTTCCACTAGCTGATATTTTCAGCCAGTGTAAAAGGAAGCGTCTGCCTCCTATTGAAATAAATTGAAGGTGGAATTTTTGCAGGTGATTCCACTGCGAAAATTCTGTTGGATGAACCTAAACTTAGAGGCAGAACTAAGTTATGCCTGAGAGATACCCCACAGTAATTCTTTCCTCTCCTTCTGAGGTGCAACCTCCTGACATCAGGGTTTACCCCTAAAATAGATGGTTCAATATTTAAGGGCTGTTCTTGTGTTTGGCATAAAGATGGCATGTAGGAGTGTGAACCGAGAGCAAGGCAGGTGGTTTGGACTCCGCAACCAGAAATGAACGCACACGCGGTAGTTCAAGAAAAAAATATATATTTACTATAAGTTAATAAAGGCTAGTTAAAGGTAAAATGACAGGGATAAAGACAAGCAAAATATACAATATAGCATGAACAATTTCAAGGCAAATTCTGCAATGGTTTCTACTTTTACTCTGTCCACTTCTGCAGTATGGACACTGAATGAACAATATACTCAAAACTATCCCTAACTGACCCTGACATCACATTTGGGTGCACCCCCTTTTCCCCAGTGGTCCAGGTGGACCGCTTACAGTCCGTAGAAGCGCGCGGTGGGGCCCAAAGTCGTTCCTTTCTTTTATAGTGAAGCGTCCTCCCTTCACGGTTATCAGGATCTCGGGAGAAATGAAGTCCTCTTTAACAGACAGGAAAACCAACTGAATGCAATGTAATCCAACAGCAGATTCCACTCAGCACACTGACAGTCCTGCCGAATCCATACACTGAGCTGGGATGTAAGCCGGGGTTTAGCAGGTGCTGTCCAGTACATCAACAGCACTGCGAGTCTCTATCTGTGGTATCCATATACACAGTCACAATGTCAGTCTCACTGATCAGCCACTGAGTACAGTTCCTTTCACGTGGACTCACTAGTCCTGTTGTCTCTTTACACTCTGTTTGTCTCTGGACCAAGATACAGCTTAGCTGTACAGAAAAATCTCCACACCAGTTCAATACAACACTTGCCAAGATGGCTGCTGCTCTCTGTCTCGTCACTTCCTGCTTCTCTGCTCACACTCTGTCTGCAGAACAGGCAGGCTGACATAAAAGGGGGGGGGGGTCTCACTCCAGCATCATGTCACAATTACAATGGCTGCTGTCTTAAAGGAACAGAATCACAGAAATACATTCAACATTAATAGTTTATACAGACAAATGAAGCTTAGGACAACATTGGCTGTCTCTTACATATTCCCCCCCACTTTAAGATTGGCAGTCCCTGCCTATGACTGTATATCCAGAGGGTTGTACTTTTATGCACAGAGTGGTAGTATACCGATGTATGGCAGGCCAAACAAACTCATCCTGCGCATACCGAACAGGGGGAATACCAGCATTTGGCCTAGTGGTCCGTCTGAAGACCGGTGGTATATTATGGGGTGCTGCAGCTATGGGCTGAGAAGGACCAGCGGATTCCGCACCAGAGGGGGCACAGGCCGGAGATACAGTAGTCACAGGTGGAACATCCCCAGGAGCAGGGATCGGCCAACAATCATCCTCCTCGTCGGAGGCCCATTCCGCACCTCCATTCTCTGACTGTGGGAGCTCATTCACATTGGCAGGCCCATCGTGATTTGTCCCTTCAGAATGACACAGGCGCAACATATTTCGGTGAAGTACTCGAACACAATCAGTTCCTTCTTTCTGGACCTGGTACACTGGCCCATTCGCATACTTGCGGCCAACAACACGATACGGCAAAGCCTCCCATCTGCTTTCCAATTTCCCTTGGGGTTTCTTGACACGAACTAGCACCAGGTCGCCTGGTTGCAATGGTGCTTTCTTGCACTGGGGTCTTATCAGGATGGGGATGTTCTTGCAGGCGCTGCCGCACCAATCGATGGATTGTCTCAAGTCTTTGCCGATGCGCCCGCACCCAAGAGGTTGGATCCCTCGGAGGGAACCCATCCACATCATTCAACTGTAATTCTCCTATACTTCGCCCAGACCGCCCAAAGAGAAGTGTATAAGGAGAGTACCCCGTTGTAGAATGGACCTGATTGTTATAGGCCCACACCATTTCAGACAAGAACTGAGGCCACTGTAACTTCTTGTCTTCCTCCAGAGTCCGCAGCATCTGTAGCAGAGTTCTGTTGAATCTTTCACAGGCCCCATTTCCCTGAGGGTGGTATGGAGTCGTGTGCGACTTCTTTATCCCGTAGATACGTTGAACTTCTTTCATTACGTGTCCCTCAAAGCAGGCGCCCTGGTCGGAGTGGATGCGTTGGGGGCACCCATATACTCGAATGAAATCTTGGCACAGAGCACGAGCTGCTGACTCAGCTGTCTGGTCCTTGGTGGCGGTTACCACCGCAAATTTGGTGAAGTGATCCACCATTACGAGGCAATACTGGTGTCCGCTATTGGATGGGCCCACCATTAGATAGTCTATCATGACGATTTCTAAAGATTCCTGGGTCACAATGGTTTGCAGGGGAGCTCTCTGTTCTATTGCCTTATGGATCTCACAAGTTCGACAGCTGCGGCATACTTCTTCGACCATTTGACGAAGACCAGGGCAGTAAATCAGTCGCTGTAACCAACGAAAGGTCTTCTCATGACCAAAATGTCCATTCTTATTATGAGCCTCAACTGCCAACGAGCGAGCCAGTTCACTAGGCACCACAATTTGGTATCGAATGTCGATCTCAGAAGGTAAATAGACCTTTCGGCATAGCACTCCATTTTTCATCTCCAACTTTTCCCACTGACTCAAAACAGATAATATCTCACGTGTTAGTCGTTCTCTTTCCTCTCTACAGGGCTTCTGGCCTTTCTCAACACACTTGATCATCTGCGCCAGCCCCTCATGGGTCTGTTGTATCTGTGCCCATTCCTGTCGTGAGGGACCAAAGAAAGGAGCCATTTCAGTCCCCTCCATCTCAAACTGATTAGTGGCGGTCAAGGCCTGTGAAAATCTGCTGAAGTCGGGCACCTCCACATGCTCCAACTCATAATCCACGTCTTCTGTGGGGGTCTGGGCAGTTACCATAGAAAGTCCGTCAGCATTCTGGTTCTCTGTCTTGGACCGATACTTAATGCGGTAATTGAACGTAGACATTCGGGCTATCCACCTCTGCTCTAACGCCCCGAGCTTGGCATTTTCTAGGTGAGCTAGTGGGTTGTTGTCAGTCAGTACTAAAACTTCAGCACCGGTCAAATATTCAGAGAATTTCTCGGTCATGGCCCATACCAGTGCCAACAGCTCCAATTTAAATGAACTATAATTCTCGGGGTTTCTTTCAGAATCTCTCAAAGACCGGCTGCCGTACGCTATGACCCTCTCCTGGCCATCCTGAAGCTGGGAAAGCACTGCTCCAAGACCATACAGGCTTGCATCTGTATATAGCTGGAACGGCAAGTGGTAATCAGCATATGCCAAGATTGGGGCTGTTGTCAGTGCATCCTTCAATGCCTGGAAGGCTTGTTCCTGTTCAGGTCCCCACTTCACGGACCGGTTCTTTGGACCACCGGATGTGCCTCGTAGGAGAGCATTAAGTGGTGCTGCTACCTTGGCGAAATCCTTAATAAACCGTCGATAGTAACCGGCTACTCCAAGGAACGCCCTCACTTCTCGCAGGGTAGTCGGTATCGGCCAATCTTGAACAGCCGCTATCTTGTCTCTTGATGGTCTCACCCCTTCTCCTGATACGCGGTGACCCAAGTAATCAATTTCAGATTGGAACAACCGACATTTACTGGGTTTCAATTTGAGCCCATGTTCCCGCAATCTTCGAAATACTTGCCCCAACTGGTGGAGATGGTCTTCAAAGGTCGCAGAATACACTATAATGTCATCCAAGTAGATGAGAGTGAACTCAAAGTTGAAGTCACCGAGACATTTCTCCATCAACCGCTGAAACGTTCCGGGTGCATTTGTCAACCCGAAGGGCATCCGGTTAAATTCGTATAGTCCCATGGGCAAGATGAATGCCGTCTTCTCCTTGTCTTTTGTGGCCATCGGCATCTGCCAATACCCACTAGCCAGATCTAGTGAGGAGAAGTACCGGGCTCTCCCTAGCGCTGAGAGGGACTCCTCAATCCGTGGCAAGGGGTAGGAATCTCGTACGGTGCAAGCGTTTAACTTCCGATAGTCTACGCAAAATCGGATGGACCCATCTTTTTTTCTTACTAACACCACAGGAGCCGCCCAGGGACTCTGGCTTTCTTGGATGATCCCACCCTGTAGCATCTTAGCTAACAGTTCTTTCACTTCCTGATACAACTGTGGAGGAATTTGTCGGTAGCGCTCTCTAATTGGAGGGGTGTCTCCTGTGGGAATCTCATGGTAGATCCCTGTGGTACATCCAAAATCTTCAGCATACCGTGCAAAGGTGGCTCGGTTCTCCCACAACAGCTCATCTACCTTCTGCACCCATTCCAGAGAACATGAACTTACATCCATCTTCATCTGTTCTCGAATTGCACAGCCATTCCATTCAGAGGTGGGTTCCTCATCTTCTCCCATGGACACAGTTACGGTCCACTCATCCCTTTCAGTCGGCTTCAGCTGCATTGGAGTTACTTTCCTTACTTCCTCCGGAGTCACATAGATGTTAGCCAGCAGCCTCCCTGGGGTCAGGTCCACACTCTGGTCCTGAGTGTTTACACATCGAAGTGGTACTCTTCCATTGCGAACTATTGCCAAGGAACGGGCCACTAGCGGATCAACACCTCCTTCGGCTGCCTGCAGTGGTTCTACCAACACAGCTATGCCCTCTAGTTTCCGACAGGTGCCTATGGGCATGGACACTATTGTCTCCCGACTGGGTGGCAGTGTAACTTTTGTATGCAAAGGAACTGAAATTCGAGCCAGAGGACGCTGTGCATCTGAACTTTTCTGTAAGCCACATGTCCGGATCAGCCGCTGGAAAGCTGTTTGAGTAGGCCGATGGGTGGTGGTTTCTTTCCAATAACCGTGACCTTTCTTTTCAAAGAGGATCTGATCTAATTCTTTTAACACATTCATCCCCAAAATGACAGGGACCTTTACTTCATGTGACTCCTGTACCACCACAATGCCTTTCCTACCTAGATCTTGGCCACATACCCGGACATTCATCCAGGCCACTCCCACGACCGGAACTGGTAACTGGTTAGCTGCGACCACTCGTACGAATGTATGGGGATCATATTTCACATGTTGCCGGAAGTACCGTTCATAACAGTCTCTACTCAAGGTCGTTACTTGGGAACCCGTGTCAATCATCCCGGTAACCGGAATACCCTCCATTTCCACCTGTATGACAGGACTTGCAGCGATCAGGTCATCATCAGGGCATTCTCCCCACATAGTCTCCTTGTCAGTTTCCCCTACTACACGCCCTACAGCAGCAGGGGACTTCAGTTTAACGGCGGTCTCTCATAAGTTTGTCGCTGCTCTGGACATCTAGCAGCAACGTGGCCCATCCGTCCACACTCCCAGCAGCGTATCTCCCGTCGTTCTGGCCATCTGTTTGGGCCCCTTCGGTAAGCCCCATTCGATTTCTCCTGAGCACTGCACTAAATGATTTGGACCCCTTCGGTAGGTCCTATCCTCACCCCTCCAGCGGGGTGGTGGGTGATTCTGACTTGCTGGGTGTGGATGGCTCACCCTTTCATCTCCAGTCTTCTGGAAGTCTGCAATTTTCATAGACTGCTCATCACAACGAGTGTGCAAGTGTTCCATTTGTTCTTGCAGTTTCTGCATTACTGTGAGAATTTCTTTAACCGTCCCTTTTTCTACTGTCTCTGAGCCAGAACTAGCCCCCTGTGACAAAGTAACTCCAACTGCGGTCTGGGGCTTCGGGACCATACTATTGGCACGGGAGATGGCCTCTACCTGTACATCATGGAATTTAGCATCAGTCTCTCGTCGTATAAAATCCTGCATAGTCACAGTTAAACTGCCGTCACGTATCCCCAGGACAAACTGGTCACGGAGAGTCCGATCAGGGTTACAGAAGGCTGGCGAGCCCCCTCTTTCCTTCCTTTGAATATCTCGGAGCAGTTCTTGTAGGGCATTTGCATATTGGGGAAGGCTTTCATTCTCCTGTTGTACCCTCTGGAAGAACCGAGCCTGCAGAGACCCCAGCAATGCAGTTTCTCCATAGATGGTTTCTAGAATCTGGACTACTTGCTCAAATGTCTGCCTTTGTTCAAATGGCCTCAGTATCACCGTGGTCTTAGCATCCCCTTGTAATGTCAATATTGCTAGCTCTACTAGTACTTCTGGTGTGGTCTGGTACATTCGCTGTATCATTCGTATCTGTTCCACCCACATACTCACTGACATATTATTGCCATCAAATTTAGCTAACTGACTCATTATAGCCCCTGCTGGCATTCTTCCTCTAGCACCATTCTCCCGAACGGGTGCGTCACCATCCATTCTGGTAAGCGGATCCTGCCGACTACGCCAATTTGTGAACCGAGAGCAAGGCAGGTGGTTTGGACTCCGCAACCAGAAATGAACGCACACGCGGTAGTTCAAGAAAAAAATATATATTTACTATAAGTTAATAAAGGCTAGTTAAAGGTAAAATGACAGGGATAAAGACAAGCAAAATATACAATATAGCATGAACAATTTCAAGGCAAATTCTGCAATGGTTTCTACTTTTACTCTGTCCACTTCTGCAGTATGGACACTGAATGAACAATATACTCAAAACTATCCCTAACTGACCCTGACATCACATTTGGGTGCACCCCCTTTTCCCCAGTGGTCCAGGTGGACCGCTTACAGTCCGTAGAAGCGCGCGGTGGGGCCCAAAGTCGTTCCTTTCTTTTATAGTGAAGCGTCCTCCCTTCACGGTTATCAGGATCTCGGGAGAAATGAAGTCCTCTTTAACAGACAGGAAAACCAACTGAATGCAATGTAATCCAACAGCAGATTCCACTCAGCACACTGACAGTCCTGCCGAATCCATACACTGAGCTGGGATGTAAGCCGGGGTTTAGCAGGTGCTGTCCAGTACATCAACAGCACTGCGAGTCTCTATCTGTGGTATCCATATACACAGTCACAATGTCAGTCTCACTGATCAGCCACTGAGTACAGTTCCTTTCACGTGGACTCACTAGTCCTGTTGTCTCTTTACACTCTGTTTGTCTCTGGACCAAGATACAGCTTAGCTGTACAGAAAAATCTCCACACCAGTTCAATACAACACTTGCCAAGATGGCTGCTGCTCTCTGTCTCGTCACTTCCTGCTTCTCTGCTCACACTCTGTCTGCAGAACAGGCAGGCTGACATAAAAGGGGGGGGGGTCTCACTCCAGCATCATGTCACAATTACAATGGCTGCTGTCTTAAAGGAACAGAATCACAGAAATACATTCAACATTAATAGTTTATACAGACAAATGAAGCTTAGGACAACATTGGCTGTCTCTTACAGGAGGTCTTCAGCCTTGAGGGTAAACATCTGGTTATGCCAGGTGAGTTGTACAAACAGTTTGTAGAGGGGAGAGGGACATCACCATCTAGATGTCAGCTTTACTGAACTCGTGCACCACAGCAGACATTGATGAGTGAGAGCCTATGTTCTGTGGTGAGTAATGGTTATATGTGTTGATCCTTTGAAAATCTGCTGTAGTACAACATCTACTGTAAAGAGGAGAAGTGCAAATGTAGGTGTTGCATGTGAGTCTTTATCAGCAAGTAGTCAGGGATGGTCCCTGAGGGTCAGAGAGGAAAGCCACACATTGGCTACGGTAGGAGGAGTGGTTCCAGTCACATGGAGGGCTTGCTAGTTGCTGGTGCCTATTATGTTACCACTCAGTGAGGTAACAAAGTAGGTTGTTGGGAGTAAGTTGTGATATTGTGTTTTCATGAGAAATTTGAGTCCTTAGCAAAACTGGTCAATGTGAATACATTTGTAGTGTGGTCCACACTTATACTCAATTTGCCTCTCCTCTCCTGGACATCTTTGCAATCCCTGGAATCCTCTTCAGGCCTCTTCCAGTGTCTGGCTGTCATCATGATCCCTGGAGTAACCGCTGAGGTCTTTTATTGATCATTTTCCAATAAGAATGAATAATTTTTTTAATACCAAAAGTGCTTCATTCTCACAGTATCCCTCAGTTAAACCTTTTTTCATTTAGGTTAAGGTCCAGCTCCTCTCCCAACATGACCCAATACATATGGTAAAGTGCCAAGTGCTAATTAATGGTAGCTGTCCCAACTGTGCCACTCAAATAATAATCAGCATATAAAAAATATAAAATAATGCTATCCATAATTCATATACCTTATTAATATCACAAAACATCCATATATAATGTAAATAGCCAGTGCATAGATATACAAAATCACAATCACAGTTATTTAATCAACTCTGAATATGTATAGTTACTGTAACCTTATGGTCTCATGCTGCAAAAATAAAGCTAAATAAACCCTCTTATACAATTAGAGAGTGTAGTATATATGCAGAAGACACATAACCAACAGTTTACAATCACATAAGGAAAATGGCCTGTGATATAGACAAATACAAGAAAATAAACATTCTATACCAGGAACGGTTCAGCCCCTACGCGTGTTTCGCCCCTTTTGCTTTGTCAGGGGGTTACGGGGTAGAGGTCTAGTATCCTGTTTAAATAATACCTTTAACAGGTGTAGCTCATCTAAATCCCCCAGTGGCGCCACTAGGCATATGCAGATAAGCAATACCGCTGTCCATTACATTGATATAACAAAGAATGTATGCACATGCTCAAAAACCTATATCTACAAAAGTGCAAGAAACATAAATTAAAAAAAACCACAAGGGTCGTATAACTTGCGCATGCGCAAAAGAAAAACAAGCATTCTCTATTATATTACTGTATATATAGCAGTTGTCATATGAATGGGTAAAGACAAGTGTGTCTGTACACCAGAATGATGAATATGTGTGGCAAAAGAATGAAGGGCAAATGGCTGTTCATAGCACCTATTAAATGCACGTGGATGTGGAAAATCATGAACAAAAGAAAAGAACAAAATAATGTTATAAAAAATAAAAAATGGATTTTACCAATTACATTTTATACTCTCATAATGCATATATAAAAGGAATATAATTGCCATGTGATATTATGTATGTGTACAAAACATAAGATGAACATGTGATGAACAGGTGAATGTGTATGAGAGAAAAATAAAATAAAACTGCAAAAAATAAAATGAATAAATTGTGAAATAAATGTGAGGTGATAAATGTGAGTGAAAGATGTGAATGTGTGAAATGTGAGAATGTAGTGTATGTCAAAAAAGGAATAGAAGATGTGTGAATGAACCGTGAATGAGGAAGTGTGATATAAGCATGTGAAAGTTGAACAAAGATAAAAAAATAGAAAATAAAAATAAATAATAAATTATGAATAAAAATGACAAAAATGGAGAAAACCTGGTGAGTGTGACAATTGAAGATACCAATTAGAGATGAGCGAATCGAAGCTGCACAAGTGGAATTCGATCCGAAATTCAGGAAATCTTCAGTTCTCCTCGATTCCGGATTTCCTTATGCTTCGATGCATCGAATCACATTTTTTACTAAAATGGCTGCTGCACATGTAAGGACAAGGGGAAAGGGACTCTGGGAACGTGGGATCACTCACAATGCCATGCATGCAGCTAATCAGCAGCCAGCCCTGTGATGTCACAGCCCTATAAAAACCCTTGGCCATTTTATGTTCAGTCATTCCACATCGCTCTTACTGCAGGGACAGATGTCAGCAAGAGCTAGGCAAAGACTTAGAAAACAGATAGAAGTTCAGGGAAAGAGGATTACAAGTGTTGGAGAAGTATAGAGTGGAATTGAAAGAAGAATTTGGGGTGGTTGCAACCTCATTAACAGCAAGAATTTTAATACACACTGCAGCACTCACTGCCGTTATACTGCTGCTCATTACTCATACCTGTGTCTTCAAGGTGGAATACAACAAGTCTTTTGCAGTGCAGTATAGCAAAAAACTGAAATATCATCCACTAATATCTGCAGTTATCTGTTCTAACGCCTTTTTCAAGGTGTCTATTATAAGGGGCTTATTCACTGTTCTTTCAAAGCATAACATTACAGGCCATTTGTCAATACTACTGTGCCAAAGAAAACAGAATTCTTATCCAGTTATCTCTGCAGTCATCTGTTCTAGCACCTTTTTCAAGGTGTTTATTAGTGAGAAAACAAATAAGGGCCATATTCGCCATTTTGTTCCCAGTATAAAATTACAGGCCATTTCTCAATACAGTAGTGGGAAAAATAAATAATTCTTAGCCACTGATCTCTGCAGTTTGCTGTTGTTCTAACACTGATTTAAAGGTGTATATTAGTGGGGAAACAAATAAGGGCCATATTTGCCATTTTGTTCCCAGTATAAAATTACAGGCTATTTCTCAATACAGTAGTGGGAAAAATCAATAATTCTTAGCCACTGATCTCTGCAGTTAGCTGTTATTCTAACACTTATTTAAAGGTGTTTATTAGTGGAGAAAGAAATAAGGGGCATATTTCCCGTTCTGTTCCAAGTATAAAATTCCAGACCATTTTGCAGTACATTACTGCCAAAAAAAATCATAATTCTTATCCAGTAATCTCTGCCTTTATCACACTTTTTTTTAAAGGTGTTCATTAGTGGGGAAAGAAATAAGAGGCATATTCTCCATTCTCTTCAAAGTAGAAAACTACAGACCTTTTTGCCCTGTATTTATTTACTTTGCAATTACGTTTTATCATATAACAGTATGTCAGACAGAGAAACGACAGGCCATGCACCAGGGAGGGCCACAGGCCTAAATGTTTCTGGTGCAGGCAGAGGTCGCAGCAGAGTAAGGGGGCGTGGCAGCAGGGGTCAGTTACAGAGGCCTGAGCTCTCAGTGTCAGCTAGCGGTCGTGTCTTGACCAGCAACCCAACGGTTGTAGAATGGTTGACTCGGTCATATACTTCATCCCAAGTCACATCAGACACCCCCAGCCAAGAGTTGGTGGGTTCGTCAGACACAACCCTTAGTTGGCATGGCCTGGTAGCAGGTCCGTACCCTCAGGTGTCCTGAACCTGCCTCTGTCCTTTTCTGTTCCCTCAGCTAGAGAAGTACTCTATGCTGTGGGCTCAGATTCACTCTATAGTGAGGAGGAGCTACTAGAGGACAGTCAGCAACAACCTATTACGAATGTCGATACCATAAAAAAATAACATAAACACCAAATATAATGAAGATAGCAAAAAGTCATTTTATTTCAACAAGAAAAGACATAAAAAAAGTATTTTTTAATAACAAAATGTGTCATAAACACAAACAAGAGGCAAGGTCACGGCTTTCCCAGGCAGGCACATCAAAAAGAAAAGATGTATGTATGTATATATTACGACATATGCAAGAGTCCAAGAAGTATATATATCATATCATACACAATGCACAAAACATAGTTACTGTACAAATGCATATATATGACACATCAGAAGCATTATTTCAAGATACTCCACATAAATAAGATTCACTGGAAAGACATGTCAGACATATTCAGTAAATAGTATATATATATACAGTAGAGTAAACATTAGTCACCAAAATCTTAGCAATGAACAAATATAAATATGCAAGGGAATGCCGTGACCTTAATCCCGCAGCCCCTATGTATGTTTAGCCCCCGCTTCGTCAATGGACAGTCAGCAGCTATTGCCCAGCCAATATGTGGAGAAGACATCCGCCACTTCCTGCGGTAGGCAGACAAGTAGTGATGAGTAGAGTGGCGTGGGAGCTGGTGTTGCGAGCGGTCAGGTTCCTGGCTCAGAGACCGTTGAGGAGGACATCAGTGACCTGCAGACATTAGTGGATGACGATGTAGCCGATCGCAATTGGGAGCCGGGTGACGAAGGGGTTTCATCGTCATCGGGAGAAGAGGGTGACAGCTTGCACACGAGGCAGCGGCGGAGTCAGCAGGGCCGCAGCGGTGGGAGGTCGGGAGCCAATCATGCCAGGGGTAGAGTATCCGCTTCGCAGCAGCCTAAGTTCCCGGATAGCAGTGGTGCAGGGGTTCACGGAGGCAGTGGCGGTAGCAGTCAGTTAGTGCGGAATGTTGGAGGTAAAATCACCTACTTAGTGGTGTGGCAGTTTTTTGTTAAGCCACCAGGGGAGGTGAACATGGCCATATGTTCAATCTGTGGGGAGAAGATGAAGCATGGCCAGGGTGCCAATGTTAGCACCACAGCCCTACGTCAACATATGCAACATCACCATAAAGTGGCCTGGGAGAGCCGCAGGAACCGTTGCATCACCCAGTGGCATGCACCCATTTCAGGCAGTCAAGGCTCCACCTCAGCCAAAAGAAGTTGTGTGCCCTTCCCATCATCTGCTGGTCGTGATGCTCCTGCTCCTGCTCCTAGTCAGCCATGGCGTCAGCAATCGATCAGAGAATTTATATCTAAGAGACAGCAGTATGCGTGCACTCATCCAACGGCACAGATGTTGAACGTGCTCCTGTCCAAGTTGCTGGTGCTGCAGTCACTCCCTTTCCAATTGGTGGACTCTGCACTTTTCAGAGAACAGATGGCCGAGTCGAGGTGGAGAGTCCCAAGCCATCATTTCTTTGCCAAGAAGGCAGTACCAGCCCTGCACAAATATGTAGAACACAAGGTGGGCCAGTCCTTGAGCCTGTCGGTGTCTGCCAAAGTTCATGGCAGTGCCGACGTGTGGAGCTGTAACTACGGTCAAGGACCTGCTACCTCACTCCGTACTCAGTCACTGGGTCACTGTATGACCTCCTCACATCGCTGCCACCTCCTCACTCTGCCACTGGGTCAATTTATGGCCTCCTAAGGCTGTTGCTACCTCTACATTATATCACCTTGCCACTCTGTGGCCTACTCACGCTGCTGCCACCTCCACACTCTGCCACTTGTTCACTGTATGGCCTACTAAGGCTGTTGCTACCTCCACATTATATCACCTTGCCACTCTGTGGCCTCCTCACGCTGCTCCCACTTCTGCACTCTGCCACTGGGTCACTGTATGGCCTCCTCACGCTGCTGCCACCTCCTCACTCTGCCACTGGGTCACTGTATGGCCTCCTAAGGCTATTTCTACCTCCACATTATATCACCTTGCCACTCTGTGGCCTACTTACGCTGCTGCCACCTCTGCACTCTGCCACTGGCTGACTGTATGGTCTCCTCATGCTGCTACCACCACCGCAATTTGTCACTGGGTCACTGTATGGCCTCCTCACGCTGCTGCCACCTCCTCACTCTGCCACTGGATGACGGTATTGCCTCCTCATGCTGCTGCCACCTCCTCACTCTGCCACTGGGTCACTGTATGCCCTCCTCATGCTGCTGCCACTGGGTCACTGTATGGCCTCCTCATTCTGCTGCCACTGGGTCACTGTATGCCTTCCTCATGCTGCTGCCACTGGGTCATTATATGGCCTCCTCATTCTGCTGCCACTGGGTTACTGTATGCCCTCCTCATACTGCTGCCACTGGGTCACTGTATACCATCCTCATGCTGCTGCCCTTGGTTCCCTCTGTTCTCCTCATGCCGCTTCCACTGGGTCACTGTATAGCCTACTCATTCTTCTGCCACTGCTGGGTCACTGTATGGCCTCCTCATGCCACTGTCACCGGATCACTGTATGGCCTTCTCATGCCGCTGTCACCGGGTCACTGTATGGCCTCCTCATGCCGCTTCCACTGGGTCACTGTATGGCCTCCTCATTCCGCTTCCACTGGGTCACTCTGTGTCCTGCTCATGCTGCTTCCACTGGGTCACTGTATGCCCTTCTCATGCCGCTGCCACTGGGTCACAGTGTGGCCTCCTCATGCTGCTGCCACTGGGTCACTGTATGCCCTCCTCATACTGCTGCCACTGGGTCACTGTATGCCCTCCTCAAACCGCTGCCCTTGGCTCCCTCTGTTCTCCTCATACCGCTGCCACTGGGTCACTGTATGGCTTCCTCATACCGCTTCCACTGGGTCACTCTGTATCCTCCTCATTCCACTGCCACTGGGTCACTGCATGACTTCCTCATGCTGCTGCCACTGCTGAGTCACTGTATGGCCTCCTCATGCTGCTGCCACCGGGTCACTGTATGGCCTCCTCATGCTGCTGTCACTGGGTCACTGTATGGCATCCTCATGCCGCTTCCACTGGGTCACTCTGTGTCCTCTTCATGCTGCTGCCACTGGGTAACTGTATGTCCTCCTTATGCCACTTCCACTGGGTCACTGCATGACTTCTTCATGCTGCTGCCACTGCTGGGTCACTGTATGGCCTCCTCATGCTGCTGCCACTGGGTCATGTATGGCCTCCTCATGCTGCTGTCACTGGGTCACTGTATGGTATCCTCATGTCGCTTCCACTGGGTTACTTTGTGTCCTTCTCATGATGCTGCCACTGGGTCACTGTATGTCCTCCTCATGCCACTCCCCTTTGTTCACTCTGTCCTCCTCATGCTGCTGCCACTGGGTCACTGTATGTCCTCCTCATGCCACTGCCCTTGGTTCACTCTGTCCTTCTCATGCCGCTGTCACTGTGTCACTGTATGCCCACCTCATGTCGCTGCCACTGGGTCACTGTATGTCCTCCTCATGCTGCTGCCACTGGGTCACTGTATGGCCTCCTCATGCCGCTTCCACTGGGTCACTCTGTGTCCTCCTCATGCTGCTGCCACTGGGTCACTGTATGCCCTTCTCATGCCGCTGCCAGTGGGTCACTGTATGTTCTTATGCCGCTGCCACTAGGTCACGGTTTGGCATCCTCATGCTACTGCCACTCGGTCACTGTATGCCCTCCTCTTCCTGCTGCCACTGGGTCACTGTATAGCCTCCTCATGCCGCTTACACTGGGTCACTCTGTGTCCTCCTCATGCCACTGCCACTGGGTCACTGTATGCCCTCCTCATGCCGCTGACCTTGGTTCACTCTGTCCTCCTCATGCTGCTGCCACTGGGTCACTGTATGCCCTCCTCATGCTGCTGCCACTGCTCGGTCACTGTATGGCCTCCTCATGCTGCTGTCACTCGTTCACTGTATGGCATTCTCTTGCTGCTGCAACTGGGTCACTGTATGGCCTCCTCATGCTGCTGCCACCGGGTCACTGTATGGCCTCCTCATGCTGCTGCCACCTCCACATTATGTCGCCTTACCACTCTGTGGCCTTCTGATGCTGCTGCCGACGACACATTATATCGCCTTGCCACTCAGTGGCCTCCTGATGCTGCTGCCAACTCCACATTATGTCGCCTTGCCACTCTGTAGACATCTATGTGGAATCGGCAGACAACGGTGTTAAAGGAGTGTGCTCTTTCATGCTACAGTAGGATGTTGGGCCTCTGCACGGTTCTTTCTACCTGGCACTAACATGGATCAGTAAGGCTGAGTTCACACTTGAGTTAGTCAGTTTTGGCCCCGTAACTAGCCAAATAAGTGAAGTGGTTCTAAGAGCGACGCCCAGGGGCAAAAATACTGGGGTAGCCGTGCTAGCGGCTGCCACAGGGCCTGGGAAATTAAGGGGCCCGGAGCCCTGTAACAGCCGCTACCGCAAACCCCACAAACACTGCTATCACTATACTCTGGGGTCTTTTCAGACCTCTGAGTATAATGATCGGGGGCCCAGGGGAGGAGAGCGAACATAAGAAACAATGTTACTTACCTCTCCTACGCTCCAGCAGGCTTCAGGCCTGTTTGGTGACGTCCCAGATGTCAGCCGACATGATTATACGTCGTGACGTCAGCCGAGCTCATGCGAGATCTGGTCCAACATTGAAAATGGCCGAAGTAGCGCACCGGAGTGCATCGGAGCCAGGGAGAGGTAAGTAGCATTGTTTTTTTATTTTTTTTATGTTTGTATCCTCCCCTGGGTCTCCGATCATTATACTCTTTTGGTCTGAAAAGACCCCAGAGTATAATAATTGTTCATGGGTGGTCCAAAATGGGACATAATACTGTGTGCAGGGGTCACTATGCTGCATGATACTGTGTGCAGGGGCCACTATGGGGCATAATAATGTGTGCAGGGGCCACTATGCGGCATAATACTATGTGAAAGGGCCACTATGCTGCATAATACTTTGTGCAGGGGCCACTATGGGGTATGATACTGTGTGCAGGGACCAGTATGGGGCATAATACTGTGTGCAGGGGCCACTATGAGGCATAATACTGTGTGCAGTGGCCACTATGTTGCATAATACTGTGTGCAGAGGTCACTATGGGGCATGATACTACGTGCAGGGGCCACTATGGGACATGATACTGCGTGCAGGGGCCACTATGGGGCATGATACTGTGTTCAGGTGTCACTATGGGGCATAATACTGTGTGCAGGGGCCACTATGGGGCATAATAGTGTGTGCAGGGGCCACTATGGGTGCATAATAGTGTGCACAGGAATGCGGTTTGTGCGGGGGGTGTTGGAGGGGGCGGTCCGGGGGGTTGGGGGTGGCGGGTTGGGCCCATGTCAAATGTTTGCCTTGGGGCCCAGCCATTCCTAGTTACGCCGCTGGCAACGCCTGTCATGTGCGTGTCATACTGACTCACAGTATTGTTTCAGTACCACAGTAGGTTCCCTATGCGTGTTACTGCAAGGCACAGTGTTCTACACCATTATACAGGCTCTCTGACGCCAGAAAATAGGTGTTTTTTAACGTAATTCGCCACAAATTAATCCGGATCGAAGCAAATTTCTTTGTAAATTTGAATCGAACTACAGAATCGAACTTTTGAGAAATTCGCTCATCTCTAATACCAATAAAAAAATAAAAACCATTAAGATGGCAAGGATGAGTGAAGAAAAAACGTGAGAGAAAAAAATATTGAATATAATTATTATACATATTATTTTGTATAGTAAATAATAATCATAATAATCATAATAATAATAATAATAATAATAATAATAATAATAATATAATAATCATGATATAATCATTTTTAAAATGCCAAAACATGACCATCCATCATGACCATCCATCATCTTATTTAGAGATTGAGATTTTATAATTGGTTTTATTATTTAGTGCTGTTAATTTTTGAATAAAATGAATTGAATATTTATGTTGTTTTTTTGTGTGTCATTTTGTAATATGTTCAAGCTATATCAATAAGGGAAATGAGTTTATATCTTGGGGATTAGCACGATGATGTATATTTTTTTGCCAGGCAAATCTGGTGATTCATAGGTTAATACTTTTTTCATTTAGGTAATTCCTTAACCTACAGTATAAACTAGTAATAATGGGAGAAATTTTACTTCTGCAAACCAATCTAACAAGCAGGTTTTTCATGTTTTGAATCCCATTACATTTTGTAATGGTCATTATATTACATTTCATTTTTCTACTAAACCAACAGAATTATTGACCCAAAGGGGATACCCCACGTTTTATCGTTAATGTTCATTCTCTCTGTGGCCTTTCTGGACCTTGCTGGATCCCAACTGATAAGCATTATGTTCTATAATATATATTTCAGTACTGTGCAAAAGTTGTTGATACGTGTGGAAAAAATGCTGCATATATAGGAATGCTTTAAAAAATGGAAGTGTTAACAGTTTATTTTCGTCAATTAGCAAAATGGTAAATTAATGGAAGTGAATGAACAAAATAAAAATTTAAATCAAATCAATATTTGGTGTGACCTCTGCCTTCAAAACAACAACAGTTCTCCTAGGTACACTTGCACACAGTTTTTTTAAGGAACTCTACAGGAAGGTTGTTCCAAACATCTTGGAAACTAACCACAGATCTTCTGTGCATGTACTTTTGCTCAGATCCTTCTGTTTTTTACTTTTGATCCCAGACAGACTTGATGATGTTGAGATCATGGCACTGTTGGGGCCTTATCATCATTTCCAGGACTCCTTCTTCAAAGGGTGGTCACACCAAATATTGATTTGATTTAGATTTCTCTTTTGTTCGTTCACGTTGCATAATTAAAAAATAATAAACTATTAACACTTCTATTTTTTTTCCAAATCTGAAATTTTTTCACAATACTTTGTGACAGTTTTCCAGTGTTTGTATAACATATACTTAGCTGTCTGATGCTACACTACCACTAGAGGGCAATCTGTATAAAACTGTATTGTATGTAATTACTATTGACTCAAATTATAGGAGAGACATTCACGTAGTCCATCTAGAGGCAGAAAGATAGCTGAGATTTTACAAGTATGTATTTGGGGAGGAAACATAAGCCATTTTCTGTGCTTAAGAAACAGAGCAGCCACGTCAAGTATATGAGGGAAATGCCTCAAATCATTTATGATGCTGGTGTCAGTAGCTACAGAACATTATAATTAGGCTTTCTCGCAGTAAGAAGCTGTCAAAGTGAAAAGAAATACACAGCACAGAATCTACTGTGAATATATTACAATTTCCCAAACAAAAAATAATGGAATAAATGGCTATTAGATGATTTCTGAATTAATTAGAGGATTTTTTTGCAAATATTGCCATATTGAGCCTGCATGAATTGTTCTTTATTAGGCTCTGTTCGCATAAACATTATTGTTTCCATTCAAACAATCTTCTGGATCCATTTTTAACAGATCCCATGGAATCCAGATTTCTGTTTTTCTTGCCAAAAAAAATCTTGGAAAAGTACCCTGGAAAGAATGCAAAAAGCAAAATGCCAGAGTGAATAGAACCTTAATTTTGCACAAGGGTACTGGTATTTCTAGTTAATCTTTTTATTGAAGCTCTGTATAGTATATGACATCAAAAAAGAGCAGCACAGTATAAGGCCAGTTGCAGATGACCGTGGGCGAGATCCGTGTGCTATCCTTGTTTTTCGTGGATTGCACACTGACCCATTCATTTCTATGGGTACATGTAAATGTTATCGGAACCCGAACTGGGTTCAACATTCTGATTGTCAAGCGGTGCCAAATTATAAAATTATAGAATATATATATACAGTATATGTATCGTGAGCTCACAGAAATGACCAGTCAAACACAGGAACTGTGCTTAAGGCTATTTCTTCCTTATTTTTCACTGATCAGTGTGCGAGCCATGATTCCGCACCGCGTCAGATAGAATATGTCCTATTCTGTTCAGTTTTTGTGGAACCGACTCGCCCATAGAAGCCTATGGGAGACTAAAAACCTAGGACGGCACACTGATGTACTCAGTGTGTCATCAGTGTGCTGTCCGTTTTCACGGACAAGCTAGGGATATCATTAGATGTCTTCTGTGTTTTTTTATGGTGGATCTGCAAACTAGGATCACACACTGATGGCACACTGAAGACACTCTGTCAGTTTTTGTGGACCTAGTTCACTGATGCTATAGAAACACTGAACACACACTGAAGACTACTTTGTCTGCAAAAACTGAAGACTAATTACTAGTTTGCGGACTGCAAAATATCCACGGTCTTCTGCAACTAGCCTAAAGGTCACAAGGGCGAGTGCAAATCCACAGCCCCTAGATAAATGACCAAAAATAGCCAAAGCATAAAAATAAGCAGCACTCCAATGGCAGTGAGAGAATGTACTTTATTTAGCCCAATAGTGCATTGTTTCAGTTCATTTCAAGTTATATACTATAGTTACAAGGGATTATAACTTAAATTGATACTCCGATTTTATCTTTCATTATGTACCTATTCCCAAAATATATACTGTATAACCCAGCACATATTAACTTTATTTAGTTATTCCTTTCTATCTGAAAATTCATGGGATCCTTCTGTTCTGTTTGGTCATGTGATTTCATGGAGACCTCGTAAGAAAAACCTGCCTTTCTGTTCTCTTAAGGCAGTCACCATCTCACACACCAGACTGCTATCACAAAAACTGCTATCACTAGCTACTGTTGATTATAAGAAAGTTTCTGTCACACAGTTATAATGAAGGACATCACATAACATCCTCCTTGACTATATATAATCTAAGAGGCCACAACTCTTAGATTATATATATCATATTGCACACAATGTCTTCTGGTCCCCAGGTCACCATGAAGGCCTTTGATTGGGCCTCAGCAGTCATGTTGGGACATTGATGCCATTAATTTTTGAAACGACAGTGTACTATAGTGCCACCTGTGATAAGGCCTCAACAATGACCTGGGGGCCAGAAGATATGATGAATAGTCCGGGAAGAAAACTGTAACGCCAGATGATGCTGCAGCGCAGCCCAGAACAGGTGAGTAAATGTCTTTTTTTTTTATTATTTTTACAACTTCCTTGCCCTCTGATTGTCATACTCTGGAGCCTGAAGAGACCCCAAAGTACCAAAGTATAATAATCAACTTTGATGGATTTGTGCTAAGTAAACCCCCAAAATTTCAGGTTCTAAAAATGAAAATGACATTTAAAATTTAAGATGATCAAAGGAGAGAAGAAGTTGCATTAATATGAGTAAAATATACATAAACAGCAGAGTATAAAAAACATTCAGGTAAGGGTACAGGGATTGAAAAAAGTGTTTTCAATGGATGCTTGTTTAAGTTATTTTCTTGTTCAGCCACAAGCACTTAAAGGGCTATTCTCACAACAACAACAACAACCATATTTCATATAAAAGTACTGTACCCATTTAAAGGAAGTAACAGAAGCATATTTGTAACTACAAAAAGCCCAATAAAATACCCCTTTTCCTACCACTGAACATTGTTGCCAATTCAGGACAAGCATGCTCAGTTTTTCTTTAACTTCCATATAGTTGCTTATTAGATCAACATGTGTTGTTCTAACAGATCATGTGCAGCGCATGAATGATTTTTATTAGGAAGAATGGACAGTTATCTGCACGGTTGTTCAAATTTTTTTAAAAATTTGCCAATTACAATCCCAGCAGTCACCTTTTTGCAAATGCAGTAGTCACATGCCAATTGTGAAGAAGTTAAATTGATGCCTTCAATTGGTTGCAGCAGTCAATTCGTAACTGCATAAAGAAGACCAGAGCTGCCACCACCACTGCAAAAGGAGATGTGAGCAGGGGCGTAAATACCAGGGTAACAGTGGTAGTGGCTGCCACAGGGCCCGGAACATTAAGGGGCTCGGAGCCCTGTGGCCGCCACTACCGCGAACCCCACAGACCCCTTAGTATAACGATCGAGGGCCCAGGAGAGATGAGGGAACATAAAAAACAATGTTACTTACCTCTCCTGCGCTCTGCAGGCTTCGGGTCTGTTTGGTGACATCCCAGATGTCAGCCGACGTCATTATGCATCGCGACGCCGGCCTGGCTCATGCGAGATCTGGTCTAACATTGAAGATGGCTGAAGTAGCTCACTGGGGTGCACTGAAGCCAGGATGAGGTAAGTAGCATTATTTTTTATGTTTGTATCCTCCCCTGGGTCTCCGATCATTATACTATGGGGTCTGAAAAGACCCCAGAGTATAATAATTGTTCGTGGGTGATCCACTATGGGGCATAATACTGTGTGCAGGGGCCACTATGGGGCATAATACTGTGTGCAGGGACCACTATGGGGCATAATACTATGTGCAGGGACCACTATGGGGCATACTACTGTGTGCCAGAACCACTATGGGGCATAATATTGTGTGCAGGGGCCACTATGCTGCATAATACTGTGTGCAGAGGCCACTATGGTGCATAATACTGTGTGCAGAGGCCACCTTGCTGCATAATACTGTGTGCAGGGGCCACTATGAGGCATAATACTGTGTTCAGGAACCACTATGGGGCATAATATTGTGTGCAGGGGCCACTATGCTGCATAATACTGTGTGCAGAGTCCACTATGGGGCATAATACTGTGTGCAGAGGCCACCTTGCTGCATAATACTGTGTGCATGGGCCACTATGAGGCATAATACTGTGTGCAGGGACCACTATGGGGCATAATATTGTGTGCAGGAACCACTATGGAGCATAATACTGTGTACAGGGGCCACTATGCTGCATAATACTGTGTGCAGGGGCCACTATGGGGCATAATACTGTGTGCAGAGGCCACTATGCTGTATAATACTGTGTGCAGGGGCCACTATGGGGCATAATATTGTGTGCAGGGGCCAGTATGGTACATAATAGTGTGCGCATGAATGCGGTTTGTGCGAAGGGGGGCGTTGGAGGGGGTGGTTCGGGGAGTGGCCCATGTCAAATATTCGCCTTGGGGCCCAGCCATTCCTAGTTACACCACTGGACATGAATAATGCTTTTTTTAATGTTTTATCAGCACAGACTATGAGGGCTTGTTTTTTACATGACAATTTGCATTATTTGGTAGCACTATGGGAAACATATAGCTAATTGATTACAATTTATTAACTTTTTCTAGACAGGATAGTAAAAAAAAAACTACTTTTTGCCATTTTTTACATTATATTTTTTTTCATTTTGCAGGTCAATACAATCATAATGATACCAAATTTATATAGATTTTTTTAATGTTTTACTACTGTTGCATAATTAAAAAAAATATTTAAGTAATATTTGCTGCCATTTTCTGAAAGCCATAACCTTTTTAATTTTCCCATCAATAGCGCTGTGCGAGACATTCACTTTTGGAGAATGAGATGTTGTTTCTATTTTGGGGTACTTTTTGATCACTTTATATTCCATTTTAGAGCTGATATGACCAAATAATTCTAGCATCTTTTAAAAAATAAAATATTACAGTATTTAGCATGCAGAATAAATAATGTGTTATTTTTATAGCATGGGTCATTACACATATGTTGATAACAAACACAAATGTAGAACAAATAACGATAGTTGATGGTGCGATACAGGCACAATATTTCACACCTGGATTGCTCTGGAAGCTGCCATAATTTCAAATGAATTGCCAGGAAGTACCTGTTGTGAATGCAAGACTGGCCTAGAAATTCACATGAATAGCTGGGCATTGCTGGCCTCCTCCCATCCTCCACTGCTCTCACACATTCAGTATAATCGGATTACTCCAGGTCACATTGAAAGCAGGTGACTGACCTACTTTCAATGTGACCTGGAGTAGCCCAATCAAACTGCTAGTGCAGGGATTCCTGTATGACTTTAGGAGTTCCTGCACTAGCTTCATTTTCTGGCACAGATAACCTCCTAGATGTGCTAGAATCCTGGCACATTTGAGTTCTTCTGTACCAGAATAAAAACTATAGATCATTGACCTGTAGTTGTTATTCAGTGGCAAAATACAGCTTTAGATGAGTACAAATACTTTGTTTAATGCTTTTGTTTATATCTTTCTTGCCACAGGATGGGTTTCACTATATTTTATAACTGGTCAGATACAATAAAGTAGCCACAGCCTAGCAGGGTGGGGAGGAATATTTTTTTGGGCATTTCCAGCCTAATAATAGCAGAGGTAAGTCAGAGGTACCCAACCATTGCTAGATACTCAGGTACTGGATCAAACCTGGCTGATCCCAGCACTCCTCATGGTGGTAGGTGCTGGGGTAATAAATGGGGGCACTAGTGTTAGCCCTTGGAGTTAGTGTAACTGGCTAACACTAAACCCTGCTATAAATAAGCCATACCTAAGGTGGTAATTAATTTTTTAAAAACACAGGCACACGAGAATATTTTTTTATTGGAATACACCCCACATCACCTTTTTATTGCAACTAAAAAAAAAAAAAAACACTGGTCACCTTGAATCCAAAGTAGTCCAAGCAAACCTTTGGGTCCTAAAGGACAAAAATAAAAATATACAAAAAAGACAGCACCAGGAAAAATTAAAAAATATTGTAATCAGCTACAGACATCTTCTGTAGGGGTATGGGGTATTCTGTAATTTATTTTATTGTTGAGTGACCTTCCCAACAAAAATGGATTCTCCAGAGAAGATAAAACCTGTAAACTTGTTTTTATTTTAGAATAATTTGGGCTGATGTAGTAGCGTACTGTCACAATATACCAGCAAAAAAGTACATTCACTGTTCCACTACAAATTGTGTCTAATTCTGATACTTTTTCCATGAAATAGGATTTTTCAAAACTATAGCATTAACAAAAAAATTAATTCAATGTTTAAATGTTATTATATGAAATGTCAAAGAATTGACATTTCCATTAAAGAATTAGATTTGAAACCTTACAGTTCACTTTTAATAGTAAAAAATTCCAAAAGCCTCACTGAAAGCTCAAGGCGATTCAATTTTTGCATCTGTGTATTTACAATTTATTGTGCAATTTCCAGTTATTCCCTTATGCTGACAAGGAAATGATGATGTTATGGTCCTGAGCAGATTATATGTGTTTTGTTGAACAAATCCTATAACTAAATACAACTATAGCTTCAAGTTACAAGTTATAAAAGGGGTTCTATGTCTGATTGATTTAACAAAATGCACGGTATGTGATTTATTATATAATTCCAAACAAATATAAGGGATATAGCAGTTAATTTGGAATAATAGAGAAATGTAGTCATTATTTTAATTGATTTTTATGTAAAATTTGGACTAATGCTGTTGAATCTATTGTGCACATTAGCAAAAAGGAGTATACATTTTATACATATCAACAATTGCATAATATTATAAAGGTAGGAATGAGAAATAATTATAGGCATTTGAATTGTATATAGTGCACAGTGGTACATTTTCTATATTATATTTTTACATATTACAAAGTTACACATAATACTACTAGCTATAATACACATGCAAGTGACTACATAGTCTCCTATATCAGACCCAACCATAGTACCTCATAACATATATAACCAGCCACAGTATCACACGAGAAATCCAGCCATAGTGTCACATCAATAGAGCTGACCAGAATCTTAAGAGGTAGAAACATTCCCCAATGTACTAGCTACACAGTTTCTATAATAATGCCAAACAGTACCCCATAACATGGATATGATAGCTACATAGTGCTATGTACAGTCATGGCCAAAAGTTTTGAGAATGACACAAATATTATATTTTCACATGATCTGCTGCCCTCTGGTTTTTATGTGTGTTTGTCAGATGTTTTTATCACATACAGAAATATAATTGCATTCATATTATGAGTAACAGAAGCTTATATTGACAGTTAGAATGAGTTAATGCAGCAAGTCAATATTTGCAGTGTTGACCCTTCTTCTTCAGGACCTCTGCAATTCTCCCTGGCATGCTCTCAATCAACTTCTGGACCAAATCCTGACTGATAGCAGTCCATTCTTGCAGAATCAATGCTTTAATTTTGTCTGAATTTGTTGGTTTTTGTTTGTCCACCCGTCTCTTGATGATTGACCACAAGTTCTCAATGGGATTAAGATCTGGGGAGTTTCCAGGCCATGGACCCAAAATCTCTATGTTTTGTTCCCTGAGCCATTTAGTTATCACCTTTGCTTTATGGCAAGGTGCTCCATCATGCTGGAAAAGGCATTGTTGAGCGCCAAACTGCTCTTGGACGGTTGGGAGAAGTTGCTCTTGGAGGACATTCTGGTACCATTCTTTATTCATGGCTGTGTTTTTAGGCAAGACTGTGAGAGAGCCGATTCCCTTGGCTGAGAAGCAACCCCGCACATGAATGGTTTCAGGATGCTTTACAGTTGGCATGAGACAAGACTGGTGGTAGCGCTCACCTCTTCTTCTCCGAATAAGCTGTTTTCCAGATGTTCCAAACAATCGAAAAGGGGATTCATCAGAGAAAATGACTTTACCCCAGTCCTCAGCAGTCCACTCCCTGTACATTTTGCAGAATATCAGTCTGTCTCTGATATTTTTTCTGGAGAGAAGTGGCTTCTTTGCTGCCCTCCTTGAGACCAGGCCTTGCTCCAAGAGTCTCCGCCTCACAGTGCGTGCAGATGCACTCACACCTGCCTGCTGCCATTCCTCAGCAAGCTCTGCACTGCTGGTAGCCCAATCCCGCAGCTGAAACACTTTTAAGAGACGGTCCTGCCGCTTGCTGGTCTTTCTTGGGCGCCCTGGAGCCTTTTTGGCACCAATGGAACCTCTCTCCTTGAAGTTCTTGATGATGCGATAGATTGTTGACTGAGGTGCAATCTTTCTAGCTGCAATACTCTTCCCAGTTAGGCCATTTTTGTGCAGTGCAATGATGACTGCACGTGTTTCTTTAGAGATAACCATGGTTAACAGAAGAGAAACAATGATGGCAAGCACCAGCCTCCTTTTAAAGTGTCCAGTGGTGTCATTCTTAATTAATCATGACAGATTGATCTCCAGCCCTGTCCTCATCAACACCCACACCTGTGTTAATGGAGCAATCACTGAAACGATGTTAGGTGGTCCTTTTAAGGCAGGGATGCAATGATGTTGAAATGTGTTTTGGGGGATAAAGTTCATTTTCTAGGCAAATATTGACTTTGCAAGTAATTGCTGTTAAGCTGATCACTCTTTATAACATTCTGGAGTATATGCAAATTGCCATTAGAAAAACTGAAGCAGTAGACTTTGTAAAAATTAATATTTGTATCATTCTCAAAACTTTTGGCCATGACTGTAGAGTCCTACCATAAGATAATTACAATGTTAGACATGACTATTTTTTCTTATCAAAGAAACACAGATGTAACAAACTTTAACTTGAGACGTGCAATAAACACGTTTGCAAGAAATTGAACTTGACTTTAAAAAAACAATGATTTTTCAATAGCTTTCAATTAGCTTTTTGTAATATACCTTATTTAAGACATATGTTTCCACCTCTACTTATCAGGCTTACTTATCAGTTACTTTTTACATAATAGTCTCCAGAGAGATAAAGGGAATAGGAGGCTACTGAAAAACACACACAATTAACTACAGCTGCTACATTCTGCTACTATGGGACTCAGGTAGCACTTTTAACAATCATATGCTTCAAGATAACAGGCTACCAGACCACAGGAAGAGTCAATAAATCAATTAGCAACCTCATTCTCACTCCCCTCTACATAGAGTTTTGTGTCAGGTGGGTGCAGATAGATTCTATGTAAACACACTATCTGATAAGGAGGAGAGGAGCAGCCCGATAAGTGGAGAAGCAAACATATTTCCTTAAATAAGATATATTATAAAATTTCATATATTCTCTGGAATTATTCATTTATGAAAAGTTGTTTTTGAAGTATTATGTTATATTGTTGCATAATATGGTTGAAAAAAATGTATATGTCCATAAAGTTCAAACAAGGGATGGAAAATGGAAAGACTGAAGGTACAAATGAAGGAAATAAGTAGTCTATATATTTCCATAAGCATCAATACTATTTTGCTATAAAAAGACATCTAAACCATTTTTGAAGTTGTCAGCTGTTGATGCTTTGACCAGTTCCTGGGGTAGGCTATTCCACAGATTCACAGCCCTTACAGTGAAGAAGCCTTGTCATCTCTGGAGAGTAAATCTTTTTTTCTTCAGATGAAGGAAGTCCCCCCTTGTCTTTTGAGGGGATTTTACAGCTTTTCTCCATAGTTTTTGCATGTGCCATTTATATATTTATAAAGGTTTATCACATCTCCCCTTAAACGCGTCTTGGAAAGACTAAGCAGACTTAACTCTTTCAATGTCTCAAGTGTCAAGTGAAAGCTATATAGCACATGCATATATTTGTTATTGGCTAATGATTACAGTACATCAAGCACTGTTGAATTTTTTATATTTTTATAGGTACTCTATTATATCAGCTAAAGCAATCTATAAGGCTCTATTTACATCTCATTATACCTTCCATCAGAGTTACCCTGTATGGGACATGGGAAGTACTTACTACTTATATTTCTGACATACAGTGGGGGAAAAAAATATTTAGTCAGCCACCAATTGTGCAAGTTCTCTCACTTAAAAAGATGAGAGAGGCCTGTAATTGACATCATAGGTAGACCTCAACTATGAGAGACAAAATGAGAAAACAAATCCAGAAAATCACATTGTCTGATTTTTAAAGAATTTATTTGCAAATTATAGTGGAAAATAAGTATTTGGTCACCTACAAACAAGCAAGATTTCTGGCTCTCACAGACCTGTAACTTCTTCTTTAAGAGGCTCCTCTGTCCTCCACTCATTACCTGTAGTAATGGCACCTGTTTGAAATTGTTATCAGTATAAAAGACACCTGTCCACAACCTCAAACAGTCACACTCCAAACTCCACTATGGTGAAGACCAAAGAGCTGTGGAAGGACACCAGAAACAAAATTGTAGACCTGTACCAGGCTGGGAAGACTGAATCTGCAATAGGCAAGCAGCTTGGTGTGAAGAAATCAACTGTGGGAGCAATAATTAGAAAATGGAAGACATACAAGACCACTGATAATCTCCCTCGATCAGGAGCCCCACACAAGATCTCACCACGTGGGGTCAAAATGATCACAAGAACGGTGAGCAAAAATCCCAGAACCACATGAGGGACCTAGTGAATGACCTGCAGAAAGCTAGGACTAACGTAACAAAGGCTACCATTAGTAACACACTATGCCGCCAGGGACTCAGATCCTGCAGTGCCAGACGTGTCCCCCTTGCTTAAGCCAGTACATATCCGGGCCCATCTGAAGTTTGCTAGAGAGCATTTGGATGTTCCAGAAGAGTATTGGTTGAATGTCATATGGTCAGATGAAACCAAAGTAGAACTGTTTGGTAGAAACACAACTCGTCGTGTTTGGAGGAGAGTGAATGTTGAGTTGCATCCAAAGAACACCATACCTACTGTGAAGCATTGGGGTGGCAACATCATGCTTTGGGGCTGTTTCTCTGTAAAGGGACCAAAACGAATTATCCGTGTACATGAAATAATGAATGGGGCCATGTATCGTGAGATTTTGAGTGCAAACCTCCATCCATCAGCAAGGGCATTGAAGATGAAACATGCCTGGGACTTTCAGCATGACAATAATCCCAAGCACACCGCCAGGGCAACAAAGGAGTGGCTTCGTAAGAAGCATTTCAAGGTCCTGGAGTGGCCTAGCCAGTCTCTAGATCTCAACCCCATAGAAAACCTTTGGAGGGAGTTGAAAGTCCCTGTTACCCAGCGACAGCCCCAAAATATCACTGCTCTAGAGGAGATCTGCATGGAGGAATGGGCCAACATATCAGCAACAGTGTGTGCCAACCTAGTGAAGTCTTATAGAAAATGTTTGACCTCTGTTATTGCCAACAAAGGATATATAACAAAGTATTGAGATGAACTTTTGTTATTGACCAAATACTTATTTTCCACCATAGTTTGCAAATAAATTCTTTAAAAATCAGACAATGTGATTTTCTGGATTTGTTTTCTTATTTTGTCTCTCATAATTGAGGTCTACCTATGATGACAATTACAGGCCTCTCTCATCTTTTTAAGTGGGAGAACTTGCACAATTGGTGGCTAACTAAATACTTTTTTCCCCCACTGTATGTTTCACACACAGTCCCATTTTAAACAACCACTTATAATGCAGTATATACTTTTCCCCCACTTTTTTACTTAATGCTTCTTTATAACTTATCTGCTCAACATATGCCAAAAATGCATAAGTTTCCTTTATTTTTGTCTTCTGTATGTTGCACCACGTAAGGAATTCTGCTGAAGATGTAATTTCTGCCCTATCTATGGGAGTAGAATTGCAGTGATAAAATAGATGTGTCCACATTCAGCTAAGGGCGATCAGATTGTGCTGTTATCATTAAAAAGTGATGCCTACCTTCTCTGATCCCCACTGTTTCTTTCACTGCACGGGTTCCCTTTTCTTTACTTTCTGCTGTCTTGACAAACACAAGAAATGCCTTGAAATACCCTGTCAGCCAACCATTGTTTGAGGCAGATCATCCAAGTGGCTGGTAGTTGTCTGTGCTGGCATTTTCTTTGTGTTAATATACACCAGGAAGTAGAAACTAGTGGGGACAACACTGGAATAGAAGCTGCTCATAGGGGTCAGTGGAGGTGAGTGTCATTATTTTATGTTAGCATCTAGAGATGAGCGAATTGAAGCTGACGAAGTGGAATTCGATCCGAATATCTGGAAATCTTTGATTCACACCGAATCCGGATTTCATCACGCTTCTTGGTATCGACTCGCATTTTTTCCTAAAATGGCTGCTGCACATGTTAGGACATGGGGCAAGGAACTCTGGGAACATGGGGTTATCCACAATGCCATGCGTGCAGCGAATCAGTAGCCAGCCAGTCCTGTGATGTCACAGCCCTATAAATGGCCTCCGCTATTTTAGATTCAGTCATTTTCCAGTGTACTTAGTGCAAGGAGAAACATCAGCAGGCGCTAGGGAAAGTGGTAGAAAAAACTTGAAAACTGATATTTTAATCAATCGAAGTTCAGGAAAAGAGCATTAGAACTGTAGGGAAAAGATAGGGAGGAATTTCATACAGAGTATTGAAGCAGAACAGTGTTCATTTGGTGTGTTTGCAGCCTGGGTAATAGCAACAATCCACTACACACCGAAGCATGCTCACTTGCTTGTATAGTGACAGCCAAATTGTCACCATTCGGCAGAGGGATGACTACTGGCTCTCCACCATGTTAGACCCTCGCTACAGGTCAAAAATGGGGGCCTTAGAGGGAGGACAAACTGAACTACTATAGAGACATTCCTATCTGCGATACCTATCTGCGCCATCGTCCATCCTCTCGCAGGTCTGACCTAGGGGGCCCTGGATGCTCACCTTGCACTGCCATGGCTGCTGTGGGGGGTGGGGGGCTGGAGCAGGAGCAGTATCAGCTCCATCAGCAGCAGCCTGAACCTAGAGTCACTGATGAGCAGCTTTCTTCACCCGCATAGTGAAGAAACTACTCACCATCAGCTAGACATAGAGCAGAACTTGAACCTGCACAGCAGGTGGTGGCATACTTGGAGTACACCCTGCTACCCGTCATCAAAGATCCGCTGGACTACTGGGCAGCCAAACTGGATTTGTGGCTACAATGAGTCAAGTTTGCCCTGAAAAAGCTGTCCTGCCTGGCCAGTAGTGTGGCATCAGAGCGGGTGTTTAGTGCATCAGGGGCGATAGTTACCCCAAGGAGAACTCGCCTGTCCACCCAAAATGTGGAGACTGACATTTGTGAAGATGAATCAGGCGTGGATCAGCCAGGATTTCTTCCAATGCCTGATGCATCAGATTAAATCATCCATGCTGCCTCACCCAAACCTTGACAAAAGAGACCGGTTTCTTCTGGCTACCTGCCTCAGCTACTATTCTGATGCTGGCACCCACCTGATGCCACACATCTGATGCCAAGTGTTCCTTCTTACAGCCACCATCATCAGTGGGTACTGTTTGTGCCACCCACCTCCCCACTCTGTCACCGGGTCACTCTATGGCCTCCTCATGCTGCTGCTACCTCCATATTATGCCACCTTGCCACTCTGTGACCTCCTCATGCTGCTGCCACCTCCACATTATGTCACCTTGCCACTCTGTGGCCTCCTCATGCTGCTGCCACCTCCACATTATGTCACCTTGCCACTCTGTGGCCTCCTCATGCTGTTGCCACCTCCACAATATGTCACCTTACCGCTCTGTGGCCTCCTCATGCTGCTGCTACCTCAACACTATGTCAATTCTCATGCTGTTCCCACCCTCCCCACTCCATGACTGGGCCACTATTTTGCCTTTTTGGCCTGGTTGACATCATCATTTATTTGACCCTTTTTCTAATCTGTCAGAAGGAAGGAAAAATGAGACGCACAACATATCCTGTCTATGTAGCAGCTGTAAAGCCTGTATGGTCCCATCAGAATTGGCTTATGATTTGGTAGCCAAAAGCAGAAGTGGGTACAACACAAAACACATGCAAATATTCCATTCACATGTCATCTCTGTTTTGGATCCACTCCTGTTTTTTTTTTTTTGCATCAGCAATACTAATGCATTACTGACCAAATCCTGACCGACTGAAGGTGGATGCTCAACAGACAGGATCTGTTTTTTTTGGGGGGGGTTATTGTTCTGACGGATCAGAGGAAGGGCAAAATAATCAGTGACGTCAACACAAACTTACTGCTGACACCCTCTCCACTCTGTCAGGGGGGCTCTAATTGTAAAAGCGTTTAATAGGAAAAGTTTTGTAGAATCAGCAGGTGACGTTGTAAAAGGAGTGCGCTCTTTCACGCTACAGTAGGATCTTGGGCTTCTGCACGGTTCTTTATACTTGCAACTAACATCGACCTGTAAGGCTAAGTTCACACTTGAGTTCGTTGATCAGTTTTGGCCCCATAACTGGCCAAATAAGTGAAGTGTGCAGTGGTTCTAAGAGTGACACCTGTCATGGGCGTGTCATACTGACTCATAGTATTGTTTCACGACCACAGCAGACTCCCTATGTGTGTAACTGTAAGGCACAGTGTTCTACACCACTATGCAGGCTCTCTGCAGCCAGGAAATAGCTGTTTTTTTAACACGATTCGCCGCAAATTAATTCGGATCGAATCGAATCGGTTTGGAAACTACAGAGAATCGGTAGAATCGAATTTTTTTTAAAAATTGCTCATCTCTATTAGCATCCCTAATGTAAGCTTATTTTTATTTAGCTGGAAACACCTTTTTAAAGACTTCAGTTTTTTATGAAACGTATTAATATAATATCGCAACAGGTTACTGAAACCCTTGACAAGGTGAAATTCACAACACAACCAATGGGTGGCTGCACAAAGACACATACAGGACAGACATTTTGTGATAGCAAGTTTGAAGGTAACCCTGTACAATCATATAGTGTGAGCTAGGCAAGTTTTATAGCTAAAGGACAATAGGTTGCCTGAATAAAGCAAGTGGTGATAGGCCAGGACTAGAGATGAGCGAATTTTGCAAAAATTCGATCAGACCGATTCTCTGAAGTTTCCAAAACAATTCTATCCGAATTAATTTGCAGCTAATCGCGTTAACCCCTTCCCGACATCCGCCCTAATAGTAAGGCGCTGCCGGGAAGGACTTCAGAAACTGTGTGCGCACCCTGCTTTGCGGGTGTCAGCCGTATGTAACGGCTGACACTGTCCTCTAACCCCCCCATTGAAGCAGCGATCAGATATCGCTGCTTCAATCCCCCCTCCCATTGATGCGAATCAAAGATTTCCTGAAATTTGGATCGAATTCCACTTCGTCAGCTTCGATTCGCTCATCTCTAGCCAGGACCAATGGCAACAATAGTCTGTGCCTAGTGATAAAGAAAAGTGATGTGGCCTACAAGAAGAGGCATAACAATCAAGTCCTTAGCTATTGCCACAAATGAAGTATTTGCAATCAAGCTAGGGTGGAGGATGTCTAGTTACTAGATACATGGCAGGTAGACTTTGTAATGAGTTCCAGGTATCTTAAGTGATTATAATTACTAAAAGCTATATTTTAATAATTGTATATTTATATTACATGCAAATCTAGCCAGCAATGACAATGTATTCTCAATTTGTTTACAATATATTACATGGTAGAAATTACCATGTAAAATATAAGTGAAACCTATAAATAATCCTCTACAATTTCTTGATGAACCATGTTAAATGTTTTAGGAAGCAAAAACAGGCAATATATTATAGTATAATATTAATGGTTTTAGAATAAATCATACTTCATTGCAATGACTATTCATTTTATTCTTCTTTATTATGGCTATGGTTGAATATGTTTGTGAAAATACATTGAAAATACAAAATACTACATTATTGCTTTCAATCTGTATGACTATACTACTTATGCAAATATGTTGACTTTTTAGGATAATGGGAAAAATTCTTATTTTCACAAGCTGATGAATGGTAACAACAAAAGGTCAGAACTGGCTTTTTCTAATACTGGTTGCTAAATTAATAGTCATATTCATTTAAAAGTCAAATCAGGAAATAAAAATGGCCAGTTTAATTCACTCCATGAAGAAATACCAGCAAAACCTGAAAACGGATATAAGAGAATAGGAAATCTTTGAATAAAGCAATAAAGCTTACATATCATGATACCTGAAGAGTTTATAATCATTTGAGTAGCTCTTGAACACTTGTTGAATGCCGCATTAAGGTCAAACATTACACTGTTCTACTCCTTATGAATTACTCTGTTCTATTGCTGGTATAAAGGTATATAGGTTCCTATAAAGTTATAGTCTCGAACAGTTAAAAGAATTGGTTCATGAAAAAGAACAGTCTTTTATGAAGCACTAGAAACCTACTGTATTCATGGTTGATCTGGACTTGTGCACCTTACACATTAGTCTTTTATACTTACTATACTAAGTACAAGGTATCTTTAGCAGTGTAGAAAATTGTAAGGGAATCCGAAATTTTTTTTAAATGAAAACCACCAAAAAATGTAATACATTTAGAAAATACTGTGACAAAACTGGTTAGTTGGAACTTTAAATAAATAACAAGGAGATGAAAAAGTTATTACTTCATCAGTGTCATAAACAAAAAAAAATAGTAAAGTGAAGTAATTAAAATATAACATTTATTAATTTTATTAAAACCATATTAACCATTATGTAAACAGTGTATCAGAATGAAAAATGTTTCTGAAAAGCGATTAATAGAACAGACCACTACTATACGGGTCCAATGGGAATCCCCATACATATCCACGGGACATCTAACTAGACAAATCGTACACCAACCTCAGTGGGTAGATGGGATATTTCTACCAGATCCCAATTGGAACCTTCATATATAAGAGTCATAAACCTTTGGGGATAGTACGCCCACAAAATCAGACCTGCACTCAACCCTGAAAGTAGACACTTTCTCTACGCATTTCAACTTCATAAAAAGTCTCATTAGGGGATGACAATTCAAAAGGTATAGGTAGAGAGAAAAAACAAATAGCTGACAAAGGGCTAGAGCAATTGCTGTCTAGCGATCTTCTCAATCAAACACCGAAGCCTGGCATTCTGGCCACACTGACAAAGTCAGACAAGATAAATACAGTAACTGCATGCACCTGGCTGAGAAGGAAGGAAGTTTAAATATGTCTCCTCAGCTGCTAATTGGACAAGGCCAGAGAACTCTGACATTGCAGAACTTTCTTAGGTCAGCCTGGTAACCTTAAAGTAACAGCGGCAGAACTGACACTCATTACACTGATGAGCAAAAGAGTAACAATGTTTAGAACTTGTGACTTTCAGGCTCCATATCTCACCATCCAAAACAGCTTTGAATGTGAAACTACCATCATTAAATAGACAATCATCTTGATCTTGACTATCTCATACATAAATTTGACTTGAAACTATTTAGCATATTATTAGTTTTGCAGATTCTTGTCATGTAACTGCATTATTTTCCTCCTGGTGGTAGAAAAATCTTGTTCTTCTTGTATACTACAAATTACAACCTGTTCTCACATCCCCTGATAGCTCAGTGTGTTATTAGGTTGATTCCGAAGCGAAAAGGTAACAGGTCCAATTCAAAGAAGATTTTCCAAGAAAAGAGAAACAGCTTCATCCACCTCATCAATAGTGGTCTCTCGGTCAAGAAAATTGCCAAACAGCATCATGTGAGTACCATGACAGTTGGAAGAATACGAAGTGAAGTCCGTCCATCCTTTCAAAAGCCAAGAGATGGAATTCCAAGCAAAATATCGGAGTCAACAAGTCAGCTCATCACAAGATCTATCAGTTCTGGCACGACAAACTCGGCAGTGGAGGTGGCTTGTATGCTTCATAATAGTGAGATCTCAGACATCCATGGAAAAAGACTCTACTTCAATATTGGCTTGAGTTTGCAAAAAAGTACAAAAAGTGGAAAGTAGAAGATTGGAAACACTTGATTTGGAGCGATGAGATGAAAGTCAATAGACTGGGCTCTGATGGGTGCAAATGGGTCTTGAAGAAACAAGGGAAAAGGAGGCTAATGGATCGAGAAATGGAAGGAACTGTCAAGTTTGGTGGAGGGAGGCTGATCACATGGGATTGTTTCACAGCCAAAGGGGTTGGATACTTGACCAGGATTGATGGTGGTCTCAATGCTGAGCTATATGCGAGTATCCTACAAGAGGAGTTACTTTGTACACAAGTACTATGGGTATGAAAAGGACAACATAGTGTTCCAGCAGGACAACGACCCGAAGCATACGTCGATATTAGTGAAGAAATGGTTCAATGACAATGAAGTAGAGGTGCTGGATTGAACCACATAGTCCCCAGACCTCAACCCAATCAAACACTTCTGGGCAGAGTTGAAGAAAGCCATATTCGTACCCAAGTGAGTCAACCAGTATTCACCAACATTGGGAACATGTAGAAAGGATCTGGGATTAGATTTCGGTTGAGACATGCTTGAATCTGATCTAGAGCATGCCCAGAAGGATTCAGGCCGTGTTAAAAGCAAAAGGTGGATTTGCAAAATACTAACAAATTAATAAAAATTACAATTTTGAATTTTTGGAGCTAAAAAGTAACAATGCAGTTACATGACAAGAATCTGCATAAAAAATCATATGCTAAATAGTCTGAGTTTAACTAACCCTGTTAAGTGGGGGGAGGGGATGATTTGCAGGTTATCAATTTGTCCTCACATAATTTTTAAGAGTCTGAACTATCGCTCCTGGGGAAGGGGTTGTCTTATGTACCTAATAGTGAAATTTGATGCATTTGGCTGGACAAAGGATATTTATTTGTTTGCTAGGAAGATGAAATGGAGTAAGTTTCATAAGAAAAGAGATGTCATGATTTGGGGCTAGAGCAATCTGATTGGGAAGGATTGCAAACATTAGAGGGACTTATGGCGGAATCTGAGAAAGTTCCCAGTCTAGGCCAATTCACTGATTTGAAATCTATTAATAGGAAGCAACCCCCCCAGGAGATTATACCCATATAGACCTTTTTGTGCAGCTGGTTTTAGATGACTTGAGACAGTTAGAACAAGAGAAATATCACTACAATAGTAACTTGAGTAGAGATGAGTTGAAAGCTCTTTTAGGATTGGAGGACTATGACATCATTCTTAAGCCCTCTGATAAGGGGGGCAACGTAGTGGCTCTTGATAGGTCACAATATTCGGAAATCTGCAATGATCTACTGAAGGATGAGCAGTGTTATAAGGTAATATCGAGGGGGTGACCCCTTTGAAAGGTCGTCCAATAGTATCTCAGATTGATAGTCTAACCCAGAATTTAAGTGTATACTTGGATTATATTTTAAAACCCTTTGTACTGGGATTATCATCTTATGCTAGAAATACTATGGATGCCCTAAATAAAATAGAAGGGGTCACCCTTGAACAAGGTGTATTTTTGTGAGTTTGGATGTCGAAGCTCTATATTCATCAATCCCCCACCAAAAAGGATATCAAGCAGTAGCATATTATTTGAGATCAAGGGGGGTCTATATGAAACCACATAATGATATGGTTATGAAACTCTTGAAATTTGTTCTTGAAAGGAACGTTTTCATCTTTGAGGGGCGGACCTTCCACCAGCTGAGGGGTACAGCGATGGGGAGCCTGGTCGCCCCCACGTATGCTAACCTGTACCTTGGCTGGTGGGAGGAAACCGTTGTATTCGCGGAGGAGAACGTATCCTGGATGATGCACATTGATTTGTGGATCCGCTACATAGATAATATTCTGATACTCTGGAGAGGGTCTAAACTAGAGTTTGAAAGCTTTGTGGCAGATCGGAATGTCAATGAGCTTGGTTTGAGATTTACATCTGAATTTCAAGAGGATTCATTAACCTTTCTGGACCTCAGATTGATACGATCTTCTGATGGGAAAATCACTACGACTATAGGAAACAGACAGCTACAAATAGTTTTTCGAATTGGAGTAGTTGTCACCCATCACAATTAAAACGGGGTACACCAACAGGTCAATTTTTGCGGGTACGCTGCAACTGTTCATCCTTCGGGTAATTTGTTTCCCAGTCTAAAGATTTATCGAGAAGACTCCAGCAGAGAGGTTTCCCAAAAAATGTAATTGAGAAGGCCTATCTAAGAGCAGCGAGTACACAGAGCAGTAGTCGCCTGGTTCCTAGAAAAAAGGATGCCCAACAGATCAGGGTGATTGGTACCTTTGATACACTGTAATGCAGGGTACGAGATATTTTGAGAAGGCATTGGCAGATCTTGCAGGTTGATCAGGAGTAGGAACAGGAAGTAGGTGCCAGACCCCTGATAACCTTTAGAAGGGGAAAAAAATATTAAAGATAGGTTAATACACAGCTATTTACCTGCAAAAACAGGGGTTCTACTTGGCTGTCAGAGAAGAAACCGGTGGGTACATATAGATGTGGTGCTTGCAAGGCATGTAGTTTTATCGATCAGAACAAAGTATTTACAAGTGTATCCACGGGAATTTCCTACAAATGTAACAATTTTGTGAATTGTTCAACAATGGGTGTGGTGTATCTCCTTAGTTGTCCGTGTCCCTACAATTATGTGGGAAAGACAAGGAGACAATTGAGGAGACGGATTAGAGATCACGTTTGTGATGTTCTGAACAAACGTGACACACCAGTAGCACGTCATTTTCAGCGTTGCCACGCTGGACAAACAAGTGGATTGAGGTTTCAGGCAATTGAGTGGGTGAGACTGTCTCTAAGAGGTGGAAATTGGGACAATCTCATCCTCAGAAAAGAGGTGCAGTGGATATATCGGTTGAACACATTGTACCCCCATGGCCTAAAAGAGCAATTTGATGTCACTTGTTTCTTGGGTTACGGAGGGTGAAGCCTGAACAGTAGTATAGTATGAGTTTAATAATACAGCGTATCCTGATATATCTTTATATTATGATCCATTGTTTGGTCTTAGAACCATGAATCCTTTTCGTTTATTATGGATATATTAAATGTCATTTTTGGTTAGATTGGTTTATCCTGTATTGGTTATATCTTTACTGATGTATATTTTGGTATTGTTCCATTTTCTTTATATGTGCTAAAATCTTGAAATTTTTTTTTGATATCTGATTACAGTGATTTGGGATATGCCTGTGCTCACAGGAAGCGACTGTTGTTTCGCTCCTGGTCCCTTTGTTGTGTACTGCTTGCCCTCTGTTATCTATAAAAGGTGTAACTGCTTCTCACGCAACCCATCATGATTTTACTTTTACTTTTATGTTTTCAAGCTTTATATCAGGTTTGAAATGGGAAGATCCTTGGCGATATAGCTGAGTAAGTCGGTTTAGTATTGTGAATAGCTGTCCCTGCATTGATATATTTAGGGTAGATGCCACTTTTAGTGGGTTCACTGCAGTGGCAGAACTGCTACAGCAGTGAGGGGTTGTTATCTGAGAATCACCGATTATGTGACAATTAAAGTATATAGCTATGGACTGCAGATTAAGGGAAGTGCCGCTTTTGGTGTTTTCATTGCAGTTATGTCACAACTAAAGTATATCGCTGTGGACTGCAGATCAAGGGAAGCGCAGCTTGTGGTGTTTTCTTTGCAATTGAGTAGCCGTCATGTGAGTGATGGGGCATTTCCAGTAAGCTAGGGGAAGTCCTGATGACGTGTTATGCACACCGTTATTGGTTGTATATGATTGGTATAGCAGGCAATGTTATCCGTATAGCGGACGATCGCCCAAGGTTACAGTGCTGGCCAAAAGTATTGGCACCCCTGCAATTCTGTCAGATAATACTCAATTTCTTCTAGAAAATGATTGCAATCACAAATGCTTTGGTAATAATATCTTCATTTATTTTGCTTGCAATGAAAAAACACAAAAGAGAATGAAAAAAAAAGTCAAATCATTGATCATTTTACACAAAACTCCAAAAATGGGCCAGACAAAAGTATTGGCACCCTCAGCCTAATACTTGGTAGCACAACCTTTAGACAAAATAACTGCGAACAACCGCTTCCGGTAACCATCAATGAGTTTCTTACAATGCTCTGCTGGAATTTTAGACCATTCTTCTTTGGCAAATTTCTCCAGGTCCCTGAGATTTGAAGGGTGCCTTCTCCAAACTGCCATTTTGAGATCTCTCCACAGGTGTTCTATGGGATTCAGGTCTGGACTCATTGCTGGCCACTTTAGAAGTCTCCAGTGCTTTCTCTCAAACCATTTTCTAGTGCTTTTTGAAGTGTGTTTTGGGTCATTGTCCTGCTGGAAGACCCATGACCTCTGAGGGAGACCCAGCTTTCTCATACTGGGCCCTACATTATGCTGCAAAATTTGTTGGTAGTCTTCAGACTTCGTAATGCCATGCACACGGTCAAGCAGTCCAGTGCCAGAGGCAGCAAAGCAACCCCAAAACATCAGGGAACCTCCGCCATGTTTGACTGTAGGGACTGTGTTCTTTTCTTTGAAGGCCTCTTTTTTTTTCCTGTAAACTCTATGTTGATGCCTTTTCCCAAAAATCTCTACTTTTGTCTCATCTGACCAGAGAACATTCTTCCAAAAAGTTTTTGGCTTTCTCAGGTAAGTTTTGGCAAACTCCAGCCTGGCTTTTTTATGTCTCTGGGTCAGAAGTGGGGTCTTCCTGGGTATCCTACCATAGAGTCCATTTTCATTCAGACGCCGACGGATAGTACGGGTTGACACTGTTGTACCCTCGGACTGCAGGGCAGCTAGAACTTGTTTGGATGTTAGTCAAGGTTCTTTAGCCACCATCCGCACAATCTTTCGTTGAAATCTCTCGTCAATTTTTCTTTTCCGTCCACATCTAGGGAGGTTAGCCACAGTGCCATGGGCTTTAAACTTCTTGATGACACTGCGCACGGTACACACAGGAACATTCAGGTCTTTGCAGATGGACTTGTAGCCTTGAGATTGCTCATGCTTCCTCACAATTTTGCTTCTCAAGTCCTCAGACAGTTCTTTGGTCTTCTTTCTTTTCTCCATGCTCAATGTGGTACACACAAGGACACAGGACAGAGGTTGAGTCACCTTTAATCCATTTCAACTGGCTGCAAGTGTGATTTAGTTATTGCCACCACCTGTTATGTGCCACAGGTAAGTAACAGGTGCTGTTAATTACACAAATTAGAGAATCATCACATGATTTTTCAAAGGGTGCCAATACTTTTGTCCACCCCCTTTTTTATGTTTGGTGTGGAATTATATCCAATTTGGCTTTTTGACAATTCTTTTTGTGGTTTTCCATTGACGACAAATTAAATGAAGATATTATTACCAAAGCATTTGTGATTACAATCATTTTCTGGAAGAAATTGAGTATTATCTGACAGAATTGCAGGGGTGCCAATACTTTTGGCCAGCACTGTATGTGTAGTATCGGGTCACCTATGAGCAAGGGGTCTTGCGTGTAGTGTATCCTGGGTGAGCGATCGTTTATGTTTATGCTGAAAGCACTTTCTTTTGGGTGTATTTTTGTTTTGGGAGGCGGAGTTTAAGATTTAGGAGAAGGAACCTCCCATACACACAGAGGAGTAGCTTATTGACTTCCTGATTACGGGGCGGTGTGTTTTTGGTGGGTGTGTGAGAAGAGTTAATGGTGATTGGCCAGATAACCTTTTTGAGGAGGTGCATGAGGATATATAAGGACTTGATAGAGCTTATATCTGGTCCACCATTATCAGAGCGGTCATGTTGTGAAAATTTCTGCTGACATCTTTAAAAAGAGAGGTTTTAACTGCTGAATTGAAATTTATTATTAGCCCCTGATGAATCCGTTGGAGAAAACGCATTGGACAGTTATTGTCTAAGAAGGATAGTCAGTTTATAACTACAGTTGCAGTATTGATACAATTATTTCCTTTTCTGGGGAACCTGTGGTCTTCTGAGTCCTGTTGGTGTGGCAATAGGCCAGTATCCTCGGGATATAGGAGTACACAGTATTCCTTAAGTCATTATAGTTAAATGTATTTTGGGCAATTGTTTCAATCTGCATACTGTTCTGTGTATGGAGGCAGTTTAGTTAGACTCTAATTATTATCCTATCAGCATAGGGCTATTTGTTATATGATTGAATGAATGGTCTCATGTGTATTGAAGCATGGATCTGCACCATACAATTGTTAGTATATTTATCCAGTCGCTCTGAGAGAGTGGTGTGAGTGGATTTTTTTTTCTTTTTTTTTTTTTTTATCTAAATCCCAATTGGGTCCTTTTGATTTTTCTTTTTTAAAAAATAACATTAATAAAAGTGAAGTTTTATGGATTAGATGTCTCTTATATATGTTTCTGTGAATTGGTTCATAATAAACTAAAATATAGTATGCAATGTCAGTCTGCTGTATGCAAAGCCAACAAGATACTGCTCTCTATTAGAACAGGCATGGCTTCTAGAGATGAAAGATTTATATTACCCCACTATATAACATTGGTACAACAGCATTCTGAGTATGCAGTTCAGTTTTGGGCAACAGAGAGCTGAACAGAATTCAGCGAAAAGCAACCAAATTAGCACACAGTATGGAAGATCTCACTAATGAAGTTAGATTATTAAAACTAAATTTATTTAGCCTAGAGAAGAAAAGACTGATAAATATGTAACTGGTCCTGATAAAGCTCAGTGAGATATATACGCTATTCACTTGCCATACAGGGTGTAGCTGTGGGTTTTAGGTAGTGCAGTGGTGCACATCATATGGCGGGTGAGCAGCATGGCTCCTGACATGTTATTTGCTTTAGCCGCCCTGTCTAGGTACCGCTGATCTGCAGGGGTCCTGGTGGCACTAGACATCCCAGTCCGACACTGCCTGTGACGTCCCCGGGTCCTTTCCTTAGACTGCTGAGTCCAGTCAGTGGCCTAAGAACAGAGACCCGGGACGTCACAGCCGGTGAGGACTTCTGCCACAAGAAGACATCGGAGCAGCAAGGCTGGACTGTGCTGGGAGGCACCAGAGCACCGGGAACAGGTGAATATGTTTTTTTGTTGTTGTTGTTTTTTGCATTTTTTTTTCACCTACCCAGGCCTAATTAAAAAAAAATAAAAAATCTTGTTTAACTTCTTTAAGGATTAGACCCAACATAGGAAAATGCAGCTAAAAACATGGAGACTCCAATGCAGAAGTGAACTTAGCTTAAGACTGTGGATAGTAATACACAGACACCAGCATTCCACATGGATGTTATGCCAGATGCCAGTGTGGCAATATTATCCTTAATGTGATTATTTTTACATGGTCATTCTCACTTAATACAAGTGTGCAATCTCCTGAGTTACAGCTGAAGGAGTATCAGAGTATTTGAAGTGTATTGGGATACTCATTGATTCATTTGAAATTACAGTAATACCTCGTACATTCGCGAGGTTAGGTTCCAGAGAGGGTCGCGGATTGCGAGGAATCGCGAATGTTTGGTACAAGTGCTTAGAAGCGCTTACAATGCCGGTTTCTAAAGTTTAACCCCTAAATACCAAAAAACTTTACCTACAGTACTGTACAGTATACTAAAGTATACTGTACAGTACAGTATATTAATACATTAATTAATTCATTCATTTTTCTTATACACTCACAGTAAAATTAAACCAATTACCGAGTACGTAACAAACGGGACGCTACTACCCAATAGCGAAGGTTGTTTTTTTTTTAAATTCACAGATATGTGAAAAACAGCAAAATCTATATATGTTAGGTTCCAATAAAAATATTGCAAATCTGTGAATTCGCAAATTCGGAAACGTGAGTGTATGAGGTATTACTGTATATTAGCAGCTGGCACATATTTTATTGTTTTTTGGACAAATTGTCACCAGTTGACTATTTTTAAGCAGTGGATGTTTTAGTTGCCACATAAAATTCAAGTGCACTATTGTTAACTGTACCATTTTAGATCATGATCTTTATTGATATTTATACAGCCTCTACTCTCACTTACTGTCTCTATCCCCTTTCCCCCATCGATTGTAAGCCTTTGCAGGCAGGACCCTCTATCCCACTGTACCAGTCAGTCACTGTTAGTATTGTACTTGTGGTGTGTATTGTATGTAAATCCCTCACATGTACAGCACCATGAAATTAATGTTGCTCTAAAAATGATTAATAATAATTAATTATATATTTGTACATTTGTGTGCCTTTTTATTATTGTTTGTGTGTGTTATTTTGTGTATTTCTGTGCATTTCTTTTATGAAGTACTGTGTTTGAACCTAGTAAATGGTATTTATTTATTTTTATCTTTTTGCTTGTCATACTTTCCTGTGGGGAAGGAGATCTTGAGAACTGGGTTCCTTTTTGTGATGTAATATTGGTTACTATTTTATCTTCTAGTGCAGGGGTAGGCAACCTTTTTTTGTTCGGTGTGCCGATTTAAATTAGCAATTTAAAGATGAGGTACTCGGAGTGCTGGTCAATAATTGTAAGGCTGACAACCCCCATACTAAAGTCATATACCACAAATCATAACACAGAAGTGCTGCCAGGAGATGCTTCTGGACACATGCATTTACTGCTATTTCCCAAGACTCACCTGTACTTTCCCATTATAAGCAATGAAAGTACATGTACAGTCCCCAATTAGTGGTAAATGTATGCGTCCAGGAGCACTGTGTGGCAGTCCTCGTCCACTGCTACTGTCACTTCGATGTACAGCTATGTTTACATGGTACGTTTTTGCCCAAAAATACATGCTTTTTTATTGGAAAACTGGGAATAATGTCCCGAAGTGGCCCCTTAACATAGAATAATATTACATCTGACATGATTCAGTCACTTTGAGCCAGGGTTCTGTGTGTTCCCCCTCCTTCTCTGCTGTTGTAAAATCTGTTTGACTGTGCTGCCTTTCTGCTCTGTCATCCATATCTTCATCTTCATTGACATTGATTCCTAGTAGTAATGTGGCACCTAGTCAGAAAGATATTTCTACAAGTTCAAGTCTTCCTCTTCTTTATGAGTTGGATGACAACAGTCAGCCTTTTTATAATGTGTTGAATGTGAAGGTGGTAGTTGGAAGACATAATAGTTTCAGGGGGTGAGCTACTGGTACTCATGCAGTTAGTGGTACATGGGAAAAAACTAGAAGTGCGAGTTATAAAGTCATGCAAGAATCCTGAAAAAACTGGTAGGGAAGACAATGACATTGCCAATGATGATCCTGATGCAGACATAACCTGGTAATGATTTCAGGTTGACAATGAGATGACATCAGAGGAAGAGCATGCTGGCAGCAGTGATATAATGATCCAGAGTGATGTTCAGCCCCAAGAGTGTGTTCTAGTCTAATACTCACTGACCAGGGCATCTTTTTTTTGTGCTAAATCTTATCTTTTTTTAAGTATTACTTGAAGTAATGTATTTTTTGTTAACAAATACAAAAACCTGTCATAGTTATCATTGCAAAAATCCAAGCTGATTCACGTGGTGTGTTCTAGTCCAATACTCACTGACCAGGTCATCCTTATAGTGCTAAATCTCACCTTCCTGTTAAGTATTGTTTTCAATAGTGTTTTAAGTTAGAAAATAAAGAAAAACTACCATTATTTATCAATTTTAAAATTCAAGCTGACTCACACACTGTGTTCACACACAGACCAGGTTACCCTTTAAAGACTAAATGTCATGTCTTTCTTCATTTTCTTCAGCAGCAGCTAGGTGCAGTCATTTCCCATATTGAAATTTTTTTGTACATTACCAAATGAAAAATTGATGGCAAGGTTCAAGATCTGCAAGCAGAAAATTAGCCATTGCAGTGCAGAGACATATGTAGGAAATGGTATCACCAGCTCATTTGGCAAAACAGAATTGGCAGTGGAACTGGAAAGCAAAGTGAGCAAGACCATCCTACTCTTTCTCCCCATGATCTTCTTTGTAGGCAGGCCACATCCACACCTAGCACATGGTCATTGTGGCTATCATTATCATCTCTGTCTTCTCCTCCTTCCCCTCCATACTAATGTCAGCCAACCATAAGGGAATCTATGTCCATGAAACAGTAATATGCACCCATTCATCTGACTCATCTTCAATTTTAACTTGCAACTGGGCAAGTTATTGGTGGTGCTGTCACTGCCGTACCATGTAGGGTATTCCACTGTGTTTTGCCAACTTATGGCAAGTACACAGTCTCAATGGAGAATACTAGAGATGAGCGAATCGAAGCTGCAGACGTGGAATTCGATTCGAATTTCTGGAAATATTTGATTCACATGGAATCCGGATTTCCTGATGCTTCACGGTAACAAATATTTAGTAAGGACCTTTGTGACATCAGACGGTCACAACATATTCTCTAGTGATGTAATTGGGTAGGCGTGTCTTTGCTTGTTAGCAGATCCTTCGACATGAATAAAAGTTGTCCATGCTGGAGAGAGAGCAAGAGAGATGACCGCGGCATCCAAGGGCTTCCGCTATTTTGTCGCCCACCGCGGCTCTCTGCAGACAGAAAATAGCTGTTTATTCGCCGCAAATTAATTTGGAACGAAGAGAATCGTATCGAATGCCGAATCGAATTTTTTTAAATCTTCACTCATCTCTAGAGAATACCTAGTTACCATTGTCTCTCGAGAAAAGCCGTTCCTTCTAGATATCACCATGTGGGATTTTCCTTGTAAATGTTCATGTGGGGTAGGTGTACACCACCTTCAATACATGGAGCAGCAATTATGGGCAGTGAAAATACATACCTTTCAATCTTTTCAGTAACAGAGGCCACCATCGAGAAATTCAGCAAGGGCAGGTGCTAGTACTGACACCATCCCATGTGTGTAGGTCCAGTTTCTACACTAGACCTTCTGCACCCATCCACCTCCTCCTGCTGCATCTCACTGAACCATTTCCTGCTCCTAACTTTGTCAGTGCAAGCCATTGCTTTCACTCCCTTATTTCATGGCTGTAAGGTGAAGCACACATAGTGTGACATGGTGGCACATGCTGTAGTGTCTGTTTGAGCAGCAGAAGGCAGTGAATAATTACTAATAATAATAATACTATAAAATAAAAATACTAATAATATTATTTTGATATCCTCCATTACAGCCTCATGAGGGAAGTGGTCACCTTCTTGAGCCCTTTGAGGAGGCTGAGGCCACCAAATATATCAGCGGCAGAGACAATTGCAGCATTAGCCATGTCATGCTTTTAATATGTATCTTAGGGTAGATTCATATGTATAAGTTTTTTTGTCCCTTAGTCATTACAACTGATGCCAAAACTGATGCGAAAATGCATCAGTTGTCATCAAGCTTTTTTATAAATTTCCAAATACTCCAAAACCATAAGTTGTCATAACTTGTCATCAGTTGTCATCAGTTTTTACTATCAGTTTTTACCAAGATGGTCCACAAGGCATGGTGGGCTGCCGAGGCCAATAGAGTAGGGGTACTCAACTACTTTTAGTAAATTTCCATTGACTGGGATCTGCCATCAAGTAAAGGCCCAAGCTGAACACGTCCAGTATTTACGGTATTTTTTGGACAAAAAGACATGTCTGACTATAAGATGCACCCCAGGTTTAAACAAGAAAAATAAGGATTAGATCGGGGGCGACTAACGTGGCAGTACACTGTGTGGGGTGACTAACATAACATTATACTATGCCGGGGGGACTAACATGGCATTATACTATGTAGGGGGGTACTAACATGGCATTACATGGTTTGGGGGGGCAACTTACATGGAATTATACTGTAGGGGGGCATTAAGGAACATTATATTATGGGTACTGACATTAGTGCTCCCACACAGTAAAATACCTCATTATTGTTCTTCCTCATTATGCTCCTTAGCAGGGCTGATTTAACATATTGGTGGGTTCAGTGCAATGGTTTCATAAGTGGGCCCCCCCCATCACCACCACTTAGGAATACCCGACTTGTACAAATTATAATGTCCCATTAGAATCTCTAACACAGTATAATGCCTCCCTAGTGGTGCCTTACACTATAATGTCCCCCTCCAGCTATCCCCACAGTTAATGTCCCCATCCCTCTGTTCCCAATTTAACCCTGTGCATGCAAATTAAATAGGAGCTTACATAAGAATATAATTTTCTATCCCCCTATAAAAATTGTAACTCTAATGAATAATTATAATCCCTATTCCTAACTAATGTGATAAGCGATAAGTCACCTATTAATTTCTTTTTAAAGTGTGTAACACGACCGCTTTATTGCTCACGTATTATGGACACAATCTCTGAAGTTCCTGCAGTTCATCATTATTGGTGTTAGAAAGTCTGATGACCTACTGGAAGTGCAGGTGTTTCGTTTGTACTGTGGGTGCAAAAAAAGCACCCATCTGAAAACTGCCAAAAACTGGGCTTTTATATGGTGACATTTAATGGGTAAAAATGTATTATCTGACTGACGGAACTTCCGTTTGTCAGAAATGTTTTATACATTCATCGCTAGTGATAATCGCTATTGCTATTATTTTAGCGTTTAAGGGATATCACTAGAGAGGTAGTCGGCGTATTTTACTCTCTAAAGATCATGTATGGACAGAACAGGACAGTGAAAAAATGTAAACTTTATTGGTGACTTTGTGTAAGTGTTTGGTGCAACTCTTTTGGTGCTGCGACCTAGATGATGGTAAATGTCTGGGTCACAGCGCCATTAAACTTCCTGGTTATGTTCAGAGGGGTATTATATAAGAATACCCCTCTAATACGGCTCAGAGGGGTGTTACATTATCCCTCTATATGACAATCAGAGAGCAAAAGTATAGTATGCTCTGTGATTGATAGGAGAGGGGATAACATGGACAGAAGTCCCTGCTATCACCCCCTGGTGTCACCTACAGCTTATGCACAGACAATGATGAGTTATCATTGTCTCTGCAATCTGAAGCTCCTATCCTCCCCCTCCTTCCTTAGCTCTAAGATGCTGCCTCAGGCAGGAGGAGGGGACAGTTTAGAGCCCCATATCTCAGGATCTGTTAGGGCCACATGATGCAACTGGATCGTCCTTACACATCCTGAGCGATCCATCGCCATGATATACCTTACAGATTCAGAGCGATTCACTGTTAAAACGATGCCGGGAATTGAGATCTACATTGGGATTTCAGTGCCGAACATCATTTTCACCAGCGAATCGCTCAGGATGTGTAAGGACGATCATGGTGATCTTGATATCATTTTAAAGATGAGATTCTCAGCTGGCAGGCCAGGCACATAGCGTGCCAGAAATTTTTGGTGAAATTCTGTAAATTGTCACTCTGCCAACACTATGTTGCTCTGGCATTTGCTTCCATAAAAGGATAACAGGCAGTCCAAGCTTTCTTCTGGCTCGCAAGTGTTGTTTTCATGAAAGAAGCTATTCCAGCTGGCAGGCCAGGCATGCTAAGATTGTGATATGATTTTTTTTTTTTCAATCTGTAAATTGTCACCCCACCAAAGATATGTTGCTTTGGTATTTGCTCCCATAAAGGGATGATGGACAGGGCAGTCCAGTTTCTCTTCTGGTTTTTGTTCTCATCATTTCTTCTGGCTCCCAAGTGTTTTCATGAAATAAGTTATTCCAGTTTTCTTAGCTGGCAGGCCAGACACACTAATAGTGTGCCAGAATTTGTTTCTTCAAATTCTGTAAATTGTTACTGCCATTGCTTTGTTGTTGTGGAATTTCCTCACATAAAGAGGTGATGGGCAGAACAGTCCAGGTTCTCTTCTGGCTTCCAAGTGTTGTTCTCATCAGGCAAAAAATTATATTTATTCTTTTCAGCTGGCAGGCCAGACATTGACAATGTCACAAATTTTTCTTGAAATTCTGTAAATTGTCATTGTACCAATGCTAATTTGCTGTGGCATTTGCTTCTTCAATAATTGGTATTATATTAATTCATGTTAATGTATTAATAATAATAGTGACATGACTTGCTTCTGTCTTACTTGAAACTTCTGTTTTAGAGATCTTGTGATAATTCTGCTTTTTTCTAAATTTAATATAAAAAAGACTAAAAACTGGCTAGACTGTTGAGTAAGCTTGTGATTTGAGACATGCAAGTAGATACCCAGTGAATACATAGATGCTATAAATCTACCTAGGCTTACTAATTTGTCACTGGCTACTGACTGATGTACTTATATGTACATGTCATTTAAGTATGAATGTGATTGTTTAATCAGATATTACGATTGTTAGAGGCATGGCTTTTAGTATTTCAATAAATGATGGATCAGAGTGAACTTCATTGACCACTCCTGTACCAACTCTTCAGACCAAGTAGTTAAGTCCATTTGGGGCTTATCAAATTCTACAGTAACAGTTTTGTCCTTCAAGCTGGAAAACACAATAGAAATCCAAGGGTGCAATGCATAAGGAGCAATTTGTCCAAGCATCCAGGAACAGCCCTAAGTGCTTATCGATGAGTTACATTTTTCTTACTGTGCCTTCTTTGCTTGGGCTCTGCTGGTCAGGTATTGACTGCTTTGCTGACTCTGCAGGTTTCAAACACCTTTGTCTGTAAGGCTCTGTTGCTATATGGTGTATTTCTCTATAGTATGAATGATATGTGTAAGAATTAGGCATAGTGAATGAAAGGTGTGTGTAAAGAGAGTGGCTGAGATAAGGGAGCATTTGTTTTGTGATCTCAAAAAATGCAAGACCCTCATCCATGCCTTAAATAGCCTTAAACGGCATGCCTGAAGTGTTCTTTCTGACTGGGTTTTGGTTGTATTGAGCTCAGTTTGCAAATTGATCTTTGAAGAAGTGACTGTCCCTACCCACAAGTCAGGTTTAGTACTTTTGCAAGACTGTCCTGTGACTAAGTGAGGCTCAGGCGGCCAAGGGATAAGTGAATATACATGGGTCAAGTGGTATTGGGAGTAAAAATCATATGGCAAGAGTGGAAAGCATGGATGACTACTTATATGGTAGATGGAGATTCTGGTGAGAGTCTAACTTGGCATAATCCTTTACAGAAAGATTAAAATACAGTGTATGACAATATCAGATAAATTAATGGGTATTGTAAGATCAAAAATAGCTTTGGATTGTGTAGGTTCAGAATAAACGCTGACAGAGAGTTGCATAAGTTACTAGGGATTCTTATAATTAAGGAGCACTCCAAGGACCCTTCTCCCAACGCACCCTATTTCAGAGGAAGTGACTAAAAGTGTATGATAGTCACCTATCCTTGTGAAGGAGGATTTAAGTGGATAGACATAGACTGCCTAAAATGATTCACCACACTGTTGGTTATTATTGGTTTGCTAGTTCTGGGGTTGAGGTGCCAGGTATTCCAAGACCAGAAAAATGGGTACCCCACAACCAGACTAGTTTAAACCAACTAAAGCTAGGTAGAGGAGTTTAAATAGCTCTCAAAGGCCTGATAGGTTTTTACCAATCCAAAGAATGCTCTGGGTGGGCACCCCTTAGAGAGGGGATGGACTGCAGTAGATGTGGTCAGATAACAGTTTGGAGAAGAAGCAGTGAAAGAAATGGGCAGAATTTTTAAGAAATCAAACATGCCACAGGGTGGGCAGGAGTTCCAGAAAGAGCAGGGTCCATGGATAAAAGAAAACAGAATGTAAAATCAAGTTGAACAGCGGGTAAAAGTATGTGAGATTATGAAAAATAAGGGCTACGTGGACCATATAGTGGAAAAGAGAAGAGAACGTGTTTATTTTTATGAGATGGATGAAGATGAGGAACATATATCTGCCAATGCTACGCTTCTGCATTTGATGCCAAGTGAACAGACACACCGTCCACTCCAGTTCACAGCACCCTAGACCTAGACCAGCATATTGTAGTCTATCACTTCGGACTCAAGTCTCAAGGCTCAGGGAGATAAATGTGCACAAGAGAGGACACGTAAGAAGTGTGGGGGAGCTACTTTAGCAGACCTACCAGAATGCATGAGGTGTGTGATGCAGCCTGCTCTGCAAGCCATCCAAAACCTTTCATCAGCCCTGAAAAGCAACTCAGTACCTGAGGATACATCACATGATCCTACATTCTATGGTTTCCCTACAGAGGAAATTGGACCTAGGGGAATGTTCCCAGGAAACTATGGGTCCAGGAGGTCAGATAGAACAAACCAGGTGGTATCAATCATGGTCAGCCTCTGATCAAATCACAATAGCAGGGACCCTTTCTGACTAATCAAAGGACCCCAATAGTTTTTATCACAAGATTTGTACATTGTTCGACACATACAAAGCAACATGGTCAGATCTTACTGAGCTCATACAGGCAGCCAGGGGAGCTCCATTCCTGAAGCAGATAGAGCAACACAAGCAACTAGGAGAGGGGGAATAACCAGACACACATAGATCAGGATGTGAATTTATAAGTGTCCTGCAGTGATGTGTAAAAAATGTAGAAACATGTGCCCACAGTGTAGAAACAGTACGCCAGAAGCTAGATGAATCAGTGCAGGATCATTTCACAAAACTGCAGATTGCATTTGATGACCAGGGTCATAACCTAGATTTGCCAAGCGATAGAGTTCTCTTCAGAACCTGTTTTATAAATAGCTTACAAAATACCCTTAGAGAGGAACTATTGCAGTTGAGGCCTGAGTGCTTCCAAGTGGAAGTACAGCAAACTCTCATTGTACTAACATGGATTGAGGAACAACAGAAAAAAAGAAAAAGGCACAAACTTCTGTGATTCTGCTAAAAGAAACAGGAGTAGAGAAAGAAAGGTTCTAAACCTAAAAAGTGTTACAGGTGTGTTGTGGAAAGTCACTATGTAAGAAATTACTCTCGGTCCATCACATGGACTAGGCAGCATCAACAGCAGTCACAATAGGAGGTAGGCATCCCTGTATTCAACCCTGTTCCTATTGCTGGTACCTCCTAAATCTGCATCTTCTACATGCATAGAAGTAGTGATGCCATGGGGAGATGGCATGGAAGCCTTAGTGTATTCAGGGACAAGCTGTTCCATATTGACAATGAGGACAATTCCAATAGATTGCATGTCCTGAAAAACAGTACCTGGGAGATTTTTAGTTTCAGATAGGTGCCCTACTATTTTGATAGGAACAGATCTTTTAAGGTCAATACAAGCTGTCCTACAATACACTCCTGAGTGACAGGTCATGGTGACCAGTCCTCTCTGATAAAAATCTAAATTACATATGTGCTGTAATGTATGGAGATCTACATAACTTACAAGAGCTTACTGATATAACCAATTACTTCCCACAGTGCCTCATGTTTCTGAGCAAGAGCAAAACAGATGTTCTTAGAATGCCAGTAGCTCCAATAAAGGTGGAGAGTCTAGAAAGAGGAACAGAGGAATGGTTAAAACAATATCTGCTGAGTATCTCTCAGCTTCAAAGTCATGAGGTACAAACCAAAGAATACTTAGAAATGGGAGTTATCAGAAAATGTGTATCCCCCTACAATATGCTCCTATTCTCAATAAAAAAGATATATAATAAATGGCAACCAGTGGTTTACAAAATGGTACATGACCTGCATGATATAAATGACATCATTGTCTCTGAAGTACCTATCCCTTACATACTCCTATCGCAAATTCCAAATGGTTACCGTTTTAGCGAATACTTTCTTCTCCTTCTCCATAGATGAGGAGATTCAGTCGCTGTATACATTCACATATGATCAACAGCAATATTGATGGACTTGCCTTTCCCAAGTGGCAAAGAATTTGGCAAATTAATATAATCGTGCTCTGGCCCAAGTCCTGCAGTTTTGCCCCTAGCAAATGAAAAAAAACACTCTTTTGTAGTATGATGATGATATCTTGCTTTGTTGTTAGTCACATGCAGCCTGTAAAGAAGACAGTATCCCTCTCATGCTATATCTTGCTGAAAACAGCTGTAAAGCCTCAAAAGACAAATTACAATTTTCTCTAAACACAGTGACATTTCTGGAACATTGTATTTCACAAAGTATCAAACAGTTGTCTCATGAAAGACAGACTCCTCTACTTAAAATGCTAAATAGCTTCATGCATTTTTGGGCCTGGTTGGGTATTGCAGGGAATAGATACCATCAGCATCTGCCTTTAACCACTTCCATACCAGATGCTTTACCCCCCTTCCAGACAAGACACATTTTCGGGTTTTTTGTATGTGCGGTTTTGAGGGCTATAACATTTTTATCATTTGCGTTATTCAACTAATTTCTGCGTCTTTTTTCAGTGACACATCGGGCTTTATTTTTATGTTGTTTTTATTTTTCCATGTGTTTTCATTTTTTTTGTATCCGGGAAAATATAAACAAAAGAGGAGGGAAAACGTATCCGTTTTTCACATTTCATTTTTTTTTTTTATTTAATAACACAAAGTGCTACTAAAAAACTTTTTAAAATAGTTTTTCCACTCCGTTACGGTAATTTTAATTTTTTATGGTGTCGTCGGGGGTGGGGTTATAACATGTAATAAGGGCGTGTTATTGGCGTATTATTCTATTTTTTTTTTATTATTATTTTATTTACATTTTTTTTTTTTTACTTTTCTATTACATAAGGACATAATACACCTTTGGGGACTTCTTATCACTGGTTTTTTAGTTGGGGAGGCTGATTTCCCCTGTAACTGGGCTGGTACATTTAGTCCCAGTTACAGGAGGGATGCAGCCTCCTGCACGTTACTTACACAATACTATAGAGTTGATCTGGGTCCTGTTGGACCTAGCAGCTCTTGCAGATGATGCACCCGGTAGATCATATGACCGCCGGGTCAGAGGGCGGCTGCATGATGGCGGTGTCCATAGCTCTGTATACATAGTGATCGTGAAGGCAGGGAAGGTAATAAACCTTCTGTCTTCTCTCTGGGAGCTCCGGCTGAAGTTACAGCCGGCTCCCAGTTTCAGTAGCTGCCTGATCTCGTGCAGCTGCTGATTTCTGCTTGGACATACTGGTACGTCCTTGCAGAAATAGACAACCACCACTTGTCCGTATATACTCTATGGGCGGTATGGAAGTGGTTAAGTAACTCCTCTATGATGCTTTGAGCAACCAACCATTCTCTTTAACTCCTAAGAAGATTGCAGCCATAAATAATCTCAAAGCTGCATAATATCTACGCCTAAACTAGGCATGCCAAACTACAGCAGACCCTTCTTTTTTTTCTGCCATGAGACACAGGGACATGCCCAGGGAGTTCACTCAACTGGAGGAAAGCAAGGACGGATTGGGTGCTACTCAGGTTTACTGGATCCTGTCATAAGAGGCTTACCCTCATTTATCCAAGCAGTCTTAGACTATCCTTTTGTTCACACCAAGCACATGTCAACTTCACATCTTACCAAAGATGAAAAGAATTTCCTCACTCCTTCTAATCTTACCACCAAGTGCTGCTCAGTGTTGAACACAGTGGAAAACTTTTGAAAGGGAGATAGCAAGAAGCGCAGATCATCAAAAACTTCCAAGGCATTTAATCCCACAATGCATCAGGGTCAGCATGACTGTTTGGAACTAATGAAAATAGACAATGTATATAAAGACCCTATCTGTAATGCAGACTTTGAGCTTTTTGTAAATGTTTCCAGATATTGCCAGGTTGGAACATACAGGACGGGGTATGCTTTCATGACACGGACTGTGGTAATAAAAAAAGGGACCACTCCCTCCATGTCAGCACAGGAGGTGGAGCTGAAGGCACTTGTTGAGGCGTGCAAGCTGGCTGAGGGTAAGACAGCTAACATCTACACTGATTCCAGGAGAAAGAAAAATGGAAGGAAAAAGGTGCTGTCCAATAGGAGAATTATCTGTGGAAAGAAGGTAAAAAACTGTGCCTGCCCAGAGCCCTGTACTTAGTGATGGTCCAACTAGCGCTCATGGCTCTATGCATGTGTCTAGGGAAGGAATGGGTGATACAGTGTTTGCCAAAAACAAAATCAAAATTACACTAATAAAATATAACTGTTAATAGATATTGTTAAAAAAAACTACCAGTTGGTAGTAAACAAATGAATTTGTAATATTTATTAAAAGTTATATATTTTTTTATATTTTATTAGTGTAATTTTGATTTGTTTTTGGTTTACTCCTGGTATTACACTTTACAATTATATCTCTTTGTGATACAGTGTTTGCATGGTGGTTGATCCCTGGACTCAGCAATGCTGCTACCAGATTTGTACAAGGTTGCATAATTTGTGCTTGTGCCAGTTGCAAGGAGGGATACTTCCAAAACCACTTACCTATTTCAATTACTTAAAATAGATGTTATAGAAATTAAGATTAGCCTTCATTAATTGGTATTATATTGATTCATATTAAAGTGTTATTAATAATAGTGACATGATTTTCTTTTGTCTTACTTGAAACTTCTGTTTTAGAGATTCTGTGATAATTCAGCTTTTTCTAAATTTAATATAAAAAGATTAATACACTGGCTAGACTCATAAGTAAGCTAACTGAAATTCCACAAATCTAAACTTGTGATCTGAGACATACAAGTAGGTACAGTGGCTTAACAATCGCAGTTGCAGGGGATGTGGCCACGACCGGGCCCAGAGATATATGGGGCCCGCGGCCAGCTGGAGATAGCTGAGGCCCCCACCACCATGATATCAGTGGGGGAAAGCCTGGTTCCACGACCGCTATACATATTGTTAATGGAAATGGGCCCGGTGACATGCAATAGATGCCAGCCCAGGGGAGGTTACTTCTGACGGGAGGTGGGAGGTGGCTTCTGACGATTCAGGCATCCTCTCTTCCAGACTATGACTAAGGTAATGGCGTCAGCGCAACCCATGTGATCACTGAGGCCCAATCACTGCCCCCAGCAGTGATGTCTGGGGTGCGTCAGCTCAGTAACAGACAGAAGAGGACCAAGGAAGATGCTGAAGAGAGCCGGATGGAGCAAAGATTCCAGGAGAGGTAAGACAAGGTGAGTATAAGTGTTTGTTATTTTTAATCACTTCCCCTGAGGCACTACTTATTATACTTTGGGGTCTGAGGAGACCCCCAGAGTATAATAATAGGTCCAAACGTCACAAATATTCATTGAATTTCGTGGGGCTCACCTGAAGTGGCTCTTGGGAGCATTTTATACTGTGTGGGGCCACTGTGGCGTGCATATTATACTGTGTGGGGGCCACTTTGGAGCATATTATACTGTGTGTGGGCCACTGTGGAGCATATAATACTGTTCAGGGGAAATTGTGTATATTATATTATACTATTACAGGCTGTAATAACATTGCATGGTGATTATAAAACAGATACTGTGCAATGTAAATAGTGAAGGAGTCACGCTTTCGCAAAAGTACCACAGTATCTGAAACAGTTGATCAGCAGGGGCCCTGGTTGTTGGATCCACACTAATCTCTTACATCACTTAGACTGTTAGGACCCTGCAGATCAGCTGTTTCCCACAGCACTCATCTCCTAGTATTGTTTACATACTGGGTTCTGTGCTGCTCACTCACCGTATTCTTGATAACTGCAGTTGGGGGTACTAAAGTTGTATCCCTTTCAAGATATGAGATACACTTGCAGCACCCATAACCATCACTATCAAGAATACTCTGTAGTGAAGTATGCACTGGGGCCCACAAGACTTTAGTTACTCCACTGATTAGGTACCCAGTAAATATATGGAAAATGCAGAGATATACTTTATCACACTGGCTACTAACTAAAAAACAACCCATTGACAATATATTTACATGTCATTTAAATATGAATGTGATTGGTTAATCAGATATCATGCTTGTAAGAGGCGTGGCTTTAGCTTTTCAATAAATGATTAGTTGTCAGACTGAAAACTTTGAGATAACTCCATTGACTACTCCTCTGTGTTGGTGTGTTTGTTGCCCTCCAGCTGGTTACATAGAAACTCCTACAGAGGAAGTTCAAACTGTAACTTGATAGACAAAATAGTTAAGTCCATTTGGGACTTAGCAAATTTTGCAGCAACACTCCTATAAAGGGATAATCGGTAGAATAATCCAGGTTCTCTTCTGGCTCCTGTTAGGGGGCAAAGGTTAACTTCTCTCTGTCTGGAGTCTGTGGTTTGGGAGGGGTTTTCTCCTGAGGTTCTGCCCCACCCTCTTGTGTTCTATATAAGCTAGGGCTTTGCCCCAGTCCTTTGCTGGTTATACTTCTGTGATCAGCTATTCCTGTGACCATCAGTTCTACTGTTTGGTTCTGTTACTTTGCTTAGTCTCTTGCCTACCGTGAGTGTGTCTGTGTTTTGGGGTTTGTTGGTGTGTGTCTACGGTGTCCCTGATTTTCTGCTAGGGCGAATTCCGAGGGTCTCTATTTACGTATCCTTATCAGAGGAAAACTCTGGCGGTAGGCAGGTGTTCTTAGGGTGAGTGATAGGGATAGTTACCCCGCATTCATCCACCTGTCTATTATGCTTTGCAATTCATTTATTTTGTCTGCTTGTGTTTATTTTATATGCCTAAATAAAACAGTTTTGTTTCATACGTTTGGTACTATTCTGTTCTGAGACAGACATAACAGCTCCCCAGTGCTGTTCTCATGATCATAGAATCCTTTCCATATCAGAAAAATTTCTAGCTTTTTCAGCTGGCAGGCCAGACACACTGACAGCGTGCAACAGATTTTTCTTGAAATTATGCAATTGTCACTCCTTGGTGTTGTATCTACTTTCAAGGGATAATTTTTGGTGGCTTTTTTTTTTATAAACTCAATTCCTTATCACAGCTGATAGTGTGCCACAATTTTTTCATCAAATTCTGTAGTTTCTACTTGTCACTGCCACACAATTGCCATAATAACAGCAAAATAAAACAAACAAAAAAAAAAACACCATTGTTTCTTTCAATACCAAAGCCATGTTGGTGTGAAATTCTACTCCAACAAAGGGATGATTTTTGTTGATTTTTTTATTTTTTTTTTTGGAAAGTCACTTAGAACACAGCCACATTTTTTTCTCCAAAATAACAAGCCTGTTGCATTTACAAGTCCACAAAATGGGCTAAGTTTTATATTATCCCATTGCTTTTTTCACTATAACCGCGATGTGTGTATAAAAAAACTCAGACAAGCATCTTCCCCCAAAACAGGCTAATTTTTGGAGCATTTTAAATGTTAAAAAGCATAAAATAAAGTGTCAGCTCAGTTCATGATTAAACTAGCTGTTACATCCGCACCTGTTCGAACTTCTGCGCCATCCAGCTGCATGCTGGTTCGGCTGTAATTCTTTCCTTTGGATTTTTCTTGTATTGTCTGAACACTGCCTTATTCTCTCACCTCCCTAATTGATATTCCACCACACCCATCTCCTTTACCTTCGTTTCTCTCTGCTCCACTAATAATTAATTTTAGCCTTACCTATGTGATTGACAGCCTATCCTCTTATCAAGTCTGGGGCAGGTTCTTCCTTCCTATTTATTGTTTGCTCACATTCACATTGGCACTTGCTATTGCCTCGTGCATACTGGCTATTACTCCTTGCACTGATTTAGTGGGAATGGGAATTTTTTTCTTCACCCCCCCTTCCCCCCACCTTTTCTGAGCAATCAGTGCAGTTAAGCTCTCTATTGTCAGGTGGATTGTTATGGGATATAGTAGACAGACAGGGACTGCCCACCTGACAGTAGAGAGCATAACTGTGATGAAAATAACATAAATATCTGCTTGGGAATTATAGTAGTATATAGTGGTACTGCTGGTCTCCAAATAATATTGCTCCTCCCACCAAAATTAATTTTGGGTCAGGGCAAAATTAATGAAGCCATTCAGGAACTCAGTTTCTTTTGTAACAATGGTCACATCTTTTCATAGAAAATCATAGACTGTGCCCACCCCTTTGAAATGAGGGATCCTGTTTAGTATTATTTTATTGGAGTTTTAATATACAGGAAGGAAAAACACAGAAGAGCAGGATATAGTAACCTGGGGGTCCTGATGCTGAAGGATCATCCATAAATTCAAGAACTAATATCACACAGATAGATAATATAAAAAATAAACTGCTATCAATGGCTTCCATATCCTGAAACCAGGTTAGGAAAAAGAAGAGGAAAAAGAAAAAACAATAAAAATAACATTAAAGGAGAGAACAGATGAAATCTAAAGTTTAATAAGTGTAATTGGATATGAAACAGTGTCTTGGAACATGGGGGGAAATTACACTGCTGGTAAATATGTGAAGTAGAGATGAAAGGAAGATATTGAATTAAGTAGAGTGGTTAAATGCCACCCAGGGTTGCCAGTTTTTATATGTCTTATCTGAGGTTAGATTAAGCTCAGTCATTGATTATTTCATATGATAAATGTAGAACAATTCCAGTCTTAGAACATAGGGGTTATTGTGCTTTTCTAGAATCTGGAGATTATTGTACAGGCAACTATTTGCATAAAAAAGGTCAATGTATGCTGAACTTTCCTAAAGTTGCTTAGGACTATGGATAGTAAACGAGGGGCTGGGTTATCTCCAAGCTAGGTATCAGTAATGTAATAATAATAATAATAATAATAATAATAATAATAAATTTTATTTATATAGTGCCAACATACTCCGCAGCACTGTACAATTTGTAGGATTCAAGTACTGACAAAAAAGATACATTACAAAGAAATAGTCAATTCACATATACTGGGACTGAGGGCCCTGCTCGCAAGAGCTTACAATCTATGAGGTAGAGGGGGTGACACAAGAGGTAGCAGGGGCGGCAACAGATGTAGCATTGTTTATACAATGGTCAGACAATTCTGTAATAGAGGTTACTGTCATTACACATATATAAGCTGTATGAGCCATCACCAGTCATGTCCTTTAACGTGCAGATGGTGCCTGGACATATAAAGTTAGTCTGATACGGCATCATATCCTGTGAGGTAATGTTGGAGCATAAACAGAGGAGGGTACGTTTTAGGGATTCTAACTACAGAAGGGTTTACATTAGGAGTTGTGATAGGCCTGTCTGAAAAGATATGTCTTTAGTTTACGCTTTCAGAGAAGTGGTGCAACTCGGGAGAAGTCTTGTATATGAGCATGGGAGGTTCTGATAATAGAGGATGTTAGTCTTAGGTCATTGAGTGAACAGAGAGCACGGGTTGTGCGATAGACAGAGATGAGGGAGGAAATGTAGGGAGGTGCAGCATTATGGAGCGCCTTGTGAATGAGGGTGATAAGTTTATATTGTATTCTGTATTGAATAGGCAGCCAATATAGTGACCGGCACAGACCGGAGGCATCGCTGTAGCGTCTAGATTGATAAATGAGCCTGGCCGCTGCATTCAGAATAGATTGTGGAGATACAGTTGTCGGGGCCAAGTCCCCCTGGGATGGATGTCACCGTAATCCTAATTAAATAAATAACCAGTTTCGAGCGCTCGGGAAACAAGACGTACACAGGTATCGTGTATGAACCGTTTCTACTTTATTACGTAGTTCAATACAGTTTTAAAAGCAAGCTCAATTACATAACAGTCATGTGATCAATATACATATATGGTCTTTCCAGTTCCGTTATCACACAAATTTGTTCATTTACCCATCACCCCAGATGTTTTCATTTTCACCTTATCTAAATGTCCTCCCAAGACTACTAGTTCTGCTGAAATCGGCAGAACTGTTGATATCTCCCCCAGACTCCAAGTCTGTCCTTATCAACTACGCAGTCTTGTTTACAGAACATTCCACCCTCTTGTGCTTTCTGTATACTGTGATATAGAATATAGTGCAAGTTATGTTTTAACCCTTACAATTCCCCCATTTTAGGACTTTATTTTTAATCAGTATTCAATGAATACATTCACACTATCTGTGTGCCATCTGTGATGGATTCTCCATTGAAAATGTTAAAAATAATGATCCTACCTTACATACTGAGTATTGTCCCTCATGAGATTGCATAGTGAAGGAATACATTGGATACAACAACATCCTAATATCCTAATACCATAAAAATGATTACACAAAGGATTATACCTACGATTTGTCGAAGGTATCCCAAGTCAGGTAGGAAAGCTAACAGCCAGTCCCACCATCCTTGGTTGACATCTTGTTTAATATGTGTTACCATTTCCTGCAACTGTTTCAACTTATCATGCACATCTTCTGAATGGTCAGACAAATTAAAACAGCACATTCCCGCAAAAGTGTTGCACCCATAACCATGTTTAAGCAGTAAATAATCTATAGCCGCTCTATTCTGCAATATTGCTTTTTTATGTGATTGCAAATCTAATACAACATCTTAAATGATAGCGCTAGTAGTGTTTATATTCTTTACCATAAAGCAAGCAATACGTGATATTATCTTAGCATTATATACAGACAAACCTGGTACTCCTACCAGTGACACAGCTAGGCTTATGTATTCTGCTTTCGATAAGAGTTTCACATCATAATTACAATCCTCAGGCAGTGGGATAGTACTTCTTTTGTGTAATATATGTACATGCGATTTCTGTTTTGGGCGCACTTCCAAACAATATTTCAAATGGTGACAACCCTGTCCTCCTGTTAGGGGTGGTTCTTACTGAGTAAAGGGCTAAAGATAGACACTCAGGCCAGGGCTTCCCTGTCTCTGCTATCGCTTTTTGGATCTTTAATTTGAGTGTGCCATTCAACCTCTCCACCTTGCCTGAACTCTGAGGATGGTAGGGTGTGTGGAAAGCTTGCTCAATCCCTAGTGCAGACATTATTTCTTTCATTATCTCACCTGTGAAATGTGTACCTCTGTCAGACTCAATCACCTCGGGCACTCCAAACCTGCACACAAGCTCAGACATCAGTTTCTTGGCAGTTGCTTGTGCGGTTGCTTTGCTCACAGGGTAGGCCTCAGGCCATCCTGAAAACAGATCCACACAGACCAATACATACTCCTATGTTCCAGACTTAGGCAACTGTATGTAATCTATCTGTATCCTCTGAAATGGGTACAGGGATTTTGGTGTACACTTGGTGGGTGTTTTAACTACCTGTCCTGGGTTGTGTAGAGCACATATGTGACATGCTTTTACGTGGTTACTAGCAGCTCTTCCAAAACCTGGGGCAAACCATAATTTACCCACTAATGACTCCATGGCATTTCGAGAGGCATGCACCTTACCGTGGGCCAAGCCAGCCATCTGGGGGTAGACTGCTGCGGGCAGACATAATCGATCCCCCATTTTCTACATACCATCACCGTCTGTAGCACCTGCTTTTCTCCATCTTTCAATTTCCACACTGGTGACCTTTGAGTACAGCCCTTTTGGGTCTGCTAGGTCAATGTCCATTTTGCTCACCTGGTTGGGACCCCTTCTCGCCAGTAGTGCTGCAGCCTTGGCTGCTATGTCAGCTCTCTCATTTCCACGGCTTTCAGGGTCCCTTCCTTTTGCGTGAGCTCTGACTTTCACAATTGCCAGCTGCTTTGGGAGCAGTATGGCCTCCATCAGTCGACTTACCACATCTCCATTCTTAATTGGCTTGCCCTGGGCCGTTAGGAAGTTCCTTGCCCTCCATATTGGACCATAATCATGTGCAATGCCAAAAGCATACCTGGAGTCAGTGTATATGTTAGCTGTTCTACCTTTGGCTATCTTACAAGCCTCCATAAGGGCTTTAAGCTCAGCTTCTTGGGCTGACATGTGTGGTGGAAGAGCTTCCTGGAATATGATGTCATGTTCAGTGACTACAGCATACCCTGTAACAAATTTGCCTTCATCTGTCAGATACCTTGAGCCGTCCACAAACATCTCATAATCAGGATTTTGTAACGGCACATCCGTGACGTGGTCAAATCCCACTGTTTCCTGTGACATAAGAGCCACGCAATCATGTTCATGCTGGCTGTCAAACAGTTCTTCTTCAGAGAGGGAATTTAAAAATAACTCATCTTCCACTCCCCCTTTTGAATCATGAACTCCTACAGGAAGAAGAGTTGCAGGATTCAAAGTTAAACAGCGTTGAAAAGAGATGTTTGAGGAGGACTGCAGAGCAAATTCCATTTTGCACTGCCGTGCCAAAGAAAGGTGACGTCTGTCTACCTGTGTGAGGATAGCATGGATGTCATGAGTGTGTCATGGTGTATACACAACCAATAAATGATCTAGGACAATGTCTGAGCTTTTGTCAAGCAATGCTTGTACCGAGAGGACAATCCGCACACAGGAGGATGTCCCCCTGGCTTACAGCATCTAACCATGAGCTGTAATGTGTTGTTGTGTGAGAACTGCAGTTGCGTGCCCTATCATCTCAGTCACGTAGAGCTGAAAAGGTTTCTGATAGTCAGGTAGGCCTAGGGCCGGAGCACTGACTATCTGCAACTTCAGCTGATAAAACGCATCCAAGGCCTCAGGTGTGAGGCTGAATGGCTTTGAGGAGAGGCTATCGTACAGAGGTTGCATGGTCAGAGATGCAGATCTGATCCATGGCCTACAGTAGGATACCAATCCCAAGAAGGTACGTAGCTGAGCATGAGAGGTTGGCACCTGCATGTCTCTCACCACCTTGGTCCTCTCATCTGACAGGTGCTTGGTACCCTGGCCGAGACAGTGTCCCAGGAACACCACTTTTTGTTTGCAAAATTGCAACTTGTCCTTGTTGGCCTTGCAGCCGTTCTGGTAGAGGAAACACAACAGGCTGATGGTTGCCGCTTCACAGGTTGGTTTGTCTGGAGCACAAAGAAGAAGATCGTCAACATATTGTAACAGAACAACATCATCATGTGGAAAATACCAAGTACTCATAATAAGTGTAAGACACCTTGTGAATTGGTTAGGACTGTTTTGCGCCCCTTGTGGTAGTACTGTCCAAGTGTACTGTTTACCCCTGAATGTAAATGAAAACAAATACTGGCAATCGGGGTGTAAAGGCACAGAAAAATATGCATTGGAAAGATCTATACAACTGTACCAGGTGGTACCTGTGGGGACAGCTGACAGCAAGGTGTGTGGGTTAGGTACCACTGGGGTTTCAAGTAGTGTTACTTTATTCAATTCCCTAAGATCATGAACCATACGGTATGTGTCTGGTTCTCCCTTTTTGCCCTTTTTCTTCACTGGGAAAAGAGGAGTGTTTGCTACAGAAGTGCATTCCTTCAATGCCTCTGCTTTCACTAATTCCACTATTGTTACTGCTATGGCATCCTCTTGGGCATGGGTCAGAGGATATTGTTTAATCCTGGGTGGCTGAGCACAAGGTTTCAGGGTTACCATAACAGGGGGTACATCCAATTTACCTAAGTCTGTTTTCCCAGTTGCCCATAATGCTGTTGGCACTTGGGATAACAGTACATTTTCTTCTTCAGTGAGGACAAAAATACAATTTGGTGTACTTAACTCAGCAGATAACAAACATAAAATCTCATGGTTAGTATGTGTGACTTTTACATATGCTTCTCCTGATGAATGCAACATGATGTTACAACCTAATGTTCCCATCACATCTGTACCAAGAATGTTATCTGATGTGTCTGAGACTAAATACCTAGTGAGTATCCTGCAACCCTGAAATGAGGTTTCTACAGGATCAGTTTGATCTAAAGCATCCACCGTTTTAGTGAGAAGTCTTCCATAATAAACTTCCACAGATTCACCTTTCTCTTTTTTAGCAGATACCTTACTTAGGTGATAACAGGCAAGACAATAAATTCACATAACATAGTACAAGACATAATTTCATATGTTTGAGTATGTTCTTGAATATTTTACACATATATATTGTCATTGTACCTTACTTTCCATTTAACCTTAGGCTAACACTTTTATCAAAATATTTTCCCTTTGGGCATAAATAGTCATCATACACAGGCTGCGGACCCCGGAGGCCCAAAGCCAAGTTTCACTTTGTAATAATTGACATGTAACATTACTGGGTAACACAGTATCATGTTCAGCTTGTGATTTTCTGCGTGCGCATCATATCAGATACAACGTCCTTGGAGCTACTTGGCAGTCAATTAATGTTTTGGTTATTCCCTGCAGAACATCTGCAGAGCGCTACAACAGAATACAGGAATACAATTCAAGCAGATAGCAGTTAATACTGACACCAAAATTACATATTACTATTTTTGTACAATTTTCAAATATTTCCCAAACCCCACAGACTTTAGAATTTTCTTCACTGGATTCCAACCAAAAGTTGAACCCCTGTGGAACATCACAATATCCTAGTTTCTTCTTTTTAGGGGACATTTCCTGAAAGCGGATTTAATTTTACAAAAAGCATAAAAGTTGAATCCTGGCATTGATATAAACAGAATGAATATTACAAATACAGGTTGACATATATATATATATATATATATATATATATATATAATACATAATCCAATAAACATCATACCGATGGTGGACAGTTTTTCTCTTTGCACTATATCAGATTCTCTGAGTATTTTGTTAAAGTAGGTAATATTTCATACAGAACTGGGAGATAAGATGGGTTATATTAAACAATAATACTGAGAAGGGTAATGTCTCCCTTCAAGCCTGATTCTCGGAGTGAGGTGGGGGTGATTCATTATTTCCTGAACTATCACCCCTTATCCTATTCTATTGCTTCCTTCTATCAGGGCATAAATGCCTCTTTGCAACTTTTTGTCCTGAATCAATCCCGCATGATCTAATCTCCACTGATCCCAAAATCTACTGTCTACCAACCCAGTTTTGTGTATTCCTGCTCTTTTTAGGATTTTCTTTACCTGTGCGACTACTTCTTTCCCTTCCCCTATCTCTATTAGTTCACATGGGGTGTACCATATCTTAGATGGTCCCTTCCCCATCTTGGCTGGTAGCTAATCAGCCGATGAGTCTCTCACTCCTCTAGGGCAACCTTTGAGACAATAGAGGGTCACTTATGACTACTTAGTGAGAACTCCCAGACAGACTCTTCTGTCTTCTATGAACTACTCTACTTGTGCAAGTTCAGGAGTAGTGCTCAGGGCAATGCCTCAATTGGCTTCCACAGGCTCAACTTTCTGCCTGTGTCCCCTTACCAAAACACTCCCAAATCACTACACGCACTTCTTCGCGCGGATTCTACTAAGTCCTTCGTGCTACTACTCAGGTCCCATTCGACCTTGACCGTCCAGACACGGCTGGAGGCTAGTTTTCCAAAACAAGGACTTTTCAATCACTCTGTGCTTCTCAGTTCGGAACCTTGTCCGCAACTCTAAACTCTAGGGGTTAAGAATAGAGAACTTTTCCCATTCTTTGCAGCCTTATATATCTTATAACACAGGTAACATGCCTTCTCAGTAGACAGGTAAACAGGTAAGACAAAAAGCAAAGAAAACAATTTCCATATCATTTACAGGTGACATGTCCCTTTTAGGTTCTTCCGTACTATACAATTGGCATCGAGATGTCATATAAGCATGCAGCAGCTTACCTCACTCATCGATACAGAGAATAGACACACAGGAACCTCAGATATACTAATTGGCAAGATCAAAGGCTTACCTTCACAGTACTGTTTTTATCTATCTGAGGTCCTCTGGTCCCGTCCTCAAGTCGATCGGTGAGTGGGTTGGCACTCTATCGGCTGCACATCAGACGATCTCGAGGCCCCACGTTGGGCGCCAATTTCTGTCGGGGGGCAAGTCCCCCTGGGATGGATGTCACCGTAATCCTAATTAAATAAATAACCAGTTTCGAGCGCTCGGGAAACAAGATGTACACAGGTATCGTGTATGAACCGTTTCTACTTTATTACGTAGTTCAATACAGTTTTAAAAGCAAGCTCAATTACATAACAGTCATGTGATCAATATACATATATGGTCTTTCCAGTTCCGTTATCACACAAATTTGTTCATTTACCCATCACCCCAGATGTTTTCATTTTCACCTTATCTAAATGTCCTCCCAAGACTACTAGTTCTGCTGAAATCGGCAGAACTGTTGATATCTCCCCCAGACTCCAAGTCTGTCCTTATCAACTACGCAGTCTTGTTTACAGAACATTCCACCCTCTTGTGCTTTCTGTATACTGTGATATAGAATATAGTGCAAGTTATGTTTTAACCCTTACACAGTAGTCAAGGCGAGAGTGAATCAGGGCAACATTAAATGTCTTTAGTGTATTTGTGGTAAGCAAAGGACGGATTCTGGAGATGTTTTTGCGGTGTAGATGAGTGATTGGATATGTGGGGTGAAGGAAAGGTCTGAGTCAAACAGTGACCTTGTGTATGAGCTCAAGTATTTCAGCCCAAAGTCGGAGGACATTCCCAACACAAGTGTGACTTAGTGCCCTCAATTTGACCATACTGTAGCACCTCATGAGAATCTTATAGTTATTTTCTTGAGCCTTGCAGGAGATGGATAATTTATGACAATGATGAAAGGCTGTGTTTCATTTGTCTGGTGGTTAGGAAATGCCCATTTCTCTCTCCAATCCTGTAACAAAGGTTGTCAGTGAGCCCTGGGAAAGTTTAGTATTTGTTTATATATGGTTGAAATAGCCCAGTAGATAGGAGTGGTAAACGTGCATATATTTTCAAAAAGGGACAGTGAATGATGTAAGTTCAGCTTTCTTTTTGCAAGAAAAGAGCTGTATTGTGATAATAAGATTTATTCCCATCTAGGTGTAGTGGTTCAATTTGAGGTGGATACTAGGTCCTCTTAGGCAATTAGAGTGTCATGAGCTAAAAACTGAGAAAAGTAGATAGGACTGGGTTATGTTTTGAGTGTCAGGAATGAGAACGTAGGGGGGAAGTCTAGGTTGCCCGAAACCGGAGTAAAGGGTCCATCGTTAATGAAGAGCGGTCTACATACTCAAGAAAAAAGCACTGATTGTGTTGTGTGTAAAAAACACTACACAGATATCCTGAAAATATACACTAATGTGGGGTAACACCCCCCTGCAACTCCTATCTGCAATAAACAGGCTCCTGGTACAATGGTATATAGACACTCACTCACATATATAAATACACGCTCTACAAATAGCATATACAAAATGTTACATCAAAATACTAAGTCATATAATGCCATGCCCAGATGACCCTATGGTGAGGTAAGGAAAAAACCCATGCATATCGCCTCACCAGCTTTCTCAGGGGTAATGAGGTTTTACATGGTCCCCATCTAATATATAAAAATATCACCTGATGTAAATTTATTAATCAGTCAATACGGGGGAAGGGGGAAAATAGTAGGCGGAAAAGTCACGTACAAAAAGACACACACTGCTGCACACCGCATCCCGCATGCAGAACACTAATGGCAGTCCACAACAAGTGTCTGATTCAGGCGTGTCATCCCTTTCACGCATGTGCACTATAGCTTCTTATGCATGTTGTATAGTGAAATTAATTGTTTAATTGTCGGCACTTCTATTGAAGCCTGCAAATACCAGCCTGCAATGGAAGTCAATGGTAGACATGCCTGGGAGCCTTCAATAGGCTCCTGGCTGTCATGCCAATGGGATGACGGTCCTGGATCTTGCTCCAGTTGCTGGCAATCCTCAGCAAAATGGCGCCTCTGTTAGCTTTGACTGAGGTGCTATGGCTGGTTAATGCCCATGATCAGTGCAGACACTGATCGCGGGTATTAGAGCTGGGTCAGACCCGGTGGCTATGGTGGATGCTCAGCTCCTGAGCGGCCGTCATATTTAAATACCTGACATCCACCGTACTATTACAGCAGATGTCAGGAAGGGGTTAATTGGGGTTATAGGATGAAGCAATGACGGTGTTTGTTTTATTTTATTGTTATTATGCCAATAGAGTGACAGTGTCAAGTTGCACTGGCAAATATACAATTTGAAGAAACATTTGTGGCACATTGTCAGCGTGCCTGCCATTTGAAAAGTGAAATGATAAAAAAATCATAATACTAAAAAAGCCACCAAAAATTGTCTCTTTAGGGAAGCAGATACAGAACCAGTGAGTGACAATTACAGAATTTGAAGACAAATTTGTGACACATTATCAGTGTTCCTGACCTGCCAGCTGAAAAAGCTAGAATATACTCTAAAATAGAAATGATTCTATTTCCATGAGAACAACACTGTATTATCCTTCTGATTATCCCTGGATTGGAGCAAATGCCACATCAATATTGTGTTGGCGGATTGACAATTTACAAGAGGCCCACATGGCAATATCAAGCAGGGATAGCTTTACTAGAGAAATAATGGCTCCTAGGTAATCACCATCAAGATTGTATGCATGCCATCACTTGGCAAAACACATTAGATTCCATTAAGTGGCATGGAAGCGACTGCATGTCTAATAACTTAGCCTGGTGCGAGTTAAAGTTGCAAACCAGCCAGATGACTGCGCGCAGATTGCTGTACACACTGGACTGCTGGTTTACTTGACACACATTGCTTTACAGATGATGACTGACGTTGGTGTGGAGGAGGAGGAAGAGAAGCAGACGGAGATGATAATGATAACGATGATCACCTTGTGCCTGGTGTGGATGTGGCATACCTACAAAGAAGATCATGGGGAAAAGGAATAGAATAAGTCTTGTTCATTTGGTGCCATTGCCAATTCTAATTTGCCAAATGAGCTGGTGATGCCATTTCATGAGAGTACGAAGTGACCTAGTTCATACACATGTGCCTGCATGCCCATGGCTAATTGTCTGCTTGCAGATCTTGAACCTTGCCATCAATTTGTCATTTGGTAATGTGCAAAAAATTGCCATACGGGAGATGACTGCACGTAGTTTCTGCCGCCAAAACTAGCAGCAGTGGAAAAGTGTCTGCCAGTGCCACCACAAGCCGAGCTTGTATTTGACCTAGCCCAGGAGGGTCTTTTTGATGTTGGTTCTGCATGTTGGATGGAAGTCTTACTATTGCAGCTGCCACCACTCTGATGTCTCCATGTCAACCTGACCTGGTCTTATGTGCAATAGATTCAATAATTTCATCATCTTCCTCACTTTTTCTGACTCATCAAAGCAATTGGATTGGAATGTCCACCAGATCTGCCTGCAGTGTCTCGTAAAATGGACGCCCCTGGCAACATATGTGCCAGTCTATTCTGGGGTGAGATACTACCTCGTACGTATCTTTTTAAGTTGTTCTAGGTGACCTTCACATCTAGACGTACGCAGGGTCCATTCACATGCCTTCCACCAGGATGTCTGCGGAATCTCCTCACCCAAATCTCTCTCCCATTAAGCATATATGGCAATTTGCAATGGGGTTCAAAAATATTAAGAGCTTTAGAAGCAATAGGCAGGCCTTTTACAAACAGTGGAGAGCCTAATATATATTTTTTGCAGACACATGTAGACACGTTCGAACTTGCAAGTATTGACAAAACAAGGTTTTAGGTAAGTTGAAAAAAAAAGAAAAGTCCAAAAAAGATCCAAAGTCCAAACTGTGTTTCTTGGTATAATTGATCTAAAGTCTCTAGATTACACTGAGACCACCCCTGTAGGCCTATATGAGGAATGATACTGTAAGCTACTCAGAATTATATGTTTCATAGGGATTTATAGCTTTGAAGGAGAGGAAATTAAATCCCTCAAAATTCAGCAGCTAGCAGCTGTCATAGTATATAGGGATAGCGGTAAAGCAGTAGGTTTTAAATAGTCCTCCTCTAATAGAGATCTTGTTGATCCAAAAGCTCTTTGAAATTTTTTTAAGATTAGGGATTCCCTTACTTCCCTTTTCAGACAGGTTGTATAACACTGTGCTGGCCACCCTAGGTGGTCTATTTACCCATTTGAAGCTATTCACCACCTGCTGTAATTTACACTGTGTTCCATTATGGAACTCTATTGGGACGGATCTCATAACATCTAAAATTTTTGGTAGGTACAATATCTTAAAAACTTGTATTGTATTCCTGCCACCTAAGAGAGTATCATAGGAGATACCCATTCTAGATCCTTTTTTATAGCTGTAAGTATTTTATTTATGTTTGTCTCTACCAATAATTCATTAGGGAACATCAAATCAATTCCCAGATATGGTATACTCTCTTATACACACTAAAAGATACTGACATTTCAAGTGACTTAATGTCACCTCCGGTAGGAACAAGGGTAGAATGAGGGTTTTAGATACATTAAACTTATAATAAGAATCATTGGGAAACAACTGAAACTCATAATGGAGTTAAGGGAAACCTCTGGTTGAGTACAAATGATGATAACATCATCAGAGTACAATCCAATACAATCTCACCCCAGTCCAATTTGAATCCCTGAGTTCTTATGAGTTCCGCCTGGAGTTCCATCAGCAACGAAAAGATCACAGGAGAAAGTGGACACTCCTAGCAGGTACCATTATTTGTAGACAATGTGGAGGACATGAATCCAGATGCCAGCACTATTGCATTAGGGATCACATATACAAGTGCATCTCAATAAATTTGAATATTTTTGAAACGTTCATTCATTTCAGTAATTCAGTAATTCAACTCATAATCATCAGTCGTCCATGATTGTATGGCCTACTGAACCAGACTGAGGGACCATTTAAAGGCTTAGGAAACCTTGGCAGGTGACACACTGAATTTACAATACTGAACTTTTTCACAATATTCTAATTTTCTTAGAATTGGTGTTTTTGCACTCAAAATCTCACGATACATGGCCCCATTCATTATTTCATGTACACGGATAATTCGTTTTGGTCCCTTTACAGAGAAACAGCCCCAAAGCATGATGTTGCCACCCCAATGCTTCACAGTAGGTATGGTGTTCTTTGGATGCAACTCAACATTCACTCTCCTCCAAACACGACGAGTTGTGTTTCTACCAAACAGTTCTACTTTGGTTTCATCTGACCATATGACATTCTACCAATACTCTTCTGGAACATCCAAATGCTCTCTAGCAAACTTTAGACGGGCCCGGATATGTACTGGCTTAAGCAGGGGGACACGTCTGACACTGCGGGATCTGAGTCCCTGGTGGCATAGTGTGTTACTGATGGTAGCCTTTGTTACGTTAGTCCCAGCTTTCTTCAGGTCAATTACTAGGTCCCCCCATGTGGTTCTGGGATTTTTGCTCACCGTTCTTGTGATCATTTTGATCCCACAGGGTGAGATCTTGCGTGGAGCCCCTGATGGAGAAGAGATTATCAGTGATCTTGTATGTCTTCCATTTTCTAATTATTGCTCCCACAGTTGATTTCTTCACATCAAGCTGCTTGCCTCCACCATAGTGGAGTTTGGAGTGTGACTGTTTGAAGTTGTGGACAGGTGTCTTTTATACTGATAACAATTTCAAACAGGTGCCATTACTACAGGTAATGAGTGGAGGACAGAGGAGCCTCTTAAAGAAGAAGTTACAGGTCTGTGAGAGCCAGTAACCTTGCTTGTTTGTAGGTGACCAAATACTTATTTTCCACCATAATTTGCAAATAAATTCTTAAAAAATCAGACAATGTGATTTTCTAGATGTGTTTTCTTATTTTGTCTCTCATAGTTAAGGTCTACCTATGATGTCAATTACAGGCCGGCCTCATCTTTTTAAGTGGGAGAACTTGCACAATTGGTAGCTGACTAAATACTTTTTTTCCCCACTGTATATCAAATTTGGTCTAAACCTTACTTTGGGTGGTGGCATCACCAGGTCTCTATAAGAAGACTCCATGACTCAAACAAGGACATCCTGTAGGTTGAAAACAGTTGGGAAGCTATGGAAGAGTCCACGTAAGGCTGAGGTCCCAGAATTTGCTGTGTTTATATTAAGCCAAAGCCAAGAATTGCTACAAAAGGAATGGAACAAATATAGGAAGTACTTAACCTTCTTCCTTCTGCTCAATCCACTCCTGTCTTTGGATCAAAAAAACGCAGCAAAATCTGCAACAAAAAAAGCTGCATTTCTCCAATGTGGGATTTTAGACTTAATGAGTAATTCTCAGGACATTCATCAGGCTAAGGAGTCTCAGGTTTCTCGGTTCTGCCTTGGAGTGGCATGCTGCCTGCATTGTTCTCTCTGGGGTCTAGGTGAGTTTGGACAGATACTATCTTTTGTACTGTATCTCTGATGGGCACTTGATGAGCTTGCATTTTTGAGGCATACCAGGGAATGCTATGCTTCTTAAAACTGAGAGGATCAATTTCAGGAATGATATGAGAGATCCAGAAAAAGTGTTAGCTTTGCACTATCAAAATTTATTCCTCTCCTCTCTCTGGCCTTGGGCATTATTTCATACTTAACACCTTCCCACCACAGGCATTTTTTCGATTTTGTTTTTTTATTTTAGTTTTTGATTACCCGTCTTCCAAACCCAAACGCCATAACCCCATGTGAGGTCTTACTGTTTGCAGGATAAATTGTACATTGTACTTTGTTATATTTAATATTCTGTATGATGTACTGGGAAACTAGAAAAAATTTCACAATGAGGTGCAATTGGAGAAAAACTGCGTTTGTGCAACATTGTTATGAGTTTTGTGTTTATGGCATTCACTGTGCAGGCAAAATGATATGTCTTCTGTATTTTATGGGCTGGTATGATTATGTTCTAGCCCTTGTAAAAAAAAAATTCAAAACTTTGCAAAAAAATTCTTGTAGTCGCCATAGTCTGACATCTGAAAGTTTTTTATATTTCCATGGGGATGCATAAGGCATCTTTTTTTGCTGGTTCATATATACTTTTAGCTATACTATTTTGAGGAATGTCTGGTGTTTTGATCACTTTTTATTTAAATTTTTATGGGGAACAAAATGGTGAAAATACAGTGGTTTGGCCACTTTTGATTTTTTTTTCCCACTACGACATTCACAGTATGGGAAAAATAATTTTATATTTTTGTAGACCCAGCGTTTTCGGACGTGGGGATGTATAATTTGTTTATGTTTGTTTTTGTTTATTTATCTTTATTTTAAATCTAGGGAAAGGGAAGTGATTTGAACTTTTATTTATTTATTTTTTTACATTACAGCAGAGACCAGGTATCTATGCATCTTTAAAGACCCTTTAAAGATGCATCATCTAAAGACATCTTTAAAGGAGATAGAACATTGCTTGAACAGGAATGATTCTCATTCCTTGTGGTCTTGCTGAAGTCAGAGGGATTATAGTGTGCAGTGATGATACCTCAACAGTACATAGAATAACATTTTTGTGCTGTCCAACATGTAATTCAGCCTTTGTGGAATCCTTAATTTAGAATGGCATAGTTTTGACATATTCCTGCAGTAAATAATGCAGTGATTCTCCCAGGTTGACTGTAAGGTATTGTATTCTGAATGCTATGGGTCTGGGAATGGATATGTCGGGTTCCTATGAATTGATAATAAATGACTGAAATTTTTGGTTGAAGTATATGAACTCATATTCTTTTTTTAGTAAGTGTCCCTCTTTACTTGCCTTTATCCACTTTGCTGTTCAACATATTTTAATATTGAGTGGTGGGGTAAGCCTTTAGTTTTCTACAGATTTTTAACTTCATATATGGATTTCTGTCTACTGTGTTGAAGGTGGATGGGTTTTTGAACTGCTGTAATAAAATAGGGATTTTGGTAAGCAAAGTAAATATTTTCCTACTGATCCTGACTGCGTTTTCAATGGATGATATTTCTGTTTGGAAAACTGGATAAACAGTATATTCAGAATATTAGAATATTATAGTTTTATTATGTTGCATATTAAATTTTTATATAGAAAGTCTGTACATAAATACCAATAAATATTGAATAACCAGAAAAAAAAGATTGTTAAAAAAAGAGTGCCACATAAATGTAAAAGCGTGATTGTTATTGCGGAAACTTTCTCACCACTTTCACATATTACGTTGAAATGCTAATCCTCAGCAGTGTTTGATAACAGAAATTGCACATATTATTTTAGGCTCAATGACCTTTCAAATGTTTCATTTGAAATCTTTTATGTACTTTCATTGTAATCTCCAGAGATTTATTACTTATTTAAATGCCTCTTTTAGCCTAAAGCCAAGAAATTCTGCCAAGACTGCATGCTCTTTCCTAATGTAATGATCCTTGAAATTAAAAACATACACACGTGTAGGAGTCGTAAACAATTTTGTGTCGTACATTTAGTATTCTGTTGCAATTCTTTTTATGTAACAAAATTATACTATCGTTTTAAATTGTAAACTAAGGTTAATAGAACTTACATTTATGGCAATTAAATTGCAGTGAATTCTATGCTGGTTCATGAAGAGCTATTTCTTTTACATTAAATGGTCATCGCTACTGTTTAAAGTGATCGTTGGTTTGAGTGCTATGAAATGTAAATGTAAAGATTAATATAATTAGTGCTGACAATGTTTTAATCATCTGTAGTGCTATTTTTTTTTACGTCATCACTACTATATTTGTTTTTAAGTAGAAAAATGAGTTTTGTATAAATTATAGAACATAAATCTTGATTATTTTACATAAAAGAATCATAAAAAATGACTGTTGTATTAAAAGTGTACCTAATATTATTTTTCCATAGTACCATATATAGAAAAAATATGGCACTCACTCGGATTCCTTAAAACTTCAGCCTTCATTCCATATTTACAATAAAACAACAGTGGCAGCAACAGTGCTCCCCATGCCAGCATTTTTTTATTGTAAATATAGAATAAAGACTGAAGTTTTAAGGAATCCCGGTGAGTGACCTTTTTTTTTATATATTGTGCTCTGGACATTCTTTATTTATTCGGATGCTAGCACCATCTAAGGATCTGAGCTATGTCCTCTCTATTTCTATTGTTTATTTGGTGTCAGATTTAGTGGATTTGGAGCTGTGTCCTCTTTTCTATTTCATTTTATTTAATTTCTATTTTGAATTTTTTTTTCACAGATCAGTAACAGTTGCAAATAAGATTTCCAAAATATATTTAAAAGGTATAGCTACAGTGGAGAAAAAAAGTATTTAGTCAGCCACCAATTGTGCAAGTTCTCCCACTTAAAAAGATGAGGCCGGCCTGTAATTGACATCATAGGTAGACCTCAACTATGAGAGACAAAATGAGAAAACAAATCCAGAAAATCACATTGTCTGATTTTTAAAGGATTCATTAGCAAATTATGGTGGAAAATAAGTATTTGGTCAATAACAAAAGTTCATCTCAATACTTTGTTATATATCCTTTGTTGGCAATGACAGAGGTCAAATGTTTTCTGTAAGTATTCACAAGGTTGGCACACACTGCTGGTATGTTGGCCCATTCCTCCATGCAGATCTCCTCTAGATCAGTGATGTTTTGGTGCTGTCGCTGGGCAACACGGACTTTCAACTCCCTCCAAAGGTTTTCTATGGGGTTGAGATCTGGAGACTGGCTAGGCCACTCCGGGACCTTGAAATGCTTCTTACGAAACCACTCCTTTGTTGCCCTGGCGGTGTGCTTGGGATCATTGTCATGCTGAAAGACCCAGTAAAGTTTCATCTTCAATGCCCTTGCTGATGGAAGGAGGTTTGCACTCAAAATCTCACGATACATGGCCCCATTCATTCTTTCATGTACACGGATCAGTTGTCCTAGTCCCTTTGCAGAGAAACAGCCCCAAAGCATGATGCTGCAACCCCCTTGCTTCACAGTAGGTATGGTGTTCTTTGGATGCAACTCAGCATTCACTCTCCTCCAAACACGACACATTTTTGTTTCTACCAAACAGTTCTACTTTGGTTTCATCTGACCATATGACATTCTCCCAATACTCTTCTGGAACTTCCAAATGCTCTCTAGCAAACTTCAGATGGGCCCGGATATGTACTGGCTTAAGCAGGGGGACACGTCTGGCACTGCAGGATCTGAGTCCCTGATGACGTAGTGTGTTACTGATGGTAGCCTTTGTTCCGTTAGTCCCAGCTTTCTGCAGGTCATTCACTAGGTCCCCACGTGTGGTTCTGGGATTTTTGCTTTGTTCTTGTGATCATTTTGACCCCATGGGGTGAGATCTTGCGTGGAGCCCCTGATGGAGGGAGATTATCAGTGGTCTTACATGTCTTCCATTTTCTAATTATTGCTCCCACAGTTGATTTCTTCACATCAAGCTGCTTGGCTATTGCAGATTCAGTCTTCCCGGCCTGGTGCAGGTCTACAATTTTGTTTCTGGTGTCCTTCCACAGTTCTTTGGTCTTCACCATAGTGGAGTTTGGAGTATGACTGTTTGAAGTTGTGGACAGGTGTCTTTTATACTGATAACAATTTCAAACAGGTGCCATTACTACAAGTAATGAGTGGAGGACAGAAGAGCCTCTTAAAGAAGAAGTTACAGGTCTGTCAGAGCCAGAAATCTTGCTTGTTTGTAGGTGACCAAATACTTATTTTCCACCATAATTTGCAAATAAATTCTTAAAAAATCAGACAATGTGATTTTCTAGATATGTTTTCTCATTTTGTCTCTCATAATTGAGGTCTACCTATGATGTCAATTGCAGGCCTCTCTCATCTTTTTAAGTGGGAGAACTTGCACAATTGGTGGCTGACTAAATACTTTTTCCCCCACTGTATGTTGCAGCCCGGCCTATAGATACCGTGCAAATATTGGTTGCCGAAGCTAGCATCCCAGGTGGTCCCATAAATTTTTGGATTGGTGATAAATGGGTCAGGTCACGGAAGTGTTACAGTCAGGATAAAATATTCCTGGGAAACTGCAGTGTATCGGCCAGCAATGTCCTGCTGGAATATGGCAGTTGGAAGCTCTTCCATGAGAGGCAACATATGTGGCTGCATATGTCCTGCACATATTGATAAGCTAATAGTGTCCCTCATATCATTACTCTGGATGACCGACTGTCATATGCAATGGATTCCCAGATCATCACACCAACAATTGGGGCGTTTTACTCAACAACAAAGGCAGGATTGAAGCGCTTACCATGAGACCTCAATACTAGAATCTGACCATCATGGGATCCCAAACAGAACCTGGATTTCTCACTATAGATGAAACTGTTCCAGTCAGTAGCAGTCTAGTCTATATATGGCTCCACTGAAAACAAAGGTGACAGTTGCTGGTTGTCAATGGCAGGTGCTGTCACACCAAATTTTCTTCTGCTAAATGCAGAAAATGGTCTGGACACAGACATAGGTGGACAAGTAAACTGTGAGATCTACTTGTGCTTGTCGGCAGATCAAATGATCCTCTGTACTGATGGTCTGTATGGGCCAACCAGAGGCTATTCGCCATGCATATGTGCCCTCATGTAACAACTGCTCCCAACACCTCCTAACAGCTAGGTCTGAACAACCTAGGTTGCAGTCAATTTGTCAAACGACCATCCTACTTCTCAGTTCAATGATATATCTTGTTTCAAAGTCTGTCATAGAGGCATGTCTAGCAGTCATATGGGCAGAACCAGTATAAATAGACGGGACTGCCTGGGATTGGCTAAGAAAAGCCCACAGGTGGGCATGCTAGGCCTTCAAGTTGCAGGGAGAAAGGACACACAGCAGAAGGATGTACACAGAAGCATAGATGGGCAGGAACCACGCAGTGTGAAGCAGTGGTAACCAAGTGGCTGCTTCTGCTGAGAGTGATAACTGTCTGTAGCTTGAGTACCTCTGTACACCCTGTAAACCAGTCTGTGTAAACCATTGTAACACCAAGCTGGTCCTATCATGCAGTCAGGATCCATGGGCATAGACCTTATTCCTGGTGACTTCATGTGGAAATGGGTAGCTCCTATTGTGACACTTGCAGATGTACACTCATGGACACATAAAGATGTAGACTTTAATACAGAGTATAATGGTCAATGGGTGTACCCACATAGTCATCATCCTCAAACTTAGCCCATAGAATACAATAGAATCAAAAAACAACTCACCCTCAAACTGATAATTTTATTGTTGGTGCTAATGTAGACCCTTCAATTACAAAAGTCCCCTGCTTGGACAAACCCTCTAAGAAAGCAGGGCGAAGGAGAAAATCATTGCATTGCTTATTTGATTGGAATTTGTATCATTATTGACATGTTGTAGTTGGAGCTGATTAGGTACCACCAATATACACTCTATCATGTCTGTACGATACAGTATGCGCATTTGTAAAAACTATGCTATTTGATGCTCGGATTTTTGGACATCTTTATATTATTTTAAATTGATTTCTGGCATATATTGATATATATTTGTTTATTTACAAATGCAATTGTATTGTACGTTTGCACCATATTATGCACTGTCACCAGTGTGTCTTTGTATATTAACATCAGTGTGTCTTTGCAATCATATAGATTTGATATGTCAGTATATTAAGCTCATATTCTGACATGTATTTACTTTTTAGTGTATATGTGTCAAGAAATGTTTTTTGTTATTATGTTGTATTTGTGCCCAACATTTTTGGTATCAGATCACTCCCTTTGTGACAATGAATGTTTTTGAATATTGTGGTTTCTTTATTTGAGAATGTTGGTTTTGTTACACTGAAGAAATCATTTTTTTTGTGGAACACTATCTCTTTAAGATCGTAGCCCTTGCCTATGCTATCCTATCATGTGGTAAGCTTTGTTTTTAAAATGTTTTAGCACCATTTGGGTGTATAGCTATTAGTAAGAGGTCGGAGTGCCATGAAATGCAAAAGCAGATACCCAGGGATATGTTATTCTAGTTTTAATGTAAAGAAATAAAGCTAGAATTTTTCTGGTGTTGGATATTGCTACAAGAGGCAGATTTGCTAACACTGCCTAAACCTTGAGCAGTGCAAAGTTAGGCTAGACAGTCTTAAAATGCACCAGATTTATCATGGTGTCTAATGATGATGAATCTGTCACATTATTAGACTCTCTAGTCTAACTTTACACCTCATATTAGTTGGCTTAGTTTACACCAGAAAATATGTGCCAAAATTTTGGCTCACAGTATCACAATTTAGACCCCTCTCACATTTCCACTAACTCATACCTCTTTTTTGTACAAGGGGTAAAAGTGTCTAAAAACTGTTTGAAGCAAGGCATGTTAAATTACACCAAAATTCTACCGCATTTTGCTTAGTAAATCTCTGTCAATGTCTGCAATAGGAGAATTGGAAACTGTATTCCTTCAGATTGGTAATCCTGCCCACAATCAGCATCAAAGCAAAGGCGCATCATAGAGTCTGTCAAGATTAAAATTAAAAATAACTGCGGCTGAACTACTGTTGACATTATGTGAGTATTCAGGCATATAAATAATTTTGTGTATGTGAAAGACTGAAAAACCCCTTTAATGCACACAATATTATTCAGACATTATACCAAGTAATATCATGAAAATAATCAGCAAAAAATTATATTCAAATAAATAAACAACTAAATAAGTGCGATATAAGTAAAAAGTTATTACCCAATAAACATTTGGTAATAATAATAAACAAATATTTGGTATTTTTTAGTTACTAAGAGAACTACTAAATAGGAATATTATATTTTGAGACTACAACAAATGGGTAGAGCACCATAAATCCTATGATTAGTCTGTATTCCTCCACTATGTCTATAAATAGCTTCTATGTTTTCTTGTCACTTCAAATGAAACCAATACCATTGGAAAAAGAAGAAAAGAGAAATTTATTAGAGAATGGGGAGAAATTAGAACATTGATGCCACTATATAGATTGATTTTTGATGGAAAATGTCCAGTTATTAACTTTTTTATTGGCATACTTCATCTACAATCTACTTTTATTCATGACTTTTTTCACATAATTTTTTTAAATTTATATCACTGTATTTTTAAATATAGAAACATACTTTACATTTTGTGAAATTGTTTTTTTCTTCTATTGTCTGTAGTGAATGAAAAAAGAGTAAAACTAAATTTAGCAATGTAATTAGTCAGTTCTCCAAAATATAATTTCTGAGGTATCAGTTATGTGTTACTGAATACAAGATTTTTGTTGACATTTTTAGAAGAGAGAATCTCTGTAATCTGGTGCAATTTGCAGCCACCATGATGTTCTTAATAGAAAACTGTACAGACTCTTTTTGTACTTCACTGTACAGACACTATGTACTTATAACTTAATTTACATGGTGTACAACAGCTAGTGAGGAATAACAACCAAACTAAACTGTATCCTTAAGGATCTGAATAACTTCAATACAAATTTGAATAGCTAATTGAAAAAGTTAATTATAGAAAGTTGTCAGAACACACACAGCTTGTAATGTGTGAGGCTGTGAACTATGGACTAGTAAGAGTGCCCATGCTGACCCCTGACCACCACCAAGAGCAGGAGAGCATCAGAACTAGACTATCAGGCAGCTGAACAAGGTGGATGGCTGGGTGCATATGTGCCGATTAGCTCAGGAAGAGGCAGTGCTAGGAGGATGTCTGTAGAGCTCTCTGTACAGTTCTGCTGGAGACCCATGGGTCCTGCAATTTATACGGATGTTACTTTGACAAATAGAAAATGGCCAAAGATTGTAGAAAACCAATTAGTCCCCTCCATGGTAACAGCAGTGGCCTCTTTCAGTAGGATAATGCACCCAGGCATAGTGAAAAATTGTTCAGGAATGATTTGCATGACTAAGAATTAAATGTAGGACTCCAGTTTCCCCAGATCTCAATCTAAATGAGCAACTGTGGGATGAGTTTAACTGTTATAGCTAATTCATGTATATGTACTATATAATATTTTCAGTGTCATATCCCTTTTATGCCCTTTCAGGAAAGTCGGGTAGAAAATAAATTTATTTTTTCCTATACAGTAGTTCTTTTGAAATGGCCCCTGAAAAGAAATTCAAGCTTTAAAGGTATTCTTATTTTCTTAAAATTAAACAAATAGAAATATGACATTTTTACAACCGTGAATCAAGGCTACATTTAATGATCCCCTTCTTTGATATTTTAGATAGATACTTATTAAAGGATTTTTCTTAGAGTAGCTTTTGATGTTAGAAAGCCTTTGGTAAAGCCTATGGGAACATACTTTGATCTTTCTGGTCCTGACTTTAGTAGAGAATTACAAAATCATTATCTCATTTCAGCAGATCGGTGTGATCCATTTACCAATATTCTACTACATTCTGTAAACATTATTGTTGATTATTCATATGAGGCTTATATCAAACTGAAGCCAAACATACACAACATAGACAAATTACTATTACTTTTATCTTCTCATTCTCTTAATACCTATTCATTAATTGAACAGATATGGGGCATATGTAGTATATTTTACTGACATATTCTGCATATATGAAAAAAATATTAATTTCTATATAATCTAGTTTAATAAATAAACTTCAACCTATAAAACTATCAGCTAAGATCAAAAGTGAAATTAATAGCAGAACAACAAAAATACAGATGCTAATTTGGTATGCACGGTCACACAGGATTGGATCAGTTCTCCAAAGAATCTTGAATTTCTGTTACCTGAATTACTTAACCCTTTCAGGACCAAGTGTCATTGATGCCCCAATGCTCAGGCCAAATTTAGCACTTTTGTAAGGGAATTGCCAGTTGAGCAATTCCCCAGTGCTGCTGCAGAACCCTGGGGGGAGGGGCACAACAAGACAGTGAACCCTAAAGCTGAACCCCCCCACTGGCTCTGTCTCTTGCCTGACTGTCCTAGGTGACAGCTGACAACTTGGAGCCGGTCCCTACTCTGAATAAGTGACAACACAGAACGCAGACAGGACAAACAACAAGAAAAGGGAAGTCAGCAAGGCAAGGGGTCAGTAACAGTTGAGCAATGAAGTACAGAATCACAACCCAAGATAATAGTCAATGTCAAAACCAGAGGTCAGGAATAAGAATACAGGTAATAGCAGAAAAGGAGCTAACAGGGACAAAGTCACAAGACATAAATTCAATAGCCAGGGCTGATGACCTGTTTATAGAAAGTCAGGACCTGCCCCAAACTTGATCGGTAGACAGGCTGTCAATCACCCAGGCAAGGCTAAGATTAACTATTTGAGGAGCAGAAGAAACAAGGTGAAGGAGACGGATGTGGCTGAAATTCAATTACATAGTCTAGGACAGTGTTCAGACTGAGCAACAAGAACCTTTAGCAAGGAATCAGACTGAACACACCTCTTTTGTCGCAGTGTACGAGTGGAGGGTGGCGCAGAGACCTGAACAGGCAGAGACGTTACAACTTTGGTATGCATTGCTTTACACAGCAATATCTTTTTAATGGCTTTGCATATCTCAACTATTTTTACCATGTTTTTTTCAGGACACATAAGGATTGAAATAAGTAGCCTTATTTGTTAAATAAGTTGGATATTTTTTTTTGCTAAAAGTAGAAGAATGTTATAAAATGTGAAAAAATGGAAATTTTGCTACTAAAACAAAATTGTTTATATATACTTTTACACATAAACATATTAAAATTAGATTTTCTAGTTCTTCTGATCACAGGGGCTACACATTTATATAGTTTTTCAACTAAAAATTTGGTTTTATAGGGTTTTATATTCAGCATGGCTTATTTTCTGGACCTCTAGTCCATGTGTAAATTAACCAGTAGTTTAGTATAGTAGATGGCTGTTAACTGCTTGTGTTATCTCTAACTAGGCTCCCCGCTGAGACAGATCAAACATCCAGGAAGTAGGTGAAAGACAGGCTGGCAGGGGAGCAAGTTCTGCTAGCACAATGTGAATGGAAAGGATGTATCACTTTTCTATGATCACTATAAAGAGTTAAATTTTGTTAATAAAAGTGATGAAAAAAGTCCTAAAAGTGTAACTCCAGGACAATACACTCAGCATGGAGATTCCGGCTCTTATCACTCCTACAGAAGTTGTAAATCACAGGTATGCGACTTTAATTAAAGTGACTGCATCATCGGGTATCAGATAAAGTGACATAAATAGCCAGATTAGCGATGGGTTAAAGGGCATGGCCACTTTCTAATGAAATTACTAAAGGCCCATAAAACTCTTGTCTCTTCACATGCATGCACAAATCCAATGAAGGGGCCTGGCTTTCCAACCTGTTAACTGGTCATAAATATAAATGTATCTGAAAGAAAAGATGAGTGAAACTCCCAAAGTTTGCTTTGGATCCATTTTGGCAGATTTGGACGTTGGATTCTTGGTCTGGACACTTGTCGCCTGAATAATTTTCTTCTGTATCAAAGGTGTTACAATTGCCCATAGATTTGCGTATACACTCTCCTAGGTGGTAACAAACAACCTGTATAAAAACAGACTGCACTGTCCAATTTTGTGTGATTTTTAAAAAGTTAAAAACAACCAAAAAAATTATCATTTTTAATAGGCAGATGTCTACAGTTGTTTTTATAAACACATAGGCATTGGAAGAAGCAATGACTCTTACAAGCTTGGTGTGCCCATGTGACTGCTGGTAGCCCAATCACAGGCCTCAGCGGTGACCCTGGGTCCATAACATCATAGAATAGCCCAGGATGTCACCAGGAAAGCACTGAACGCTATGAGGAGGCCTGAAAGGGGTAAGGGAAGGTGAGTCTGAAAAGACCTCCATAGTATAATAATGTCACTTTCACTTTGGCATAGCTTTGGTTGTGTTTGCCTTAGACAGCTAGAAATTAGATAGATAGGTTTCTAGTAGCCTTGAGAGTGTTCTGCAGTATGTTTTAAGCCAATTTAATGTGTGGTACCTACCGAACTTCTTTGACCCAAAACAAATCACTGACCCGAACAAATCATGAGGGGATCTCTCTTCTCTAGTAGCAACAGGTTTGGTGTTATTTTAATCCATTAGGACATTGTCTAAAATTATCTTTAGTACATGGCCCCATTTTTCAAATCTGATGTGTGTCACTTAATGTTGTAATAATTTTGGAGCACTTTAGCTTACCCAAGTGATTTTGAGATTGATTTTTCATGATACATTGCACTTCATGTCAATGGTAAACTTTGGTCAATATTTTTGCATTTATTTATGGAAAAATAGTAAATTTCGTAAAAAAATTTTTAAAATTTTAATTCCTTTGCTGTTCAAATAGTTATAACACCCAAATAAATCAGATGTCTGTACAGAAATTAAAACAAAATGGAGGTAAAATTTGGAAATGTAATATTTTTTCAATAACACATTAATATAACCCTTTCCTGACATCTGCCGTAATAGTACCTTGATTGCATTGATCGCAGGCATTAACCCCTCTTTGACCGAGGCGCCATTTTACCATTTTTCCGGGGATCGCCGGCACCCAGAGCAAACTCCGGGGCTGGCGTCCCATTGCTATGACAGCCGGGAGCCTTCTGAAGGCTCCCAGGCCTGTCTTTCACTAGTTTCAGAGTAGCCTGCAATAGAAATGCAGTTTTATTGCAATGCATTAGCATTGTAATGCATTGTATTAGTGAGCAGACCCCCTGGGGTTCAAGACCCCCTAGGGGGTCTAAACAATGCAAAAAAAAAAAATATTTAAACAAGTAAAAAAATATATAAAAAAAAAAAAATATATATTAATAGTTCAAATCACCCCCCTTTCCCTAGAATACATATAAAAGTAGTTAAATACTGTGAAACACATACACATTAGGTATTTCTGTGTCCAAAAACTCCCCGTCTACAAATCTATAAATATATTTTTCCCGTACGGTAAACGCCATAGCGGGAAAAAAAAAATCAAAAGTGCCAAACTGCCGTTTTTTTCAATGTTTTGCCTCTGATTAAAATTTGAATAAAAAGTGATCAAAGCAATAGCAATTTCCCAAAATGGTATAACTAAAAAGTACACCTGGCCCCCCAAAAAAAGACATCCTATGCATTCCAGTACACGGAAGTATAAAAAAGTTAGGGGTGTCAGAATATGTCGACTTTTAGAAAAAAAATTTTTTTACACAGTTTTGGATTTTTGTTAAGGGGTTAAAATGTAAATAAAACCAAATTTGGTATCGTACCAAAACATAGAATACAGGTGACATGTCATTTTGGCGACAGAGTGAACGCCGTAAAAACGAAGCCCGAAAGAAAGTCGCACAAATGCATTTTTTCTTCAAATCCACCCCATTCTGAATTTTTTTCCAGCTTCCCAGTACATTGTACAGAATAATAAATGGTAGCATCATGAAGAAAAATTTGTCCCGCAAACATTAAGACCTCATATGGCTCTGAGAGCGGAAAAATAAAAAGGTTATGGGGTTTGGAAGGGGGGAGAGTCAAAAACGAAAATCGAAAAATTCCTCTGGAGAGAAAGGGTTACTGTACCTATTCACAAGAAGTTAAGGGAGAAAATGCATCCCACAATTTGTTATGCAATTTCACAAGAGCACATACAGTGGGTATGGAAAGTATTCAGACCCCTTTAAATTTTTCACTCTTTGTTTCATTGCAGCCATTTGCTAAAAGCAAAAAAGTTCATTTAATTTCTCATTAATGTACACTCAGCACCCCATCTTGACAGAAAAAAAACATAAATGTAGATATTTTTGAAAATTTATTAAAAAGAAAAAACTGAAATATCACATGGTAAGTATGCATAAGTATTCAGACCCTTTGCATATTTAACTCACATGCTGTCCATTTCCTTCTGATTCTCCTTGAGATGTTTCTACTCCTTCATTGGAGTCCAGCTGTGTTTAATTAAACTGATTGGACTTGATTAGGAAAGGCACACATCTTTCTATATAAGACCTCACAGCTCACAGTGCATGTCAGAGCAAATGAGAATCATGAGGTCAAAGGAACTGCCCAAGGAGCTCAGAGACAGAATTGTGGCAAGGCACAGATCTGGCCAAGGTTACAAAAGAATTTATGCAGCACTCAAGGATCCCAAGAGCACAGTGGCCTCCATAATCCTTAAATGGAAGAAGTTTGGGACGACCAGAACTCTTCCTAGACCTGGTGGTCCAGCCAAACTGAGCAATCGTGGGAGAAGAGCCTTGGTGAGAGAGGTAAAGAAGAACCCAAAGATCACTGTGGCTGAGCTCCAGAGATGCAGTAGGGAGATGAGAGAAAGTTCCACAAAGTCAACTATCACTGCAGCACTCCACCAGTCGGGGCTTTATGGCAGAGTGGCCCGAAGGAAGCCTCTCCTCAGTGCAAGACATATGAAAGAGTTTGCCAAAAACACATGAAGGACTCCCAGATTATGAGAAATAAGATTCTCTGGTTTGATGAGACAAAGATTGAACTTTTTGACATTAATTCTAAGTGGTATATGTGGAGAAAACCAGGCACTGCTCATCAGCTGCCCAATACAATCCCAACAGTGAAACATGGTGATGGTAGCATAATGCTATGTGGGTGTTTTTCAGCTGCAGGGTCAGGACGACTGGTTGCAATTGAAGGAAAGATGAATGTGGCCAAGTACAGAGATATCCTGGAAGAAAAATCCTCTTCTGGAGTGCTCTGGACCTCACACTGGGCCGAAGGTTCACCTCCCAACAAGACAATGACCCTAAGCACACAGCTAAAATAACAAAGGAGTGGCTTCGGAGCAACTTTGTGACCATTCTTGATGGGCACAGTCAGAGCCCTGACCTCAACCCAATTAAGTATCTCTGGAGAGACCTGAAAATGGCTGTCCACCAACGTTCACCATCCAACCTGACGGAACTGGAGAGGATCTGCAAGGAAGAATGGCAGAGGATCCAATTGTGCAATCCAGCTACCAATTGCGCAAGTTCTCCCACTTAAAAAGATGAGTGAGGCCTGTAATTGACATCATAGGTAGACCTCAATTATGAGAGACAAAATGAGAAAACAAATCCAGAAAATCACATTGTCTGATTTTAAAGAATTCATTAGCAAATTATGGTAGAAAATAAGTATTTGGTCAATAACAAAAGTTCATCTCAATACTTTGTTATATATCCTTTGTTGGCAATGACAGAGGTCAAACTTTTTCTGTAATTCTTCACAAGGTTGGCACACACTGTTGCTAGTAAGTTGGTCCATTCCTCCATGCAGATCTCCTCTAGAGCAGTGATGTTTTGGGGCTGTCACTGGGCAACACGGACTTTCAACTCCCTCCAAAGGTTTTCTATGGGGTTAAGACCTGGAGACTGGCTAGGCCACTCCAGGACCTTGAAATGCTTCTTATGAAGCCACTCCTTCGTTGCCCTGGCGGTGTGCTTGGGATCATTGTCATGCTGAAAGACCCAGCCACGTGTCATCTTCAGTGCCATTGCTGATGGAAGGAGGTTTGCACTCAAAATCTCACGATACATGGCCCCATTCATTCTTTCATGTACACGGATCAGTCGTCCTGGTCCCTTTGCAGAGAAACAGCCCCAAAGCATGATGTTTCCACCCCCATGCTTCACAGTAGGTATGGTGTTCTTTGGATGCAACTCAGCATTCACTCTCCTCCAAACACGACGTTTGTGTTTCTACCAAACAGTTCTACTTTGGTTTCATCTGACCGTATGATATTTTCCCAATACTCTTCTGGAACATCCAAATGCTCTCTCGCAAACTTCAGACGGACCCGGATATGTACTGACTTAAGCAGGGGGACACGTCTGGCACTGCAGGATCTGAGTCCCTAGTGGCATAGTGTGTTACTGATGGTAGCTTTTGTTACGTTAGGCCCAGCTTTCTGCAGGTCATTCACTAGGTCCCCCCCGTGTGGTTCTGGAATTTTTGCTCACCATTCTTGTGATCATTTTGACCCCACGGGGTGAGATCTTGCGTGGAACCCCTGATCGAGGGAGATTTTCAGTGGTCTTGTATGTCTTCCATTTTCTAATTATTGCTCCCACAGTTGACTTCTTCACACCAAGCTGCTTGCCTATTGCATATTCAGTCTTCCCGGCCTGGTGCAGGTATACAATTTTGTTTCTGTTGTCCTTCCACAGCTCTTTGGTCTTCACCATAGTGGAGTTTGAAGTGTGACTATTTGAAATTGTTATCAGTATAAAAGACACCTGTCCACAACCTCAAACAGGAGCCATTACTACAGGTAATGAGTGGAGGACAGAGGAGCCTCTTAAGGAAGAAGTTACAGGTCTGTGAGAGCCATCTTGCTTGTTTGTAGGTGACCAAATACTTATTTTCCACCATAATTTGCAAATAAATCCTTAAAAAATCAGACAATGTGATTTTCTAGATATGTTTTCTCATTTTGTCTCTCATAGTTGAGGTCTACTTATGATGTCAATTACAGGCCTCTCTCATCTTTTTAAGTGGGAGAACTTTCACAATTGGTGACTGACTAAATAATTTTTCCCCCCACTGTATATGTGTTCAGAAACTGCTGTTTAGATACACAGCAGGGTACAGAAGGGAAGGGGCACTATTAGGAAGCCCTGTAGCATATCAGAGTGTACAGTGTCCATATTAGGACATCCTCAGATATCAGAGTCAAACATCAGATTAATAGCAGTTTACAACAGTGATACCTTACTCTGATACCTGACTTTGATACCTGACTTTGATACCTGACTTTGACTCTGACTTTGATACCTGACTTTGATTCTGACACCTGACTTTGATACCTGACTTTGATTCTGATACCTGACTTTGATTCTGACACCTGACTTTGATACCTGACTTTGATACTGACACCTGACTTTGATACCTGACTTTGATTCTGACACCTGACTTTGATTCTGACACCTGACATTGATTCTGACACCTGACTTTGATTCTGACACCTGACTTTGATACCTGACTTTGATACTGACACCTGACTTTGATTCTGACACCTGATTTTGATTCTGACACCTGACTTTGATTCTGACACCTAACTTTGATTCTGACACCTAACTTTGATACCTGACTTTGATTCTGACACCTGACTTTGATACCTGACTTTGATTCCGACACCTGACTTTGATTCCGACACCTGACTTTGATACCGACACCTGACTTTGATACCGACACCTGACTTTGATTCTGACACCTGACTCTATGCAGTTTCTGGGCTGGTTGTAAAACTTAGATGACTTCTGACTTTCATGTCTGATTGAGTCACAATTCAGCAGTCAGCTATGAAGCACATGCAATGTTACACTATGATTGGCCAGGATGACTGACCTCTGAGTGAACTCACTGCTCACACTCAGGAGTAGAAGATACTTGTATAAGGCTGCAGACTGAGAGATGCATGAGTCTAATAAAAAGTTGTCTGACACAAAGTTGTCTGATACCTGACTGATAATGGATTGGTAGGAGAATCTCCCAAAAAATGAGGTGTGGGGACCGCGCTTCACCAAAGATGCTTTATTATACTCAAATAACACAACGCGTTTCAGGGAAATCAGATCCCCTTTATCAAGTGTACAAGAGACTAAACATAAAAACAATAAAAGAATACACATGTAAAGAGTCAGTAATTGGAATTTAGAACCAATGAAATTAATGATACCATTCTATGGGATAAAAGAAAAGTATCCCACCAGATAATATTGTCATGGATAGATAAATAAATAAATAAATAAATAAATAATGGTAATGAATGTACTCAAAATAATAAATAATAAATAAGTAAAGCTAAAAGGCTATAAATGCAATATAAAATCAAAATGCACATAAGAGTAAAAAATATACATAAAAAAGGTTTAAACCAATGTTTTTTGGTACTTACCAGCCTGAGGAGGTAGGCTGTGAGATCTGAAGTGAATGTGGAGACCACTTTCAGAAAGGCTTATAAAGGTATGGTGAAATAGGACCACCCCTAGGGGGAGGGGTTCACAATTGTGGGTAAAGATTCAATTGAGAGATAAAGTTTTAATTGAGAAGGGAAAAGAAAAAAAAAAAGGAATTTGATTGAAAGATAAAGTTTTAATTGAGAAGAGAAAAAAAAAATTATGAATTGGTAGCGCTAAAGGTTTCATTCGCTTATGGAGATCGCTACTGTGCATGCGTGTAGCGATCTCCCGCTCTGAGTCATGTGTTTCTGTGTAGGGCGCAGGACTGATCAGAACTATGATTGTTATGAAATATAGCACTAAAAAGAAGAAATAATGTTAATGAGTAATGAGATACAAAATAGCACTAAAAAGAGGAAATGATATTAATGAGTAATGAGAGGGCGGACATCATGCTCATATGACTGGGGCTAGAGAATGTATCACAATACATGGATAAATGAAAAATTAAAATGGGTAATAAACATATGATTATGGCTAAGAAATATATTTCATTATATACAAATATATACATAATAATTATAAGTGATAGGCATAGGACAAAAAAGATGACAATACATATGCATATGGGTTGAAACGAATGTACTGGAGAGGAGAAGATAATGCCGGCTATGTGTGCATATGCAAATATATATACACGCCTTAGAATACTTAGTCATATACAGACTCAAGTGCTTCATTAAGCCCAGCTGGTGTTAGAGAGTTAAATTTAAAAATCCAATACATTTCCTTTCTCTTGAGCTTTTCAAATCTGTTGTTGGTATGGGCAGGAATGTGGTCTATTGGCGTGATTTTGAATGCATCGAAACAAGATTTATGCGACACCAAGGCATCTTTTGATACACTGTGTTTGAGGTAGCCATTAGTTACATTAGATCTGTGCTTATTTAGCCTCTCCCTTAATGGTCTGATGGTCCTTCCTACATACTGGAGGCCACAAGGGCACTCCAGGACATAGATGACAAAGGAAGATGAACAGTTCAGGAAATGATTGATCTGAAAAATATCGCCTGTTGAAAAGCTCGTAATGGTTTTGGCTGAATGGTTAATTGTGTGACAATATTTACATTTTTTGTGTTCGCATTTATAAACACCATTTGGTTGTGGATATAACATATTCCGGTCTACAGGTTTAGTAAGAGACCTCAGTTTGCTAGGGGCCAATAGATTTTTCAGGGTTTTTGCTCTTCTAAAAGTGATTGATGGCTTATGGGGGATATTCTTATTAAGTAGAGGATCATTCAGGAGTATTGTCCAGTGTTTGTCCAAGATCATCCTGAACCTGTTATGTGCATTACTATAAGTGGTTATGAAATTATGTCCGAATTCTTTACTAGTATTTTTCCGAAAGGGGACAAGGCATTCAGATTGAGTGAGAAACTGTGCTTTAGATTCTGCTGCTTGAATAATCCGTTTAGGATAGTATTTTTCCTGGAAACGTTGGGTTAGACTTTTGCTCTGGATTTGAAAGTCTGAGTCCTTCGTACAGTTTTGCCGGATACGTTTGAATTGCCCGAATGGTACATTATCCTTCCATTTTCTGTAATGGGAGCTACGGTAATCAAGTAGACTGTTGCAGTCTACCTTTTTGAAGAAAGTTTTTGTACTGATGCCCTCAAGGCTACCATTGAGTTCTAAATCCAGGAAATCAATGGTGTTCTTTTTAGGTTGGCCACTAAGGGTGATTCCCCAGTTGTTATTATTGAGATAGTTTGTGAACTCACAGAAGGAATGTTCCGAACCTTCCCATATGAAAAGGAGGTCATCCATGTATCTTTTGTAGAACACAATACTAGCAGACCAAGGGTGTTTATTCTGAATGTAGGTTTCCTCAAATTGTCCCATAAAAATGTTGGCGTAGCTCGGAGTGAAACTGGTCCCCATAGCAGTACCACGTTTCTGCAAATAGAGTTTTGACTCAAAGGTGAACACATTATGTTCAAGAATGAACTGAATACTATCTATGATAAAAGTTTTTTGTTCGGTTGGCATTGTGGGATCCAGAGGTAATGTTCTAGATATCATGTCAAGGCCTTTAGAATGTGGTATATTACTGTAGAGTGCGGACACATCTAGGGTTGCCCAAATGTAGTTAGGTTTCCATTGTATAGTTAAAAGTTCAGTAATAAGATGTGTAGAATCTTTCAAATAAGATGGAAACCTGATAACATATTTTTGTAATTGTAAATCTATATATTGGGAAAGATTTCTAGTTAGTGCTTTGACTCCAGAGATAATAGGTCTTCCAGGTGGATTCTTTAGATTTCTGTGAACCTTGTGTAAGTGATAAAATTGGGAGGTCGAGAAATCATTGATAAGTAGAAACCCTTTCTCCTTATCAGTCAGGAACCCGTTAGTATGGGCATTGATGATGAGTTCTCGGTATTTAATGTAGTGTGCATCGGAAGGATCACTATGCAAGATCTGATAATAATTGGGGTCTGATAAAATCTAGTGGGCTTCCTTGATGTAATCAACTCTATCTTGTATGACCACACCTCCGCCTTTATCAGCATTTCTGATGACAATAGATTTATTTTCAATCAGAGATTTAATAGCCGATTTCTCAGATGGACGAAGATTGGATCTAGTTTTCACGTCTTGATGTTTATGTAACTTCCTGAAATCATTGGCCACTAAAGAATAAAACGTCTCAATGAAGTGGCCCTTATGTTGGACTGAGTAAAAATTAGATCTTGGTTTTAATGTAGTAGTATGGGGGGTGAGGTTTAACACTGGGGTAGTGCTGAACTCGTAGGGGGTCTCAGAATGAGTAGTGATAGATTGATTTCTGGTACTCAAGGCAAAATGGCGAGTTAATGTTAATTTCCTAATAAATGTGTGAAGATCAATGAAAAGATCAAGATCGTCTGGTTTTTGGTCAGGGCAAAAAGAAAGGCCCTTAGATAATAGACTGGTTTCATCTGTGGTTAATGAATGACTGGAGAGGTTAAAAATGTTATTGGTAAATTTTTGTTTTGTTTGGCCTCCGGACTTGGATGTGTTAGTTCTATGTTTCTTGCCTCCTCTACAACCCCTGGATCTTTTGGTACGATTTCCTGGATGGGAGAATGTTTTAATTTTCGTTTGAGACTCACTGGACTGTAATAGTCTGAAATTTTGTTGTATGTTAGGTTCTCCTTCGTATGGAACGAGTGCAGAGGTGTAAGCTTTGGGGGGAGCCCTAAAAAAGACTCGGAAGTATTAAAAAGAGAGGGTTTACTGGTATTGATGGTATCAATGTTATCAGGTACTGCAAGAGCTTTCTGGATTTGTGAGGCAGATAAAGGAGTGTTGTAGATAGTGATAAGGGAGTCATCTAAAATTTCTTCTATGGATGAGTTACTGGGAGGTTGGTGGGAATTAGGTTTTGATTCAGTAAAGGATGGATCTGAGTGTACTTGATTGGTTGGGATGCTCTGGGTTGTGATCTGGGAGATTTGATGTCTGTGTATGTGTTGGACAGATGTAAACTGAGTAGGAGGGAGTGATAGGGAAGTTGGCGCTTGTATATCAGGAAGCGTGTTAATAAGTGGAGGTGAATGGGAAGATTTATTGGAGGGACCAGAGATCGATTAGATTATTCAAAAGGCAATATTAAATTTTGGCTTAAAAATTCTAATAAATCAAGGGTAAATACTAACAATAACTCTACTCCAAAAGACCCCATTCCATCACCTCTCAGTATCAAACCTATAAATCCTAAGACCACAACCAAACCCAGAACTCCTTTGATTGTCAAATCAAAACACCTTCAACACAAAAGGTTTATTCCTAACAAGTTCCCACCGACAAAAAACACCAGAACTCAACCTGGTCCCTCCAATAAATCTTCCCATTCACCTCCACTTATTAACACGCTTCCTGATATACAAGCGCCAACTTCCCTATCACTCCCTCCTACTCAGTTTACATCTGTCCAACACATACACAGACATCAAATCTCCCAGATCACAACCCAGAGCATCCCAACCAATCAAGTACACTCAGATCCATCCTTTACTGAATCAAAACCTAATTCCCACCAACCTCCCAGTAACTCATCCATAGAAGAAATTTTAGATGACTCCCTTATCACTATCTACAACACTCCTTTATCTGCCTCACAAATCCAGAAATCTCTTGCAGTACCTGATAACATTGATACCATCAATACCAGTAAACCCTCTCTTTTTAATACTTCCGAGTCTTTTTTTAGGGCTCCCCCCAAAGCTTACACCTCTGCACTCGTTCCATACGAAGGAGAACCTAACATACAACAAAATTTCAGACTATTACAGTCCAGTGAGTCTCAAACGAAAATTAAAACATTCTCCCATCCAGGAAATTGTACCAAAAGATCCAGGGGTTGTAGAGGAGGCAAGAAACATAGAACTAACACATCCAAGTCCGGAGGCCAAACAAAACAAAAATTTACCAATAACATTTTTAACCTCACCAGTCATTCATTAACCACAGATGAAACCAGTCTATTATCTAAGGGCCTTTCTTTTTGCCCTGACCAAAAACCAGACGATCTTGATCTTTTCATTGATCTTCACACATTTATTAGCAAAATAACATTAACTCGCCATTTTGCCTTGAGTACCAGAAATCAATCTATCACTACTCATTCTGAGACCCCCTCCGAGTCCAGCACTACCCCAGTGTTAAACCCCACCCCCCATACTACTACATTAAAACCAAGATCTAATTTTTACTCAGTCCAACATAAGGGCCACTTCATTGAGACGTTTTATTCTTTAGTGGCCAATGATTTCAGGAAGTTACATAAACATCAAGACGTGAAAACTAGATCCAATCTTCGTCCATCTGAGAAATCGGCTATTAAATCTCTGATTGAAAATAAATCTATTGTCATCAGAAATGCTGATAAAGGCGGAGGTGTGGTCATACAAGATAGAGTTGATTACATCAAGGAAGCCCACCAGATTTTATCAGACCCCAATTATTATCAGATCTTGCATAGTGATCCTTCTGATGCACACTACATTAAATACCGAGAACTCATCATCAATGCCCATACTAACGGGTTCCTGACTGATAAGGAGAAAGGGTTTCTACTTATCAATGATTTCTCGACCTCCCAATTTTATCACTTACACAAGGTTCACAGAAATCTAAAGAATCCACCTGGAAGACCTATTATCTCTGGAGTCAAAGCACTAACTAGAAATCTTTCCCAATATATAGATTTACAATTACAAAAATATGTTATCAGGTTTCCATCTTATTTGAAAGATTCTACACATCTTATTACTGAACTTTTAACTATACAATGGAAACCTAACTACATTTGGGCAACCCTAGATGTGTCCGCACTCTACAGTAATATACCACATCCTAAAGGCCTTGACATGATATCTAGAACATTATCTCTGGATCCCACAATGCCAACCGAACAAAAAACTTTTATCATAGATAGTATTTAGTTCATTCTTGAACATAATGTGTTCACCTTTGAGTCAAAACGCTATTTGCAGAAACGTGGTACTGCTATGGGGACCCGTTTCGCTCCGAGCTACGCCAACATTTTTATGGGACAATTTGAGGAAACCTACATTCAGAATAAACACCCTTGGTCTGCTAGTATTGTGTTCTACAAAAGATACATTGATGACCTCCTTTTCATATGGGAAGGTTCGAAACATTCCTTCTGTGAGTTCACAAACTATCTCAATAATAACTGGGGAATCACCCTTAGTGGCCAACCTAAAAAGAACACCATTGATTTCCTGGATTTAGAACTCAATGGTAGCCTTGAGGGCATCAGTACAAAAACTTTCTTCAAAAAGGTAGACTGCAACAGTCTACTTGATTACCGTAGCTCCCATTACAGAAAATGGAAGGATAATGTACCATTCGGGCAATTCAAACGTATCCGGCAAAACTGTACGAAGGACTCAGACTTTAAAATCCAGAGCAAAATTCTAACTCAACGTTTCCAGGAAAAAAACTATCCTAAACGGATTATTCAAGCAGCAGAATCTAAAGCATAGTTTCTCACTCAATCTGAATGCCTTGTCCCCTTTCGGAAAAATACTAGTAAGGAATTCGGACATAATTTCATAACCACTTATAGTAATGCACATAACAGGATCAGGATGATCCTGGACAAACACTGGACGATACTCCTGAATGATCCTCTACTTAATAAGAATATCGCCCATAAGCCATCAATCACTTTCAGAAGAGCAAAAACCCTGAAAAATTTATTGGCCCCTAGCATACTGAGATCTCTTACTAAACCTGTAGACCGGAATATGTTATATCCACAACCAAATGGTGTTTATAAATTCGAACACAAAAAATGTAAATGTTGTCACACAATTAACCATTCAGCCAAAACCATTACGAGCTTTTCAACAGGCGATATTTTTCAGATCAATCATTTCCTGAACTGTTCATCTTCCTTTGTCATCTATGTCCTGGAGTGCCCTTGTGGCCTCCAGTACGTAGGAAGGACCATCAGACCATTAAGGGAGAGGCTAAATAAGCACCGATCTAATGTAACTAATGGCTACCTCAAACACAGTGTATCAAAAGATGCCTTGGTGTCGCATAAATCTTGTTTCGATGCATTCAAAATCACACCAATAGACCACATTCCTGCCCATACCAACAACAGATTTGAAAAGCTCAAGAGAAAGGAAATGTATTGGATTTTTAAATTTAACTCTCTAACACCAGCTGGGCTTAATGAAGCACTTGAGTCTGTACATGACTAGATATTCTAAGGCGTGTATATATATTTGCAAATGCACACATAGTCGGCATTATCTTCTCCTCTCCAGTACATTCGTTTCAACCCATATGCATATGTATTGTCATCTTTTTTGTCCTATGCCTATCACTTATAATTATTATGTATACTGTATATTTGTATATAATGAAATATATTTCTTAGCCATAATCATATGTTTATTACCCATTTTAATTTTTCATTTATCCATGTATTGTGATACATTCTCTAGCCCCAGTCATATGAGCATGATGTCCGCCCTCTCATTACTCATTAATATCATTTCCTCTTTTTAGTGCTATTTTGTATCTCATTACTCATTAACATTATTTCTTCTTTTTAGTGCTATATTTCATAACAATCATAGTTCTGATCAGTCCTGCGCCCTACACAGAAACACATGACTCAGAGCGGGAGATCGCTACACGCATGCACAGTAGCGATCTCCATAAGCGAATGAAACCTTTAGCGCTACCAATTCATAATTTTTTTTTTCCCTTCTCAATTAAAACTTTATCTCTCAATCGAATCTTTACCCACAATTGTGAACCCCTCCCCCTAGGGGTGGTCCCATTTCACCATACCTTTATAAGCCTTTCTGAAAGTGGTCTCCACATTCACTTCAGATCTCACAGCCTACCTCCTCAGGCTGGTAAATACCAAAAAACATTGGTTTAAACCTTTTTTATGTATATTTTTTACTCTTATGTGCATTTTGATTTTATATTGCATTTATTAGCCTTTTAGCTTTACTTATTTATTATTTATTTTTTGAGTACATTCATTACCATTATTTATTTATTTATTTATTTAATTATTTATCTATCCATGACAATATTATCTGGTGGGATACTTTTCTTTTATCCCATAGAATGGTATCATTAATTTCACTGGTTCTAAATTCCAATTACTGACTCTTTACATGTGTATTCTTTTATTGTTTTTATGTTTAATCTCTTGTACACTTGATAAAGGGGATCTGATTTCCCTGAAACGCGTTGTGTTATTTGAGTATAATAAAGCATCTTTGGTGAAGCGTGGTCCCCACACCTCATTTTTTGGGAGATTCTCCTACCAATCGATTACCTGTATACCGTCTGGATCCAGGAGATTCTGACGCCTAGAGGTTCCGCAGCTCACATATAGCAAAACATACTCTGGATCCATGCACTGTGTTAGTTGTGGGCCAGCACAACTTGAAAAGGTGAGAACCCACCTATACAAACATCCATAATATCTAACTATCCTGGTTGTGAGATCACCAATTGAAGGGGTACTGTTTACCATCAGACCCAGTCAGTTGAACACTCACTATAATATAGACCAGTGCTTTTGTGTTACTTAGTGGCTTTCCACCCTACTTTCAGTGGATGATCCTTGTTGTTTCTCCAATCATTTGACTACCTCCTGTTCTCAACACAATTATCTATGTACAACCTATTTTTTAAGCAATATTACGCTATGTGCCGCTCGGCGTTGTTTTTATTTTTGTTTTGAATGATACCTGACTGAGTCAGAGATCAGACTCACACATCATCTGAGTTTTTCATATGCATACAAGCCAGCCAGCACATACAATGGTGGAGATTTATCAAGTAAAATGCTCCATAATTCTGGTATCATTTTCATCAAATAACCTCTCTAACATGTCGTGTGCCACATTCATCAAGTGTATTAAATACTTTTATTACTTGTACAAAAAGGGGTGTGGACTCATAGTAAAGGGGCGTGACCTACAACACTGTGCTGCAAAAATACATCGAAATAACCTCTCTAACATTCATCAAGTGTTTTAGGCTGAGGCCCCATGTATCAGGCTGCAGCAAAAAAGAACTATGGGAAAAACCTTGGCAGAAACGCATCACAAACTGGTACTGGTAATTTGAACTGCACACCGTAATTGCAATTGGTTTGTTTTACAACCCCTACAATCCACACATTGCAGAAAAATACATGCAGTGAAAATGCAATTTCCAAAACAGGTGCGGTTTTGGAGATCATAGCAAGTCAATTCTATTTATGGAAATGCCGGTGGTTTCACTATAGGTATAATGGAAGCAGAAAGTCCACAGAGGAAACCTCGCCAGACTTTCTGCAAAAATCTCTGAGGGAAAAACTGTGATGCATTTCTGCCAAGGTTTTTCCCACAGCGCTTTTTGGCTGCAGACTGGTACGTGGGGCCTCGGCCTAAAACACTTGATGAATGTTAGAGAGGTTATTTGGATGTATTTTTGCAGCACATTGTTGAGTCCACACCCCGTTTTGTACAAGTAATAAAAGTATTTAAAGCACTTTATGAACACAACATGTTAGAGAGGTTATTTGATGAAAATGATACCAGAATTATGGAGCATTTTACTTGATAATTCTCCACCATTGTATCTGCTGGCGGGCTTGTATGTATATGAAAAACTCAGATGATGTGTGAGTCTGATCTCTGACTCAGTCAGGTATCAGACAACTTTGTGTCAGACAACTTTTTATCAGACTCATGGAGCTCTCAGCCTGCAGCCTTATACAAGTATCTTCTACTCCTGAGTGTGAGCAGTGAGTTCACTCAGAGGTCAGTCATCCTGGCCAATCACAGTGTAACATTGTATGTGCTTCATAGCTGACTGCTGAATTGTGACTCAATCAGACAAGTCAGAAGTCATCTAAGTTTTACAACCAGCCCAGAAACTGCATAGAGTCAGGTGTCAGAATCAAAGTCTGGTGTCGGTATCAAAGTCAGGTGTCGGTATCAAAGTCAGGTGTCGGACTCAAAGTCAGGTGCCGGAATCAAAGTCAGGTGTCAGAATCAAAGTCAGGTATGAAAGTCAGGTGTCAGAGTCAAAGTCAGGTATCAAAGTCAGGTGTCAGAATCAAAGTCAGGTATCAAAGTCAGGTATCAAAGTCAGGTGTCAGAATCAAAGTCAGATATCAAAGTCAGGTATCAAAGTCAGGTGTCAGAATCAAAGTCAGGTATCAAAGTCAGGTGTCAGAATCAAAGTCAGGTATCAAAGTCAAGTATCAGAGTAAGATATCACTGTTGTAAACTGCTATTAATCTAATGTTTGACTCTGATATCTGAGGATGTCCTAATATGGACACTGTAAGAGTGAACAGTCTCATGTCCAGCAACAATATGAACTATATTGGTGGAGTTTAAAACAGATAATTGTGAGCAGGAAAGGTCAGGGAAAATTTGGAGCATATTTGTTTATACTGTACATACAACAACTCTGAACCTACAAGGTTTGTACTGCATATGAAGACAATTTTTCATTTACTGTCTTTCTGAGTAGTATTTCATATTATATACAGAAATCAGTTTGTATTTTTTTTCAATTGTGCACACAAAATGATTTATATAAAAGTTGGATCAATCTAATAGTATGCATTTTATCGGGTCACTTTCAGTTAGCCTTGTATTTGTATTACTATGCAATATACAGTCATATGAAAAAGTTTGGGCACCCCTATTAATCTTAATCATTTTTAGTTCTAAATATTTGGGTGTTTGCAACAGCCATTTCAATTTGATATATCTAATAACTGATGGACACAGTAATATTTCAGGATTGAAATGAGGTTTATTGTACTAACAGAAAATGTGCAATATGCATTAAACCAAAATTTGACCGGTGCAAAAATTTGGGTACCCTTATCATTTTATTGATTTGAATACTCCTAACTACTTTTCACTGACTTACTGAAGCACAAAATTGGTTTTGTAACCTCACTGAGCTTTGAACTTCATAGCCAGGTGTATCCAATCATGAGAAAAGGTATTTAAGGTGGCCAATTGCAAGTTGTTCTCCTATTTGAATCTCCTCTGAAGAGTGGCATCATGGGCTCCTCAAAACAACTCTCAAATGATCTGAAAACAAAGATTGTTCAACATAGTTGTTCAGGGGAAGGATACAAAAAGTTGTCTCAGAGATTTAACCTGTCAGTTTCCACTGTGAGGAACATAGTAAGGAAATGGAAGACCACAGGGACAGTTCTTGTTAAGCCCAGAAGTGGCAGGCCAAGAAAAATATCAGAAAGGCAGAGAAGAAGAATGGTGAGAACAGTCAAGGACAATCCACAGGCCACCTCCAAAGAGCTGCAGCATCATCTTGCTGCAGATGGTGTCACTGTGCATCGGTCAACAATACAGCACACTTTGCACAAGGAGAAGCTGTATGGGAGAGTGATGCGAAAGAAGCCGTTTCTGAAAGCACGCCACAAACAGAGTCGCCTGAGGTATGCAAAAGCACATTTGGACAAGCCAGCTTCATTTTGGAAGAAGGTCCTGTGGACTGATGAAACAAAGATTGAGTTGTTTGGTCATACAAAAAGGCGTTATGCATGGCGTCAAAAAAACACAGCATTCCAAGAAAAACACTTGCTACCCACTGTAAAATTTGGTGGAGGTTCCATCATGCTTTGGGGCTGTGTGGCCAATGCCGGCACCGGGAATCTTGTTAAAGTTGAGGGTCACATGGATTCAACTCAGTATCAGCAGATTCTTGAGAATAATGTACAAGAATCAGTGACGAATTTGAAGTTACGCCGGGGATGGATATTTCAGCAAGACAATGATCCAAAACACAGCTCCAAATCTACTCAGGCATTCATGCAGAGGAACAATTACAATGTTCTGGAATGGCCATCCCAGTCCCCAGACCTGAATATCATTGAACATCTGTGGGATAATTTGAAGCGGGCTGTCCATGCTCGGCGACCATCAAACTTAACTGAACTGGAATTGTTTTGTAAAGAGGAATGGTCAAAAATACCTTCATCCAGGATCCAGGAACTGATTAAAAGCTACAGGAAGCGACTAGAGGCTGTTATTTTTGCAAAAGGAGGATCTACTAAATATTAATGTCACTTTTCTGTTGAGGTGCCCATACTTTTGCACCGGTCAAATTTTGGTTTAATGCATATTGCACATTTTCTGTTAGTACAATAAACCTCATTTCAATCCTGAAATATTACTGTGTCCATCAGTTATTAGATATATCAAATTGAAATGGCTGTTGCAAACACCCAAATATTTAGAACTAAAAATGATTAAGATTAATAGGGGTGCCCAAACTTTTTCATATGACTGTATATCTCTACTTACTAGTAATTAAAATGTCATGCGTTATATCTGAAGTAGAATTTATTTTTCATAGGTATTCTATAACAGTTAAGACCATATCATATTATTTATACTATTATATTCCATTTTTTCCATTAAACATTGACAATTATCCATTTGGGAAATCCTACCATCTGTTATTTTGATGACTCTGCTCAGCTGTCTGTTAAAATTTTATAGCACAATGATCACATTTTGTTAACAGTAGAATCTTTCTATTTGACTTCAGCTATCTTTTTTTTAAATTTTCCAAGCTTTGCTGATGCATTCTTTATGCAGTTGTCGAATATGCATTCTGTTTTAAATATAAGAATATATATGCATAATGCATAGAACTTTAAAAAATGTCCAACTTCATATGTACATGTAAATGGAAATATATACCAAACAGCCAACGTAAATGTAAATGTTTCATAAATTGTATTTTATCATATACTGTCTATTGGTATTGGTATTGAATGTGCTGTATAATTAAAGGGTGATGGCATTAGTGTCCTCCATGTGACCACTGATGCCTCAGTGGTGACCTGGGGGCTGAAAGACTTGACGAATGGCCCAGGAAGAAGAGAGGAACACTGGATGCCATGGAAGAGCCTATATTGATTGCTGTTTGTAACAATAGCATGGGCAGAGGTGGTGAAGCTTCCCAGACTGATACATCAAAGTCAATGACAGGCATCTACTCAGTGAAAGCTGAGATGAGCTGGCTATAGAGTATTTCCTTGTAATACACCAATTTTGTCTTCCTTTCAGAGGCAGGAACAACTACCCCATTTTTCCCTTATAAAGAGGATCTAAAAGCATGAATAGTCAATAGTCATGTTAGGGAATTTCCCGTAAAGCAATTCCCCAGTACCTGCTGCTGGAACCTGTGAGGAAGGGGAACGACAGAGATAGTGAGTCCTAGTGCTTGACCCACCCCCAGTCCCTGCCTACTTGCCTCAACTACCCTAGATGGTAGAGGACAACTGGGCGACAGTCCCTTCCTATAATACAAGTGAGTACTCAAAATGCAGAACAAGACAAACAAACAGGCACAGGTAATCAAGAGAGCCAAGGGTCAGAACCAATCGGGCAGCAAAATACAAAATCAGAACCAGAAGAGTAGTCAAAGGGAAGAGCAAGGTCAGAACTAGATAATAAGAGAAACAGTATAATGCTTAGCACGCTCAAAGAGACTAATAGCAAGCAACCAAGAGAGGGTTGGAAAACTATATAAAGGGTATCAAGAATCCGCCCCAAGCTTGATTGGCAAGGAAAGATATCAATCAAAGAGCTACTAACGTTAACTCTTTAGTAACCAGAGGAACTCATAGCACTGGCTGGACTGGTACACTGCAACGAATATTCAGCTGTGCTAAAACAACAGGAGCAGGGGATCATAAATGGACATACCTCCTCCTGCGCCGTAGCATGCGACTGGAGAATGGCACAGAAGTTTGAATGGGCAAAGATGTTACAAGTCATCAGTTAGTTTGATGCTAACAATATGTTTGTCAGCAGATATGCAATAAAGCATGCATCTTACCATGTTCACCAAAGACCCAGTCTGGTTTTTTGCTCAACACTGTCATGGCTTGTCTTGGCCAACATCATCACCACAATAAGGGTCTTTATCTACATCCTCCAACTCCATCTCAATTCCAGGACCCAGAAGCAGTTGTTCATCCTCCCCTTTTCCTCCTACGTGTCACATTGCCCACGCTGGTCCCCAACAGCACCAGATGAGATGAGTGTGAGCATTTCATCTAATATAAGTATCAGGGTGATGACATTACTCATGCTGCACTTTTTCCTGCTGACAAATTTGGTGGTCTCCTCAAAGGGCCTCGGGAGGTGACATACTTCCCTGATGAGCTTTAACCACCTAATCTAAAAATAATAACACACTATCCCTGTAGTCTGCTAGTACTGCATTCAATATTCAAGGCAGACCATTCTGCACAATTGAAATGGGCAGACACCTCCTTCAAACTATACATGAGCCATTCAGGGACAGTGTGCTATTTTACTGCAATGCAGCCATAATATTGTCACTTGTCATGTTTTACTGTATATTTGCAGTTGGCATAGAGACTTCAAGCAGGAAATTTGCTGCTCAGTCCAGAGTAATGTCTCCACTGTGTGACTTTTCTCATCCACCCTCATCAACTGTAAGACAGCATGTTGGCTTTTCAGTTTCTATGTAGGAAAAGAAGAAGGGAGAGTAGAAGCAATGCTTTGCCCTGTTGCTGTTATGGAATTGCTTATACAGCAATTGCAAAACCTGCAGAAATTGACAGATAACATAGATCAGTAGCTATCTACATCTCGCACTGCCCTAGCTAATAGAGTCTAAGGCTACCTTGATGTCTTCACCAGGGCACACTGAAAGATCGGATGGACTTGGCAGGATCAGGACCTAGGTTATCACACTACAATCTAGGTGCAGCTGCAGACTAAAACCAGTTCAAGAAACTACAGCAAAAACTTACAGGACAGGTTAATCGAGGAGAGCAACATATATCAAAATTAGAACCAAAGTAATAAATATCCAAGCTGAAGTCAAGTCCCAGAGTTAACAGTCAAATCCAAATAAGTAAGCATGTATCCAGCTAACAAAGAGATATGCTAGCATAGGAACCTAGCTAGTAAACTAAACAGACTTTAAATGTCCCTCCTCAGCTGATGATTGAACAATGAGGCAGGACTCTGGTTGGTTCAGCTTTTTAGAGCTTGGTTCAGCTTTTTAGAGCTCTGACTAGCTGCATAGCCTGTGAAATTACTGAAATTTTGAGAAGTAACTGAGGTCTCTGGCCCTTAAGCAGATTCTTGCCTTTCAGTAAGATGGCTCTTAAAAATTACTTCTTTAACCCCTTCAGGTCTGAGCCGAAAAGTGCGTTAAAGACCAGGCCTCATTTTTCAAAACTGACACATGTCACTTTACATGGCAATAACTTTAAGACGCTTTAACTTGCACAAGTGATTTTGAGACTGTTTTTTCGTGAGACATTGTACTTCATGTTAGTGGTAAACATTGATCAAAATTTTTGTATTTATTTATAAAAAAAATAGGAAATTTGATGGAAATTTGGAAAAAAAAAATCGCAATTTTCAAAATGTGAAATGCTCTGCTTTTCAAACAGATAGTCATACCGCCCAAATAAGTTAATAAATATTATCTTTTTTTATATGTCTCACTAGGACACCTGAACCAACGATAGTCTAATCACTGATTCAGCACTATAGACTGCAATACACGTGTATTGCAGTCTATACAAAAATTCAGCCTATGCAGACATAGGCTGATTTCCAGAGGACCCGGCAGGATCAACCAGGTAGTGGGGGCTTCAGGCAGCCTGGGGTCATTGGCCAGACCCCGGGCTGCATATTATAGATATCGGCACCCCCCGATCTTGCCGCGGGGGGTGCCGGGGGCGGCAACATGGCAGAACCCCTTGGATGCCGCGGTCATGTTTGACCGCACCATCCAAGGGGTTAAAAACCCTGATCGGCGCTCAGAGCTGATCGGAGGTTAAGGAGCAGGGTGTTAGCTGTCAGTTACAGCCGACACCCTCTCCTGATGCTGTCCGCAGCAGTCAGTGCCGCTAGCAAACACTTAAAATGCCGCGGTCGCTATTGACCGCGGCATCTTAAGGGTTAAGCAGCAGGGATCGGTGTTATCACTGGTCCTCGCTGTTTCAGCGGGAGCCTTGCTGTCAAATACAGCCGGGCTCCTGCGGTGATCGCACGGGCTCTGCTTCTGAGCCCGCTCGATCACCGTCACGTACCTGTACGTGGGGATGCGGTAGCTAACCACATTCTCCCACGTACATGTACATGAGAATGCGTGAAGGGGTTAAATACTAAACTGCTAAATTCACCATATAAAAGGTTGTCAGTTTCGACATTACCTAGCCATACTGATATCCTTTGCCTGCAAGAGAGCCATTTTTCTAAGGTCAAGTGCCCTACATTTTCTCATAAGCGTTTTCCCTATATTCTAAGTCTTCTGAGAAAAAAAAAGTCTGAAATATTAATTGCAGTCAGGGACACTGTATAATTTGAAATGTTGAACTCCATTGTTGATCACTTGGGCTGATATCTTGTCCTGCTTTACCAAATTAATTCTACACTTGTTATCTTAGCCAATAGTTATGCCCCAAACTCATCTCATATTAGTTTAGTAAAAAAAAAGTCCTGAGACGTTTAAGTAAAATCCAGAAAGGCATGCTAATAATATGTGGAGACTTTATATTAACATAACTTGTGGATTTTCTCCAAGATTACTTTCAAAATAATGCTTCCTCTACTCAGGATCCCTTTATTCTCTGGAACACCCATAAGCAAATGATATTGGGAATTATGATGCAACAGTATTCCCAATAAAAAAAAAGCTGAAATAAAGAAAATTGTATGAGCTAATCCTCAGATTAACTGCTCTAGAATGGGAGCTTCACGATCACCCTTCTCACAAAAACATAACAAATTAAAATCTTTACAACAGAGTTACTTTCCATTCCAATGGCAGAACATGAAAAACAAATAACCTCTCTGTGCATGACTTACTGTATATCCAACAATATACAGTCATATGAAAAAGTTTGGGCACCGCTATTAATCTTAATCATTTTTAGTTCTAAATATTTGGGTGTTTGCAACAGCCATTTCAATTTGATATATCTAATAACTGATGGACACAGTAATATTTCAGGATTGAAATGAGGTTTATGACATTTCGTCTGCTGCTTTGTCATAGGAATTTGTTGGTATTGTGCTTATATACCCCAATGTTTATATAGGTTTGCTATTATAAGATCATATATCCCCCCTCCATATATCCTGGGGGGAGATTTTTTATAGCGTTCTAACTGTGCTGTTTCTTCCCTATTCTTTTGCATTGGGACTATTGACGCTTATGATGTATAGTAGTGCGGCATAGTATTATTACATTGGCACCATATGTTGATTATGTCTGCGTGATTATGTGTTGTCATGGTTTTAGTGCATTTGGCCATTTTTGTGGAAATTTTGTGTAGGTAATTTGGCACTAACTAACTGCTGTGTTTCTACTTTCACATTTATTATGGCATATTTGTATACTTAAACTTTTCCTACCATTCTAATCCGATGAGGTTAACGAAACATGCATGTCGAGATTACATGTATGGATTGTTTGTAATTTATATCTTTGTAACAGAGGAGCTTTTATATTGTACTTGTTGTTGTAGCACTTTACATATTGGAGAGGGTGAATATAGGGATTGTCTATATTAGGGTCAGGTTCCAGTCGGCGCTGCATGCTATTTAGGACGGTGGCCCCAAGATAGACTTTTAGGGTGTGCCAGGCCTTTCGCATCATTTGTCGGGCATTGTTTAGGGTGAGATTTTTACCTGCTTTTGGGTCCCTTAGCCTTTTGTGCTCAAAATATACTTGCCTTGGCATCCATTTACCCATCCATCATTTTTTGCCGTTCATGTTGGTTTCATCTGAATCACGGTAAGTCCTGGTTATTATTATTTACTTCTATCATTCCAGGCTGCCACGATTGGATTATTGATTATTATATAATTTATTACTGTGCTACGAACAGGTTATTTTTTTGTGGCTCAGGGTTGAATTCTTTCTATATGGGTGCTTTGATGCACTTTTTTACCTGATTTATTATTAAAAGTTATGTATTAATTTTGTTAGGTTTATTGTGATTATCATTTTGGATTTTCAATTAGGAATTCCCATATTGGTGGAAAACAACCACCTTATTATCTTCCCTCCAAACTGATTGAAATAATCTGCAAAGAATGGAAGTTTCATGACTGGGTCAAATGATCCTCTATAAAATGATGATTTTGCCAAAAATACTATACTACCTATGCACTCTTGCAGTTCCTATTCCAGATTTCATTTTACCTAAAGAAATACTTACCCTTATTTGCAACTGGAAAAGACATAGAGTGGTGGAGGCCTGGAGGCCAGAGAAACCATCACAAGCTGGTGTTGGTAATATATATTCTTTTCTTTCGGTTATTCCCATTTTTATTTTATGTACCGTGTTATGCTGTTTTCACTTGTATCTGCTTGTTAATCGCTTCATGTATTCTACAGTCATGGCCAAAAGTTTTGAGAATGATACAAATATTAATTTTTACAAAGTCTACTGCTTCAGTTTTTCTAATGGCAATTTGCATATACTCCAGAATGTTATAAAGAGTGATCAGCTTAACAGCAATTACTTGCAAAGTCAATATTTGCCTAGAAAATGAACTTTATCCCCCAAAACACATTTCAACATCATTGCAGCCCTGCCTTAAAAGGACCACCTAACATCGTTTCAGTGATTGCGCCATTAACACAGGTGTGGATGTTGATGAGGACAGGGCTGGAGATCAATCTGTCATGATTAAGTAAGAATGACACCACTGGACACTTTAAAAGGAGGCTGGTGCTTGCCATCATTGTTTCTCTTCTGTTAACCATGGTTATCTCTAAAGAAACACGTGCAGTCATCATTGCACTGCACAAAAATGGCCTAACTGGGAAGAGTATTGCAGCTAGAAAGATTGCACCTCAGTCAACAATCTATCGCATCATCAAGAACTTCAAGGAGAGAGGTTCCATTGGTGCCAAAAAGGCTCCAGGGCGCCCAAGAAAGACCAGCAAGCGGCAGGACCGTCTCTTAAAAGTGTTTCAGCTGCGGGATCGGGCTACCAGCAGTGCAGAGCTTGCTGAGGAATGGCAGCAGGCAGGTGTGAGTGCATCTGCATGCACTGTGAGGCGGAGACTCTTGGAGCAAGGCCTGGTCTCAAGGAGGGCAGCAAAGAAGCCACTTCTCTCCCGAAAAAACATCAGGGACAGACTGATATTCTGCAAAAGGTACAGGGAGTGGACTGCTGAGGACTGGGGTAAAGTCATTTTCTCTGATGAATCCCCTTTTCGATTGTTTGGAACATCTGGAAAACAGCTTATTCGGAGAAGAAGAGGTGAGCGCTACCACCAGTCTTGTCTCATGCCAACTGTAAAGCATCCTGAAACCATTCATGTGTGGGGTTGCTTCTCAGCCAAGGGAATCGGCTCTCTCACAGTCTTGCCTAAAAACACAGCCATGAATAAAGAATGGTACCAGAATGTCCTCCAAGAGCAACTTCTCCCAACCGTCCAAGAGCAGTTTGGCGCTCAACAATGCCTTTTCCAGCATTATGGAGCACCTTGCCATAAAGCAAAGGTGATAACTAAATGGCTCAGGGAACAAAACATAGAGATTTTGGGTCCATGGCCTGGAAACTCCCCAGATCTTAATCCCATTGAGAACTTGTGGTCAATCATCAAGAGACGGGTGGACAAACAAAAACCAACAAATTCAGACAAAATTAAAGCATTGATTCTGCAAGAATGGACTGCTATCAGTCAGGATTTGGTCCAGAAGTTGATTGAGAGCAAGCTAGGGAGAATTGCAGAGGTCCTGAAGAAGAAGGGTCAACACTGCAAATATTGACTTGCTGCATTAACTCATTCTAACTGTCAATATAAGCTTCTGTTACTCATAATATGAATGCAATTATATTTCTGTATGTGATAAAAACATCTGACAAACACACATAAAAACCAGAGGGCAGCAGATCATGTGAAAATATAATATTTGTGTCATTCTCAAAACTTTTGGCCATGACTGTATGTATGTGTTAAGTGTCTAGTGCCGACCCATTTAGGGGTTAATAAATATATAACATTTAGAAGGCCCGTTTTGCGTATTATCCTCTGTTGACCCAGCACATTCACGGAAAGTGGGTGTGAGGTAATCAAATGACACTATAACTGTAATAGAGCCCTAGTAGTGCCCCCCACAGGTAATAATCCCCACCACACACCCAGGTAATATTACCTGTGGGTGAACACTAGCACTATTACAGTAATAGTGCCTCTTGAGTAATATTACCTGTGGGGGGCACTACTAGGGCACTATTATAGTAATAGTGCTTCCCCAGTTAATAACATTACCTGTGGGGGGACACTATTAGTGCACTATTACGGTTATAGTACCCTCCCTAGAGTTAATAAAAAGCACCATACATACAGGTAATGTTATTAGCAGGGGGGTACTATTACTGTAATACTGCCCTAGTAGTGCTCCCCACAGATAATAGTCCCCCCCACACACAGGTAATACAGTAATAGTATCCCCTGAGTGATGGACCCCCTGCCCTAACCATGCTTTTATTAAGGGAGCTGCCCATACCACCAATAATTTATACATGATATGGAGAGATATCCCTTAATAAAGTATAGGGTAATATATAAGTGTAATAAATAAATATGCACTTTATTGTTTTTTTATTATGAGTCACACAATCATCCCAACCCTGTGCTGCCACCAAAAGCCTCGCCCCCTGCCGGGCCACAGCAAAACTGGTCTACATGAAAGTAGTCCTTGGCACAAAAAAGATTGGGGACCGCTGGTCTAGGTTACAATCAGTAAAATCAGGTTAAATAGTAACACAATGGACAAATTTTGAAAGAAAAAATTACATTGGGTTTTGATTCCATTTTAAAAATGTTAATAAGTGTCTATCTATCTATCTGTCTATCTATCTATCTATCTATCTATCTATCTATCTATCTATCTACAGTGCTGTGCAAAACGTTTTACGCAGGTATGGCCAAATGCTGCAAGAAAGAATGCTTTCAAAAATATAAGTGTTAATAGTTTATTTTTGTCAATTACCAACATTAAGTGAATTAATATTTGGGTGGCCACATTTTGGAGGAAGAGTCCTGGAAATTATGATATGGCCACCACAGAGCTCTGATCTCAACATCATTAAGTCTGTCATGAGTGACAGAAGGATTTAAGCAAGCCTATATACAGTACACAGAAGATCTGTGGTTAGTTCTCTAAGACAGGGGTCCCCAAACACCGATCCGCGGACCGGGACCAGGCCGTTGATGGTCTTCTGCCAGTCCGCAGGGCAGCGGGCTGACCTCCATAAAGGCGGCTCCCGGCACATTATGTGGGGCGGGTCGGCGATCTTGCCACAGTGTTGTGGCTCAAAGCATAGCCAATGGCGCGGGACCTCGGTGTACAGCGCTGTAGACCAGGTCCCCGCTATTAGCTATGCTAGGAGCCACAACACTGTGGCCAGATCGCCGACCCGTCTCATCTAAAATGCCGTTTAATAATAATAATAATAATAGTCCTTTAATAGTCCCACAATGGGGAAATTCAGTGTGTTACAGCAGCAAAGATAAGCAGATACAAATACAAATACAACATGTACAGGAATATTCCAAGGTGAGAGGCATTACATTGATAGCAGACAGACAGATAGGGCGTAGCAGGGGGGGGGGGGATTTAACAGGCAGAGAGATATTTCAGTTCTCTGTGTGTAATGATCTCCGCTTAGGTCGGTGTTGGTTGTACAGCCTAACCGCGGTGGGGAGGAAAGACTTCCGATAGCGCTCCTTCTCACACCTAGGGTGGAGCAGTCGGTCACTGACAGTACTGCTCAGCGCGATCACAGTCTCATGCATGGGATGGGACTTCTTCTTCTGCATGGAGCTCACCACGGACAGTATCCTTCTGTCACCCACCACCTGCACTGGGTCCAGTGGGCTCCCCAGGACAGAGCTGGCCCTTCTAATCAGCTTGTCAAGTTTATTTCTGTCCCTGGTTGATATACTGCTCCCCCAGCAGGCCACTCCAAAGAAGATGGCTGATGCCACTACCGAGTTGAAGAAAGTTCTAAGAAGTGCCCCCCGGATTCCAAAGGCTCTCAGCTTCCTAAGCAGGTAGAGCCTGCTGTGGCCCTTCCTGTACAGGGCCTCCATATGATCTGCCCAGTCCAGCTTATTATTAAGGAGCAAACCCAGGTACTTATAGGTGTTCACAATCTCGATGCCCGTCCCCAGGATGTCCACTGGTTTAGGAGGGCTTCTGCCTTTGCGGAAGTCCACCACCATCTCCTTGGTCTTCCCCGCGTTAATCTTCAGGTGGTTCCGGTGGCACCAGTCCACAAAATCCCGGTTCAGTTCTCTGTACTCCCTGTCATCATCATCTGTGATGAGACCCACTATTGCAGAGTCGTCAGAATACTTCTGTAGGTAGCAGCTGGATGAGTTGCACCTAAAATCTGCAGTGTACAGTGTGAAGAGGAAAGGGGCGAGAACCGTACCCTGAGGTGCCCCCCGTATTACAGATCACTGTACCTGACACACAGTCTCGGGCTCTCACGTATTGAGGTCGATTTGTGAGGTAGTCTAGGATCCAGTTGGAGAGGTGGTGGTCCACTCCAGCAAGGCCCAGCTTGTCCCTCAATAACCTGGGCTGTATGGTGTTAAAAGCACTGGAGAAGTCAAAGAACATTATTCTCACTGTGTTCCCTGGTTTCTCCAGGTGAGACAGAGCCCTGTGCAGAAGATGGATGATGGCATCATCTACCCCAATGCCCGGCCGATAAGCAAACTGGAGTGGGTCCATAGCGGGGCTCACTAGAGGGCGGAGATGTGTGAGAACCAATCTCTCCAAGATCTTCATCAGGTGGGATGTCAGTGCTACAGGTCTGTAGTCGTTGAGGTCCATAGGGTGGGGTTTCTTTGGAACTGGTACCACACAAGAAGATTTCCATAATTCAGGGACTATTTCCTGCCTCAGGCTCATATTATACATATATGTAATTATACCACACAGCTGGTCCCCACAAGTCTTAATTAGCCTTGCACTGATGTCATCTGGCCCTCCGGCTTTCCTCGCCTTGATCTTTTTCATCTCCTTCCTCACCTGGGCCCGTGTGAAGGTCAGACTGTGGCCAGATAAAGATGGATTTCTGGATTTACTGGTCTGTTGGGAAGTGGCCGCATGGGGAGAAGTCATTGTGGTGGGGGGAGCTGAAGGACATACTGGGGTGGGAGGAGCTGGTGTGTGATCAAATCTGTTGAAGAATAGGTTTAGTTCATTAAGCCAGTTAACATCTGCCTCAATCTGGCAGACAGACTGTTTATGACCCGAAATTGACTTAAGCCCCTCCCAGACCCCCCTTATGTCTTTTCTTTCCATTTGCTTTTCCATTTTTTCTTTATAACTGGATTTTCCCTGCCTGATTTGATGCCTCAGCTCCTTTTGTACTTCCCTCAACCCCTCCTTATCTCTTGTCCTGAATGCCATCTTTTTCTCCTTAAGTAGTGTTTTTATATCAGAGTTAATCCATGGTTTGTTATTGGAGAAGCACATCACCACTTTTGTGGGTACTGTGTTGTCCACACAAAAATTAATGTAGTCCGTTATGCAGTGTGTGAGTCCTTCTATATCTTCCCCATAAGAATCCTGCAGAACTTCCCATGCGGTTGTGTCAAAACAATCCCTCAGAGCCTCATCACTCTCCTCGGACCATATCCTCACTGTGCGGGTGACAGCTGGTTCTCTACGTACAAGTGGCTTGTACACAGGTCGGAGATGTACTAGGTTGTGATCCGATCTCCCCAGGGGCGGTAGGGCTGATGAGTTGTATGCCTCCCTCACGTTGGCAAAGAACAAGTCCAGTGTTTTGTTGTCTCTTGTGTGGCAGGTTACATACTGTGTGAAACTGGGCAGTGTGGATGATGGAGAGGCATGGTTGAAATCACCCGACAGAAGAAAGAGGGCCTGGGGGTGCTGAGACTGTAACTGGCTCAGCGTGGCTTGTAGGACCTCGCAGGCAGCGTCAGCTTTCGCAGAGGGGGGGACATATGCAGCTATCACGATGATATGTGATAGTTCCCTTGGTAGGTAGAAAGGTCTAATGCTCACAGCTAATAGTTCAATGTCCTTACAGCAAGTTTGATCCTTAATCACAATGTGCCTAGGATTACACCATCTATTATTCACAAACATTGCCAGCCCTCCTCCTTTCCTCTTACCGCTCTCCCTTGTCCTGTCTGCCCGAAGGAGTTTAAAACCATCCAAGGAGACCAGAGGGTCAGGAGTAATTTCAGTGAGCCAAGTCTCTGTAAGTAGCATCATGCTGCACGCCCGAAACTCCTGATGCTGCCTGGTGAGCGCTGTTAGTTCATCCATCTTGTTTGCAAGAGATCTCACATTGCCCATGATGATGGAGGGAACAGCTGGTCGGTAACGCCTCTTTTTAATCCTCTGAAGAGTTCCTGCTCTGCATCCCCTCACCCGCTTTTTCTTTCTCCAAATCTCACGGGGGATGTGTGACCAGATGGTATGCCCTCCTGCTGTGCCTCTGAGCTGCAGAATTTCCTCTCTTGTATAGACAAAGGAATTGTCTATACTGTTTACTGTCTATTGTTTACTGTATAACCCCGCCCCCATATGACCAAAGCCCCTCCCCCAATTGTCTTCCCTGCCCCTCGCTCACTGCCTCGCCCCCCTGCCGGTCTGTGGAAAACTAAATGTTGGAGACCGCTGCTCTAAGATGTTTGGAACAGCCTCCTTGCCGAAATCCTTCAAAAACTATGTGCAAGTGTATAGTGAAGAACTGCTGCTGTTTAGAAGGAAGCGGATGGTCAAACCAAATATTGATGTTATTTATAATTCTGTTTTGTTCATTCACTTAATTTTGTTAAATTACAGAACAAGAAATTAACACTTTTATTTCTGAAAGAATTCTTACTTTGCAACATTTTTTTCCTCACCCGCCTAAAGCATTTGCAAATAACAATGTGTGTATTGAGTTTCACTCCCTCCTTGCAGCTAAAAGAGTTTCTACTCTGTGTGCTTCTTGTGGGAAAAGCATTTGTGAGGTCAACCACTGGTGTTGGACAAGAGGGTTTACTTCTCAATCTCTGTTCTAGTTCATGACAAAGGTGTTTGATCTAGCTGAGGTCAGGGCTCTGTGCATGCCAATCATACCAAACTCTCCCAAGCTTGGTTATGGACTTTGCTTCATGCACTGCATCACAGTCATGCTGAAACAGACAATGGCCTTCCCTAAACTGTTTCTACAAAGTTGAAAGCTTACAATTGTCAAAAAAGTCTTGGTATGTGGAAGCATTAAATTTAAACAGATAGGTTTATATGAGTAGAACCTACCATTTACTAAGTGGTGCCCTTGGCCCTCTTCACCGCTTTCCTTAAGTGATATTGCACTGGTCCCATTCTGCTGGCCCCCTGGGTTGTGTGGATGGTGCTAAATGTGTCACAATAGTCACATGATTTTCAGCTGCCCGCCTTGTTTTGGATCGGAACCCTTTCGACATAACTGAGGGGGCAGTCACAATGAGGAAGGGTGACATCATATACTGGATAGGCAAAATGATGTAGAGGCATCAAGGGTGCCACAAAGTAAGTGGCAGATTCATATTCATATACATCTATCCGTTTGAAATTAAATTAAAGTTGTCTAGACCCCTTTAAGATTTTCATTCACTGAAACAAATGGGCCTAGGCCAACCCTTGATAAACAACCCCATAGTGTTATTCATCCTCTACCAAACTTTACAGTTGGCACAAAGGAGTCAAGCAGGTAGCATTCTCCTGGAATTCACCCAGACTCATCTATCAGACTGCCAGACAGAGAAGTGTGATTTGGCACTGCACAAAACATGTTACCACTACTCCATAGTACAGTGGCGGTGTGCTTTACACCATTCCATCCAACACTTGGTAATATAAGGCTTGCATCCAACTGCTCAGCCATGGATACCCATGTCATAGTGTTCCCAGTGCACAGTTTTAGTGCTAATTTTAATGCCAGAGGAGGTTTGGAACTCTGCAGTTACTGAGTCAGCAGAAAGTTGACAACTTTTATACACTATGCACCTCATCCCTCAGCAACCCCATTCTGTAACTGTGTGTGGTCTGCCACTTCCACTTTTTAATATTGCCTCTCAAATTTGATGGTGGAATATCTAGAAGGGAAGAAATTTCACAAACTGACTTATTACAATGGTGACAACTTATTACAGTACCATGTGGGAATTCATTGAGCTCTTTAGAATGACCCATTCTTTCACATGCTTATAAAGGCAGACTGTATGGCTAGGTGCTGGATTTTATACACCTGTGGCAATGGGCCTGAATTATATATATGTCAATAACAACTCATCCAATCCACACAGGCAAACAAATCAAAATATATATGTAATAATGAGAAATGACACAGGGAAAAAGTATTGAACAAATGAAGAAAGAGAGGTGCAACAAAACATGGAAAGTCCTGACAATAGCAGAAATCTATCAGGAATTAGAAAGCAATCCTGCCACTTAATGAAAAATAATATCAGCTGGTTCAACTATTGGCCTATAAAAAGGTGTCTCATTACTAAGGTGCCACACAAGAAACATCTCATGATGGGTAAAACTAGTGAGCAGTCTCAAGACCTTTGCAACCTTACCGTTGCAAAACATATTGATGGCATTGGTTACAGAAGAATTTCTAAACTACTGAAGGTTCCAGTAAACACTGTCATTTTACCATAAACCGGCCACGAACGGGTGATCACCGCAAGATTTCAAACAGAGCAGTGAAAAGAATTATCAGAAGAATTGTCCAAGCGCATAGGACGACCTGTGGGGAGCCACAGAAAGACCTGGAATCAAGAGATACAATTGGATCAAGCAAAACTATAAGTAATGTACTCCATTGCTGAACAAAAAGCTTGTTTAAGGACTTTTAACCCCTTAACGACATTGGACGTACTATTACGTCCTGTGCGCTTGGTACTTAGCGCAACAGGGCGTAATAATACCCCCTGTAACTGACAGCTAACACCCTGCTCCATATCCCCTGGTCGGAACTGAGTTCCGATCAGAGGTTTTAACCCCTTGGATGCCGCGGTCAAACATGACCGCGGCATTCAAGGGGTTCCGCCATGTTGCCACTCCGATCGGCACCCCCCCGCGGCGAGATCGGGGGGTGCCGATACCTATAACCTGCAGCCCGGGGTCTGCCCAGTGACCCCAGGCTGCCTGGAGACCCCACTACCTGGTTGATCCTGCCGAGACCTGCGGAAGTGAGCGCTATGCGTCTGCATAGCCTCACTTCCTGTATAGACTGCAAGACACTTGTATGCTCGTGTCTTGCAGTCTAAAGTGCTGAGCCAGCAATCAATCAAAGCATGATGTCCTAATGGGACACATGAAAAAATAAAAAAAAGTGAAAAAAAATAAAATAAAGTGTTTGAAAAAAAATTTATAAAAGAATAAAGCCCCAAAAATTCCCTTTTCCTATATAAAATTAATTATATAAAAAAAAGACCTAAAAATTAATAAAAACAATGCATATTTGGTATCGCCGCGTCCGTAACAACCTGTACAATAAAACTGAAACCATATTTAATGTACACGGTGAATGGTGGGAAAAAAAAATGGAAAAAACTCGCCAAAAGTAATGATTTTTTGCCATCTCACCTTACAAAATATGCCATAAAAAGTGATCAAAAAGTGATATGTACCCCAAAGCAGTACCAATAAAAAGCACAGGTTGTCCCGCAAAAAATAAGCCATAAACCAACTCTGTAAACCGTAAAATAAAAATGTTACGCATCTCAGAAGATGGCGATGCAAAAACAATTAATTTATGTCCCCAAATGGGTTTTTGTTCTGCAAAATTAGTATCGCATAAAAAAACAGTATAAATGAGGTATCTCCGTAATCGTACCGACCCGTAGAATAAAGGTAACATGTTACTTATGCTTTATGCTGCATGGTGAAAAATTTCAAAGGTAAAACGCAGTGCCAGAATTGATGGTTTTTTTTAATCCAACAAGAAAGAGTTAATAAAATGTATTCAATAAGTTATAGGCGCCCAAAGATGATGCCATTACAAAATACATCTCACCCCGCAAACAACAAGCCCTCATATGGCTACATCACCAGAGAAATATAGAAAATATAGCTCGTACAATGTGAAGACAAAAACCCCAAAAATCACCAAATCATTAGAACATAACTGGCTGCGTCAGGAAGGGAATGTATAAGCTGTGTGAGCGTATATTAGGGTACAAACCAGATTTAGAGCTTACGAGGGATAATAAACCAGAAGTGACCCCCAGAGTGACCTCCTCAATAATAGGAACTACTGGGGAAATAGTAGGGAATTTGATGTTCCCAATGCACTCTGCGCAGCTTACCTAATCACTTTTCCCCATCCGCTGTATATTCACGTCTGGGATACTAATGCTTACTACACCCCTTGATAAATTCTTTGAGGGGGGCAGTTTTCAAAATGGGGTCAATCCTTTGGGGAATCCACTGTTATGGTACCTTACAGGCTCTGCAAACATGACATGGCGTCCAGATACCAAACATCTGAATCTGCACTCCATAAGCCACATAGCGCTCCTTCTCTTCTGCGCTCTGCTGTGTGCCCAAACTGCAGTTTATGCCCACATGTATGACACTGGTGTACCCAGGGTAACGTACTTAATGTCATATGTGGGTATAAACTGCTGTTTGGGGACAGCCGGGCAGAGAGTGGAAGGAGCGCTATTTGGTTTTTGGAGCACAGGCTTGGACGGTTTGGTTTTTGGACGCCATTGCACTTTTGCAGAGCTGAAACGCCAGTAAAGTGGAATCTCCTGACATGTTACCCCATTTTGGAAACTACACCCCTGAAGGAATTTATCCAGGGGTACAGTGAGCATTTTTAACCCCCAAGTGTTGCTATAATTTATTATCCATAAATGAATACGCAGCTGACTGTGAAAGGTGAAAATGACAATTTTTCCAGGAATACGTCATTTCAGTGCATAATATGTTGCACCCGGCTTGTATCAGAGATGAACGCTCCAAAAGCTGTTGCGCCCGGGATCCCCGCTTAACAATTTTTGGATTGTGTCTCAGCAGACATAAGCTGGGCACAACATATCGGGCACTGAAATGGTGTATCTCTGGAAAAATGTTATTTTTAACTTTTCATTATCATCTGCGCATTCATTTCAAGGAAATTAAATGAATGCAACACTTAAGGGTTAATAATGCTCGCTACACCACTTGATAAATCCCTTGAAGGGTATAGTTTCCAAAATGGGGTCACAAGTCTGTGGATTCCACTTTACTGGCAATTCTTGGGCTCTGCAAAAGTGACATGGTGTCCATAAACCAAACTGTGCTCTAAAAACCAAAATAGCGCTCCTTCCCTTCTGTGCCCGGCTGTTCCCAAACAGCAGTTTATACCCACATATGGCATTAAGTACGTTATCCTGGGTACACCAGTGTCATACATGTGGGCATAAACTGCCATTTGGGCACACAGCAGGGTGCAGATGTGAAGGAGCACTATGTACTTTTGGAGCGCAGATTTAGATTGTTGGTTTTTGGACACCATGTCACATTTGCAGAGACCCTAAAATTGCCCCTACAAAATGCGGTCACTTCTTGGGGAGTTCCAGTTTACTGGCACCTCCATGGCTCTGCAAAAATAACATGGAGACCAGAAAGTCCCTCTAAATCTGTACTCCAAAAGTTAAAAAAACAAAGTGCTCCTTCCTTTCTGAGCGCTGCTGTGTTCCCAAGCAGCAGTTTACACTCACATATATAATTTTTTTTTCCCCGGGATAGCCCACTTAATAGTTTTAGGAGTTCATGTCTCTGATGCCACAAAGTGGCCACAACATATTCTGAAATTGGATATTTCTTCAAAAACTTCAATTTTCACTTTGTACATTAATTTTTGGGAAGCATTTTTAGGCTCAAAATGATAATACCCCATGATACATTCCTTGGGGGGTGTAGTTTCTGAAATGGGGTCCCTTTTGAGGGGTTTCCATTGTATTGGTACTTTAGGGGCTCTGCAAATGTGACATGGCACCTGAAAACTATTCCAGCCACATCTGCCGTGCTAAAGCTAAATAGCGCTCTTTCCATTCTGAGCCCCACCATGTACCCATACAGCAGATTATAATCACATATGGGGCATTTCTGTGTTCAGAAGAAATTGTGTAACAAACTGTGTGGAGCTTTTTCTTCTTTAACCACTTTTTCATTTTCATGTCCCAATGTTAATAAAATCTGTGAAACAGCTGTGGGTTCAAAATGCTCACTATACCCCTTGACATGTTCTGTGATGGGTGTGGTTTCCAAAATGGGGTCACTTTTAGGGGGTTTCCACTGTTTTGGTATTTTGGGGGGCTCTGCAAATGCAACATGGCACCTGAAAACTATTCCAGCAAAATCTGCCCTACAAAAGCAAAATAGCGCTCTTTCCATTCTGAGCCCCACCATGTACCCATTCAGCAGTTTACGACCACATATGGGGCATTGCTGTGTTCAGGAGAAATTGTTTAACAAACTATGGGGTCCTTTTTCTCCTTTAACCCCTTGTGAAAATGAAAACTTTGGGGATAAAGTGACATTTTAGTAATTTTTCATTTATACATCCCAATGTTAGTAAAATCTGTGAAACAGCTGTGGGGTCAAAATGCTCACTATACTCCTTGATGAATTCTGTGAGGGGTGTAGTTTCCAAAATGGGGTCACTTTTAGGGGGTTTCCATTGTTTTGGTACTTTGGGGGCTCTGCAAATGCAACATGGCACCTGAAAACTATTCCAGCAAAATCTGCTTTTCAAACGTCCAGTTTCGCTACTTCCCTTCTGTGCACTGCCGAATGCCCAAACATCAGTTTACACCCACATGTGGGATATTTCTGTGCTCTGGAGAAATTGTATAATAAACTGGGAGATGAATTTTCTCCTTTAACCCTTTGTGAATGTGTTAAATTTAGGGCTAAATGAAGGGATTAGTGGAAAAAAATGAAATGTCTAAATTTCCACTCGATATTGTTTTAATTCTTGTGAAATGCTTAAAGGGTTAACAAACTTCCCAAATGCTGTTTTGAATTATTTCAGGGGTGCAGTTTTGAAAATGGGGTGATTTATGGGGGGTTTCTAATATATAGGCCTTTATAATCCCCTTCAGAACTGAAGTGGTCCCTAAAAAATTAGTTTGGGAAATTTTCTTGTAAATCTGGAAAATTGCTGTTACACTTGTAAGCCTTCTAAGATCCAAAATAAATTAAAGGACGATTAAAAGATGATGTCAATATAAAGCAGAGATATGGTAGATAATATTTATTAATGTATTTGGGTGGTATGACTATCTGTCTGAAAAGCAGAGAATTTCACATTTTGAAAATTGCGATTTTTTTTTTCCAAATTTCCATCAAATATCCTATTTTTTTTATAAATAAATACAAAAATATTGATTAGTGTTTACCACTAACATGAAGTACCATGTGTCACGAGAAAACAGTCTCAAAATCACTTGTGCAAGTTAAAGCGTCTCAAAGTTCTTGCCACATAAAGTGACACATGTCAGTTTTGAAAAACAAGGCCTGGTCCTTAACGCACTTTTGGGCTGTGTCCTTAAGGGGTTAAAGTTTGCTCAACAACATTTAGACAAGCCTGTAAAATGCTGGAAGTATATAGTCTGGTCGGATGAGACCAAAGTTGAACTCTTTGAATACCATAATACACACAATGTTTGGAGGCCAAAAGACGCTGCATATCACCCCAAAACATCATACCGACAGTGAAATTTAGAGGTGGGAACATCTTGGTGAGGGGCTTTTTTTTCAGCATACGGAACAGGCAAACTTCATATAATTGAAGGAAGGATGAAAGGACAAATGTACAGAGACATTCTTGATAAAAAATCTGCTGCCATCTACCAGGATGATGAAAATGAAACAAGGGTGGACATTTGAGCAAGAAAATGATCTCAAACTCACAGCCAAGGAATCTCACAAGAATGGGCCAAGATCACACCTGAGCAATGCATGCCACTAGTTTCTCCAAACAGGAGGCATCTTGAAGCTGTCATCACCAACAACGGCTTTTGTGTGAAAAATTAAATACATTTTAGTAAGTGTGTTCAATACTTTTTCCCTGTGTCATTTCTCATTATTACACATAACTTCATTTATGGACATCTATGGTTTGAGTTCCTTGCCTGTGCAGATTGGATACAAAAATATGCAAAATATGTCTCAGTGTTCAAGTTTTTACAGTCCATTTGTTATCAGTGTTTCTTCAGCATCAGTGCCGTGTGTTAGCAAAAATTGCATTAGTCATTATTGCATTAGTGTGTCATCTATATTTTCGGATCTGCAAAAAAATCAAAACAAAAACGGAAGACAGAAAATGGTGTCCCTAGCTTGTCCTTGCCCCTAGAAAAGGTTACATTATTACTCAGCAGCCATTTTCTTTGCATTTTTGCTTTGTTGAGATATGTGTTGGACTCCTCTGCTGAACTAGCTGTGGTTTTGTGGTTCCTTACGCAAAGATGTCCTGTAATCCTGTGGATGATCTTTTCCTGGACTGGCTTGTCTCTTATATATTCAATATTCAAATAGGAAGCACCAATGCTGGAAGAAGACCCTCAGAGAAAAAGGAGGAGATATTAGATTTACCCCAATGTCCTCATCTTGCTCCCCTTGGCTCATACCAACATGTAACCAGGGTTCAACTAGCAGTCCCTGAGTTATCCCCCTTACCCCATACCACCTTGTAACCAGGGGCCAGCTAGCACCCCTTGACTTTTCCCACTTTCTCTTTGTTGGAATGTAACCAGGGTCCAGCTAGCAATCCCTAACCTGTCCTCCTTTCCCTATGCTACCATATAACCAGAGTGCACCTAGCAATCTCGACTTTCCCCCTTTCTTAATGTTGCCAAGTAGCCAGGCTCCAACTAGCAGTCCTTAACTTATCCCCCTTTCTCCATGCTGCCATGTAACCAAGGTCTAGCTAACAGTTCATGACTTGTCCTCCTTTCCTCATGCCACCATGAATGCCTTAGAGGAAAAAAAAAATCAAAAGTGCAGAACCGCTGTTTTTTTGCTGTTTCGCCTCTGATAAAAATTTTTATAAAAAGTGATCAAAACAATAGACATTCCCCAAAATACTATAACAAAAACGTACATATGGCCCTGCAAAAAAAGATGTCCTATGCATCCTGTGAGTAGGTGACAGGTCAAGTGCTGGAGTCACGGTATTTCAGCCCCCGGGTTTTGACGTATGTCTGGTCCAGGATGGGTTTTTGAGTAGGCCTCAGCCCAGCTGGAAGTCCTGGGCCTCATTACTGGACCATATAGTCCTACAGAGCCTGCACTTCAGGGCAGACCCTGGAAGACAGTGGAGGCGCCTGGGTCTGTCTGGAGCTGAGAGTCTGGTGAGACCTGTGCCTGACTGCTGTTTTGTTTTGTTCGTGTGGCTGGAGCAAGCCACACGTATAGTTAGGATTATTTCTGTTTAGTTAGAAGCTCAGACGAGCAGGATTTTGTTTTCTCATTTGCCTGAAGTTAAGGCTGTATTTTATTTTGCTGATTTTGTGCCTGGCGTAAGGTTTATTTATTTTTACTGTTTTTTCAAATAAACCTTTGTTACAAGAGCCTTTGTGTCCCTGTCTCTGACTGGTTGGGTGTGTACCATGGCTGCTACCGAGCTACCTCCCCCACAATCCCCATACATAGAAATATAAAAAAGTTATGGGTGTCAGAAAATGGTGACTTTTAGAAAAAAAAATGTTTTTTTTGCAAAGTTTTAGTTTTTTGTTAAAGGGTCAAAATACAAATAAAACTATATAAATTTGGTATCCCTGGAATTGTAATGAAACATAGAATACAGGTGACTGTAATTTTGGCTGCAGAGTGAACACCATAAAAACGAAGCCCATAAGAAAGTTGCACAAATGCACTTTTTCTCCAATTCCGCCCAATTCTAAATTTATTTCCAGCTTTCCAGTACATTCGACAGAATAATAAATGGTACCTTTATGAATAACAATTTCTCCCGCAAACATTAAAGCCTCATATGACTCTGTGAACAGAAAAATAAAAAAATTATGGGGTTTGAAGTCAAAAATGAAAATCGAAAAATGTCACCCCTGCTGCTATGTCTCATGGTGGCCTACAATTCTCACACACTTCTAGGCCTGACATTAGGAAGGGTGGAGGGGTAGGGATACTTCTGTCACCCTAGTGCACTTTTCAGGTCATCCCACTGGTACTCTCCCTCACATTCCCTTCATTTGAAGTCCATGCTATAAGACTTTTCCGCCCACTCTCCTTACGTGTAGCTGTGATCTACCATCCACCTGGCTCACCCTACCAATTTCTGGATCACTTCGCTTCTTGGCTTCCACTCTTTTTATCCAGTGAAATTCCTACCCTCATCATGGGTGACTTTAACATCCCCACTGACACCCCTGTCTTCCCAGCTGCCTCACAGTTTCTCTCAATAACCACTTCTTTTGTTCTTTCACAACTTTCCTCTTCTGACACACATGTAGATGGCAACACCATTGATCTTGTCTTCCATCGACTCCTCACAGTTTCTAAATTTACTAACTCTTCTCTGCCCCTCTCTGATCATAACCTTCTGTCTCTCACCATCAGTGCTTTCTCTCCTTCACAGGACACACCTACTCATCATACATATAGGAATTTATGTACTATTAACACCCAGCACCTCCCAGATACTCTACAGTCCTCTCTGTCCCCCATCTCTTCACTCTCTTGCCCCAATCTGGCCACCAGTCACTATAATGAAACTCTTAAGAGTGCATTGGATGAGGCGGCTCCCCCCTCCACTCAAAAAGTTAGACACAGGACACAGCAACCCTGGAACATGCCACTGACGCGTTTTCTTCAGCAGTGCTCTAGGTGTGCTGAATGTCTGTGGAGAAAATCACATACACCTGCAGACTTCCTCCACTTCAAATTTATGCTTAAAACCTATAGTTCTGCCCTTCACCTTGCCAAACAAGCCTATTCCACTGCTCTCATCTCTTCTCTCTCCTGTAACCCTAAAAGACTCTTTGAAACTTTTCACTCCTTACTCACTCCCAAGGTGCAGGTGCCATTCACAGACCTTAGTGCAGAAGACCTGGCCACTTATTTCCATGACAAAATTGATAAGATCATTAAGGAATTAAATGCCCATTCCCCAAGTGACATTAATCCCCTCATCAAGCGCACTTCAGTCTGTTCATTCTCATCTTTTGAACCTGTTACAGAAGAGGAAGTATCTCAGCTACTTTCTTCTTCTCGCCCTACGACCTGCAGTAGTGACCCTTTCCCCTCACACCTTCTCCAGTCTCTGTCTCCTGCTGTCACAACTTACCTTACTAAAATATGTAACCTCTCTCTCTTCTGGAATTTTCCCATCCTCTTTCAAAAATGCTGTCATAACCCCGCTGGTGAAGAAATCCTCCCTTGTCCCGCCCTGTGCTGCTAATCGACCCGTCTCTAACCTTCCCTTCATCTCCAAAATCTTGGAACGCTTGGTCTATTCTCGTTTAATCCGTTATCTTTCTGCTAACTCTCTTCTTGACCCCTTACAATCTGTCTTACGCACTCTGCACTCTAATGAAATGGCCCTCACAAAAGTCTCCAATGATCTCCTGATGGCTAAATCCAAAGGTGACTTCTCTCTTCTTATTCTTCTGGATCTCTCAGCAGCATTTGACACTGTTTCCATCAACTCCTCCTCACTATGCTCCGCTCTGTCAGCCTCACGGACACCGCGCTCCTGGTTCTCCTCTTATCTCTCTGACCGCACTTTCTGTGTATCATTTGCGGGCTCTGTTTCTTCCCCTCTTCCCCTTACCATTGGGGTTCCTCAGGGCTCGGTCCTAGGCCCACTGCTCTTCTCCCTCTACACAGCCCCCATTGGACAAACAATCACCAGATTTGGCTTCCGGGACCATCTTTATGCTGATGATACCCAATTATATACATCATCCCGTGACATCACTCCTGCACTAATACAGAACACCAGTGACTGTCTCTATGCTGTCTCAAATATCATGTCTTCGCTCTGAAACTGAATCTCTCAAAGACTGAACTAATGCTGTTTTCACCATCTAATAGATCTGTCCCTGATATCTACATTGCAGTCTTCGGCCTTACTATAACTCCTAGGCAGCATGCCTGCTGCCTCAGGGGTATGTTTGACTCAAACCTTTCCTTCACCCCTCATATCCAATCACTCGCACGCTCATGTCATCTCCACCTCAAAAACATCTCCAGAATATGCCCTTTCCTTACCAGAGATACACTAAAGACACTTATTGTTGCCCTGATTCACTTTTGCCTTGACTACTGTAACTCCTTACTAATCGGTCTTCCCCTTACTAAAGTTTCCCCTCTACAATCTATTCTGAATGCGGCGGCAGGCTCATCTATCAGTCTAGACGCTACAGCGATGCCTCCGGTCTGTACTGGTCACTACATTGGCTGCCTATTCAATACAGAATACAATATAAACTTATCACCCTCATCCACAAGGCTCTCCATAATGCTGCACCTCCCTACATTTCCACCCTCATCTCTGTCTATCCCCCAACCTGTGCTCTCCATTCACTCAAAGACCTAAGACTAACATCCTATATTATGAGAACCTTCCATGCTTGTATACAAGACTTCTCCCGAGTTGCACCACTTAGCTGTAATTCTCTATCCCAGTCTATCGGATTAACCCCCAATTTCTACAGCTTCAAGCACAAACTAAAGATATATCTTTAAATACAGGTCTATCACAACACCTAATGTAAACCCTTCCGTAGTTAGAATCCCTAAAACGTACCCTCCTCTGTTCATGCTCCCACATTACCTCACAGGATATGATGCAGTATCAGACTAACTTTATATGTCCAGGCACCATCTGCACTTTAAAGGACACGACTGGTGATGGCTCATACAGCTTTATATATGTGTAATGACAGTAACCTCTATTACAAAATTTTCTGACCATTGTATAAGCAATGCTACCTCCGATGCCGCCCCTGCTACCTCTTGTGTCACCCCCTCTACCTCATAGATTGTAAGCTCTTGCAAGCAGGGCCCTCAGTCACATTGTGTGAATTGACTACTTCTTTGTAATGTATCTTTTTTGTCAGTGCTTGAACCCTACAAATTGTATAGTGCTGCGGAATATGTTGGTGCTATATAAATAAAATGTATTATTAATATTATTATTATTATTATTATTAGGGGTTAACAGTATGTAAAGGTAAAGCACCATGGAATCAATGGTGCTATATAAATTAATAATAATAGTATATCTCAGTGGTACTGTTGGCCTTGGCTCACAACAACTGTTAGTTCATAATTGTTGATATAGGGGACTATGGAAGTAGCTGACGATTAGAGATGAGCGAATTTCTCAGAAGTTCGATTCTGCAGTTCAACTTGAAGTTCCAAAAAAATTTGCTTCGATCTGAATTAATTTGCGGCGAATATATCCCTAGAAAACACCTATTTCCTGGCTTCAGAGAACCTGTATAGTGGTGTAGAACACTGTGCCTTGCAGTAACATGCATAGGGAGCCTACTGTGGTAGACAAACAATACTGTGAGTCAGTATAACACGCACATGACAGGCGTCGCTCTTAGAACCACTGCACACTTCACTTATTTGGACAGTTACGTGGCCCAAACTGACCAACTATCTCAAGTGTGAACTCAGCCTTACAGGTCCATGTTAGTGCCAGGTAGAAAGAACCGTGCAGAGGCCCAACATCCTACTGTAACATGAAAGAGTGCACTCCTTTTACACCCTCGTCTGCCAATTCCACATAGATGACTACAGAGTGACAAGGCGACATAATGTGGAGGTGGCAGCAGCATGAGGAGGCCATACAGTGACCCAGTGGCAGCAGCATTAGGAGGACATACAGTGACCCAGCAGTGGCAGTAGCATGTGGAGAGCATACAGTGACCCAGTGGCAAAGGTGGAGGTAGTAGCATCCTTAGGAGGGCATACAGTGACCCAGTGGCTGTGGCATGAGGAGGTTATACAGTGACCCAGTGGCAGCAGCATAAAGAGTACATACAGTGACCCAGTGGCTGCGGCATGAAGAGGACAGAGTGACCCAATGGAAATGGCATGAGGAGGGCATACAGTGACCCAGTGGCTGCGGCATGAGGAGGCCATATAGTGACCCAGTGGCAGCGGCATCAAGAGGGAATACAGTGACCCAGTGGCTGCGGCATGAGGAGGCCAAACAATGACCCGATGGCAGCAGCATGAGGAGGATGCAGAGTGACCCAGTGGAAACGGCATGAGGAGGGCATACACTGACCCAGTGGCTGCGGCATGAGGAGGCCATACAATGACCCAGTGGCAGCGGCATGAGAAGGGCATACAGTGACCCGGTGGCTGCGGCATGAGGAGACCATACAGTGACCCAGTGGCAGAGGTGGAGGTAGTAGCAGCCTTAGGAGGGCATACAGTGACCCAGTGGCTGTGGCATGAGGGCATACAGTGACCTAGTAGCAGTGGTATAAGGAGCACACAGAGTGACCTTGTGGAAGTGGCATGAGAAGGCCATACAGTGACCCAGTGGCAGCAGCATGAGGAGGACATACAGTGACCCAGTGGCTGCGGCATGAAAAGGACACAGAGTGACCCAGTGGAAATGGCATGAGGAGGGCATACAGTGACCCAGTGGCTGCGGCATGAGGAGGCCATATAGTGACCCAGTGGCAGCGGCATGAGGAGGGCATACAGTGACCCAGTGGCTGTGGCATGAGGGCATACAGTGACCCAGTAGCAGTGGCATAAGGAGTACACAGAGTGACCTTGTGGAAGTGGCATGAGAAGACCATACAGTGACCCAGTGGCAGCAGCATGAGGAGGACATACAGTGACCCAGTGGCTGCAGCATGAAGAGGACACAGAGTGACCCAGTGGAAATGGCATGAGGAGGGCATACAGTGACCCAGTGGCTGCGGCATGAGGAGACCATACAGTGACCCAGTGGCAGTGGCATGAGGAGGGCATACAGTGACCCGGTGGTAGCAGCATGAGGAGGACACAGAGTGACCCAGTGTAAACGGCATGAGGAGGGCATACAGTGACCCAGTGGCTGCGGCATGAGGAGGCCATACAGTCACCCAGTGGCAGTGGCATGAGGAGTACACAGAGTGACCTTGTGGAAGTGGCATGAGAAGACCATACAGTGACCCAGTGGCTGCAGCATGAGGAGGCCATACAGTGACTCAGTGGCAGCGGCATGAGGAGTCCATACAGTGACCCAGTGGAAATGACATGAGGAGGACATACAGTGACCCAGTTCCTCCCCTGTGTGACTTTGTTCGCCCAGGCAAATGAGGTGTAGAACAGTGTGACAACGCTGTGCCCTGCAAATGAGCCGATACTGCTCCTGCCATCCCCACCCCCTCCCACAGCTGCCAGTGCAAGTTGAGCACACAGGGCCCCCCTGGTCGGACATGCAAGAGGATGGACGATGGTGCAGATAGGCAGAGGACAACTTGCTACATAGCATGTCTCTATAGTAGTTCAGTTTGTCCTCCTTCACAGCAGGTGTAAAAAAGGCCCCCAATTTTTCCCCGGTAGTGAGGGTCTAACATGGTGTAGAGCCAGTAGTCATCCCTCTGCTGAATGGTGACAATTTGGCTGTCACTGCGCAAGGAAGTCAGCATGCATCGGGCAATTTGCGCAAGTGACTCCGAGGGACTCCCTGCATCCATCTCCACTGCATATTGCCATGGTGTGTCTGGGTCATCTGCCTCATCCTCCTCATCTCCCTCTGACTGTTCTGGTTGCTTATGCTCCTCCTCTCCACCCATTTTGCAACACATTGTTTGTGCTCCAATGTCCTCCTCATCATCCTCCTCCTCCAGTTCAGCCCCCACAGGGCTCATGTTGTCGTGAGATGTAGAGGCCACATCTCCAGTCCCCTGACCAGCCAGATTGAAAAGCATCTTTTCCAGGATGTGAATCAGTGGATTGACGTTGTTCATCCCGTAGTCCTGGCGACTGACTAACAAAGTGGCCTCCTCAAAGGGAACAAGCATGAGCTGCCACTGGCTAACGTTAAAGTTACACAGGGGAGTACCTCTGTCCGCTTGGATCATCAAGAAATCGTTTATGGCTTTTCTCTGTTCATATAGTCAATCCAACATATGGAAGGTGCAATTCCAACGGGTGGAAACATCGCATATCAGTCTATGTTGTGGGAGGCCGTTCTGCCGCTGCAGCTCAAGGAGGGTGCGCTTGGCGGTGTACGAGTGGCTGAAGTGCATGCAAAGTTTCCTCGACATTTTTAGGATGTCTTGCAGATGGGTGGAAGACTTAAGGAAACGCTTGACAACCAGATTGAACACATGCGCCATGCAGGGCGCATGGCTCAGCCCGCCTTGACGCAGCGCTGACACCATGTTCTTCCCGTTGTTGGTCACCATTGTTCCGATTTTAAGTTCTCTTGGAGAAAGCCAGGATTCGATTTCTTGATTGAGGACACGGAGCAGTTCCTCCCCGTGTGTAGAACAGCGTGACACCGCTGTGCCCTGCACATGTGGTATGCTGGAGTAGCACTGGGAATTGCCCCTGCAGTGGAGGCTGAGGAGACAGTGGAGGATGAGGCGGACATTGTTGCAGGACCAACGGCGTGAGAATGTGGAGGCAGAAGCTGCATCACCTGTCAAAGTTGCTGGTGTGTCTGGGCAGGCACCACATTAATCCACTGGGCTGTAAATGACATATTTTGTCCTTGACCGTAGTTACAGATCCACACGTCGGTGCTGCCATGCACTTTGGCAGACACCGACAGGCTCAAGGACTGGTCCACCTTCTCTTCTACATATTTGTGCAGGGCTGGTACTGCCTTCTTGGCAAAGAAATGATGACTTGGGACTCTCCAGCTCAGCTTGGCGCAAGCCATCAGTTCTCTGAAAGGTGCAGAGTCTACAAAGTGGAAAGGGAGTGACTGCAGCAAAAGCAACTTGGACAGTAGCACGTTCAGCTTCTGCACTGTTGGATGAGTGCACGCATACTGTTGTCTCTTAGATATAGATTCTGTGATCGATTGCTGACGCAATAACTGACTAGGAGGAGGAGGAGCATCACAACCAGCAGATGATGGGAAGGACACACAGCTTCCTTTGGCTGAGGTGGTGGAGCCTTGACTGCCTGAAATGGGGTGCGTGCCACTGGGTGCTGCAGCGGTTGCTGCGGCAGGCTGTACCACTACATTGGAGCCACAGCTCCCCCAGGCCACTTTATGGTGATGCTGCATATGTTGACGCAGGGCTTTGGTGCCAACATTGGCACCCTGGCCATGCTTCACCTTCTGCTCACATATTGAACATATGGCCATGTTCACCTCCCCCGGCGACTTTGCAAAATACTGCCACACCGCCGAGTAGGTAATGTTACCCCCAACACTCCACACTAACTGACTGCTACCGCCACTGCCTCCGTGAACCCCTGCACCACTGCTTTCTGGGCAGGTAGGCTGCTGCAAAGTGGGTGGTCCACCCCGGGCACGTTTATCTCCTGACCTCATACTGCTGCCACCCTGCTGACTCCCCCCGCTGCCTCGAGCGCAAGCTGCAACCCTCTTCTCCTGATGATGATGAAGCCCCTTCGTCACCTGGCTCCCAATTACGATCGGCTACATCCTCATCCATCATCATTGGCTACTGTCTGCAGGTCACTGATGTTCTCCTCAACACCAGCTCCAACACCACTCTCCTCATCACTACTTGCCCGCCTACCGCAGGAAGTGGCGGATGTCTCCTCCAGATCTTGGCTGAGCAGTAGCTGCTGACTGTCCTCTAGTACCTCCTCCTCACTGTACAGCTGAGGGAACAGAAAAGGACAGAGGCAGGTTGAGGACAGGTGAGGGCACAGGGCCTGCTGTTGGGCAATGCCAACTAAGGGTTGTGTCGGACGAACCCACCGACTCTTGGCTGGGGGTGTCTGATGTGACTTGGGATCAATTGGATGACCAAGTCAACCAGTCTACAACCGTTGGGACTGGGTCATCTACTTGACCCTGGGACCTCAGGCCTTTGTAAGTGACCCCTGCTGTGACGCCCCCTTACTCTGCTGCGACCTATGCCTGCACCAGAAACATTTAGGCCTGTGGCCCTCCCCTGTGCATGGCCTCTCGCTTCTCTGTCTGGCATATTGTTCGATGAACAAACTTAATTGCAATGGGCAAAAAGGCCTGTTATTTTCTACTTTGAAGAGAACGGCAAATATGCCCCTTATTTCTTTCCCCACTAATGAACACCAATAAAAAAAGCGTGATAAAGGCAGAGATTTGTGGCTCAGAATTATTGAATTATTGACAATACTGTATTGATAAATGGCCTGCAACTTTGTACTGGTAAAAAAATGGCGAATATGGTCTTCCTTATGGGTTTACACACTATAAACACCTTTAAATAAGTTATAACCGCTAAGAATTATTAAATTATTATTGACAATACTGTTTTGATAAATAGCCTGCAACTTTATACCGTTAACACAATGGCGAATGTGGTCCTCCTTATGGGTTTCCACACTAATAAACACCTTTAAATAAGTGATAACCACTAAGAATTATTGAATTATTATAGACAATACTGTATTAATAAATGGCCAGCAACTTTATACTGGTAACAAAATGCTCAATATGGTCCTCCTTATGGGTTTCCACACTAATAAACACCTTTAAATAAGTGATAACTGCTAAGAATTATTGAATTATTATTGTCAATACTGTATTGATACATGGCCAGCAACTTTATACTGGTAACAAAATGGCCAATATGGTCCTCCTTATGGGTTTCCGCACTAATAAACACCTTTAAATAAGTGATAACTGCTAAGAATTATTGAATTATTATTGTCAATACTGTATTGATACATGGCCAGCAACTTTATACTGGTAACAAAATGGCCAATATGGTCCTCCTTATGAGTTTCAACACTAATAAACACCTTTAAATAAGTGATAACCGCTAAGAATTATTGAATTATTGAATTATTATTGACAATACTGTATTTATAAATGGCCAGCAACTTTATACTGGTAACAAAATTGCCAATATGGTCGTTATGTCTTTTTCCACGCCATTAAAGGCGTTTATTACAGATAAGTGCAGATATTATTGGATGGTAATTCAATTTTCTGTGGCACAGTAGTACTGACAAATGTAATGTTATGCTTTGGAAGAACAGTGAATAAGCCCCTTATAATATACACCTTTAAAAAGGCGTTTTTTACAGATATGTGCAGATATTAGTGTATGATAATTCAGTTTTTTTGCTGTACTGCATTGCAAAAAGCTTGTTGTGTTCCACCTTGAAGACACAGGTATGAGTAATAAGCAGCAGTATAACGGCAGTGAGTGCTGAAATGTGAAATTATGCTGCAAATTCTTGCTGTAAATGACCCTGCATTCACCCCAAATTCTTCTCTCAATTCCTCCCTATCCTTCCCCTACACTTGTAATCCTCTTTCCCTTAACTTCTATCTGTTTTCTAAGTCTTCCCCTAGCTCCTGCCGACATCTGTCACTACAGTAAGAGCGATGTGAAATGACTGTACCTAAAATGGCCGAGGGTTTTTATAGAGCTGTGACATCACAGGGCCAGCTGGCTGCTGATTAGCTGTACACTAGGCATTGTGGGTGATCCCACGCTCCCAGAGTCCCTTGCCCCTTGTCCTAACATGTGCGGCGGCCATATTATAAAAAAATGTGATTCGATGCATCGGATCGAATTCCACTTATGCAACTTTTATTCATTCATCTCTACTGATGATGCTACCATATTCAGTGCTTCCAAAATGGGTGAACCATTCGTCATTGTGGCTGATGAAGGTTTTGGACTGTCCTACCCATTTGCTTCAGCTATTACCCCAGCATGGTTTGGATGATTGTAGGCATATCTTTAAATACCGTCTCATAAGAGCAAGGTGGTATATGAAGCATGACTTTTAGATGCTCAGCAGCAAGTGGTGGGTTTTCCATTCATCTCTTCAGATGAATCTGGAAAATGTGAGGTTGATGATCCAAGCTTGTGTCATCCTTTATAACAATACCTAGATTTATGACACTGTGTTTTATGGTGATCCTGGACCAGTATATGCCTACTTCATGAGGACCCTTGATGCAGGTTGTAAGCGTATGTATTTCTGCTGCAATACCTTTTTTTTTTAAAGAAAATAAATAATTTTTTTGACTTTTTTGTAATTTGCAAAATTGAAAAAAAAAAAAGATTTTTCCTTTTTTTTTTTTTAACAAATTTGGTATTGAAGGCAGAAATACAAACCAATACCTCTTTATACAGAAAAGAAATTAAAATTACATAAAATATCAGAATATTTGGGTTACTTTAACTCACTGTCTTCATACAGCATATATACAACCCAACAAATGTACAATGCATGTAAACTCCCACCAAGCATAAATCACATACTACTCACTCTCAACACACCAAGCAAGATGAATGTCAAACAAGAAATATATGAACAATAAAAAAAACTTTATATATTGCTAAAAATATAAATAATTTAATATAGAATGGGAATACATCACAAAACAAAATTATATAAAAACAATAACATAAAAAAAAACTATAAATCCATCATATGAGCGAGATGAAACAAATAAGATAAAATGAATAACAACTGGTGGAACTCCACTTCTGGATTCTAATGTCTCCAGCCCTTGATCATGTGGTAGCTACTGTATTGAGCTCCAAAATATGGGCTAGAATGCCTGGACCCATTGACCTGTCTTGGGGAAACAGGAGCTGAGAGGGTTCGTATGGGCTGTATTGTATTGTCTGGAGAGATGCAGATGCGGGCATATAAATGCTGGGTTTAGTTGTCTCCAATTTGTGTCGCAGGTAGTTCACAGCCTGGCACAACTTGTTGGTGCTGCTGTTGGCTACAAATAATTCCGCAACCATAATTAGCACAGTCTGGTGGCCGTAGAGGTTCTCCTTCAGAGAATCTTGGTGAGGCTGCAGCAAAAAATTTCAGGCTGCATTTTAAAATATAAAACTAGCCAACATACATTAAAGGGGTCAAGTTATTTATTTTATCATTTATTTTTATCCTCAGGATAAGTCATCAATGACAGATCAGTGATGGTTTGAAAACTGGGATCCCTACTGATCATCCATTTGAAGCGGATGCAGTGATTATGTGACTACCAGGACGCCTTTACTGTTTACATCGAACAACATCAGTTATAGCAGTTGTGCGATGTAATGACAGCATAATCCCAAAGAAGTTAACACAAGTGTCACCAAATAGATTTGGGACAACTAGCATTAACGTATATAAGAGGACTACTGTATAAATTGTAATGGGGAATCCAGGACGTAACTCACCAAGCTTGGACCTCAGCTATTTTTAAGTGCTCCCACTCCAATGACTGAAACTCCTGGATCAACCCATCCCACGCACATTTTTTTCTAAAGCATACATGGTAGGCCTCATCTCTTTTGTCCCAGTTGATGGGTTGGTCTTGCACAAGTGTAATCAGCCTCTCTGTCAATAGTCTGGACATAGAAGAGATGTGCGCAAAGGACTTGGAGCAGTGTGCAAATAGTTGTAGTATTGGCCTAAAGGCACTTGGAGCCTTGTGTAAAATAGTTGTGGGTGTTGGAATTGCCTGGAGGCACTTGGATCTGTGTGTTAGGCCGGAGCATAAACGCTGCGGGAACACCCTTCCCCACATTGCGGTAAAAGACGTGCTGCGGACACCAATGGTTTCCCTATAGGTATAACGTATATAAGAGGACTACTGTATAAATTGTAATGGGGAATCCAGGACGTAACTCACCAAGCTTGGACCTCAGCTATTTTTAAGTGCTCCCACTCCAATGACTGAAACTCCTGGATCAACCCATCCCACGCACATTTTTTTCTAAAGCATACATGGTAGGCCTCATCTCTTTTGTCCCAGTTGATGGGTTGGTCTTGCACAAGTGTAATCAGCCTCTCTGTCAATAGTCTGGACATAGAAGAGATGTGCGCAAAGGACTTGGAGCAGTGTGCAAATAGTTGTAGTATTGGCCTAAAGGCACTTGGAGCCTTGTGTAAAATAGTTGTGGGTGTTGGAATTGCCTGGAGGCACTTGGATCTGTGTGTTAGGCCGGAGCATAAACGCTGCGGGAACACCCTTCCCCACATTGCGGTAAAAGACGTGCTGCGGACACCAATGGTTTCCCTATAGGTATAATTGAAGCAGAAAGTCCGCAGAGGAAAACTCTGCAAACTTTCTGTCCAAAGCGCTGCAGGAAGAACCGCGATGCGTTGCCGCCGCTTTTTTTCCTGCAGCGCTTTTTTGCTGTGGGACGCCACATGGGGCCTTAGCCTTCATCTCACAAGAAATGATATCACATTACTAAGCTACAATCACATAACTTTTCAGACAAAATGGATGTTTTTACAGTAATGCCACCATTCAGTCATCCTCTGCTCAGTCAATCACGTTTTAAATTATTTGCTTATTTTCTTTGATCTCTTAATTCTGTTTTATCTTTGTGCTTTTGAAATTTCTGAAGTATTTCCCTTAATCGTAGTTTTAGTTTAAACTGATTTTAGACATTTTTAGATGACATTTATTTTCTCTTTGACCTAATTATAGCTTTAAAATAAGATACAAGTATTCAGAGTTTGTCTTTGAAGGAACAAAACTTCTAGAGTACAGATATCAAACCAGGACATCAACAATAATGTATTGTGTCTAATTTGTTATTTAACCCATTAGTGACCAACCAATAGACATTCTACGGCGGTCATTAATGGGCCGCATTGTGATGCATATGACTTTCTACATCATATTCATGAGTACCTTTTGGGGTCTCCTGCAGTGTGTGAACCTCTGATCCGGAGTATTTTACACTTAGATGCTGTAGTGAATAGTGAAAACAGCATTTTAAGAGCTCCAGAGGGAGGGGAGCCCCTCTATGAAGGGCTGGCACCTCTGAAGCAGGTGCGCACCGCTAATGAGGTGAAGTGAGGCGGCCGCCTCAGGCGGCACTGTCTGTCACTGTCTGGGGGGGGCGGCATTTTTTATTTTATATTTACCGTAACCCAGCCCAGGACAGGCCGCTTTAAAAAAAAAAAAAAAAAACAGAGCTGAGCGGGGCCTGTCCTGGGCTGGCTTACGAGACGTCGCATCTCAGCGCAGATGGCGATACAATGATGTCATCACGCAGCCTACGCTGAGACACAGACGTCGAGGACAAGAAGAGGCGGCAGCTCCATCAAGGCATCGCAGGTAAGTGCGGAGAACTTTTTTTTCTATATATATATATATATATAAATAGGCCGTAACCTGCTGGAGTATCCCCAGCAGGTAATGGCCTATTTATTTCCCTACCCGGCGTCTGCTCATAGCCGCCTCTGCTTCCCCCTTCTGCTATGGGACACATAAAGGGAAGTGTATGCCTCTGTGAGCGGCCGTGGGCATCGGTAAGTGAAGCCGCGGGCCTCAAATACTACTATTATTATACTCCGGGGTCTTTTCAGACCCCGGAGTATAGTAATCGGACACAAAGGGGAGGTGATGGAACATAAAAACCAATGCTACTCACCTCTCCTGCGATCGGTGTTACTCCGAGCATGCTTGGGGCCTCTGGTGACGTCATCAGGTCGCGTCGCCGGCCTGATCACGTGACTTGTGTGCGCAATTAAACAGGGCCGAAAGCTGTGGGGAGTGCATCGGTGTCCAGGATAGGTAAGTACAACTGGATTTTATGTTTGTATCCTCCCCTGGGTCTCCGATCATTATACTCGGGGGTCTGAAATAATACCAGCGCAGAGGCCACTATGGAGCATAATACCAGTGCAAGGGCCACTATGGAGCATAATACCAGTGCAGGGGCCGCTATGGAGCATAATACCATGTGCAGGGGCCACTGTGGAGCATAATACCATATGCAGGGGCCAATACAGAGCATAATACCGTGTACAGGGGCCGCTGCGAGGCATAATACAGTGTGCAGGGGCTGCTGTGGAACATTATAGTGTGTGTAAATGGGGCGTTATAAACAGGGGCTATGGCTCCTGTTTATATCATACGCTGTTTGTTTATAGTGGCCGTGTTTAGGAAATTACAGCCTTGTCACATAGACATGTATAGGACGAGGCTGTAGTTACATTACATGGCTGCTATGAGATAAATGACACTATGTAAACAGAGAAGCGGTCACGGCGCTTACACAGGTACCACTCACACAGAAGATCAGTAGGGGTCCTGGGTTTTTGAGCCCCACTGATTAGTTTATTAATGACCTGGAAAACCTTTTAATTAGTTAACACCTGGGGAATTATTAATAAGGGGCACTATTTATACAGGGTACACACGGACATTACTAATATAACAATGCACTTGGGGGTATTATTCATTATGGGGGGTTATATCATATATTTTATAATTGGGGTAGCAGCAGGATGGGTGTGCAGGTGAGGACAATGTGGGTTGGATGCCTGGAAAAGTGAGGAGCCAAAGATGTCTGTGTTACAAACTTTACAGAGACAAGTCACAGCTGGAAGAAGTGGTCATGGCGGTCCAAAGGGAAGAGAAGGGAAATGTGAAGGATTAGTCAGAGACGTCACCTGTAAGTCACAAAATGTTACTGCCCTGTATTCACCTAAATGATAGAGGATAAATACCTGATTGATGGGGGTCTGTCTGCTGAGACCCCACTGAACCTGAGAATTGTTTTTTTTCCCCCCACTGGGTGGGAATTCAGTCTGACCGCAGCCATATATATAGGCGTGTCACTTGGTGGATGGACGAACCCGCGTGGCTCTCATTCACTTCAATGGGAGTGCCAAAGATAGCCGAAGTCCAGTACTCAGCTATCTGCGGCGCTCCTATTATAGAGAATGGGGGCCACGTGGGCTCGTCCATCCACCAAGCAGAAGATGTGTGAAGTTATTTTCATTGTTAATGCCGTGTTGTTGATCTGATACTGAAGTAATACAGGAAGAAGAATTCTTAAAAACTGTTTTATAACTTTGTATATTGTGTATATTGTGCAACGATAACAGCGTGTCAAGCTAGTAGCATGGAAACTCAATTTTTTTTTTTTTTGGGGGGGGGGCGTCTTTCTATAGTCCGCCTCAGGCAGCAAAGAGGCTAGGTTCACCAATGCTCTGAAGGCATGATCATAGGTTGCCAGTGCCTTTACATACTATGCCAATGAAAGCCCCCTGGTCTACCTTCCGTGTATCCCTATGAGACTGCCTGCATGTCCTCCATCCCCCCCCCCCCAGTGTCTACATTACTTACCCAGGTGTAACCTCGGTGAGAATAGGTGGGGCCCACATCTATCAGACATTTAGAGCATATCCTGTGGAAATACCATAAATGTCTTTTGTGGGAAAAATACTTTACGCTGAGGTCCCATGTTGTGGAAAACAGCTTTTTTGTTTCAGATTTTGCTGCAGTTTTTTTGAGCCAAAATCAGTAGTGGATTGAGCAGAAGGGAGAAGTATAAGAGCATCCTATATATTTGCCATTCCTGTTATAGCCACTCTTGGCTTTGGCTCAAAAAATGTAGCAGAATCTGCAACAAAAGAAGTTGTTTTCCACAACATGCAGTTTTTAATTGCAGTAATGAGTAGTTTATGTTACTATGCCTTTCACTTGTTTGCTAGCCATTAAGTTGAAAAACTTTAATTAAAGTCAGTTTCATATGACCCTTCCGGTAAAAGAGGTCAGGTGCAGGACGAATTTCCTATACTGAATATCCTGAACGGCTGAACCACTACTGTACGGAACTGACATCAGGCTGACAGTTCGGTACAATAGTGCTTCTGCCATTCAGGTGCTCACCGCATCATAACTAGCTATGATGCTGTGAGTTCAATTCATACTGCCAAGTTCAGTCTGAGAAATTTGAACACAGAGCGTTTTTATAGGAAGGGACTTGGTCGTGTGAAACCAGTCTTACAAGCATACAAAAATGTGCAACTTTATTCATAGTAACATGTGCTATTCATTACTAGATTGTAAGCCCTGGGGGTAGGGCCCTCTATCCTACTGTGCCAGTTGGTCACTGTTAGTATTATCTGTTTTGTATATCTTGTGTACCATATGTAAATCCTCAAATGTAAAGCATCATGGAATTAATGGTGCTATATAAATAAACAATAATAATAATTACCTCTTAAAAACGGCATATAGTTTTTAAGAGGCTTTGATTGAAAAAACCAACACAACTGTGACCAAAACACAACAGAGCTTCACTGTTTGAACCCAGCCTTGAATTTCTCAAAAAATATTATTATTGTTCCCATTTTTATTGACCCCTTTATTTTTTGAATTGTTACATTTCTTTTTATTTAAAGTTGATATTAAATGCTAGGGTCAGATTTAATTTGTTCTAAAATGTTAGATCATTCTGTACATTGTTTAGGAAACTTTGCATGACACTACAATGACTCACCCTGGGGTAACCCTGGCTTTTCTAATTGTAGTTTCTTAAGGCTAAGGCCCCACGTAGCGTGCCACAGCCAAAAAGCGCTGCAGGAAAGACTGCAGCAGAAAAGCATTGCAATTTTTCCCGCAACGCTTTTCACAGAAAGTCCACATATTTTCTCTCTGCGGACTTTCTGCTTCAATTATACATATATACAGTACAGACCAAAAGTTTGGACACACCTTCTCATTCCAAGAGTTTTCTGTATTTTCATGACTATAAAAATTGTAGATTCACACTGAAGGCATCAAAACTATGAATTAACACATGTGGAATTATATATTTAACAAAAAAGTGTGAAACAACTGAAAATATGTCTTATATTCTAGGTTCTTCAAAGTAGCCACCTTTTGCTTTGATTACTGCTTTGCACACTCTTGGCATTCTCTTGATGAGCTTCAAGAGGTAGTCACCTGAAATGGTCTTTCTACAGTCTTGAAGGAGTTCCCAGAGATGCTTAGCACTTGTTGGCCCTTTTGCCTTCACTCTGCGGTCCAGCTCACCCCAAACCATCTCGATTGGGTTCAGGTCTGGTGACTGTGGAGGCCAGGTCATCTGGCGTAGCACCCCATCACTCTCCTTCTTGGTCAAATAGCCCTTACACAGTCTGGAGGTGTGTTTGGGGTCATTGTCCTGTTGAAAAATAAATGATGGTCCAACTAAACGCAAACCGGATGGAATAGCATGCCGCTGCAAGATGCTGTGGTAACCATGCTGGTTCAGTATTCCTTCAATTTTGAATAAATCCCCAACAGTGTCACCAGCAAAGCACTCCCACACCATCACACCTCCTCCTCCATGCTTCACGGTGGGAACCAGGCATGTAGAGTCCATTCGTTCACCTTTTCTGCGTTGCACAAAGACACGGTGGTTGGAACCAAAGATCTCAAATTTGGACTCATCAGACCAAAGCCCAGATTTCCACAGGTCTAATGTCCATTCCTTGTGTTCTTTAGCCCAAACAAGACTCTTGTGCTTGTTGCCTGTCCTTAGCAGTGGTTTCCTAGCAGCTATTTTACCATGAAGGCTTGCTGCACACAGTCTGCTCTTAACAGTTGTTGTAGAGATGTGCCTGCTGCTAGAACTCTGTGTGGCATTGACCTGTTCTCTAATCTGAGCTGCTGTTAACCTGCGATTTCTGAGGCTGGTGACTCGGATGAACTTATTGTTCTTGGTCTTCCTTTCCTGGGGCGGTCCTCATGTGAGCCAGTTTCTTTGTAGCGCTTGATGGTTTTGGCCACTGCACTTGGGGACACTTTCAAAGTTTTCACAATTTTTCGGATTGACTGACCTTCATTTCTTAAAGTAATTATGGCCACTCGTTTTTCTTTACTTAGCTGCTTTTTTCTTGCCACAATACAAATTCTAACACTCCATTCAGTAGGACTATCAGCTGTGTATCTACCTGACTTCTGAACAACACAACTGATGGTCCCAACCCCATTTATAAGGCAAGAAATCCCACTTATTAAACCTGACAGGGCACACCTGTGAAGTGAAAGCCATTTCAGGTGACTACCTCTTGAAGCTCATCAAGAGAATGCCAAGAGTGTGCAAAGCAGTAATAAAAGCAAAAGGTGGCTACTTTGAAGAACCTAGAATATAAGACATATTTTCAGTTGTTTCCCACTTTTTTGTTAAGTATATAATTCCACATGTGTTAATTCATAGTTTTGATGCCTTCAGTGTGAATCTACAATTTTTATAGTCATGAAAATACAGAAAACTCTTGGAATGAGAAGGTGTGTCCAAACTTTTGGTCTGTACTGTATATATGGCAGTGTTTCCATAGGTATAATTGGCATGCTGCAATTTACAAAAACACAAAGTTTTTTAAATCGGAGCATGTCCAGTGTGGATATTTACAGTGGGGAAAAAAGTATTTAGTCAGCCACCAATTGTGCAAGTTCTCCAACTTAAAAAGATGAGAGGCCTGTAATTGACATCATAGGTAGACCTCAACTATGAGAGACAAAATGAGAAAACATATCTAGAAAATCACATTGTCTGATTTTTAAAGAACTTATTTGCAAATTATGGTGGAAAATAAGTATTTGGTCAATAACAAAAGTTCATCTCAATACTTTGTTAGCAATGACAGAGGTCAAACGTTTTCTGTAAGTCTTCACAAGGTTGGCACACACTGTTGCTGGTATGTTGGCCCATTCCTCCATGCAGATCTCCTCTAGAGCAGTAATGTTTTGGTGATGTCGCTGGGCAACACGGACTTTCAACTCCCTCCAAAGGTTTTCTATGGGGTTGAGATCTGGAGACTAGCTAGGCCACTCCAGGACCTTGAAATGCTTCTTACGAAGCCACTCCTTCGTTGCCCTGGCGGTGTGCTTGGGATCATTGTCATGCTGAAAGACCCAGCCACGTTTCATCTTCAATGCCCTTGCTGATGGAAGGAGGTTTGCACTCAAAATCTCACGATACATGGCCCCATTCATTCTTTCATGTACATGGATCAGTCGTCCTGGTTCCTTTGCAGAGAAACAGCCCCAAAGCATGATGTTGCCACCCCCGTGCTTCACAGTAGGTATGGTGTTCTTTGGATGCAACTCAGAATTCACTCTCCTCCAAACACGACAAGTTATGTTTCTACCAAACAGTTCTACTTTGGTTTCATCTGACCATATGACATTCTACCAATACTCTTCTGGAACATCCAAATGCTCTCTAGCAAACTTCAGATGGTCCCGGATATGTACTGGCTTAAGCAGGGGGACACGTCTGACACTGCGGGATCTGAGTCCCTGGCGGTGTAGTGTGTTACTGACGGTAGCCTTTGTTACGTTAGTCCCAGCTTTCTGCAGGTCATTCACTAGGTCCCCCCGTGTTATTCTGGGATTTTTGCTCACCGTTCTTGTGATCATTTTGACCCCACGGGGTGAGATCTTGCGTGGAGCCCCTGATCGAGGGAGATTATCAGTGGTCTTGTTTGTCTTCCATTTTCTAATTATTGCTCCCACAGTTGATTTCTTCACACCAAGCTGCTTGTCTATTGCAGATTCCGTCTTTCCAGCCTGATGCAGGTCTACAATTTTGTTTCTGGTGTCCTTCCACAGCTCTTTGGTCTTCACCATAGTGGAATTTGGAGTGTAACTGTTTGAGATTATGGACAGGTGTCTTTTATACTGATAACAATTCAAACAGGTGCCATTACTACAGGTAATGAGTGGAGGACAGAGGAGCCTCTTAAAGAAGAAGTTACAGGTCTGTGAGAGCCAGAAATCTTGCTTGTTTGTAGGTGACCAAATACTTATTTTCCACCATAATTTGCAAATAAATTCTTTAAAAATCAGACAATGTGATTTTCTAGGTATGTTTTCTCATTTTGTCTCTCATAGTTGAGGTCTACCTATGATGAAAATTACAGGCCGGCCTCATCTTTTTAAGTGGGAGAACTTGCACAATTGGTGGCTGACTAAATACTATTTTTTCCCACTGTATATTAGCCAGAATCCCATCCACTTTGTAGGTACTGTAAAATGCTGCATTTTTTGCCGCGGCGTTTCAACTGTGGCCAAATTGTGGCATTTACGCTGCGTGGGGCCCTGGCCTATAATGGCAAATGACATCAAGATTTAATTTATTTTGTTTATTTTATTTTGCTTACTTATATAGCGCCATCATATTCTGCAGCACTTTACAGATGTTTACTTGCAGGCTAAGGCCCCATGATGCAGAAAAGCTGCTTTTTTTTGTTGCAGATTTTTCTGCATTTTTGTTGAGCCAAAGCCAAGAATGACTACAAATACAGGGAAAACATACAAACCACTTGCAGATGTTGTCCTTGGCTGGATTCGAACCTAGGACTCCAGTGCTGCAAGACATCAGTGCCTGAAAACAAAGGAAATCATTTGTTTTCTAAAACACACATTTTAAATTCAGACAAATTTCATCACACTGCAGGCCAGGAGGAAATGAATGCATAGAACTGATTTTGATTAAAAAAAGCTATATTAATATTTTTTTTTCAATATTTATGTATGAAAGTTTCTTAATAAAAATATTTGACAGACATAACTATAGTACTATTGAATATATATGTACTATATAGGTATGCACATTATCTACACATTTTAGTTACTCTTTGTGGGAAATAACCATAGGAAAGACATAATAATTATGTATAAAAAATAGTATAGCAAAGTTTATAAGTATATAAAGATTTGTAAATATAAAAGCTGTAACACTAGCAGGGTGATTTTTATCCACTGTATCTAGAAGAAAGAAGATTTTCCCATCAGTATAGGAGGAAGTTGATTACTGTAAAATCAATGGGGATGCTATTATTCTTTACTTCTTACTGTTTCCCTAAGGATGTCAGTCTTCAGTAATTTGTACTAGATTGTTGGAAATAAGGAGTTTGGTCAAGGTATTAATATTAAATTGAGTCAATTAAGAACAACTAGGGATTGCTTTGAATTTATTTTTCAAATGGACCTTCATATAAAAGTTTAAAGAGCCTATAAAATCATGTACAGAACATTTTTGTAACTAAATTTTACAGTGCAAGAATATGGAGTTAAAATTTTTTGTGGGACAAGAGGTGTACATACCATGTAAGCAGACCATACAGCTGCTAAGGGCCCATGGCGGGATGAGGCCTGGCACTGATCTTTTTTGAAGCATTTTATGCAGACAAAGATATGTTCTTATGGCTGATCTTCTATATTTCTAGTTTGTCCCAGGGTGTTCAAAATAAATACCATATTAATAAAGCACCTGGTAATGCTAAGTGTGAATTATTTTTATTATTTTACATTCTTGACCTTTAAAAAAACATTACTTACTACTTTTTGTTATGGGACCCTATGATATCTGTGTGCACCCCTGTGTGTGTATGAATATTATTTTGTGTAATATACACACGTGGACAAAATTGTTGGTACCCCTTGTTTAATGAAAGAAAAACCCACAATGGTCACAGAAATAACTTGAATCTGACAAAAGTAATAATATATAACTACATGTTGACAAGCCACAAAGCTTCTGGGAGAATGTCCTATGGACAGATGAGACAAAAATTGAAATTTTTGGCAAGGCACATCAGCTCTGTGTTCACAGATGGAAAAATGAAGCATATCTTGAAAAGAACACTGTCCCTACTGTGAAACATGGAGGAGGCTCTGTTATGTTCTGGGGCTGCTTCTGGCACAGAGTGTCTTGAATCTGTGCAGGGTACAATGAAATCTCAAGATTATTAAGGGATTCTAGAGAGAAATGTGCTGCCCAGTGTCAGAAAGCTTGGTCTCAGTCGCAGGTCATGGGTCTTGCAACAGGATGGCTAAGAGGAAAACATTGGACTATTCTGAAGTGGCCTTCTATGAGCCCTGACCTAAATCCTATTGAGCATCTTTGGAAGGAGCTGAAACATGCCTTCTGGAAAAGGCACTCTCCAAACCCGAGACAACTGGAGCAGTTTGTTCAAGAGGAGTGGGCCAAAATACCTGTTGAGAGGTGCAGAAGTCTCATTGACAGTTACAAGAATCGTTTGATTGCAGTGATTGCCTCAAAAGGTTGTGCAACAAAATATTAAGTTAAGGGTACCATCATTTCTGTCCAGGCCTGTTTCATGAGTTTTCTCCTTTAAAAAATTCTGTTGAAGCATGGTTGAAAAGCAATGTTTGACTTTCATTTGTTCATTTTCATAGAATTTTTATATATTATTACTTTTGTCAGATTCAAGTTATTTCTGTGACCATTGTGGGTTTTTCTCTCATTAAACGAGGGGTACCAACAATTTTTTCACGACTGTAATCATATACCTATTATTTAGCCAAAACCTATTTATTAACCAAACCAATTTTTGCTTTTTCCTATGCACCTTCCGAGAGCCATTACGTTTTATTTTTCCACCAACATAGCCATGTGAGGGATAATTTTTTATGGGAAAAGATGTATTTTATAATGGCGGCGTTTAATTTTTTTTATATGAAGTTGTGCGAAAAGGTGAAAAAACATTTGTGGGGTGAATTTTTTTATTTTATTTTTTTTGCTTTATTTCAATCCTCATGAATGCAGGACTTTTCTATGGTCAGAAAATCAGCCATGATCTCCTTATTGTGACCGGGATATCTTCTCTTACATGTAGTGTCCCTGCCTGATAACCTGTCCAGAATAAGAAAATCATGGCTGGGTTTTTGACAAGTTCCAGACCACAGAAAGTTTCTGCATTCGTGGTCGTATCCATTGGAAACAGATCAAGACAACATACAGTATGTCACCACTAAGATGGTTAGAGAAAATCTTTAAAACTCTGCAGAATTTTTAACTACTTATATTTGCAACAATGTCTAACTTTTAATTATCTACAAATATAGATATGGTCATGATCATGGGAATACCCCTTTAAGCTTTACAATGCAGCTGATACCTGTGCAATATGACTCAACTCGTGTATATCTACATTGTGCAGTCACAAAAGGGTTTTAAGGGGGAAATACATGTTGCATATACAGGTAAATTGATTTATTGATTGGTTTTCTATATAAAATTTAGAACATCTAAATTTAACTATTATTGAGCTTAGAGTATTTTTCTCCTTTTTGACAAAAATTGCAGTTATATATTGTTTCTTTCTATTAATTCATGAGACAGAACCTAGTGAATCACCAATTTATAACTTTCTAAGCTTGCTATTTCATGTCAGTTTAGTAGTATTCCAATTACTGCATTTGATTATCTTTTTGTAATTTTCCTTTTTTATGTTACATTTCTCATTGACTTAAGTGCCTATAAAAATGTAGTACGAAGACAAGAAAATTTAGCTTGGAGGGCAGAAGAAGTAAAAGCTGCTAAAGCACGAAAACTACATTGTCAGTAAGAAACATTTTACTTAACTTTATAGAAGCAGATAACAGTGCGATAAAGATAATAACCTTTTCCTTTATTGTATCTATTTTTAGATTAATGTTATTTAAACCAATTTATGTCCAAATTTTCACAAACATAAAAACATAAATTGTGAGTAATAAACTACAAATGAATTTTGTTAACCCCTTCAGACATTTTTCAATTTTTGATTTTTTTTTTTTTTTTACTCCCTGCTTCCCAAAAGCCAAAACTTTTTTATTTTTTTTTCACAGTGGTGTATGAGGGCTTAATTTTTGCAGGACAAATTGCACTTCATAGTGATATAATTTTAGTATTTCATATGATCTACTGGGAAGCTGGAAAAAATACAGAATGGGTTGGAATTATAGAAAAGCTGCATATGTATGACTTTCTTATGGGCTTCATTTTCACGGCATTACCTGTGCAGACAAAATTACATGTTACTTGTATTCTGTGGATCGGTATGATTATGAAGATACCAAATTTATATAGTTGTTGTTATGTTTTAATATCTTTAAATGAAAAACTTTGAAAAATTTTTGTTGGAGTCACCATATTCTGACATCCGTAACTTTTATGTATTTCCATATACGAGGCTGCATAAGGTGTCTTTTTTGCAGGGCCAGATGTGCTTTTTATTTATACCATTTTGGGGAATGTCTGGTGTTTTGATCTGTTTTTATTAAAATTTTTATGAGAGGTGAAACAGCGGAAAAAAAGGCATTCATGGTAATGGATCTTCCCCCTCGGATATTGCTCCAGGGGACGGCAAAATGGCAGCACAAGGGAACAAGGGAAAATGGTGCCTTGGTCAGGTTTGACCGAGGCATCGTAAAGATTAATGTATGCGACCAGCTCTTGACCGGGAAAAAGGTTAAAAACAAGTGATTTTCAATTATTTATTTCAAGAATTTTTCCCACAAACAACCAAATTTAAATTTGTAGACAGTAAAAAGTTTAGCATTTTTGCAAATATAAGTATTTAAAAATTTTGCTGAGTTTTAACAAATGTCTCCAGTTGTCCTAGCTGTGTTGTCTTCTTTCTTGATAGGTTGCCAGTGGATATGACTATGAATGGAAGAAACCCAGCCAAGATTTCCTTATTGTGGACAGGTTATCAGGCAGGGACATTTATTTATTTTGAATTTTTTAAATTTATTTTTGCTTACTTGTATAGCGCTATCATATTCCGCAGCACTTTATTATTGATAGCCACTGTGGCCCCAGTACTAAATGCAGTTATAAATACATCCAGGTACTTAGTTTAACTGCTTTATAATGATTTATATACCCATACATCCTATTTTTCTGTCTGTACAACTTTTAGTTGTGCTTGACAGTGCGGCAACCAGTAGTAGTAATGGTGTTGGGTATCCCGGGGCATTCTCTGTTACTGGTCTTTCGTGTGATTATTCGTGCGACTAGAAAACAAAATGGAGGTGAAAATTTAAAATTTTCAATAATATATTCATTTAGCCATTTATAAGAGGTAAAAGGGGAAAATGAACAATTTGTTTCAAAATATCTCTGAAGAATGGAAAAACCCTATATGCGAATATAAGCTACTCTTTGTAGCAGGCAGAAAGGAAGCAGTGCCATTTAACTTTTGGGTGGCAGATTTTGCTGAAATCATTTTTAGGTGCCAGGACTTATTTTTCAAGCCCCTGAAGTACCACAATAGTGGAAATCCCTTAAAATAACCCCATTTTGGAAACTACACCCCTCAAGTATTTCATCAAGGGTATATTGATCATTTTGACCCCACAGGTGTTTCACATAGTTTATTAACATTAGGTGGTGTGAAAATGAAAAATTATTTTTTTTTCCAAATTTTTCATGTTCACAAGGAGTAGTAAAGATTTCTTATGAGATACTATGTTTAGGTTTTAGGAGATCATAAACTATCATAAACTGATTGAAAGAACTCTAAAAAACAAGTTTATTATCTATTAAAACAGTGGGGCTGAAGTCAAACAAAATCACATAGCTATTCAGGCTTCTGAGTGAGCCAAACTTATAAGTGGTGTTCAGAGCCATGTGTAGATACACTGCAATGTGACTAAACTGCTTATGTTCCCTTGGTTACATCATGCTTTTGCTCTGTTGTTACTTCCTGGGAGAAGGTGTATCACAAAGAGGTGTGTAATGTAGGCTCACACCATCGTTGTGTGTTCAGTGGCTAAGATGCACGGAACCGCCCCCTGGAGGGTGGGGATTAGTCTTTGAATAACTGGCATCAAGTCCCCCACCACAGCCGTGTATTGGTGCAGATTACAGCAGATTACATAGTGGCTTCACCCAATATTCAACACAACTCTGATGAAACTGTGGGGCAATTTCTTCTGAATACAAACTCCTGAATGCAAACTCCTGTATAAGCACATGGTAGGGATTGAAAAAGTTTTTGGGGCCAATATAGTACCAGTACAATGTATTTAACCCTCAAAAAGTAACCCAATTTTGAAAATTACATCACTCAAGTAACTTATCTAGGGCATAATGAGCATGATGATATTTAAGACATTTATCAAATATGAGTAACAAAAAAAAAAACATGCCTGTAAACACAGTATTCTGCATGCTGACCTTTTTGTGTTCATTAAATGATGAATATTTCAGCAGTGAAGCCAATTTATTTTCTTAACCAAAAAATCATTTGGGAGGGTTTCAGCTTTCATATGAGTCATTTCTAAAACTAATGGATGAATTTAAAGTCAGGTTATAAGCTTTTGATTCCATAACATGGATAAGCGACAGAACTTCTGTCAGGGACTGTATATAAGCTAGCATTATAGATAGGATCCTTGAGATGGGAATACCCCTTTAACATGCATACTTCTCAGTTTTCAAATTTCCATCAAATTTCCTATTTTTTTATAAATAAATACAAAAATATTGATTAGTGTTTACCACTAACATGAAGTACAATGCGTCACGAAAAAACATTCTCAAAATCACTTGTGTAAGTTAAAGCGTCTCAAAGTTATTGCCATATAAAGGGACACATGTCAGTTTTGAAAAATGAGGCCTGGTCCTTAATGCATATTTGGGCTGTGTCCTTAAGGGGTTAAAGCACCCACTTTCCCTAGAATACATATAAAAGTTACAAATTACTGTGAAACTCCTACACATTAGATATCCCTGTGTCCAAAAACACCCAATTTACAAATTTCTAAAAATATTTTTTTCGTACAGTGAACACTGTAGCCTGAAAAAAAACAATCAAATCCTGAACCAACTGGAGCAAATATCAGAAAATAGCAAGATCTAAATGATAATATAGAGCAGAAGAACTAGCTGTTTAAATCCTATACAGCGCTGAGAGATAGGTCCCAGACAACCAAACGTCTCTACCAGTGCCTGTCGCAAGGCCAGATGGACTTTTGCTGAATTTGGGATCCAAGTTATAACCACAGAAACCATGTAAGAAATAAATGCTCCATTATCAGAAGTCAAACCAGAAAAATAATACAATACAATACAATACAATACATTTTAAGTATATATCGCCAACATATTTCGCAGCACTTTACAAATTGTAGGGTTCAAGTACAGACAAAAAGATACATTACAGAATAGTAGTCAATTCACACAATGGGACTGAGGGCCCTGCTCACATGAGCTATGAGTTAGAGGGGGAGACACAAGAGGTAGCAGGGGCGGCATAGGAGGTAGCATTGCTTATACAATGGAGAAGCCGTATATGTGACAGAGGTTGCTTTCATTACACCCATGATAAACTTACAAGGCCAGCCAAGATTAGGAGGACAAATGCAAGGAATTACCCAGCCAGTTCAGGATTTGGCTGAGAGGGTTCAACATGAGGAGAATTCTCAATCGCAAGTTCTATTACCTTCCACTGTTCCCATGAAACCAAAATAAATCTACCTGACAGATTTTCAGGAGATAGAAAATCTTTTGACACCTTCCAAGAAAACTGTTCAGGAGGAAACATCTGAGCTAGAGTCAAGAGACATGCGGTTTTCTGGCATCAAGCCAAAGGTCAGTTCCTAGAGGTCAGTATGAAGCTACATAGCACAAAGAATCAGGTATGAAAGCCAGATAAGGTAAAACCAATTGCAGGTACCTGACTGAGGTGGAAGAGAGTTTAATTATGTCTTCTCAGCTGCTAATTGAATAATCCCAAAGAACAATGCAGAAGCTTTCCAGGTCAGCATGGTAACCTTAAAAGGGTTGTCCTGGCAAAAATAGACAACCCATTTAAGTATTTAATAGGCAGGGGGAAGTGAAAAAAATAAAAAAAAAATTCATACTCACCTTTCCATGGTGCTCCGGTACCTCCCTGCGCGGTCCAGTCTTCTGGGTCCCATGCTGATGTGTGACAGAAGTTCCAGCCATACGTGACCGCTGAGGCCAATCAGCGGCATCAGCGAAGGGCCTGAGATGTCACTACCTATGATATTATGGGTCTCTTCCTGAGGCCTGTTGAGGCAGCTGATAGGCCTCAGCGGTCAATGTGGCCGCTGAGGTCAATCAGCGGATTCAGCAGAAGGGATCCATGACGTCACAGCCAGTGAATAGTTTCACTTTGAGAAGACACAGGAGCAGAAGGACCAGAATGCGCCGGAAGGACACCGGTGCATCAAGGACAGGTGAGTATGATTTTTTTTTATTTTTTTCACATTCCCCAGTTGTCCAGGCATTAAAAAAATTGAGTTTCCATGCTACTAGTTTAACACACTGTTATCGTCGCACAATATACACAATACACAAAGTTATAAAACAGTTTTTAATAATTCTTCTTCCTGTATTACTTCAGTATCAAATCAACAACAAGGTAATAACAATGAAAGTAACTTCACACATCTTCTGCTTGGTGGATGGACGAGCCCACGTGGCCCCCATTCTCTACAATAGGAGCGCCGCAGATAGCTGAGTACTGGACTTCAGGTATCTTTGACACTCCCATTGAAGTGAATGAGAGCCACGTGGGTTCGTCCATCCACCAATTGACACACCTATATATATGGCTGCGGTCAGGCTGAATTTCCACCCAGTGGGGGGAAAAAACCCAATTCTCAGGTTCAGTGGGGGTCTAAGCAGACAGACCCCCATCAATCAGGCATTTATCCTCTATCATTTAGATGAATACAGGGCAGTAACATTTTGTGACTTACAGGTGATGTCTCTGACTACTCCTTCACATTTCCCTTCTCTTCCCTTTGGACCTCCATGACCACTTCTTCCAGCTGTGATTTGTCTCTGTAAAGTTTGCAACACAGAAATCTTTGGCTCCTCACTTTTCCAGGCATCCAACCCACATTGTCCTCACCTACACACCCATCCTGCTGCTACCCCAATTATAAAATACAGTGGGGAAAAAAAGTATTTAGTGAACCACCAATTGTGCAAGTTTCCCACTTAAAAAGATGAGGCCGGCCTGTAATTGACATCATAGGTAGACCTCAACTATGAGAGACAAAATGAGAAAACAAATCCAGAAAATCACATTGTCTGATTTTTTAAGAATTTATTTGCAAATTATGGTGGAAAATAAGTATTTGGTCAATAACAAAAGTTCATCTCAATACTTTGCTATATATCCTTTGTTGGCAATGACAGAGGTCAAACGTTTTCTATAAGTCTTCACAAGGTTGGCACACACTGTTGCTGGTATGTTGGCCCATTTCTCCATGCAGATCTCCTCTAGAGCAGTGATGTTTTGGGGCTGTCACTGGGCAACATGGACTTTCAACTCCCTTCAAAGGTTTTCTATGGGGTTGAGATCTGGAGACTGGCTAGGCCACTCCAGGATCTTGAAATGCTTCTTACGAAGCCACGCCTTTGTTGCCCTGGTGGTGTGCTTGTGATCATTGTCATGCTGAAAGACCCAGCCACGTTTCATCTTCAATGTCCTTGCTGACGGAAGGAGGTTTGCACTCAAAATCTCACGATGCATGGCCCCATTCATTCTTTCATGTACACGGATCAGTCGTCTTGGTCCCTTTGCAGAGAAACAGCCCCAAAGCATGATGTTGCCACCCCCATGTTTCACAGTAGGTATGGTGTTCTTTGGATGCAAATCAGCATTCACTCTCCTACAAACACGACGAGTTGTGTTTCTACCAAACAGTTTGGTTTCATCTGACCATATGACATTCTCCCAATACTCTTCTGGAACATCCAGATGCTCTCTAGCAAACTTCAGACGGGCCCAGATATGTACTGGCTTAAGCAGGGGGACACATCTGGCACTGCAGGATCTGAGTCCCTGGTGGCGTAGTGTGTTACTGACGGTAGCCTTTGTTACGTTAGGCCCAGCTTTCTGCAGGTCATTCACTAGGTCCCCCCGTGTGGTTCTGGGATTTTTCCTCACCGTTCTTGTGACCATTTTGACCCCATGGGGTGAGATCTTGCATGAAGCCCCTGATTGAGGGAGATTATCAGTGGTCTTGTATGTCTTCCATTTTCTAATTATTGCTCCTACAGTTGATTTCTTCACAACAAGCTGCTTGCCTATTGCAGATTCAGTCTTCCCAGCCTGGTGCAGGTCTACAATTTTGTTTCTGGTGTGCTTCCACGGCTCTTTAGTCTTCACCATAGTGGAGTTTGGAGTGTGACTGTTTGAGGTTGTGGACAGGTGTCTTTTATACTGATAACAATTTCAAACAGGTGCCATTGCTACAGGTAATGAGTGGAGGACAGAGGAGACTTTTAAAGAAGAAGTTACAGGTCTGTGAGAGCCAGAAATCTTGCTTGTTTGTAGGTGACCAAATACTTATTTTCCACCATAATTTGCAAATAAATTCTTAAAAAATCAGACAATGTGATTTTCTAGATATGTTTTCTCATTTTGTCTCTCATAGTTGAGGTCTACCTATGATGTCAATTACAGGCCGGCCTCATCTTTTTAAGTGGGAGAACTTGCACAATTGGTGGCTGACTAAATACTTTTTTTCCCCACTGTACTGTATATGATATAACCCCCCATAATGAAAAATACTCCCAAGTGCATCTTTATATTAATAATGTCCGTGTGTACCCTGTATAAATAGTGCCCCTTATTAATAATGCCCCAGGTGTTAATTAAAATGTTTTCCAGGTCATTAATAAACTAATCAGTGGGGCTCAAAAACCCAATACCCCCATTGATCAGCTGTTTGAATGGTACCTGTGTAAGCGCCATGACCGCTTCTCTGTTTACATAGTGTCATTCATCTCATAGCGGCCATGTAATGTAACTACAGCCTCGTCCTGTACATGTCTACAGTATGTGACAAGGCTGGAATTACATCACACGGCCACTATAAACAGACAGTGTATAATATAAACAGGCGCCATAGCCCCTGTTTATAGCGCCCCATTTACACACACTATAATGTTCCACAGCAGCCCCTGCACACAGTATTACACAGTATTATGGCCCACAGCGGCCCCTGCACACTGTATTATGCTCCATAGTGGCCCCTGCACACGGTATTATGCCCCGCAGTGGCCACTGCACACGGTATTATATTCCACAGCAACCCCTGAACACAGTTTTATGCTCCCTAGTGGCCCCTGCACACAGTATTATGCCCCATATTGTCCCCTGCACACAGTATTATGCTCCATGTTGGCCCCTGCACACGGTATTATGCTCCACAGTGGCCCCTGCATGGTATTATGCTCCATAGTGGCCCCTGCACTGGTATTATGCTCCATAGTGACCCCTGCACTGGTATTATGCTCCATAGTGGCCCCTGCACTGGTATTATGCTCCATAGTGGCTCCTGTACTGGTATTATGCTCCATAGTGGCCCCTGCACTTGTATTATGCTCCACAGTGGCCCCTGCACACGGTATTATGCCTCATAGTGGCCCACCCATGAACTATTATTATACTCTGGGGTCTTTTCAGACCCCAGAGTATAATGATTGGAGACCTAGGGGAGGTGAAAAACATAAAAACCAGTGTTACTTTCGGCCCTGTTTAATTGCGCACACACGTCACGTGATCAGGGTGATCAGGCCGGCGACGTGACCTGATGACGTCACCAGAGGCCCCAAGATTGCTTGGAGTAACACCGATCGCAGCAGAGGTAAGTAGTATTGGTTTTTTTGTTCCCTCATCTCCCCTGGGTCTCCGATTATTATACTCCGGGGTCTGAAAAGACCCCGGAGTATAATAATAGTAGTATTTGAGGCCTGCAGCCTCACTTACCGATGCCCGCGGCTGCTCACAGCGGCATCCACTTCCCTTTCTGCGTCCCATAGCAGAAAAGGAAGCGGAGGCAACCACAAGCAGACGCGGGGTAGGTAAATAAATAGGCCGTTACCTGCTGGGGTTACTCCAGCAGGTTACGGCCTATTTATATATAAAAAAGTTATACTCACCTGCGATTCCTTGATGGAGTCCTTGATGACGTCATTGTATCGCCACCTGCGCTGTGATGCGGACGTCTCGTAAACCAGCCTGTCCTGGGCTGGTTAACATTGAATAGTAAAAATGCCGCCCCCCAGACAGTGACGGACAGTGCCACCTGAGGCAGCCGCCTCACTTCGCCTCATTAGCGGTGCGCCCCTGGTTGTCATGTCCAAGGCCCCTTTCATGATGAAAGTACCAATTTGATTGGTTGGTATAGACACTTGCTCCACTGTACCTTCCAATATAGGATTATGTAGTGAAGTGCACAATCTGCTACTGGCAAATAAAAAGGTAAAACATAAAAATGACAAATCCTGGAGACTGCGCCAGATAAAATCTGCTTTTCTATTGGTGTAATACAGGCCTATTATGGCTGAAAATCCTGTGGTGTGATGACCTGAATGTATCCTCTGGATGAAGTTAATTGATTTCCTGCCTGTGCTCTGGGAATGAGCTGCTCCAAACCCTGGGAACCAAAGTCATTGGTAATAGACACTTCTTCCTAAGCTAAGTGACCAAAGCGCTATGCTAGCCCCCCATCCAGTTACAAATAATAATAACCTATGCATTTCTAAATAGGTATTTTTCATCATGGTTTAGTTATCTTAAAGGATAAACAGCCATTACTGGCTCATAGTGCACATCAATGCAGTGTCCGCATTGATAACAGCAGAACACTGCCTTATGAGGATGCCAACTATATGGGAGACCCTCCACTCCTCTCTAGTGAAGGCCCAGCCATGGACCAATCAGTGGCGCCACCTCAGCCCTGGCCGAGGCAGTATGCACGCTCATCTAAGCTGCACCTACCTATGTCATCACCCCCAGGGAGGACAGGGATCACCCCTATAGATAGGTGGATACTCAGGCAAGGGAGGCAAACCCACCACTAGCACGTCCTCCTATTTTGATGTGCACACTGATAGTTACTGTATCAGTATATATTCAGCTTGGTTGGCCACCGAGCCAAGGCTCATAACAATAGAAATGTGATAACAAAGAGAGAATTGCAGATGGGTTTGTAATAAGTAAAGGCTGAAAAGGGGTATACTCAGTGTGAGATATATGAGAATGCATCTACAATAGAGACATGCTGGAATACTAAAAATATGCATAACATGCATGCATGCATGCTCAAGGGTACTACTACACTCTACAGGTGAACATAACATGCAGAGTAGTAAATGCATGAATTTCCTGGGACACAATGTTTACATGCATTAATGTCTGTTCAAGGACACAATTGGAACCAACCAGAGGAGTCATTGTATTTCTAGCTATGAGTCACATGGACTACTTGATACCATAGAAATTCTATATGTGATATGTATATTAATATCAATATAAGTCTTGTGACATTGGTGCTAGAGGGAATATTTATAAAAATTTCACTTCTGGTTTAATAATATCAGTTCCAGTTCATGTCGAACAAGTTCAGCCCGAAAAAAACTGGTGGGCAGAACCTCACAAATATTTGTCAAAACGAATCTCGTGAGGTTCACCCATGTTTAATTATTACACCTCTTGATTTAAGCCAGTGTGGTTAAATTATTGCTATTTTTTTACAGATTAAGCATGAAACAAACAGATTAATTAAAAGCTCCCCTTGAACTTATATATGTTCCATTTTTATTTTATACTGGGAAGTGAACTAAAGCAGACTGCAAAAATTAATTGAGTCTTCTCTTTTAGTAGTAAAATGCAAATAAAACCATAGGGTGCCAGCATATTGATAAGTACAAGTAACGATCATTATCCTAAAAATGTTGATTATTTTTGTTTTATATTCTTCTTCAATCACACTATGCTATTTATACACTTCATAGACTTCTTATATTGTTGTTTATCAAAGCCTCCCCAAAAATGCTCCTAACTGTGTTCAATTATATGGAATTCAATTATAAAAATGCAGCACAAATGTTGTTTTAATTAGATGCTTCATAAATGATGTTTTTACCATTTTTAACCATTTTTAGACTTTTTAATGCCCTTTCATTTAGCTTCAGTTGCACAGGTTTCCCAAGCTAACTGCATACACCTCATGAACACATAAGCTAAATGTTCAACTTTTAAAACAATACTACATTTCAATTGTGACCATGATGCTCATAATCAGTAGTGCTAAAAGTTGCTTCACTAAGAACCGTTTTATCACTTAGGCACAGTATTTCCAAATGATCACTATAGGATACCTATAAATGATGAACAATCATGGCACACAAAGAGCTCTTCTTCTTTAATTGTACTTGAGTTTTCATGAAAAGTTGAAATATCTGCTGAGTTTTACTGGGCATTCTGTTCTATAACTGTATAAGCCTTCATATGTGATATCCTATCACTTTTTCTACTGCTAATATACCCATTATGGCTGAAGCACATTTTACATTTGTCTCTGAGGCTGTGGGCATATACAATAAGGAACAGGCAAAAACCCAAGTGAGAAAAGCTGCATGATGTAATAACACGAGCAGCCAGAAGTAGATATAAGTACAGTACAGACCAAAAGTTTGGACACACCTTCTCATTCCAAGCGTTTTCTGTATTTTCATGACTATAAAAATTGTAGATTCACACTGAAGGCATCAAAACTATGAATTAACACATGTGGAATTATATACTTAACAAAAAAGTGTGAAACAACTGAAAATATGCCTTATATTCTAGGTTCTTCAAAGTAGCCACCTTCTGCTTTGATTAGTGCTTTGCACACTCTTGGCATTCCCTTGATGAGCTTCAAGAGGTAGTCACCTGAAATGGTTTTCACTTCACAGGTGTGCCCTGTCAGGTTTAATAAGTGGGATTTCTGGCCTTATAAATGGGGTTGGGACCATCAGTTGTGTTGTTCAGAAGTCAGGTGGATACACAGCTGATAGTCCTACTGAACGGAGTGTTAGACTTTGTATTATGGCAAGAAAAAAGCAGCTAAGTAAAGAAAAATGAGTGGCCATCATTACTTTACGAAATGAAGGTCAGTCAGTCCGAAAAATTGGGAAAACTTTGAAAGTGTCCCCAAGTGCAGTGGCCAAAACTATCAAGCGCTACAAAGAAACTGGCTCACATGAGGACCGCCCCAGGAAAGGAAGACCAAGAGTCACCTCTGCTGCGGAGGATAAGTTCATCCGAGTCACCAGCCTCAGAAATCGCAGGTTAACAGCAGCTCAGATTAGAGAACAGGTCAATGCCACACAGAGTTCTAGCAGCAGACACATCTCTACAACAACTGTTAAGAGGAGACTGTGTGCAGCAGGCCTTCATGGTAAAATAGCTGCTAGGAAACCACTGCTAAGGACAGGCAACAAGCAGAAGAGACTTGTTTGGGCTACAGAACACAAGGAATAGACATTAGACTTGTGGAAATCTGTGCTTTGGTCTGATGAGTCCAAATTTGAGATCTTTGGTTCCAAACACCGTGTCTTTGTGCGACGCAGAAAAGGTGAACGAATGGACTCTACATGCCTGGTTCCCACCATGAAGCATGGAGGAGGAGGTGTGATGGTGTGGGGGTGCTTTGCTGGTGACACTGTTGGGGATTTATTCAAAATTGAAGGAATACTGAACCAGCATGGTTACCACAGCATCTTGCAGCGGCATGCTATTCCATCTGGTTTGCGTTTAGTTGGACCATCATTTATTTTTCAACAGGACAATGACCCCAAACACACCTCCAGACTGTGTAAGGGCTATTTGACCAAGAAGGAGAGTGATGGGGTGCTACGCCAGATGACCTGGCCTCCACAGTCACCAGACCTGAACCCAATCCAGATGGTTTGGGGTGAGCTGGACCGCAGAGTGAAGGCAAAAGGGCCAACAAGTGCTAAGCATCTCTGGGAACTCCTTCAAGACTGTTGGAAGACCATTTCAGGTGACTACCTCTTGAAGCTCATCAAGAGAATGCCAAGAGTGTGCAAAGCAGTAATCAAAGCAAAAGGTGGCTACTTTGAAGAACCTAGAATATAAGACATATTTTCAGTTGTTTTACACTTTTTTGTTAAGTATATAATTCCACATGTGTTAATTCATAGTTTTGATGCCTTCAGTGTGAATCTACAATTTTTATAGTCATGAAAATACAGAAAACTCTTGGAATGAGAAGGTGTGTCCAAACTTTTGGTCTGTACTGTACATAGAAGACTTTTCCTGCATTGTTAGCCATGAGATACGCAGAATGTTCAGCCAGAGAAAGGAGCTTGCAGACATGTGTGGAGGCTGTGAGGAAAACAACCCCTCCCCTCTGCATTCACTGTATAAATAGACCAGTCCCTCTTGCTTTCATTCACTGTGAGGACGCCTTGCTTTTTAATGGCATCTAAGGACAGGACTTTCCTAGTAAAAGGGAGTGAACTGCAAATTAGCTAGAAGGGAGACATCTAGAGGCAGGAACTTTAGAGTATTTCCAGCAGAAAGCAGCAATATTTTAAACTAAAGTGCATTAAATTTTGCTCCAGAATCACATGATTAAATGAGACTAAGTTATCTGAAAAGTTAGTGACCATTTAACTGCAGAAGCACAGATGTGTTTACCCTTGGTAAAGACTATAATGTTTCATGAAATCAAATTAATACAATATCATGATTAGAGATAGGTGAACTTCATTTTTATCGATGTATATTTAGTCTTGTCCGTTGGGTTAGTTTCTGGCCAAACGTGATTAACACAAAACAGAAGTGCTATTATGATACTCTGGGGTCTCTTCATACTCCAGAGTATAATAAGTGGAGCCACAGGGGAGATGAACATAATAAACAATTATAGTCACCTTCCTCATTTGGGCAGTGGGCTACCTCATGGAATTAAATTTCCCTTAGTGTTCCTTGGCACCCTCTTCTAGCCTGTTTTGACCTCTTGGCTGATGTCACATACCCTGAGGTCACTGCTGAAGCTTGTGATTGGGCCTCAGCAGTCACATGGAGCATGCTGATGTCATGACAAACACAAGTGTTATGACATCAGCACACCCCACGTGACTGGGGACCCAATCACAGGCATCAGCGGTGACCCCAGGGTGTATGATGTCAGCCTGGGTGCTGGAAGAAGCTGGAAGAGGATGTCAAGGAACCTGGATGCTTCAAGGGAGCCCAGGAGAAGTGAGGCAAGGTGAGTATAACTATGTTAAAAATATCAAAAAGGCCACTTTCACAGTCAATATCTGGTCAGTATTTTGCATCAATATTTCTTGATAGGTTTGCATTCGTAGAGAAGTTTGATTTCAAGTTTCCATGAATATGAACTTTCAACTGTTTCTTAGATTATAACATATGTACAGATCTGTGCACTCTCACTTTAGCTCAAATTTGGTTAAGGACTTTAATATCTTTTAAAACAAATTCAATACAATATCACAACATACTAGCAAACCCTTGACAGACTTCAATTTACCCCTGGATGGCCACACAAAGACACATATTTTCTGTTTTGTTTTTTTAAAAGCTGGTCAACCCATGCCATACCTTTTGTAATCTGTTTAGCTAAGATGAAAGGTAAGGAAAGATATATCTGTAGTACAAACTTAGCTTTAAGCTGTCATCCATGCCAATGTCATGGTATATAGTAGAGTTAATATTACAGAGGAAGTTTGTAACATGAAAAATTGTTTAACTGTACTGCAGAAATGGTCAGAACAATGGAAACTGAGTATTGTATTGGAACCTTTCTGTTAGCCTGACTTCAGAAAAGAAGGATTAAGGGGTCATACAGCTTCAAAATGAATCAGGAGTACAGACAGGCAGCAAGGAGAACAAATTGAATACTTGGCAGTATACTATAGTCAGAGGTATAACCAGTTGAAAGAGAGAGATATTTCAATCTCACTGTATAGAGAACTGGAATACTGCATTCTATTCTGGAGACCTCACTCACAAAAAGACATTAATAAAAATAGAATGAGTTCAAAGATGGGCTACAAGTCTTGTGGAAGGTCTCAAGCATAATACATAGCATAAAATTAGACTAGACTAGTATTGTATGAAATTAATTTGTAGTAAGTAAAAAAAAACTGAGAAAAGTATTTTTTCAATAAGAACCTAAACACAACAACACAAGAGCCATCATCTGAAACTATTTGGGAGAAACAACAGAAGCAATGTCACAAACTATTATTTTACCTCTACTTGTACAGAAATGGGTATTTTGTATGAAAAAGGCTTCATTCACATCTGTGTCGGAGTCTCTGTTAGAGAATCTCTGCTAGAGACTCCATTGCAGATTCCGCAATGGAAAATTGGCCAATAAAAAAGTCCTGCATGTTCGCGGCTAACTACTGTTTTAGCGGGCGGGCTCTCTGTTGTTCGGGTCCCACGGCGGATACGAACGACGGAGAGCACGGCGCAAGTGTGAGTCTAGCCTAACATGTTTAACACTAGAAAAATATGGAACCTATATTATTTGTCAGCTTGGTCAGAATATTCTCTTTCATAAAGAATGTATCTTCTTTCTATCTTCCTCTCCTTTTCTCTTCCATTTCTAACTGCTAGGTAATGGGTTAGTGGGGGAGGAAGATATTGTGTATACATAACAATTATTTTACTAAAAGTATAGTAGGTGCTTGTAACAACCATCCTGCAAATGTAAATTTATGAAAAGATATGGGTGTTAACATTTCCCTTGCCAACTAGTAGGGATGAGCAAACCAGTTTGTCACAAATAAGGTTCCTTATGAATTTTACAAAACGTTTGGGTTTGAATAAACGCAAGATGTTTGGGGTTTGACACCCACAACTCATAATACTCTGGGGTCTCAGAGGCCCAAGGGAGGTACAGAAAAATAAAAAACTCACTTTTCTTCACCTCTCTGGGTCTTCACCACTGAGTCCAGTCTTATTCCTGGTTGTCCATCGACTTCCAGCTTCCACTGTGATGTTAGCGTCCCTTACCGACTCATGACCCGGTAATGATGACCAAGGCAAGTGAGGAAAGTTGAATATTAGTTGCTTTTTATTTTTCCGCACTTCCCCCTGGGCCTGCAATTATTATACTCTGGGGTCTGAAGAGACCTCAGAGTACAACAATAGCATCGCAATTCACACCAACCTTGTAGGCTAGCCTCACAAATATTTGAGTGGTTCGACAATCACTATCAACAAGGGATTTTCTTATAAAGTGTGCATTGATTGGATAGTGTCAAACTGTGTGTGAATATACTCCAAACTGGTAACATTTAGTTGTCCATTTATCCATAAATTTCTAGTAGGAATAACAGAGAAACAGCACAACATAGAGTTACAGTGGGGAAAAAAAGTATTTAGTCAGCCACCAATTGTTCAAGTTCTCCCACTTAAAAAAATGAGGCCGGCCTGTAATTGACATCATAGGTAGACCTCAACTATGAGAGACAAAATGCGAAAACAAATCCAGAAAATCATTGTCTAATTTTTAAAGAATTTATTTGCAAATTATGGTGGAATATAAGTATTTGGTCAATAACAAAAGTTCATCTCAATACTTTGTTATATATCCTTTGTTGGCAATGACAGAGGTTAAACGTTTTCTGTAAGTCTTCACAAGGTTAGCACACACTGTTGCTGGTATGTTGGCCCATTCCTCCATGCAGATCTTCTCTAGAGCAGTGATGTTTTGGGGCCACTCCTTCATTGCCCTGGTGGTGTGCTTGGGATCATTGTCATGCTGAAAGACCCAGCCACGTTTCATCTTCAATGCCCTTGCTGATGGAAGGAGGTTTGCACTCAAAATCTCACGATACATGGCCCCATTCATTCTTTCATGTACACGGATCAGTCGTCTTGGTCCCTTTGCAGAGAAACAGCCCCAAAGCATGATGTTGCCACCCCCATGCTTCACAGTAGGTATGGTGTTCTTTGGATGCAAATCAGCATTCACTCTCCTCCAAACACAACGAGTTGTGTTTCTACCAAACAATTCTACTTTGGTTTCATCTGACCATATGACATTCTCTAATACTCTTCTGGAACATCCAAATGCTCTCTAGCAAACTTCAGACGGGCCCAGATATGTACTGGCTTAAGCAGGGGGACATGTCTTGCACTGCAGGATCTGAGTCCCTGGCGGCGTAGTGTGTTACTGATGGTAGCCTTTGTTACATTAGTCCCAGCTTTCTGCAGGTCATTCACTAGGCCCCCCCATGTGGTTCTGGGATTTTTGCTCACCGTTCTTGTGATCATTTTGACTCCACGGGGTGAGATCTTGCGTGGAGCCCCTGATGGAGGGAAATTATCAGTGGTCTTGTATGCCTGCCATTTTCTAATTATTGCTCCCACAGTTGATTTCTTCACACCAAGCTGCTTGCCTATTGCAGATTCAGTATTCCCAGCCTGGTGCAGGTCTACAATTTTGTTTCTGTGTCCTTCCACAGCTCTTTGGTCTTCACCATAGTGGAGTTTGGAGTGTGACTGTTTGAGGTTGTGGACAGATGTCTTTTATACTGATAACAATGTCAAACAGGTGCCATTACTACAGGTAATGAGTGGAGGACAGAGGAGCCTCTTAAAGAAGAAGTTACAGGTCTGTGAGAGCCAGAAATCTTGCTTGTTTGTAGGTAACCAAATACTTATTTTCCACCATAATTTGCAAATAAATTCTTAAAAAATCAGACAATGTGATTTTCTAGATATGTTTTCTCATTTTGTCTCTCATAGTTGAGGTCTGCCTATGATGTCAATTATAGGCCTCTCTCATCTTTTTAAGTGGGAGAACTTGCACAATTGATGGCTGACTAAATACTTTTTTTTCCCCACTGTATAAGAACAGATGCACCAGAATTGTATTATGCAGAAAGCAATTATTTGCTAAAACAGACATCTCAAAAGAGCTGACAGGTACTCTCTAATATAACAGACATTTTTGCATTTTATATTTTTGAATTAAGTTCTCAAAAGCTTAAATGTTCTGTTATTAACAAAGTGGTAGCATGGCTTCTTTTTTGAGAAGCTATGCACTTCTTACTGTCACTTTTTAAAAATATATGTTTCCATATAATATACATTCTTGATCTTTTCTTGAAGCATTTGAAAAACAATATATTACAAATGGACAAACCCCTGTGGAGGCTGAGGGAAGTGTAACATAAAGAAAAAATCATTATCACCTGTCCATGGTGATCCATTGTCCACTGCTGTGTCCATTTGGTCCTCGTGCCAGGTCCCTGTCGCCTGAAGTTCTATGTCCCATGTGACTGCTGAGACCTCAGTGGTCACTGGAGAGGGAACAGTGACAACACTCACTTACATCACCATTTTCTTACCAGCAACCACTGAAGCCACGGGGGCACAGGATATCCAGCTACGAGGACATGGCGTGGGAACCAATTGGACAACAGCACCAGACAATGGAGCACCAGGGACAAGCAAGTATGATTCAGGATCGTTAGGCCATAAGACTCTAGCAGACCCCGGGCAATGGATCCAGTCATAGGCTGCCATTGACACCTCCAAATGAACTGTGGGGGTGGGGGGAATGAAGGTGGAGCATGTCTGGAAACCTCTAGTTCCAATCGCAGCTGTATCATAAGCCTGACTCCTGTGTCCGATGGCACCCACTCTCTCATTTGAATTGAGAGACAGTCATGCATGCTCACTGCTAGTTCATTCATTTCTATGACACTAAAGGTGGTAGCCAAGTGCTTTACTTGGCTTCTCTTCTGCAGTCTCATTCAAACAGAAATTTGCAAGAACATGGGTCCCCCAACATTCAAAAGCTTATCCTGTATGTGTAGGTTCACATCTGTGGCAAAGTCTCCATAAGAGACTCCGCCACAGATTCCGCCGAAAATTGGCAGAGTGAAAAGTCCTGCACAGATATGATTTTGGTTTGTCAGATAGACTCTATAAATATAACAATAGTGAATGTATATGTACCTAACTGCTCTTAATTTAGATTTAGTGTTAAAGAAGATCTGTAGAGTCCAGAGGGGTAAGTTGATTATACAGTATGTGGAGACTTTAATATGATATCTGATAATATATAAAAAACAACTAACCCTAAGATAACTTCAACCCAGACATTAATGCCATGGCTGCAAAAGGAATCAATGACACCTTCAGGTGTTTAAATTCTACCTCAAGGGAATATGCATAATATTCACCTAGACATAGAACATTTTCTAGGATAGATTTCTTCATTGTAGATCGTTGTACTTTAACATCAATTAGATCGTCCACTTGGTCTGATCATTCCCCAATTACAATAACTCTTGAAATGGAAACAAAGGTTGCCCCTACACGCATATGGCGAAATAATGTTTTTTTTGTTCTCTTTACCAACTAATAAATGTAGATTGGAGAAGGTGATAAATGAATATTTTCAAATCAATTTGGGCTCTACACAAGATCCAGCTATATTATGGAATACCCATAAGGTAGTTATACAAGGATCTGTTACAGCAATTGGCCCAATTAAAAAAAAAAAAAAAAAAAAAAAAAAGAAAGCATTAGATGATGTATTGAAAGAAATAGCGGTAGTAGAACAAAACCAACAGAATAACCCTTCGAAAGAACAACATAATCAACTTATGTTTCTTAGACATAAATTGCGTTCCCTTCTTATGGATGAATATGACAGGAAACTTAGGATACTAACTACTCAACTAATAATAAGGTGAGTAAGTGTATGGCTAATAAGATCAAACAAAAAAATGTAGGTCCAGTATACCATATTTGGAGGGTCCATTGGGTAATAAAATTAGTCATCCACAAGATATACAGTGCCTTGCGAAAGTATTCGGCTCCCTTGAACTTTTCAACCTTTTGCCACATTTCAGGCTTCAAACATAAGGATATAAAATTTTAATTTTTTTGGTGAAGAATGAACAACAAGTGGGACACAATTGTGAAGTGAAACAAAATATATTGGTTATTTTAAACTTTTGTAAAAAATAAAAAACTGAAAAGTGGGGCGTGCAATATTATTCGGCCCCTTTACTTTCAGTGCAGCAAACTCACTCCAGAAGTTCAGTGAGGATCTCTGAATGATCCAATGTTGTCCTTAAATTACTGATGATGATAAATATAATCCACCTGTGTGTAATCAAGTCTCCGTATAAATGCACCTGCTCTGTGATAGTCTCAGGGTTCTGTTTAAAGCGCAGAGAGCATCATGAAGACCAAGGAACACACCAGGCAGGTCCGTGATACTGTTGTGAAGAAGTTTAAAGCCGGATTTGGATACAAAAAGATTTCCCAAACTTTAAACATCCCAAGGAGCACTGTGCAAGCGATCATATTGAAATAGAAGGAGTATCAGACCACTGCAAATCTACCAAGACCCGTCCGTCCCTCTAAACTTTCATCTCAAACAAGGAAAAAAAAAGATCAGAGATGCAGCCAAGAGACCCAAGATCACTCTGGATGAACTGGAGAGATCTACAGCTGAAGTGGGAGAGTCTGTCTATAGGACAACAATCAGTCGTACACTGCACAAATCTTTATGGAAGAGTGGCAAGAAGAAAGCCATTTCTCAAAGATATCCATAAAAAGTCTTGTTTAAAGTTTGCCACAAGCCACCTGGGAGACACACCAAACATGTGGAAGAAGGTGCTCTGGTCAGATGAAACCAAAATCGAACTTCTTGGCCACAATGCAAAACGATATGTTTGGCGTAAAAGCAACACAGCTCATCACCCTGAACACACCATCCCCACTGTCAAACATGGTGGTGGCAGCATCATGGTTTGGGCTACCTTTTCTTCAGCAGGGACAGGGAAGATGGTTAAAATTGATGGGAAGATGGATGGAGCCAAATACAGGACCATTGTGGAAGAAAACCTGTTGGAGTCTGCAAAAGACCTGAGACTGGGACGGAGATTTATCTTCCAACAAGACAATGATCCCAAACATAAAGCAAAATCTACAATGGAATGGTTCACAAATAAACGTATCCAGGTGTTAGAATGGCCAAGTCAAAGTCCAGACCTGAATCCAATCGAGAATCTGTGGAGAGAGCTGAAAACTGCTGTTCACAAACGCTCTCCATCCAACTTCACTGAGCTCGAGCTGTTTTCCAAGGAAGAATGGGCAAGAATTTCAGTCTCTCGATGTGCAAAACTGATAGAGACATACCCCAAGCGACTTGCAGCTGTAATCGCAGCAAAAGGTGGCACTATAAAGTATTAACTTAAGGGGGCCGAATAATTTTTCAATAACTTTTCAGTTTTTTATTTTTTTACAAAAGTTTAAAATATCCAATAAATTTTGTTCCACTTCACGATTGTGTCCCATTTGTTGTTGATTCTTCACCAAAAAATTAAAATTTTATATCCTTATGTTTGAAGCCTGAAATGTGGCAAAAGGTTGAAAAGTTTAAGGGGGCCGAATACTTTCACAAGGCACTGTAGCTAACCAACTTGCCGAATTTTACTCATCTTTATATAATTTGAAGAATGATGAAAATATTTTTCACCCTTCTGAGGAATTTATTATAATACCCTATCTTGCCAACAACTGCTTTTTTTTAAATTCCTCTATAGCCGTAGAGGAATTAAGCGATGTGATTAAATGCTTAAAAAAACAAAAATCTCCAGGGCCAGATGGCCTATCGAATGAGTACTCCTTTGTTGGTGGAGCACCTGACAGCACTCTACAATGCCGCAATGGGCTCAGGATTTCTTCCTAGAGAAATGTTACAAGCTAATATATTTGCTATACTGAAACCAGGTAAACCACCAACTTCTCCTGCAAATTTTTGGCCAATTTCTTTATTAAATTCAGATACTAAAATAGATGCAAAAATATTAGCAAATAGATTTTTGGAGGTCCTGCCTGGCCTTATTCATAATGATCATGTGGGGTTTATGAAGGGAAGGCAGGCCTTGGATGGTACACGACGTGTTATAGACATAATGTCTAAGATGGAGTCCTCTCAAATGCCTTCTCTGCTCCTTACGGTGGATGTGGAGAAGGCATTCAACTGGATCCATTGGGAATATATTTTTGCAACTATGTCAAAATTTGGATTTATAGGGGCTATAGTTGATGCGATTAGAGCATTGTACACTTTTCCATCAGCTAGAGTTCTGACTAATGGTACTCTGTCAGATTTTTTCAATATATCGAATGGCACCCACCAGGGTTGCCCATTGTCACCACTAATTTTTGTGCTGGCAATAAAACCCCTGGCGAAGAATGAATCCATTAATAACTGGTATATCTGTGGAGTATAGAAAACATAGGGTGGGATTATTCGGCGATGATATGGTATTTATGATCATCAAACCCTTTTCTCATTGAGGGAAATTGATAAAATGATAGCATTGTTTGGAAGGGCTTCATATTATAAAATAAATTCTAATAAATCATAGATACTGAGTTATAATATAACTCTTAATCTTAAATCTCAAATATTTCTGGAATTCCCATATCAATGTCAAACCTCAATATCTTATCTAGGCATACAGCTCTGTTTCCCTTTAAATAAATTGGCTGAAGCCAATTTTCCCCATTATTAACATCTATTCAACAAGAACTATCTTATATATGAAAATTAGAGACAAGTTGGATCGGTCAAATAGTTCAATATAAAATGATAATACTATCAAAAATAATGTATCTTTTTTGAACTCTACCAATTCCTATCTCAGATGCAATTAAATCAAAATTTCAAAAACAATTGTTGTCCTTTATTTGGAGCGGTAAGAGGCCGCTTACGTATTGTATAGGTTAAAGGAAAAGGGGAGTATAGGGGTTCCTAATTTGTTTCTATATGATAAAGCTATAGTATAGGAAGCTGGTGTTCTCACTTTACGGGTTCTAGTTGGCCAACAAAAGAGTTTCATCTTAATAAAAGCAGACATCTACGTGTTTTGATGTTAGCATATTTGGTTAAACCTAATTTGTCACTTCCAATGGTTCCAACGATACATGCTAACCTGGAAGCATGCGATGTAATAAATACTAAGTTGTGACAATATTGTAATCTAACTACATTTTCTACTCCTATGGAAGTTTTAGAACTTCTTATACCAACTTCTTATCTTATATCAATCTATCCTTGTGGAAAACAAAAGGTGATTGGGTCAATAGCTGATATCATAAAAGGAAAGGAGATTATCCCATTCCAACAAATAAAAGAAAGATTTGATTTACCTTCGGGTGACTTTTTGATTTACCTGCAGGTCTATGTTTCTTTATGTATGGAAAAATTTATAAAAATTTATATTGAACAAAAAAAAAGTCCTGCACTGTCCGCCGGTTTCAGTATAAAAACAGCAGAAACCTGACGGACACCAGGTGGACCCTATTATAGTCTATGGGGTCTGCGGGTAACCGCTGTTTTAGCAGAAGTGCTCATCATCGTTAGGGTCTCCTGGTGGACCCGAACGAGGGAGATCCTGGCTCAAGTGTGAACCTAGCCCAAGCAAAATATATAATGAAGCTGCAAATATCATAAATACTGTGGAGCAAATCAATGAAAATGAAAGCTGTGCTGTAATTGGTTCCTATGGGCAACACAGGCAGTTTTTTTTTAGCCATTTTCATAAATCTACCCTATGTATACAATAAATATCTTAAACCATTTTGCTAGCAAAATCAGTCACTTTAGTCTTAAACTTTGATGTTGCCTCAACAAAATTTATAGGAAAATATGAGAATATTGAAATGTTCTAAAACCAGCAGGAAACAGAAAATACAGTATGAAGTCTATATTTTAGATAAACTTTCTGTCAGTTATAAATGTATTCCAGATGATTCTGCATTATTTTCTACATTTGCATATTACATTTTGACAAGTACTTACAAAGAGAACCAAATTAGAAGGATATAATTATAGGTTTCCCATTCAGCAATTTCATGTTCTAACAAACATGCTGGTTGTTGTATGACTGTAGCAGGGATCAATAATACAGCATCACTTTGCAGTACATTTTGCAAATATGTACCTTAAAGGGGTATTCCCATCTGAAGGATCATATCTATACTACTTGCTTATGTGAATTCAAGAGTTTTCTCCAATATTTCCGTAGAGCCTGATTCATTTCTTTCCATGAAGCATGAATCTTTATTATTACATGGTGTCCTGTGGGGGTGTTGGTTTTTAAGATCATTTTATGGTCATTTTTTATGCTAGTCATGATGAGCCAGTTTGTTTTATGCTTTTACTTTTGTTTCATTCCTTTATCAAAAGGTAAATTTGGTAACATGAACAAGAAGAAACTGAACAAGTAGGAAATAAAATTAATAGACATTGATCAGAAATCTACATATTGAGATCATCAGCAATGTATCCAAATATTTAACAGCATGAAAACACATTACAATTTTGGTAGTGGTGTCAGTCAGCATTTAGAGAAATCAGAATCCAAAACAACACTTTAGCTATAACCAAGTGTCAGTAGTAATTTGCAAGGGACAAAATAAGAAAGAAATGATAAAGGGTGAGTGAATGATGAGTTAACACATACAGTATGATACAGTGGTGCTATCATCTCCATCAGTCCAGGATCCCTCTCACCTCATGAAAGGGGCAGTGACATACTTAATTAATAAGAGTATGACCAAAAATCTGGAGATAGTTGAAATTCCAGCCAGGGTCTCTATACTCAATACAAATTAGGCTTAGATTCTGCCACCAGTTCTTCCATATGTTGAAGGTAGAGGATTTCTTTAAATCATTCAGTTATTATAGGAGCTCTAGGATCCTTCCGTAGGCAAGGATACCTGTCCTCACTGCTATGAATAGAAAACTAAGAAGAGTTTTAGAGACCTATATAGGGTATAGCATATATGGGGTCAACAGTCTGGTCTTTTCCCAGATACTGTTTACAGACAACCAAAAGGTTGTTTGCAATAAAATGAAGAAGAAATAAGATAGTCACCGGAAAGTAACCACTTGATAGGCAAGCCAATCAAGGGTATTGGGGCAATTCAGCCCTCCAGACCCAACCTGGTTTGGTGATTGTGGAACCATTCAAGAATCCTAGCTGTCACTACTGACATAAAATAATTTGGGTAGTCTGGGAGAGCAAGTCCACCCCTTTTTATGCTTTTACACTACTGTATTTTCTTTTTTTAAAATCCTACATAATATTACAGTTAAACAAAAAAATAAACTGCATATAACCTAATATGGAATGAAAAAAAAAACCTGTTTATTTAAAAATCTAATTAAACTGAAAGGCCATTAGCAGAAATGCTGACAATGCAATTTTTTTTAGGTTTTGTTTATTTTTTTTACTAAAAATCATGTATTGTAAGAATTACAAAGGGACATGTGAAAGGGTCCAAATACTTTTTGACAAAGCAGTACCTAGAGCCTAAACTTTAAAACTAAACTTAATCTGGAAATAGGTGGGTCTGATGCAACAAGTCTTAAGCTCAGCATGTTCTTTATGCATCATAGAAATGACTGAAACAAACAATTAAAAGCCATCACTTAGCATAAAATTGTCATTGCTGTCAAGTTTTATGAATTTAATAATCATTGGAAACTTAACATTGCACATTGAATTCTCACTTTACATAAAGTTCTAATTTCACAGTAATAGTCATAATTTTTCAGACTGATTGGACTCAGACTCAGACTCATTGCTATTCATAATTAGGGCCCAAGTAATCAGCTTTTGGCAGGAGAACAGCTTGAAAAATAAGACCTATATATTTCCTATTTCAGAAAAATACTACATAATGCTTACTGAGCAATGCATATTGTTAATGTTTCTCCTATGATTTCAATGGCAATGAGAGTTCAATTGTAGTGTAAACCTTTAAATGTAATCTCGGAATCATTTAAAGAGGACCTATTATGAGGATAATATTAAGTGTTTATAGAGAAATAGATTAGCCCCAAAAAATAATAGTTAATTAAATATAGCAAATTAAAACACTTGACTGCAGGAGTTGGTTCCACAGGAGTTACTCTATACTTCTTATTCAGCAGTTCTCATCTTGCCAAGAGGTGCTCCCGTAATTTCCCTGACGGCATACAAAATAAAGCTAAGAGATCTCAACTAGTTCACAGTTGATTTTGTAGTACTAACTAAAAAATGTGCTGTATGTTGCCTTTATTCCACAGTTATTGAGAGCTATCTAGCTATCTATCTATCTATCTATCTATCTATCTATCTTATATATACATTGATGAACAGTAAGATTTTGTGGAAATACACTGTTTGCCATGTGGGATATGTAGGTTATAGGAGCACTGCTGGACATCAAGGGGGCTGCTGAAAAGGAAATTTACATGAAGTGCAAAATTCCCTCACATGACAATTGTATTTGGTCTTTGACCATGAAGTCTATAATTCACTACAAGGGTCTATTTATGAGTTGGATTATAAATAACCTATTTGACCTATTATATGATATATTCTGCATGGGTGGTGCAAACAGCAAAGTTAACAATGCATTTAAAAGTGGGTGAGCACATTTCCTATATAGATAGAGAATGGACCGTAAAATAATTTCCTGTGGTGATCCCAATGAACAGCAATCCATCAATCTGCTGAAATATAAAATTTTAAATAGTTTATTATTCATCATATTTACTCATCACTCCTAAAAATTTTAATAGGTTCGATGAAGGTCTTGTTAATGACCAGTCATAGAAGCACTTTGTCAGGCTCCAGATATTCAAAACAAATCTTTCTTCCTTCTTCTTTCTTTCTTTCTTTCTTTCTTTCTTTCTTTCTTTCTTTCTTTCTTTCTTTCTTTCTTTCTTTCTTTTTCAGCAGAGGAGGCAAGTCATTCTCAAACTTGTGAGTCTCTCAGGGTTCCAGCAGTTGAATAGACTTCTTCAATACTATTAAGAAAAATTCAGGTTTTTGGAAAGAGATGACTTTGACAGCTTTACTGTTTAATTGGCAGCTATGGGGCTTCAAAGTTGAATAACAGAGGCATATTTGGAAATTGTAGAATCATCTATACAAAGTACTGTCATTAGGTTTATAACCCATTTTCTGCTGACAGCCTCCCTTTACACCTACACATTGCTAATCTAGCTATGTATGCTGTTCCATCTGATGCCTCATGCTGGAATTAAAATCAAATAGCTGTGATTTACAACTTCTGTAGGAATGAGAATGGCTAGGTTCTCCATGCAGAGTTTATTGTTCAGGAGTTTCTCTTTGATAAGGGAAGATTTTAATTCTCTTGTCATCAATGTGATCAGCAAAATTTAACTATTAATGCAGATCACAGTGAAGTGAAAGTAACTTCTGAAGCACCATCACATTGTGCTATCAGAAGCTGCACCCGCTGCCAGCAACTCTCTTCACCTTCTTCCCAGAGCTCTGCTGTGCCATAAAATAAGCCATGCTGAGTATAAAACTATATATCTAATTTTTTGTTAAAAACCATATAAACGTATAGCCCCTGTAATCAGAAATAATTAAAATGCATAATTTAATGTGTTTCTGCGCAATAGTATACATAAAAAAACTAAATAGATAATAGAAGCAAAATTTACATTTTCACATTTATATAATTTTTCTACTTCTAGAATATTCAATTTATTATATAAGGGTACTTATTTCAAGCCTTATGTGTCTTGGAAAAAAAAAATAGTAAAAATAGTTGAGATATGCAAAGTCATTAAAAGATATACAATGCATATCAAAGGTACTAAATTGGTCCTGAAAGGGTTAACCTTGCATAAAGCAAAAATAACCCCTTTTTTCTTGTATTACCAAGACTTACCACACAAATCTGCATCACTGCCGAAATCAGTTCCATGTTCAGAAAAGTCAATGTCCATCAAGCCTGAAGAATATACAGTGGGGAAAAAAAGTATTTAGTCAGCCACCAATTGTGCAAGTTCTCCCACTTAAAAAGATGAGAGAGGCCTGTAATTGACATCATAGGTAGACCTCAACTATGAGAGACAAAATGAGAACACAAATCCAGAAAATCACATTGTCTGATTTTTAAAAAATTTATTTGCAAATTATGGTGGAAAATAAGTATTTGGTCAATAACAAAAGTTCTGTAAGGGTCTTGCCAGATGTAGCAATACCCTGGCACTACTGCAGGGGGCTGGGAAGAAGGACAGAGACAAGTGAGCCCTAATCTCACCCAGCCACTGTCCCTTCCTATTGCCTCAGTTACCCTAAACGGTAAAAGGACAACCTGAAGACAAGCCCTATACTGAGTAAGTGACAACACTGAACAAACGACACAAAGGGAGGTCAGGAAGCCAAAGGTTCGGTAACAGATGAGCAATGCAGTACAGAATCAAAATCCAAGAGAATAGTCACAAGGCAAGCCAAAGGTCAGAGAATCAGGTAACAAAGCAGCAAGGGATATAACAAAGAGAGCAGGCAAAGTCAGTGCAATAAACGGCAACTTGCTGAGAAAGTGACATCCTGTATATAGAAAGTCTGGGCCCAGCCCCAGACCTGATAGGTACAGAGGCTATCAATCACACAGGCAAGGAAAAGATTAACACTATGCAGTCCAAAGAGAAACAATGCTCAGAACATGGGTGTGGCTGGAAATCCATTACACAGCAAGGGAACTAGGACCATGTTCAGACTGAGCAACAAGAAACCTACGCAAGGAATCAAACTGAACACGCCTCCTTCGCCGCAACGTGTGAGTGGAGGGTGGCGCAGAGACCCGAACAGGCAGAGACGTTACAAGTTCATCTCAATACTTTGTTATATATCCTTTGTTGGTAATGACAGAGGTCAAACGTTTTCTGTAAGTCTCCACAAGGTTGGCACACACTGTTGCTGGTATGTTGGCGCATTCCTCCATGTAGATCTCATCTAGAGCAGTAATGTTTTGGGGCTGTCGCTGGGCAATACGGACTTTCAACTCCCTCCAAAGGTTTTCTATGGGGTTGAGATCTAGAGACTGTCTAGGCCACTCCAGGACCTTGAAATGCTTCTTACGAAGCCACTCCTTCGTTGCCCTGGCGGTGTGCTTGGGATCATTGTCATGCTGAAAGACCCAGCCATGTTTCATCTTCAATGCCCTTGCTGATGGAAGGAGGTTTGCACTCAAAATCTCACGATACATGGCCCCATTCATTCTTTCATGTACACGGATCAGTTGTCCTGGTTCCTTTGCAGAGAAACAGCCCTAAAGCATGATGTTGCCACCTCCATGCTTCACAGTAGGTATGGTGTTCTTTGAACGCAACTCAGCATTCACGCTCCTCCAAACACAACAAGTTGTGTTTCTACCAAACAGTTCTACTTTGGTTTCATCTGACCATATGACATTCTCCCAATACTCTTCTGGAACATCCAAATGCTCTCTAGCAAACTTCAGACGGGCCCAGATATGTACTGGCTTAAGCAGGGGTGTGAAGAATATCGCCTTGCCAAGCCCCTTGGCCTACCTGCGATCACCCTTCTTAATCTTCCACTCACAACCCATGAGCAGACCGAGTTCGTAGGATAGAATGAAACGAGCTTTATAAATTTTATACATTTAATAACCCAAGTGGGTCAGTACTAATTAATAGCATATACAGAAATATACAATATTAATATGATCAAGCATAAATATACGAGCAAAAGAGCAATGATACAGCACATAAAACAAAAATGGGAATAAAGTATAGAGTAATACCAGACCTAAGGAAGGTTCCTGAGCACAGCTCTCTCTTAGCTGTCTATCTTCCAGGCTTCATACAAAGACCCAAAAACCTCACCCCACCTCAGTGTGAAGACTCTGTTCAGCTCCACCCTTCACTCCCCCAGCCAGCCCTCTCCTCACGAAAAAAGGAATCTATGCCGGTTAGAAAGAAAGGTGGGTGCCTGGCTTAGTTTCAGGTCATTAGCCCACTCTCCCCCCTTTGGACATCTGGGATATCACACTGACGGGTCAGAAAGGCCCTCTCTCCATGGTATGCACATAAAACCACTGGAGCGAATTGACCACCAATGTAAACACAGCTCTACATTCCTACAGATATGTGAGACTGATACGAATAAAGAATGATACATGTCCAAGAAAGATACATGAATTGAGGGTCTCATCCTCACAAGGGGGACACGTCTGGCATTGCAGGATCTGAGTCCCTGGCGGTGTAGTGTGTTACTGACGGTAGCCTTTGTTACGTTAGTCCCAGATTTCTGCAGGTCATTCACTAGGTCCCTCCGTGTGGTTCTGGGATTTTTGCTCACCGTTCTTGTGATCATTTTGACCCCACGGGGGTGAGATCTTGCGTGGAGCCCCTGATCGAGGGAGATTATCAGTGGTCTTGTATGTCTTCCATTTTCTAATTATTGCTCCCACAGTTGATTCCTTCACACCAAGCTGCTTGCCTATTGCAGATTCAGTCTTCCCAGCCTGGTGCAGGTCTACAATTTTGTTTCTGGTGTCCTTCCACAGCTCTTTGGTCTTCACCATAGTGAAGTTTGGAGTGTGACTGTTTGAGGTTGTGAACAGGTGTCTTTTATACTGATAACAATGTCAAACAGGTGCCATTACTACAGGTAATGAGTGGAGGACAGAGGAGCCTCTTAAAGAAAAAGTTACAGGTCTGTGAGAGCAAGAAATCTTGCTTGTTTGTAGGTGAAAAAAAACTTATTTTCCACCATAATTCGCAAATAAATTCTTTAAAAATCAGACAATGTGATTTTCTGGATGTTTTCTTATTTTGTCTCTCATAGTTGAGGTCTACCTATGATGTCAATTACAGGCTGGCCTCACCTTTTTAAGTGGGAGAACTTGCACAATTGGTGGCGACTAAATACTTTTTTTCCCCACTGTATGTCTGTACTAAATTGAGTTTTTCAGGATAAAGATATTGCTGATGTACCCTTAAGGTACCATCAACATCAGATTAGTGGGGCTGTGGTGCTCATATCACAGTCATTTGTCACCAAGCCATGTTGTAGCTCAGTCTCCTTTAAATGAGTATGACTGAGATGCAATAAGCAATTACATCCATTATACAATGCATTCCAATATGCTATGTATGCAATGAAGAGGCTGCAGCACTTGTCAGAACACTACTACTTCGCCCAACTGATTGGTAGGGATTGCCATGTTTCAGACACCCTCTAATCTAATATTGATGACTGATATTAAGTATATTTCATTAATATCATTAATATCATAATAATTGAAAACCCCTTTAAGTATTTTGACTTTAATTATCGTATGTATAGGAAATGTGGCTCTACTGAAGAAAATTTGTTTGTTGGCCAGGCCATAAAAGTTCCTTTTATAACTATAATACAGTTGTGCTAAAATATTTACATACCCCAGCAGATTTTTTTGTTTTTTTGGCCTTTTTTCAGAGAATATGAATGATAACACAAAAACATTTTCTCCACTCATGGTTAGTGGTTGGTTGAAGCCATTTATTGTCAAACTTCTGTGTTTTCTCTTTTTAAATCAAAATGACAACCAAAAACATCAAAATGACCCTGTTCAAAAGTTCACATACCCCAGTTCTTAGTACCATGTATTGCCCCCTCTAACATCAATGACATCTTGAAGTCTTTTGTGATAGTTGTGGATGAGGCTCTTTATTTTCTCAGATGGTAAAACTGCCCATTCTTCTTGGCAAAAAATCTCCAGTTCCAGTAAATTCCTGGGCTGTCTTGCATGCACTGCGCACTTGAGATCTCCCCAGAGTGGCTCAATGATATTGAGGTCAGGAGACTGAGATGGCCACTCCAGAACCTTCACTTTCTTCTGCTGTAGCCAATGACAGGTCGACTTGGCCTTGTGTTTTGGATCGTTGTCATGTTGGAACGTCCAAGTACGTCCCATGCGCAGCTTCCTGGCTGATGAGTGCAAATTTGCCTCCAGTATTTTTTGATAACGTGCTGCATTCATATTTCCTTCAACTTTGACCAAGTTTCCTGTGCCTTTGAAGCTCACACATCCCCACATCATCAGTGATCCACCTCCGTGCTTTACAGTAGGAATGGTGTTTCTTTCATCATAGGCCTTGTTGACACCTCTCCAAATGTAACGTTTATGGTTGTGGTCAAAAAGTTCAATTTTTGTCGCATCACTCCAAATTACCTTGCTCCAGAAGTTTTGAGGCTTGTCTCTGTGCTGTTTGGCGTATTGAAGGTGAGATTCTTTGTGGCATTTGCGCACTAATGGCTTTCTTCTTGCAACTCCACCATGCAGCCCGTTTTTCTTCAAGTGCCTCCTTATTGTGCATCTGAAACAGCCACACCGATAGTTTTCAGAGAGTCCTGTATTTCAGCTGATGTTATGTGTGGCAGGGGCGTAACTACCGGGGTAGCAGTGGTAGCAGCTGCCACAGGGCCCGGGACATTACGGGGCCCCGCGGGCCCCCGATGCGTTTTTTTTTTTTTTTTTATAGTCCATTATCTGCTGGAGTAACCCCAGCAGGTAACGGGCCCTATATACTTACCGTTCCCCGAGGTCCCGCTCACGGCCACCTGCGCTTCCGATTCTGCGGAGGCGGCTGTGAGCAGGAGCGGGGATCGGTATGTGAGGCCACGGCCCGAACACCACAATCTCTGCTATCATTATACTCTGGGGTCTTTTCAGACCCCGGAGTATAATAATCGGAGGCCCAGAGTTGGTGAGGGAACATAAAAAATAATGTACTTACCTGTCCTGTGCTTCTCCAGGCTTCGGGCCTGTTTGGTGAAGTCCCAGACGTCAGCCGACGTCATTTTTGCGTCGCGACGCAGGCCCGCGTCACGTGACGCCGGCCGGGTCCAACATTGAACAAGGCCGGAGTAGCGCACGGGCATGCACCGGAGCGAGGAACAGGTAAGCAACGTTGTTTTTTTATGTTTGTATCCTCCCCTGGGTCTCCGATCATTATACTCTGGGGTCTGAAAAGACCCCAGAGTATAATAATTGTTCATGGGTGGTCCACAATGGGGCATATAATAGTGTGTGCAGGGGCCACTATGGGGCAAAATACTCAGTGCAGGGGCCACTATGGGGAATAATAGTGTGTGCAGGGGCCACTATGGGGCAAAATACTCAGTGCAGGGGCCACTATGGGGCAAAATACTCAGTGCAAGGGCCACTATGGGGAATAATAGTGTGTGCAGGGGCCACTATGGGGCGTACTACTGTGTGCAGGGGCCACTATGGGACATGATACTGTGTGCAGGGGCCCCTATGAGACATGATACTGTGTGCAGGGGCCACTATGGGACATGATACTGTGTGCAGGGGCCACTATGGGACATGATACTGTGTGCAGGGGCCACTATGGAACATGATACTGTGTGCAGGGGCCACTATGGGACATGATACTGTGTGCAGGGGCCACTATGGGACATGATACTCTGTGCAGGGGCCACTATGGGACATGATACTGTGTGCAGGGGCCACTATGGGACATGATACTCTGTGCAGGGGCCACTATGGGACATGATACTGTGTGCAGGGGCCACTATGGCACATAATAGTGTGCGCAGGAATGCGTTTTTTGGGGGGGGGAGTGGGGTTGGAGGGAGCGGTCCGGGGGGAGGGGTCAGGGGCGGCGGTTCGGTGGGGGCCCATGTCAAATGTTCGCCTTGGGGCCCAGCCATTCCTACTTACGCCACTGATGTGTGGGTTTTTCTTTGCATCCCGAACAATTTTCCGGGCAGTTATGGCTAAAATTTTGGTTGGTCTACCTGACCGTGGTTTGGTTTCTGGGCAAGTTATCAGGCCAAAATCACCAGGGTATGTGAACTTTGGAACATGGTCATTTTGATGTTTTTGGTTGTCATTATCATTTACAAAGAGAAAACACAGAAGTTTGACAATAAATGGCTTCAACCAACCACTAACCATGAGTGGAGAAAAAGTTTGTGTGTTATCATTCATATTCTCTGAAAAAAGGCCAAAAAAACAAAAAAAATCTGCTGAGGTATGTAAACTTTTTAGCACAACTTTATATAATACATATGAATAAATTGTATTTCTATTCAAGAAAAATATAGTGGGAGGTTAACTTTGATGCTTTACACAAACATGTCTTACTTTTACAGACTTCTTTAAAAAGTGTCAATAATATAGATTTTAAATCTCACACTAAACCGCCCTTTGAGATTTCAATAATTTCTCGCCTCCATTCAAAATTGTAAGAAATTGTAATTACACAGGCAGGCATTACTTTTTGTGAAATGCATAATGTTTATTAAATTGCATTCAGAGTTTTTATTCTGCTTTGCAATATTATGAATTGCTTCAAGTACTTTTAAATATATTTTATATCCTCTCTTCATGATGAATAAATATTTGTTTTCAGGGGATTGATGTTGTGTTTTTAAAATTCAAAAAAATAAAAGCATGAATACTTTACTGAATGATATTTGGCTATGCCTTTCATACCATTGCTGATTGCCACATCCATTTTCTTCTTTGCATGATTTGTAGCCCTCAGGGTCTTCTTCCAATTACTTCCAAACTGCAAGACTATACTATTTTAATAATAATGACACATTCACAGATTTTCACAGCTTAAAATAATGGAGCCTTAAAATTTGAACTTATGTGTCTGCTGATAATATTGAAGCACCTACATTAGCTGAAACACATTACCATCACTATCCATCACTTGTCTAAAATGCATTCCGTTTTTTTTAATGGTGAGCTGGGCAGTGATAACTGAATATAACTGAATATAGAAGATATTATGCAGCTAAATGAAGGTTTGCAAAACTTATGAAAGGCATTGCTAAATTTTCATTGTATGCTCACAATTTGTTTTAAATAATTTTACATGTCTTTTCAAGAAGACTTTTATGTTGTTCCTAAAGGAAACTTTACTGATAATCATAACAATACAGGTTTCAGAATTTTAGCTGGGAACTTTTAGTGAAAGATAAATATCTCATCCAGTAGAGAAATCCACAGCACCCATCAAATATATCAATAATGCATTTAATATTTATTAGTAAATGATACAGGATATGTCACAATATTCCCCTTTCCTCAGATTGCTTGGTAAAAGTCAAGGATTTGACTGAAACATGTGGTACTATGAATTGCTTACTGTCGAATATGGACTTTAACTAAAGCTTGTGTTAATGTCGTATATCTGTATCAACTACTAATAAATACATTATTGATATATTGGTGAGTGCTATGGATTTCTCTGCTGGAGTATATTGCTGGTCTACACACTTTGCAAGTACCCAAACCATATTTTAAGGAATACCCAACATATCTCTTATTCTTTGGCAGAAAGGGGGTGGCAGCCATAGATAAAAAAAAAATCCTGATGAACCCAGCAGCTTAACTGTTGCCTTATGAGAAATTATTTATTAGTTAAATTACTTGTATAGAAATTATCTTTGTATTAAACTCTTTAGCATTCTTCCAGGCATCATTCTTCACCTTTTATATTGGTTTGACAAAAAGTCAATGTTTTTGAACTAGATATGTTTTAACTATATGAGACCTTTTTGAATGGTGATACATTGACTGCACAACAATTTTTATTGTTTGAATCATGCTTTTTGGCAATTCTCTTCCATTGTTGCATTGAACAGTGATTCTCAGCAATGATACCATAGCACCTTAAAAATGTTTCCAATGCTGAAGAACCCTACCCCCATTATTACCTGCATCAATGCTAAGCATTATTAGCAGCAAAAATGAGTTTAATTTGGAAGCTTTAGAATCGATTTGGGGGTTTGTTTCTCCTTGGTTCTGCCAAAACAGCTGGATTGGCAGAATTGGAGAGAAGGCCGCGGGCCGCAGATGTGGGCCTCAGGGGCTGCATGTGACCCCTGAGCTGCGTGTTTGAGATCCCTGTCCGATAGTGTCTTGAAGATAAAGCTGGGCTAACTTGGGTAGTAGAATCTTGCATCATGTTGATAGTAAAAACTATTTAAGAAGTTTTTGTTGTCGTTGTAAAACAAATAAAGAGTTCTGCCTGGGTTAAGTCCAAATGTTTTCTTCTCCAAATGTTCTGCAAACTTTAGATTGTAGTTGTATCCTCTCTTACCTGTCCTCTTCGTTGGATGTTTACAAATAAGTGTAAATCAACATGTTTTCCTTATAAGGTAACACAAAGTGATTTGTTAACTTTTCTATTGTTTTTTGTTTGTTCGTTTGTTTTAGTGGTTATATGTGGTCATTGTGTGTCACATATTATTTAAAAAACTGTGAGTATTTGGTCCTCTTGACATAAACCTGAGAAGGATTAAACTATTACTATCAGAATTTGATATAGGATATTTTAGCCAAACCATCTCAAATTGATCACCACAGGAATGGAGAGTGAAAGCAGCTAACTCACAAGTTAGACTATTCTTTAGAGACTAGATTTAATCTCTTGCAGATTTCCAAAAGAATTTTGGCAAAAGTAAAGGGATTGTATTGTCGGATTTTCACAATCCCTTTTTGTTACAAGGATCCTTAAAAAAATACGCTGATCATAGGTTATTCTATCAGACCACTGGCAATCATATGTAATCTGCTGCACAACCCAGGAACAAGTGTTACATTTCTACATAGTGACCCCCACCGTATATAGTGAGTATTAAAATCAATGTCCTTTTTTGGTGAGTCATCCAGATAAAGAGTCTTTTTTTTTTTATACTATGAATTTTTTATGTCAATTTATGTAGTTTCCAAATAAACACAGTTTCTTTAATCTAAAAAATAAGTTTTCTAGAACAACAAAAACATTTACTTTTCAGTGCAATAGTAAGATTGCTGACCAATCTGTTGCAGAGTTTCATGAAGTTCTAATATCTTGTAGCAGTAAGGGTCTCTTCTTTTCTGTACCAGATTTATTGCAAAAATTGCTATAGGGTTTGAAATGAGGATTCAAATATTTTTTTTTATAAATAACTTTTATAAATATTAAAAGTTCAAATTACCCCACTTTCCCTAGAACACATATAAAAGTACTTAAATACTGTGAAACACATACACATTAGGTATCCCTGTGTCTGAAAACGCCTACTCTACAAATGTATAAAAAATATTTTTCCTGTACAGTAAACGCCGTAGCGGGAAAAAAATATCAAAAGTGCCAAACTGCCGTTTTTTCACTGTTTTGCCTCTGATAAAAATTTGAATAAAAAGTGATCAAAGTAATAGACATTCTCCAAAATGGGTGGACTGGAGTACAACGATAGATTAACAAAATTGGGGTTATTCAGTTTAGAGAAAAGACGTCTACGGGGAGATCTAATAACAATGTACAAATACATGAAGGGACAGCACAAAGAACTTTCTAATGATCTTTTTACCCCTAGGCCAGTGACAGTGACAAGGGGACATCCTCTATGACTGGAGGAGAGAAAGTTTCACCAGCAACATAGAAGAGGCTACAGTAAGAACAACAAGGCTATGGAACTCTCTGCCCCAGGAAGTGGTGATGGTGGTTTCATTGAACAAGTTCAAAGAGGGCCTGGATGCCTTTCTTGAACAGAACAACATTACGGGTTATTTAGATTTTAAGGGCACGTTGAACAAGGGTTTTATACTGATTGCCAGATTGGAGTTGGGAAGGAATTTTTTTCCCATGAAATGGGGCAATTGGCATAAGCCTCATGGGTTTTTTTTTTGCCTTCCTCTGGAACAACACTGTAGGGGACTGTAGGGTTATAGGTTGGACTTGATGAACTGATGTCTTTATCCAACTTCATCTACTATGTAACTATGTAACTATATATAAAAATTCTATGAAAATAAACAAATGAAAGTCATTTTTCAACCATGCTTCAACAGAATTTTTTAAAAAAGAAAACTCATGAAACAGGCCTGGACAGAAATGATGGTACCCTTAACTTAATATTTTGTTGCGCAACCTTTTGAGGCAATCTCTGCAATCAAACGATTCCTGTAACTGTCAATGACACTTCTGCACCTCTCAACAGGTATTTTGGCATACTCCTCATGAGCAAACTGCTGCAGTTGTCTCAGGTTTGAAGGGTGCCTTTTCCAGACAGCATGTTTCAGCTCCTTCCAAACATGCTCAATAGGATTTAGGTCAGAGCTCATAGAAGGCCACTTCAGAATAGTCCAGTGTTTTCCTCTTAGCCATTCTTGGGTGTTTTTAGCTGTGTGTTTTGGGTCATTATCTTGTTGCAAGATCTATGACCTGCAACTGAGACCAAGCTTTCTGACACTGGGCAGCACATTTCTCTCTAGAATCCATTGATAGTCTTGAGATTTCATTGTACCCTGCACAGATTCAAGACACCCTGTGCCAGATGCAGCAAAGCAGCCCCATAGCAGAGCCTCCTCCATGTTTCAAAGTAGGGACAGTGTTCTTTTCAAGATATGCTCCTAATTTTTCCATCTGTGAACATAGAGCTGATGTGCCTTGCCAAAAATTTCAAGTTTTGTCTCATCTGTCCATAGGACATTCTCCCAGAAGCTTTGTGGCTTGTCAACATGTAGTTTAACAAATTAGTTTTGTCAGATTCAAGTTATTTCTGTGACAATTGTGGGTTTTTCTTTCATTAAACAAGGGGTATCGACAATTTTGTCCACGTGTGTATATAAACAGTGAATGGTACTGACCTGTGGCCTGCTTAAACGGATGTAAGCTATGTGGCCATGGAAGCATAAGTGGACTGTTAAGTAGGGGTAGCTAGACGCCTACGCATGTATATAAGGGATCCAAAAGGGCGCCAATAGCGGGCTGGAATCTCGTTCGTTCTAACAAGTCTCTGTGTGCTGTTTTCAAAATGAAAGTGCACGCATGTGCACTGATGATAAACCAGCCGCAGCGGGGATATAGTGCCTTCCTTGGTAAACGACACAGGGGATCTACGTAGACTCAGAAATGGCCAGAAGTATGAAAATAAGATGGGAATACAGTATATGGCTACGTTCTACCTGGTGAGTGTTCATAGTATGAAAAAACTTTGTGATGAGACTGGTAAAAAACAGAAGTTTTATGCATTATTTTGTTTTGTGCTTGTTTTTTTTTTTGTTTTGTTTTTTTAACTCTGTCTATTCATGTATTTTACTCCAGCCATATATCATATTGTTATTCAGGACTTATAAATACCAATATATTTATTTGAAATCTACATTTACAAACAATATGATCATAGTACTATAAAAAGTAGCTTTTTAGTATAAATGAATTCAGTTTTTACATTTTTTATACCCTTGGTGTTCCCAATTGTAATTTTGAAATTAGGAATATTTTATTTTATTTGTTTATAGTTTCTGTATGTTGGATCTGAGGAAGGGGTACACCCCAAGCGTTGTATCAAACCCCGAAACGCATTATCCATATTATATTCAATAAATATTCGTGTTCCATCAAGCCCTGTGGTAGCTCTGAGTCCTCAAAGAGGAGCGCGCATCCTGGCTTTTTTACTCGGGAGTCACCCACTCCTTGAGACGATTATTTCTACTACTCACGACTCTGGAAATCCCTGTTAGCCGTACGCCAGTGGACGCTGCCCTCCAGATTCCTGCGTTATTACAATCCCTGATAGTAGTTGTGGCATATCACAATGAAACAAGGTGAGCAGCCATTTTGTAAAATCCTTAACATCTGGTCGCTCTCCATTATATACCTATAGCGGTTCCGCACAAGGAGTGTGTCTTTCCTGTTTTTTTCTCTTTCCTAGTACCTACAGTGGGGAAAAAAAGTATATAGTCAGCCACCAATTGTGCAAGTTCTCCCACTTAAAAATATGAGGCCGGCTTGTAATTGACATCATAGGTAGACCTCAACTATGAGAGACAAAATGAGAAAACAAATCCAGAAAATCACATTGTCTGATTTTTAAAGAAATTATTTGCAAATTATGGTGGTAAATAAGTATTTGGTCAATAACAAAATTTCATCTCAATACTTTGTTATATATACTTTGTTGGCAATAACAGAGGTCAAACGTTTTTTCTGTAAGTCTTCACTAGGTTGGCACACACTGTTGCTGGTATGTAGGCCCATTCCTCCATGCAGATCTCCTCTACAGCAGTGATGTTTTGGGGCTGTCGCTGGGAAACACGGACTTTCAACTCCCTCCAAAAGTTTTCTATGGGGTTGAGATCTGGAGACTGGCTAGGCCACTCCAGGACCTTGAAATGCTTCTTACAAAGCCGCTCTTTCATTGCCCTGGCGGTGTGCTTGGGATCATTGTCATGCTGAAAGACCCAGCCACGTTTCATCTTCAATGCCCTTGCTGATGGAAGGAGGTTTGCACTCAAAATCTCACGATACATGGCCCCATTCATTCTTTCATGTACACGGATCAGTGGTCCTGGTCCCTTTGCAGAGAAACAGCCTCAAAGCATGATGTTGCCACCCCTATGCTTCACAGTAGGTTTGGTGTTCTTTGGATGCAACTCAGCATTCACTCTCCTCCAAACACAACGAGTTGTGTTTCTACCAAACAGTTCTACTTTGGTTTCATCTGACCATATGACATTCTCCCAATACTCTTCTGGAATATCCAAATGCTCTCTAGCAAACTTCAGATGGGCCTTGATATGTACTGACTTAAGCAGGGGGACACATCTGGCACTGCAGGATCCAAGTCCCTGGCGGCGTAATGTGTTAGTAACGGTAGCCTTTGTTAAGTTAGTCCCAGCTTTCTGCAGGTCATTCACTAGGTCCCCCCGTGTGGTTCTGGGATATTTGCTCACCGTTCTTGTGATCATTTTGACGCCACGGGGTGAGATCTTGCGTGGAGCCCCTGATTGAGGGAGATTATCAGTGGCCTTGTATGTCTTCCATTTTATAATTATTGCTCCCACAGTTGATTTCTTCACACCAATCTGCTTGCCTATTGCAGATTCAGTCTTCCCAGCCTGGTGCAGGTCTACAATTTTGTTTCTGGTGTCCTTCCACAGCGTTTTGGTCTTCACCATAGTGGAGTTTGGAGTGTGAGTGTTTGAGGTTGTGGACAGGTGTCTTTTATACTGATAACAATGTCAAACAGGTGCCATTACTACAGGTAATGAGTGGAGGACAGAGGAGCCTCTTAAAGAAGAAGTTACAGGTCTGTGAGAGCCAGAAATCTTGCTTGTTTGTAGGTGACCAAATACTTATTTTCCACCATAATTTGCAAATAAATTTTTAAAAAATCAGACAATGTGATTTTCTGGATTTGTTTTCTCATTTTGTCTCTCATAGTTGAGGTCTACCTATGATGTCAATTACAGGCTTCTCTCATCTTTTTAAGTGGGAGAATTTGCACAATTGATGGCTGACTAAATACTTTTTTTCCTCACTGTATATAGAAAACTAGTGTAGAGTGATTAGTAAATGTGATATTTAATTTGGTGTAAATTGAGACACTTTGGCAAGGATAATGTGATATTGAATGTTAAGCATTTACCAAATTATTTAAAAAATTTGAATCTGGAAAACAAGGTGCAGCTATTTTAAATGCAAAATGCTAAAGGGGCGTTCACACTACCGTTGGTAACCGTCAGTAGTGTCCGTTACAAGATTTTAGCATCGCACACTAGCTGAACCGTCAGAAATTTCCATTCATTTCAAAAGGTTTTTATATTGTGTCCGTTAGTGTCCGTTTGTATCCGTTTACACCCAATCCGTCAGAAGTTCGTTTTTTTCCTACATGCAGGACTTTTTTGTCCATTTGGAAATACGGATTCCTGACAGACAGCAAGTGTCCGTTATTTTTTTAACATTGAAGTCTATGGGTAACGGACTTATAACAGACAGTAACTGATGGCCATTAGTTACTGTCCGTTATTTTATGTCCGTTTTTTTTCTGCGCATGCTCAGAAAGCAGAAACAAAAAAAAAAAAAACGGACAGTGTTAAAAAACGGACACTAACTGATGCTAACTGATGCTAATGTGTCAGTTTTTTAACTGATCCATTATTTGAATCAGTTAATGTCTGTTATGATAGGTGTCCATTTTTTTTTTTTTTTAATGGACACCTTCATAACGAAATCCAACGGTAGTGTGAACCCTGCTTAAGAAGTCCTTTATATTTAACGTGTATTGTCTAAGAGTCCTAATACCAAGTACAGGGAAATTCTATTACTTTGGTAATTAAATTATATACCCAGTACTGCATTTTCAAGACATCACATAGAAGGACACCCACCCTTCATACCTGGATAATAGACAATTTGCTAACATAAATTTGTCCAGTTGTCCCTTCTACATACAACAGTATATAGTGAGAAAAACTGAAATAGGAATAATTTTGTTTCAACATTTTCTTTAATTATACAGACCAGTTATTAAACTAACCCTGGCTGGAAAAGCAAGGAAACATTAAGCTTTTATCATCCCAGTTAGTGCTATAATCAGATTAGGTGATGTTCTGTATTCCCCATGGCCATAATTAGCAGGAGGCAATAGGATGTACAGTACTTAATACAATTAACTTTTGCAGTATAATAGGTTAGTAGGCTGCTATTCAAGAAATAATGCTCCTTTTTGCCAAATTGAGGGTTACATCCTGCTCCAATCTCTATGTTAAAAATGAAGCACATTTCCTTTTACCTTTTTACCTGCTGTTTCCAACAAAATACCCCCTGCAGCATAGATGTACTGATCTGGAAACTTTTACCAGTACTACAATAACTATAACTTAACTTAGGTTATTAGTAGCATACTTAAAATAGTATTTAAAGTATACCTCCAATTATATACAAAAATGATTATAAAGAAGAAGTATTCACTTTAATTCTACATATACATTGCAGAACAGATTCTGCTTCTAAATAGCTGCAGTGTGATGATATTTATGCAATGAGAAATAGAGCATCCTGCTCTTTCCCCTAGGCTCTTGTATCCAGCAGGGAAGTAAGCTGGATCATATAAACTGTAGAATCATATTACTTCATATACCTCTGGCTCTCCTAACGGACAGAAATATCTAGGAAACAGAGCAGGATGCTCTGTCTCCTAGTGCATAGCTATGAACAGCTTGCAGCATGGACCACAGCTGGTTTGTGTTTCTATTGCAATACAATGTATATAGAAAAATGATTATTTAGCAACTCCCGCATCATAATTGTTTTTCTATATAGAATAATTGGCGGTACACTTTAACTACTAATTTTAAATACAGATTAACATGTACTGTAGATATAAATACATAGCTAGATAGGGAGATAGATAGATAGATAGATAGATAGATAGATAGATAGATAGATAGATAGATACAGTTGTGCTCAAAAGTTTACATACCTCAACAGATTTTTTGTTTTTTTGGCCTTTTTTCAGAGAATATGAATGATAAGAAAAAAACTTTTTCTTCACTCATGGTTAGTGGTTGGTTAAAGCCATTTAATGTCAAACTTCTGTGTTTTCTCATTTTAAATCATAATGACAACCAAAAACATCAAAATGACCCTGTTCAAAAGTTCACATACCCCAGTTCTTAATACCGTGTATTGCCCCCTCTAACATCAATGACAGCTTGAAGTCTTTTGTGGTAGTTGTGGATGAGGCTCTTTATTTTCTCAGATGGTAAAACTGCCCATTCTTCTTGGCAAAAAGTCTCCAGTTCCTGTAAATTCCTGGGCTGTCTTGCATGCACTGTGCGCTTGAGATCTCCCCAGAGTGGCTCAATGATATTGAGGTCAGGAGACTGAGATGGCCACTCCAGAACCTTCACTTTCTTCTGCTGTATCCAATGAAAGGTCATCTTGGCCTTGTGTTTTGGATCGTTGTCATGTTGGAATGTCCAAGTACGTCCCATGTACAGCTTCCTGGCTGCTGAGTGCAAATTTGCCTCTAGTATTTGCTGATAACGTGCTGCATTCATCTTTCCTTCAACTTTGACCAAGTTTTCTGTACCTTTGAAGTTCACACATCCCCACATCATCAGTGATCCACCTCCGTGCTTTACAGTAGGAATGGTGTTCCTTTCATCATAGGCCTGGTTGACACCTCTCCAAATGTAACGTTTATGGTTGTGGCCAAAAAGTTTGATTTTTGTCTCATCTCTCCAAATTACCTTGTTCCAGAAGTTTTGAGGCTGGTCTCTGTGCTGTTTGTCGTATTGAAGATGAGATTCTTTGTGGTATTTGTGCAGTAATGGCTTTCTTCTGGCAACTCGACCATGCATCCCATTTTTCTTCAAGTGCCTCCTTATTGTGCATCTTGAAACAGCCACACCGATAGTTTTTAGAGAGTCCTGTATTTCAGCTGATGTTATGTGTGGGTTTTTCTTTGTATCCCGAACAATTTTCTGGGCAGTTGTGGCCGAAATTTTGGTTGGTCTACCTGACCGTGGTTTGGTTTCTGGGCATGTTATCAAGCCAAAACCACCAGGGTATGTGAACTTTTGAACAGGGTCATTTTGATGTTTTTGGTTGTCATTATCATTTAAAAAGAGAAAACACAGAAGTTTGACAATAAATGGCTTCAGCCAACCACTAACCATGAGTGGAGAAAAAGTTTGTGTGTTATCATTCATATTCTCTGAAAAAACAAACCAAAAAGTCTGCCGGGGTATGTAAACTTTTGAGCACAACTGTAGATAGATAGATAGATAGATAGATAGATAGATAGATAATTATATTATTAGGTACAGTAACTGTATAATTTTATTGGCCAGTGTTCTCCTTTAATGGACTAAAAAGGTTAAGTTATTTTGTAGCATGAGGACAGCACTGCAAAACATTTTTTATTGCCAAAGATTTCATTCATATTCACTCCATCAACATTAATTTCTCTGTAGCTAGTTAATACATCCAGACACTAATTATCTCTATACAAGCCTGGAAATATGAAACCTAATTTAAAGTTAATGATTTTTTGGGAAAGATCTAAAAATCAAGCAGATTTTTGAAAGAACTAATTTACATTGCAGTTGCTTTCTTTCCAAGTGAAATTGAAATGAAATGATCTGGAAGCCCTTAGGATTCCCAATTTATCTTGATATGCCCGACATGTCCTTTTAACTAAGAGAATTATGAATGTAATGTAATGTATGTTCCCGTTTCTTTCTTTTTTTGTACATATACTTTTACAAACCGCTACTTACTGAAGACTGTGCAGTGAATTATAGAAACAAAATGTCAGCAGCTAAATGCAATTTTCTATAGTTATCTTAAAACATACATTAGAGTGAATTTCATCTTATATGTACTATTATATTCTCTTTCTATGTATGTATACAGTGTTAAAAAAAATTTACTTAAGTCACACATTGGATCTCAAAAAATGAAAGATTTAAGTTGAAAATCTTTACTAATATAAATAACAAAATAATGCATCAACAGTCAATCATTCGAATGTTGGATTCCAAATCACCCTAAAAGCAAAGTTAAAAACTAATAATCGCAGGAGAATCCAAATTGCATGAATTTCGTCACAGTAGACCATAGTGTGAATCAGAAGTGTGGATGGCTCCCAGTAGTGTGTATACACTCCTGACAATGTCTGTGCATGCTCCAAATGAGACAATGTATGGTATCCTAGGGATTTCCTCACAGACCTGGATCAGGACATCAGACAGCTCCATTACAGTCTGTGACACTGATCAATAATGTCTCAGGAGTTCTCAATGTGATTTAAGTCTGGGGAATGTGAGGGCCAGTCTTATTATGAATACCTTTTTTCCTACAAACTCAGTCCACATGAGGTGAAATCCAGGGTTCACTGCAGTAGCCGGGCTTTGAGAATTCCATACAGGTACCTAACAGCAGTCAGGGTACCATTGGGTATCACATGGAAGTTTGTGTGCTCCAAAATGAATATGCCTCCTAAGACCATCACTGACCCACCACCAAGCCTGTCTTGCTGGATAACGTTGCAGGCAGCATAATACTCACCACAGCTTCTTTAAACTATTTCATGTTTTTCACGTGCAGGGGCCCCGGGATCTGGAACAAGCCTGATGGCTTGAAAATCGGGAGTTCCACCGCTGTATCGGCGTGCTGTGCTGTGCACACTGATACAGTTTAATCCCATGACAGAGCGGGCAGCTGAAAAGTCCCAGCTCTTGTCATAGAAGACCTATGGAAAACGCATGGGATGTCGCGGCGCAGGTGGTGTGATGACGTCACTGCATCGCACCACCTGTGCCACTACTACAGGAAAATCTCCGGATGCTCTGTTCATCATGGGAGCGTGGTAAGGTGAGCAAAAGATTTATTGTTTTCTGGTAAGGGAAAGGGATTACCTGCTAAGGGGCAAGCTATTATTTATAGGGGGGCTAATATTTAAAGTGGGGGAACTATTAAATATAGGGGGGATATTGTAAGGTTGAAGTATTATTTATAAGGGGAAACTGTTATATATAAGGGGGTTATTATAAGAGATGACATATTATATATAATGGGGCGCTATTGTATATAATTGTTCCCCCCCCCCTTAAAAGAGGAGAACTATTACAAATAAGTGAGGCCATTATAAGGTTGAAACTATTATAAATAAGGGGAAACTATTATTTATAAGGGGGCTATTATAAGAGATGACATATTATATATAAGGAGGGGCTATTATAAGATGGGACTGTTATATAAGAGGGGCTATTATAAGGGAGCTATTATAGGATAGGAACTATTATATATAAGGTGGATTGTTATAAGGGGGGACTGTTATATATAAGGGGGCTATTATGTATAAGGGAGGAAACTTTTAAATATAAAGGGGCTATTATAAGAGGAAATTATTATATATAAAGGGGGCTATTATAAGGGGAATCATATAAGGCGGGCTAATATTTATAAGGGAAGAACAATTTATAATAAGGGGGGACAATATATATAGAGGCGGCCATTATAATGTGGTCGTTTTTATTTATAAGAGGGAAACTTTATAAGGAGGGCATTGTTAAAGAGGCTATTATTTATAAAAGGGGTATTAATTATAAGGGGGGTATTATGGTTAAGAGGGCTATTATTTATAAGAGGGCTATTATTGATAATATGGACTATTATTTATAAGGTGAACTATTATTTATGAGGGGGGCTATTACTGATAAGGGGGAAATATTACTGATATGGGGCACTGTTTATAAGCAGGGGCTATTATTTATAAGGAGGTGCTATTATAACTGATGAGGGGGTACAAAAATCTATTAGGCGGTAGAAAGGTGGTTATTTGAATTGTGTGTGGGCATGGGGGGTTGGCTGTTACTGTTTTAGGTGCAGAAAGGGGGAGTTATTAAAGGGGCTGCCACTAGAAATATGATGGCGTTGTTGGTATATCAGAATTTGGGGCCCTGCCTTTAATTTTGCCCAGGGCCACAGTTTGTCTAAAACCGGCCCTGGTCACGTGCTCAGTGTAAACCTTTTCTCATCTGTGAAGAGTACAGGGCACAAAGGGCAGCCCTGCCAATTCTGTTGTTCTATGACAAATCCTATTTCAGCTGTGTGGTATTGGGTTGTGGGCTCTCCTGTCCCCTTATGGAGTCTGGTCAGAAACATGCACACCAATGGCTCACTGATACTATTTTCTAATGCTCACTCCTCCTCACACAAAGGAGCAGATACTGATCCTGCTGCGGGAATGCTGGGGAAGCAAGGAGCTGGAATACCTGTATAACCTAAATGGGATGCAGATATCACCTTGTGCTACAGCAGTGACACTAGAACATTACAAAACTAGAAAAGAATCAGTGAGTACAGATAAGGGGAGAGTAATTGTGGTCATTTACTATAAAACCTTACTCTTTCTGGTGGTTATCTTGCTGTTGTCTGTTGTCACTTTCATTTACTTATATGGCTTATACTTTGTACATGTGAGGAAAGTGTAAGGCAAAGAGCATTATGTCTTGCTATGGGTATGCTAGCCATTGACAAGTCTAGTGCTTACACTACTAATCAAAGTTAGGTAGCTGCAGTGGAATATATTATAAATTTGTATTGAAAGGCCAACATTGTGAAATTTTTCTTTATGGCAGACATCTTGAATATAATATATCTTATACTGTAGAATGCTGTACTATACCAGATTGGCAGAGACAGATTTAATTTTCAATACGGCTTATTTCTCTTTTTCTGACACCACTATACTACCACACATTTTATCACCCCAGCATGCCTTAGGAAAAGACCTACTGTATGATATCTTGCATTTGTAATCTACTTAGTTAACTAATAACTAAGTATCATACAGCTATAATTCACTTGGATAATTGTTCAAGCACTAAGTTGCACTTTAGACACATCCTTTTAAAGAACCAGTGTCCCAACACCTGCCTGTTTTGTTCTTTAGTTTCTAAGGTCAAATTCACGCAGAATGATTTGGTCATATTTTGCATCAGTATTTGTAAACAAAAACAAGGGGTGAAATAATGAACAGATAAAAAGTGTAATGAAAAATAGTTACATTTCAGTATTTTGATAAATGGACAAGATATTGACCAAAATCTGCTTATGTGAAAGTGCCTTTAGACTACAAGAAAGCACCTGAATAATTTCTTACTTTTAGGCCTTATTCATACGACCATCCTTTCTGTGTATGTCTAATTAAATACAGACTCACTAAGACTAATAGTTTTGCTAATTGCGATTAGTTCCAGAGCCCATTGTGTGGTGAAGCATGTTGAAGAGCTATTGTGCTATTTTTAGCCATCAGAATATCACCTTCCAGAAGCAATCTATCAGTGGTTAGACTGCAGTTTAATCAAATAGAAAATATCAATGGTTGATCCCGTGTTCTGAAATAAACAATGAGAGAGAAGGAATGAATTAAAGAGATAGTGAGTCATTCTTAGTGAGTCTGTATTTAGTTAGACAGGAAGGGTTTTTATTCAGTCTTGTATCTCTTATTCATGAAATGTGGAATTTTTAAAAAATATATGAAGAAAAGTTCATTTTTATTATGGGGGTTTGCTTTTAAGTATAGATGGGTGAAACGCTTTGTCACAAACCATATTCGACCTTAATATTCCAAATTGTTTGTTTTTTAATGAAACTGAATAAATGGTGATTCGCCTCAGACAAACTAAAATGGCTGCGCCACATGCTCGAGCAAGAAATACAGAAGAGACACGTATGTGTGACTCAGATTCTGACATTCCAGCACCACCTGACATTAGATGGTAGCCTCTTAGCCAATAGACAGTGGTAGGTGTACACCTTACAGTGCTGATGTCATATACAATATATAAGGTGCTGCAACCATCATTAGAAGCTAGTTGCAATAATGGTGGAGATAGTGAAGGATCTGTGATTCATCTCACTGTATCATACAGAACACAGTTTTGAAAATAATTCAAGCAATAGTTAGAATAGGAGAATTTAGTCAAAACCAAGCAATTATACAGGCAGATTAGTTACAGAAATCAATAGATGGGAGTAAGAGCATAGCTCTGCTCCTATTTGAACTTGAGGCTGAAGCATTCCTGCCCTAATACAGAATTACAGACATACAGGACAGGGCAGTTAACCATTTCATTGCCAATAATCTAAATTTGTTTACGTCTGTTGTGCAATAGAGCAGTTTCATCTACATACACATTCTTTAAACATACCTTTTACAGACAAAACAATCCTGTTAGTGAAAAATCTTTTGTTAAGGGATTTATTGGGCAAGAGTATTTCCATTAATTACATTTTTCATTAAATACATAGCAACTTCTGTTCTAACAGCAAAGTACTGTTTCTGCCTGTGCAAATTAGAAAAACAACTCCATTATTTAAGTGTTTTTTTTTTTGTTGTTCTCCCAATATATATTCTAGCCTTCTCTATACTGAAAAAAATATATAATTTAATGTTTTTTTTTATTTTCTACTCTGCTCAATGAATACAGTGTTGTAGATTGTTTTTAAATAATTTATTAACTGTTGTTTTTTTTTTCTGTTCATTCAATATACAGTCTAGCCTGTGCTAATCTGAAAAAAAAAACTCAGTTATTTAATGTTTTTTTTCTGATCTGCTAATCAAATATGCAGTGTTGTTAATATTAAATAATATTAAAAACATTAATATTCAAAACATTTCTTACAGGTAACATTGAGTTTCCTGAAAGTCTCATCTTCTGGTAGCATGTAAGTGTTCTCGCTAAACCTGTGCAATATGATATAACAATAAATAATCTCTCATGGTAAAGACAATATCTACTGAGGTGCTTTGTAGCGTCCTATTCATCAAACAGTCAAAGCCCACCCACCAGCTTGTTGAATAACAATAATATATTTTATTTATATATACATATTCTGCAGCACTGTACAATTTGTAAGCTTCAAGTACAGTCAAAAAAGATACATTACAACGAAATAGTCAATTCACACAATGGAACTGAGGGCCCTGATCAAAAGAACTTACAATCTATGAGGTAGAGGGGTGACACAAGAGGTAGCAGGGGCGGCATTGGAGGTAGCATTGCTTATACAATGGTCAGACAATTTTGTAATAGAGGTTACTGTCATTACACATATATAAAGTTGTATGAGCCATTACCAGTCGTGTCCTTTAATGTGCAGATGGTGCCTGGACATATAAAATTAGTGAAGTATACGAGAAGTAAGAAGAAGAGACAGCAAGCAAACTGATGAGAGCAGGAGATGGGAAAACCTTTTAAGGCTAAGGCCCCGTGTAGCGGGCCGCTGCAAAAAAACGATGCAGGAAAAACCACAGCGGACTTTCTGCTTCCATTATACCTATAAGAAAACTGCTCTATAGGTATAATTGACATGCTGCGATTTCCAAAACCGCGGTGGTTTTGGAAATCGTAGCATTTCCGCTGTGTGTATTTTCTACAATGTGTGGATGGGATTTGCTAGAATCCCATCCACTTTGCAGTGACTGTAAAATGTTTCCACCACAGCCAAACCGCAGTGTTTACGCCATGTCGGACTCTGGCCTAAGGCTAAGGCCCCGCATGGTGGGCTGCAGCGAAAAAGCACTGTGGGAAAAACCGCAACGCAGACGCATTGTGGTTTTTTCCACAGAGTTTTTCACAGAAAGCCTGCAGAGGTTTTCTCTGCGGACTTTCTGCTTCAGTTATACCTATAGGGAAACTGTTGGCATTTATTTGGTTTAATTGACATGCTGTGATTTCCATCAGTTCCAACAGAGTATTCTCAATCTGAAATTTTTTTTTAAATTTTTTATTTTTTTGCTACAAGCAGACAATTAGTCATGGGTGTGCAGACACACATGTAGGAACTAGTTCTCTCCGTACACACATGAAAAGGCATCACCAGTTAATTTGACAAAATGGAATTGCCAGCGCCACCACGTGAGCAAGACCGTTCTATTCCTTCTTTCCATGATCGTCTTTGTAGGCAGGCCACCCCCACACCTAGCAAATAGTGATCATCATTACAATTCATTATCATCTCCATCTGCTTCTCCTTTTCCTTTTTCATGCCAAAATCAGTTATCATCCTTAAAAGAATGTGTGTACAGCAATCTGACTGGTCTACAACTTGGCCAAGTTACTGGTGGTGCAGTCACTGCCATTCCATTTAGTGGAATATACTGTGTTTGGCCAACTGATGGCAGTCTCAATGGAAAATATCTATCTGCCATTATTTCTCAAGGAAAGTTAACCCTGCTTTATATTGCCTTGTAAATGTCCATGTGGTGAAAGGTGCACACCACTGTCAATATGCAGAGCAACGCTTATGGGCATGTGGGTAGGGACAATGCATAGTTGTCATGTCCCACTCAGTCAATGTTTTGGATATCAGAGGCCACAGTCTAGAAATGCAGCAAGGCCTGGTGATTTCTAGTACTAATTACTGACATTGCCTCATGGGTAAAGGGAAGGCACAGTTTTAACACCAGGTGGGGCCCATCCGCCTCCTCCAGTTTCTCCACACTGAACCATTTCCCACCCCAAACTCTCTTCTCCCTCATTTCATGGTTGTAAGGTGCAGCACATGTTGAGTAGCACTGTCGCATATGCTGGAGCATCAGTTTGCGCAGCAGTATTTGATTACTGCATGCAGAAAACCAAAGACACAATGGAGTGGATAACTGGTCTGTGAGAAGAACAGTTTCTACCTAAGTCATCTATCTAAGTTATGATGATCAGTTTTGGAAGGTAGTCTAGCTTTTTCAGCAGTCAGGTCAGGCACATGTTGATAATATGCCCAAATATTTTCTTGAAATTTTGTAAATTGCCATTCTGCCAAAACAATGTTGATGTGGCATTTGGTCCCATAAAAGGATATTGTCAGGGTAATCCAGGTTCTTTTTTGCCTCCCAAGTGGTTCTTCTCAGGGTCATAGAATCCTTTCCATTTCAGAAGACATTTTAGCTTTTTCAACTGGCAGGCTGATAATGTGCCCCAAATGTTCAAATATTAAAATGCGTAAAAGCGACTGGCTGCACATTGTATGGTTAAACTCAGAGTTGCATTCACTGGTTACCATCCACCTTGGTTCATTGAGGTTCGTGAAAGGGATGTCTCACATGATTGAATAACGGCTGTGTGATGGCCTTTTTCCCTATGGCCATCACATAGAAATTTCAAAACCCATGAATGTCTGTGGGTCTATTCCCATGGCTATCCATCAAAATGGACAAAAACTGAGCATGTCAGTTTTTACAACATGTTATTTTGCCCGATGTCCGAATAATATTGCTTAACTTTCCCAGCCAGTGTATCTATCAAGCATCTCAGTCCACTTCTTTACTCATAATCAGCGAGATGGGAAGTTCAGGGCGTGTGTGCGTTGACCGGTGTGAGAGACGCATGCGCCCTTGGTCCCTTCTCAGATACCCGGGCTGTCTGTATTGCGCGTGCATGGGATGAGCTCTACCACACAGGTACACAGTCCCCTCTTTCAGATTATCTGGGCCAAGAACTGAGCATGCCCAGACCATATCCTATTCTGGCTGAATTTTAACTGGCGAAATGGCGATATTTACTCAGCACATGCGCAAAAAGGACCACACAGACACCGAGCAATTGGCACCGCATTTTTTAAAGATCTACATTTAATTTTTAGATATCTTACCAAAAAGATTCATCAATATGTAATTTATGTATATTTATCATGTGGGTTAAGTATGTTTTTGTTCTCGATTTGTGTGGTTTTAATGTAAAACCATGGACACTACTATGAGGTGTGGTTTTTAATTGTGTTGCTATATAAAGCTGATATGTACTAGTCTGTTTTATGTGCATCACCAGTTTTACACTTGAAAAGGAGCATGTTAGCTCCGAAACATGTTGTGTGTTGGAAAGAATAAAGAAGCCTTCTGCATGAACCTAGGTAAGAGTGGATTTCTTTTTCCATTGGTTGGAATTGGTCCTTACTGCATCATCCTATCTGACATCCTAGTGGCTGTGATCCAGCAGCTGTGACGAACCCATTTTACACAATTTGTTTTGCATGTTTGGGAGTTGTGATTCTTTTACCTTCTTTTTTATACCTAATCGGTATCACACGAGGCGCTACTCAGTGCTGTGTTGTTTTTGTAGTCCTATGTTATGTCACTTGCATATTATTTAGTCAATATTGTATTACTGTGTGAATAAGGCCTTAGCTCAATCGTCAAGGTCATTAACATTAACTTGTGTGAAATGTGTGCCCTCTGGTACAGGTGCAACTCAATAAATTAGAATATTTTTGAAATGTTCATTCATTTCAGTGATTCAATAACGCATAATCAGCGTCTTCCATGATTGTGTGTCCTACTGAACCAGACTGAGGGACCATTTAAAGACTTAGGAAACCTTGGCAGGTGACGCACTGAATTTACAATACTGAATTTTTTACAATATACAAATTTTCTTAGATTTTGGTTTTCATTACCTGTAATCCATAATCAACATTTACAGAAATAAAACATTTGAAATAGAACACTCTGTGTGTGTAAAGAATCTAGAAAATATAGGTCACTTTTTAATTTAATTACTGAAATAAACGTTTCTAAGATATTCTAATTTATTGAGATGCACCTGTATATTTATTTTTATGTTGTGACTTTTGCATAATTTGATATAGCATAATTTCTCAACAACATACAGTATGTGACAATTATGAGATGTGGTAAATGTATGGTACAGTCATATGAAAAAGTTTGGGCACCCCTATTAATCTTAATCATTTTTAGTTCTAAATATTTGGGTGTTTGCAACAGCCATTTCAATTTGATATATCTAATAACTGATGGACACAGTAATATTTCAGGATTGAAATGAGGTTTATTGTACTAACAGAAAATGTGCAATATGCATTAAACCAAAATTTGTCCAGTGCAAAAATTTGGGTACCCTTATCATTTTATTCCTTTGAATACTCCTAACTACTTTTTACTGACTTACTGAAGCACAAAATTGGTTTTGTAACCTCACTGAGCTTTGAACTTCATAGCCAGGTGTATCCAATCATGAGAAAAGGTATTTAAGGAGGCCAATTGCAAGTTGTTCTCCTATTTGAATCTCCTCTGAAGAGTGGCATCATGGGCTCCTCAAAACAACTCTCAAATGATCTGAAAACAAAGATTGTTCAACATAGTTGTTCAGGGGAAGGATACAAAAAGTTGTCTCAGAGATTTAACCTGTCAGTTTTCACTGTGAGGAACATAGTAAGGAAATGGAAGACCACAGGGACAGTTCTTGTTAAGCCCAGAAGTGGCAGGCCAAGAAAAATATTAGAAAGGCAGAGAAGAAGAATGGTGAGAACAGTCAAGGACAATCCACAGACCACCTCCAAAGAGCTGCAGCATCATCTTGCTGCAGATGGTGTCACTGTGCATCGGTCAACAATACAGCACACTTTGCACAAGGAGAAGCTGTATGGGAGAGTGATGTGAAAGAAGCCGTTTCTGAAAGCACGCCACAAACAGAGTCGCCTGAGGTATGCAAAAGCACATTTGGACAAGCCAGCTTCATTTTGGAAGAAGGTCCTGTGGACTGATGAAACAAAGATTGAGTTGTTTGGTCATACAAAAAGGCGTTATGCATGGCGTCCAAAAAACACAGCATTCCAAGAAAAAAACTTGCTACCCACTGTAAAATTTGGTGGAGGTTCCATCATGCTTTGGGGCTGTGTGGCCAATGCCGGCACCGGGAATCTTGTTAAAGTTGAGGGTCGCATGGATTCATCTCAGTATCAGCAGATTCTTGAGAATAATGTACAAGAATCAGTGACGAATTTGAAGTTACGCCGGGGATGGATATTTCAGCAAGACAATGATCCAAAACACAGCTCCAAATCTACTCAGGCATTCATGCAGAGGAACAATTACAATGTTCTGGAATGGCCATCCCAGTCCCCAGACCTGTATATCATTGAACATCTGTGGGATAATTTGAAGCGGGCTGTCCATGCTCGGCGACCATCAAACTTAACTGAACTGGAATTGTTTTGTAAAGAGGAATGGTCAAAAATACCTTCATCCAGGATCCAGGAACTGATTAAAAGCTACAGGAAGCGACTAGAGGCTGTTATTTTTGCAAAAGGAGGATCTACTAAATATTAATGTCACTTTTCTGTTGAGGTGCCCATACTTTTGCACCGGTCAAATTTTGGTTTAATGCATAATGCACATTTTCTGTTAGTACAATAAACCTCATTTCAATCCTGAAATATTACTGTGTCCATCAGTTATTAGATATATCAAATTGAAATGGCTGTTGCAAACACCCAAATATTTAGAACTAAAAATGATTAAGATTAATAGGGGTGCCCAAACTTTTTCATATGACTGTATAAGTTTGAAAATTGTTCAATAATGGGAAAAAAAAATGTTTCTCATTTATTCAGTTTCTGTTGAAAAAGGTTTTGATTTTTGAAGCTGCTGAGAACCGTCAAACATATAGATAGCTTCTGAAAATCAAGCAAGTTGTGCTAATGCATGATGAGAAGTAAATGAACTAATTTGGTATATAGCCAAGTTCCTTAGAGTAATATTAGAGTCATTATTCATTAGATACAGCGCTATGGGAAGTAATCTATCCAATAACCAATAATATTGCTACAGTAGAGGTATAATTGGCAACTAGTAAAGGCTGTCATTTCTAAAAATATTAATTCCATTTTCTATTATAAGAATTGTATATAATATCATACTATTGTGTCAGTGCAACTGAATGCATTTTTATATCTGGAATCATTTGTTATTTATAGTATATTAATATAGATTTTATGATTGACTGCAGTAGCAATTAATTAACTGTGAGCAAATTAACATATGACTGTTAAAGGTTTACAAACCTTGAAAAGAGAAGATATATGCTCCCTTACCTTGCTCTTGAATCAAATAACCAGAGATTTGTAATTCAAGATTATCTGCTTTAAAAAAACAAGATTTCACATTTGTCTTTAGGAAGATGTTTATATGGTCACCCAATGATTGTGATATAGATTGCCACCTGTAAAAGGTTTGCTAGTGTCACAAAATGTAATGCATTAATTTCATGAGAGACTGGAGTCCTTAATGACACAGTGAAGGTGGACACATCTGTGGTATCAGGGGTGAATAGCAGTTTAAACAGCTTGCTAATAATGGCTTACTATCTGATCATAGTCCTGGTGACAAGAAGCCTACTGAAGGCACCCTTGAGAACTAGGGTCACCATCTGAGTCTAAATAATTGGGGTCAGTCTGACATAGAGTATAGTAGGTGTAGTGTCAACCTTAGGAGGAATAGTATAATCCACAATAAAAAAAAAAAAAAAAAAAAAAAGCATATGGCTCTTAAAATATGAACTATGAAATATGAACAGAAGAACTGAACCTAACAATCGCTAGCGGAAAAAAAAACGTAACCACACTGCTACACACCCAGTATGAGCCAAAGCCAATCTCAGGACATCTTCACCAGAACTCCTAGTGGTGGAAATGGACTTGGCAGAATCCCAGACCGGTGTTGACAACACAGAGGAATGTGCCACAAATTGATTAACCGTGAGCAGAAGCCAGAGAGCAGAATCACAAGCAATTCATCAGATGCAGAGTAAACGACAGGGCAGGGTCAGCAGCGGAGATAGCAGCAAAGTACAGGAGCGAGTGACAGAAGGAGAGGTTGAGATATGTAGCGAGAGTCAAATGCCAGAGAGGGTAAGTACAGCAGAGTCGTAATCCAAAGAGAAGTCCAAGTACACAATCCAAAGGTAAGAACCAGAGAAACACACACAAAATGCACTGTGTGGACGGAACCTCCAGGAAAGCCCTCTAAATCAGACCCGTCCCCCTCCATACCACCAGATAAGGCATGGCGTTCTTCCTCTCAATCACTCTCTGATAGCAAACTACCTGGCAATAATGTCCCTTCCAGTCAAGTAGACTGGCACATTTACCTCAAACAGCTTCCCACCAAGGAGGATTTTAAAGCCTTAGTCTAAGGCTAAGTTTAAGAAACCTGTAAGGTGGAAATAAAAGAAGTTTGCCGTGATCTCCGGCTAATGGCAAACAGGGTTGACACAATAGAGATGGCCCATGATGACATGAGATGCTATGTCTCCCAACTTCAAACTAACATCAACTCCTATGCAACCTCTTTATGGGATGCTAATAGGTGTCTTGAGACAATAGAGGACAGAAAAACATTATCAGGGTGCGGGGTCTGCCAAAGGCTACAGAGGCATAAGATCTCAAAGTGACCCTACAGGTGATCTTTAATATTGTTCTGGGGGACTCACACCAGATGAAATTGAACAGAGATCATCAGACCTTGCGCCCCAAGTGCACTTCATCTTTGCTTAGGGATGTCATATGTTGCGTCCATGATTTTGAAGGAAGTGATAATGGCTAAAGCCTGAACTATGTGAACTGTTGACCTTGACAAAGTCAAACTGCAACTCTATCCAGATCTCTCCTGGATGACGTTCAAGAAAGACAATACCCCAATCCCTTCTCTCCCTCCTGAAGGATCATGGGATACTGTATAGATTCCCCTTTGCTCTGCCAACAAGTAGGAATGTACCCTCCGTAGTTATGCTGATCTTACCGATTTCTGCAAGGCCATGGAAATCCTGATGCCCACCCACCACTCTGGTTCCCTGCTCAGGGCTCATCAGAGACGTCACCGCCCATATCCCAAAGATTTCCCCACCTCTTCCATGCTGGAGATCTAGAGACTTATTCTGTTGCTGCTCTTCCAGTATCATGACCCCACTTTTGCATTCAGGCTCAGTCTTATGTTGGCCAGTATTTTTTAGAGGTCCTTGTTAACTAGTCTGTCTTCTTCGTCCCCATAATACTCATTTACAGACTGATCTTATGTTGTTTATGTGGCAAATAGGTTGTTTTGTAGTGCAAACTCCTTTGCCCCTCTTAGTCTTAGCTACTTTTATATAGTTGGTCATTTCCTTAGTACTTCCTCCCCCTGTAAACCACTCACCCTTTTTTGTTGTTGTTTTTCCTCCTTTTAGGGTCTTTATCTAATGTACACCCCTGAGACTGGGAAGTAGCTAGAGAACTGGATAGCGTAGATTTATAGACACTAGTTCTCTCCAGACCCTAGCCAGAACTATGGTCCAAGATGGCCTTGACATTTTTTCTGGTTTATTTGTTATTTGTTATACGTTGCTTTCCTACTCTTTCGTTTCTCTGACAGGTACTTACCAACTCCCTAGACACTCCTTTGACGCTGGTTCATCAACTGTTCTCACACCTTCCTGCCCACCTACGTGGTCTAGCATTGTATTGGGTAAGCCACAGTCTACACTGCATTTCTCATATAAGACCAAACTACAACTAGTAAGTTACACTGAAGGTGAAAGGGCTTAACTCCAACTGTAAACGGCAGTTGGCCTGTAAAGAGTTGCATACCCTTGGAACAGATCAACCCTTTATCCAAGAGACACACTTAGACCAGTCTGGTACCTTTTCTTTTGCCCAAGCATACTACCAAACTGCTTATGTAGTTTCTCACGACAGGAAGTGGACAGGTGTAGCCATTCTTCTCTCACAGACCTGCCCTATCTCCATTACCTTCTCGATCACTGACCCAGGTGGCGGCTATGATCAGGTGTACCGCTTACAAGGCACTTACCAATCATTCTCTGCATCCTTTATGACCCTAATACCTGCCAAATACAATTTCTTAACCCTGTCCTTTTTAAAATTTGCAAACTCCCTCCAGCAGCACTTATTTTTGGAGGTGACTTCATTTTGCCCCTTTCCGCCTCTATGGACAGGCATAATGCTCAGGGTTGCGCTCCAAGTTGCCAACAGACCCAAATGTTGAAAGAATTGTGATGGCTTATCTGTAGGCACTGTATGCCATATACGAATTTGGCATATGTGTCATTCAACTGAATGCTCATTTTTGTTTTTTTCAACCCCACAATGAATCGCTGCTTTATAAGTGCATCATTTCCCCAAGATTTTCCAGGGCATCAGGAATCTTTTTAATAAATGGCATGCATTAGATGCATTAGAGCTGTTAAAATGACTGTTCTCCCGAAACTGATCTACCTCTTTGAGACCCTCCCTGTTCCAGTCCCTAGCAACGCCCTTAGGCCTCCTTGCTCTAGTTTATTTGGGCACACAAGCAACATGTCAGTACCCGTCATGTCATGCTAGCCAGTAAATCGTCTGATGCACTAGCAGTTCCAGACATACAGAAATACTACTGGGCAGTTCACTTTAGTTGGGTACCAGCCTGTTTGAAACTCTCAGCTTATACCAAATGGATGAAGACAGAAAAACTCTGACTGGCCGTGATATGTAGTCATCTCTTGTAACTAAGGACACTGGTTTGCTTCATCAATGAGTGGCTCTGGATTTCCCGGAGGCAGCGCACATCATACATCAGCAGTGGTGGAAGCGCGCTTTTGAGCGCGCCCCCTTATGACGGTCTAGAGCTGGGTGGGCATGGGGCTATAAATACATTGTCCCGAGATGCCTCCCCCGGCGGCCATACATCACAACCGAGGGGGGAACTATAGCTGTGTGTCTATGTATTTTATGCTAATTGAGATAAGCTAATAATGTCATAGCTCATACCTCTGATTAGCTATGTAGAATAGCCTAGCAGAAACGCATCAGGTGTTCCATTAGTACTCGAGCAGTCCCTAATGGAGTGATAGGGCTTAGTGACATTTCACTCCTCCTGCAATCCTTCTGCATATCATTTGGCTGTCTAGTGTGTGTGGAGAGCTCCACTGAGAATCAGAGTGGTGCATTCACTAAAAGGCACTAGAATATGTATGTAGTGGTTATTCATTTATCTAGCGATATCCCTGATATTGAATAGTAACAAAATGATCTACTATAGTTGCATTACAACCAGGTGATGTTGTATTTAATCACACTAGCTGAGAGCTGATTTGGCTTATAGCTGTTACAGCTTCAGTAAACCAGTCGACCTACTGTATACAGTTATATTGATTTCCATATATGTAGTAAGGTCAGCACAGTGTACATATTAAATGAAATATACACTAGCACTTGTGCAGGTGCTGTTTTGCTCTAGGAGGGGGCCCACTCATATTTCTAGCACTCTATGTTACTTTAGTGCTGACACAATATTATCCATGTTATATATTTAGATTTTACCTATGGATTATTAATAAAAGTTATATTTGAGTGTACTTTTTGATTATTATTTTGTTTTTGCCCTCTATTAGTACGCCTAATACCCATTTGGATTTTTTTTTTCTTTCGTGCCTTCCAAGTGATCTGGAACCTGTGGTATACCTACCTGATTCAGTCTAACTGGTGACTTGGCTTATGATTGCACTTGATTCTTTGTTACTGGGCGTACCTATATTTAATACCCCTTCCCACCCTTATTCCATATTGTTCTCCTATCTGATTGTATTGTCTCTTTGTTCCAAACCAGATTTTTTACTGTGCATTTTTGCGTTATGATTGTATTTTTTCTATTGTTCATAGTACTCCTTGTTTGAGACTATATCTCCCACTTGATTGTACAGTGCTGGCCAAAAGTATTGGCACCCCTGCAATTCTGTCAGATAATACTCAATTTCTTCCAGAAAATGATTGCAATCACAAATGCTTTGGTAATAAGATCTTCATTTATTTTGCTTGCAATGAAAAAACACAAAAGAGAATGAAAAAAAAAAAGTCAAATCATTGATCATTTTACACAAAACTCCAAAAATGGGCCGTACAAAAGTATTGGCACCCTCAGCCTAATACTTGGTAGCACAACCTTTAGACAAAATAACTGTGAACAACCGCTTCCGGTAATCATCAATGAGTTTCTTACAATGCTCTGCTGGAATTTTAGACCATTCTTCTTTGGCAAATTTCTCCAGGTCCCTGAGATTTGAAGGGTGCCTTCTCCAAACTGCCATTTTGAGATCTCTCCACAGGTGTTCTATGGGATTCAGGTCTGGACTCATTGCTGGCCACTTTAGAAGTCTCCAGTGCTTTCTCTCAAACCATTTTCTAGTGCTTTTTGAAGTGTGTTTTGGGTCATTGTCCTGCTGGAAGACCCATGACCTCTGAGGGAGACCCAGCTTTCTCACACTGGATCCTACATTATGCTGCAAAATTTGTTGGTAGTCTTCAGACTTCATAATGCCATGCACACGGTCAAGCAGTCCAGTGCCAGAGGCAGCAAAGCAACCCCAAAACATCAGGGAACCTCCGCCATGTTTGACTGTAGGGACCATGTTCTTTTCTTTGAAGGCCTCTTTTTTTTTTCCTGTAAACTCTATGTTGATGCCTTTTCCCAAAAAGCTCTACTTTTGTCTCATCTGACCAGAGAACATTCTTCCAAAAAGTTTTTGGCTTTCTCAGGTAAGTTTTGGCAAACTCCAGCCTGGCTTTTTTATGTCTCTGGGTCAGAAGTGGGGTCTTCCTGGGTATCCTACCATAGAGTCCCTTTTCATTCAAACGCCGACGGATAGTACGGGTTGATACTGTTGTACCCTCGGACTGCAGGGCAGCTAGAACTTGTTTGGATGTTAGTCGAGGTTCTTTAGCCACCATCCGCACAATCTTTCGTTGAAATCTCTCGTCAATTTTTCTTTTCCGTCCACATCTAGGGAGGTTAGCCACAGTGCCATGGGCTTTAAACTTCTTGATGACACTGTGCACGGTAGACACAGGAACATTCAGGTCTTTGGAGATGGACTTGTAGCCTTGAGATTGCTCATGCTTCCTCACAATTTTGCTTCTCAAGTCCTCAGACAGTTCTTTGGTCTTCTTTCTTTTCTCCATGCTCAATGTGGTACACACAAGGACACAGGACAGAGGTTGAGTCAACTTTAATCCATTTCAACTGGCTGCAAGTGTGATTTAGTTATTGCCACCACCTGTTATGTGCCACAGGTAAGTAACAGGTGCTGTTAATTACACAAAATAGAGAAGCATCACATGATTTTTCAAAGGGTGCCAATACTTTTGTCCACCCCCTTTTTTATGTTTGGTGTGGAATTATATCCAATTTGGCTTTTTGACAATTCTTTTTGTGGTTTTCCATTGACGACAAATTAAATGAAGATATTATTACCAAAGCATTTGTGATTGCAATCATTTTCTGGAAGAAATTGAGTATTATCTGACAGAATTGCAGGGGTGCCAATACTTTTGGCCAGCACTGTATGTATTGTAGTTTGTAAACTGTTAAATTCTAATAATTATACAGTTATTAAAAAAAAAAAATATATATATATATATATATATATCCTTTCCTCCTGAATCAGGTGCCTGCTAATTTAATGTTCTAGTTTGACTCTGAACCTTGATTATGTGTGTACTGGAAAAGAACCTTGGCTTTATATTGGATATCTGTTTTTTCTCCTGATTCTGCCTCTGACGTGATCTCTTGGTATCGACCATTTGCCAGAACATTTATTTTCCTTTTTCAGATGTGCCCTGTAAGTTTATTGTGGGTTCTGGTCTGGTTTCAGTTAGTGGTGCATTTATTTTTCATACAGTTTCTGGTGGTGATAACTCAAACCCCATATTCAGCAAAGTCCATCTGGCCTTGCAGATGACACTGGTGAAGGTGTCTGGGCCTATCTCTTAGTACTGTATAACATTTAGGCAGCTGTTCTACTGCTCCCTGTTATCAGCCATATCCTGCTATTTTGTGATATTTGCTCCTGGAACGCTAACATAACAGTATTATTTGGTATGCTCTAGAATTTTGCTATCCATTGTATATGGACAGGTAATGTCAGGTATGGACATGTAATGTCATATGGTATTATCTGCTGGAACCTCTCTAAATCCAAGATGCACAAAATAGACTTTAGTAAAGTGTCATTTGTTGTTTAGTCCATAGAGTATTCCATTTACAAAGTTGCCCTACAATAATAAGTGAGGGATACAAATATTAAAAAATTCAATAATGCAAGAATTGTGGTTTAGGGAATCTAATCAGATTTTATCTTTTCAAGGTTGTATATAATTGTTTTATTCCTATGGGGTTGACTTGCCAACAAAACTGTATAAATGTTTGACAAAGTTATCTAGTGCTTAGTTATAAATCATTTGTCATGCTTTACATACATTATTGGAAAAAGATGTATTTTGGCAATAGCTTTCTAAATCAGTCCTTACTACAAATCAGTATTCAATCCATCAGATTCAAAATTATGGAGGTCAAAAGTTATTTGAGTGGATTTATATTATATACTGTACATAAATAGAAAAAAGCTATTTTGATAACATGAATACATAATTCACTTTCACTATTCAATAAGAGATCACAAAACCTAAATAACTTTTTACTGTTTATGAATAGATTAGCTCTTTTCATACTCACTGTATTGATATTTAATACAGTAAATATATATTAAGTTTTTTTTATAGACTCATAAAAACTAAACTAAATTAAAATGTCTGCCCTTGCTAGATACATCACAGACATTGTATTCTTGAAAGAGCTGATTCTTTGCAATGTTTGGCTGAATTTTATTGCAAATGAGACAAATTTCATCAAGCCAATCACTAGTAAAATTAAGCAGTTTGCAGTAAAATTGCTGGAAAAGACAGGGCAGGGCACAGACAAACAGAAGGTGAGAACACAGTATGCAAGTACTAACATTAAGGATCTGTGTGGCAAAAGCAACACTACTTCTGGTCTTGACAGTCCCACCAGTAGCAGCAGTGTTTTCATACTTCATAAGAATAAAGACATTTTTGAAAGCAGTGAAACACAAATGTCGAGACAGGGTTCTGTGTGTCCCTCCTCCTCCTCTGTTATCACATGTAATTTACCACACTGTCTTTCTGTATTGTCAACCATGTTCTTTATTTTCACTGACTCAGATCCCATTCTCTAGTAGTCATGTGGCATCTGCTGAGAGAGATATTCCTCATAGCTCGAGACTTCCTTTTTTTCCTCTTCTTTTTGATGAGTTGGATGAGAACTAACATTGTTTTTTTATATAGAGGATGTAGAGGTGGAAGACATAAGTGTTGGTGGAGGTAGTAGTGGCAAGGGTGTGTTACTGGTCGTATTGCTGATAGGGGCACTGGGGGAAATCTGTTAGGAATTGTGAGGGCATACAGAAATCCCATTGCCATGATGAGTCCAAAAAAGTGAGGAAGGTGATATGGAATCTGATGATGATGTTATTACAGATAAGACCTGGCAATTGGGTCAGGGTGACATCAGAGGGAGACGGTGGTGACAGCTGCAATAAATAAATTCCATCCAATGTGCAGCCCCAACATCCAAAAAGCCTGCCTGGGGTGGATTTTAGGCAGGTTCGTGTGGTGGTGACACTAGGAAACACGTTTCCACTGCTGCAGCTAGGTGCAGTCATCTCCCATATAGGAAATTTTTTCTACATTTCCAAACGGCAAGATCTACAAGTAGAAAATAAGTCATGGGCATACAGGCACATGTGTAAGAACTAGGTCTCTCTGTAATCACATGAAATGACATTATCAACTCATTTGGTAAAATAGAACTGGTAGTGGCACTAAGTGAGCAAGACTGTTCTATTCCTTCTCTCCATCATCTTCTTTGTATGCAGGCCACATCCACACCTAGCATATGGTCATTATGGATATCATTATCATCTCCGTCTGCTTCTCCTCCCCCTCCATGTCAACCTCAGTCATCCAGCTGGTCTGCAACTTAAACTCTCTCCTGGCCAAGTTACTGGTAGTGTAGTCGTTGGGTTTCTTTAACTGTCGACATGTGCACAGTCTCGAGGGAGATCACCTACATGTCATTATTTCTATAGGAAAGCTGTACTGCTTGATATTGCCATGTGGGCCTTTCATTGCCACCATCAACCCATGGAATAGCAATTATGGACAAGGATAATACATAGCTTTCGTGGCCTACTGGGTCAATGTTTTGAGCATCAGCAGCCACAGTCTAGAAACGCAGCAAGGCCAGCTGCTTTCTAGTACTGACATCACCTCGTTGATAAAGTCCTAGTTTGAACACCAGGCAGGATCCATCTGCCTCCTCCAGTTCCTCCCTACTGGACCATTTCACTCCCCGCAACTTCACCAGAGCAAGCATTCTTTATACTCCCCCTTTCTCATTTCATGGCTGTAAGGTGAAGCACACATTGACATCGGTACTGGGATTGGCACTGTAACACATGCTGGAGCAGCAGTATCTGATGAATAAATACTGCATGCAGAAAATCACAAAAACAGTGGAGCAGATAACTGCGAGAGGAAGAAGAAGAACAACCTCTACCTCATGATCATTTTTGGAAGATAGCAGGCTAGACACACTGGTGGTTTGCCTCAAAATTTTCTTGAAATTCTGTAAATTGTCACTCTGCCAACATGATGTGGTATTTTCTCCCATTCAGGGATAACCAGCAGGATACAGTAATCCAGGTTCTTTTCTGCCTCCCAAATGCTGTTTTAATGCGAATGAGAATATTTCCAGTACAGAGAAAACAACCTGAAAAACAACGGGCAATGAACAGTGTGACAAATTATTACGAAAATATGTGAAGTATAGTAAACAACAGAAATAGACGGCATCAAGTAAAATTTTCAAACTCACGGTATTAGATCAAACAACACAAAGGAGTGTAACACCATACAATACAATTCGAGTGTAGTACAAATAGAGGTAAAAGTAGAAATGGAACACTGAGTTAGGGACATGGGCATTTATAAAGGATCACCAGACCTTTGTTTAAGTAGACCATAGATGCCAATGGCAATGAAACTTCGTAAGAGATTTGGTCCTAATTGAGATGGATTTCTCCATAAAGATAGAAAAATTAACCTAGTGGACCAGTTCCAACTGGGTGGGGATGTTTTACAATGACAGGCTATAAAAAGTTTAGCTGCCATAATTATTTGGGAGAGAGTGAACATGTTATGCGCAGAAACACAGTCCAGTCCCAAAAAACATAAAGCTATGTAAGGTAAACATGGGCAGGAGAACCGGTGACCCATTCTACAAGGAGAAAAGTTGATTTACAAAACGGGGAGATAATTGGCATTCCCACCAAGCATGAAAATAAGATCCCCTGTGACCGCAGCCTCCCCAGCACAAATCAGACACATCACTCCCATCGCAATATGGGCCAGGGTCAAGTACCAAGTGAAAGTCAATTTTCTAGACATTTCCCAGTATTTCGCACTTCTGGAAACCTTTTTTGGCCAAAAGAGTGCCAAAATCCATTGTTGAATAGTGAAGGTAGTACCCCAGTCAGACTCCCATATAGACATTTGATAGCTTATTGGGGGGGATATGACAGTAAACAAATTGTAAAACAGAGATATACCCTTGTTTTTGGGAGGCTTGCTAAAAATAAACAAGAAAGCCTGAATTGCCACTCATGAGGTAGGAAACTTAAAGAGGACCTTTCACGTCCTCATGTATATGCGGTTTTACAGCGCGCTATTGGCTTTCCCGTTATATGCCCCGCGATGGAGATATTGGTGGTCTTAGATTCACTGTTCACCGTCAGAAGGGCGTTTCTGACAGTCTAGCTGGGCTGTGAGGAACACCCTCCCTGACAGTACTTGTCCATAGACCTGTACTGGGGGGGTGTTCCTCACAGCTCAGGGTCATCACTGGGTGTGAAGGATCTCGCCTTGCCAAGCCGCGACCAACCTTCTTTACCTCCCACTCACACACCATGAGTGGACCGGGTCATAGGATAATACGAAACAAGCTTTTTAATTTTTATATACACTACCGTTCAAAAGTTTCAGGTCACCCAGACAATTTTGTGTTTTTCATGAAAACTCACACTTTTATTTATCAAATGAGTTGCAAAATGAATAGAAAATCTAGTCAAGACATTGACAAGGTTAGAAATAATGATTTTTATTTGAAATAATAATTTTCTCCTTCAAACTTTGCTCCATTTGCAGCAATTACAGCATTGAAGACCTTTGGCATTCCAGCTGTTAATTTGCTGAGGCAATCTGGAGAAATTTCACCCCATGCTTCCAGAAGCCCCTCTCACAAGTTGGATTGGCTTGATGGGCACTTTTTGTGTACCATAGGGTCAAGCTGCTCCCACAACAGCTCAATGGGGCTGAGATCTGGTGACTGCGCTGGCCACTCCATTACAGATAGAATACTAGCTGCCTGCTTCTTCCCTAAATAGTTCTTGCATAATTTGGAGGTGTGCTTTGGGTCATTGTCCTGTTGTAGGATGAAATTGGATCCAATCAAGCGCTGTCCACAGGGTATGGCATGGCGTTGCAAAATGGAGTGATAGCCTTCCTTATTCAAAATCCCTTTTACCTTGTACAAATCTCCCACTTTACCAACACCAAAGCAACCCCAGACCATCACATTACCTCCACCATGCTTGACAGATGGTGTCAGGCACTCTTCCAGCATCTTTTCAGTTGTTCTGCGTCTCACAAATGTTCTTCTGTGTGATCCAAACACCTCAAACTTCGATTCGTCTGTCCATAACACTTTTTTTCAATCTTCCTCTGTCCAATGTCTGTGTTCTTTTGCCCATATTAATCTTTTCCTTTTATTAGCCAGTCTCAGATATGGCTTTTTCTTGGCCACTCTGCCCTGAAGGCCAGCATCCCTGAGTCGCCTCTTCACTGTAGACGTTGACAGTGGCGTTTTGCGGGTACTATTTAATGAAGCTGCCAGTTGAGGACCTGTGAGGCATCGATTTCTCAAACTAGAGACTCTAATGTACTTGTCTTGTTGCTCAATTGTGTAGGGGGGCCTCCCACTTCTCTTTCTACTCTGGTTAGAGCCTGTTTGTGCTGTCCTCTGAAGGGAGTAGTACACACCGTTGTAGGAAATCCTCAGTTTCTTGGCAATTTCTCACATGGAATAGCCTTCATTTATAAGAACAAGAATAGACTGTCGAGTTTCACATGAAAGTTCTCTTTTTCTGGCCATTTTGAGAGTTTAATCGAACCAACAAATGTAATGCTCCAGATTCTCAACTCGCTCTAATGAAGGTCAGTTTTATAGCTTCTCTAACCAGCAAAACTGTTTTCAGCTGTGCTAAGATACTTGCACAAGGGTTTTCAAGGGTTTTCTAAACATCCATTAGCCTTCTTACACAGTTAGCAAACACAATGGGTACTTTAGATCACTGGAGTGATGGTTGCTGGAAATGGGCCTCTATACACCTATGTAGATATTGCATTAAAAATCAGACGTTTGCAGCTAGAATAGTCATTTACCACATTAACAATGTATAGAGTGTATTTCTGATTCATTTAATGTTATCTTCATTGAAAAAAACTGTGCTTTTCTTTCAAAAATAATGAAATTTCTAAGTGAGCCTAAACTTTTGAATGGTAGTGTATTTATTAACCCAAGTGGGTCGGTACTAAGCATTAACATATACAGGAATATATATCAATTACCAAGCAAAATAATACGGATAAAAGTAAAATACAGCACATCAAATAAAAAGAAAAATAACAGATAGAAAAAATACCGGGCACAGACTTGTAGTCAGTTTCTCTGTGCCCAAGTGATAGGCCTCAGGATCCTTTCTTCAGTAAGTTACAAAAGCATGTCTGTCCTGCATGCTCTTCCGACTCAGAAGACAAAAGGCTATAGGCCTCAATGCTAGGCCCATGCTCAGTCCACAGCAGGACAAGCTCTTCCATCCTCTCCAAGATAAGACCTTCTTGCTGCCTCTTTGGTGAGTGACCAAGAATCTAGGTCTCCTTTCAGCATATGGCTAGTGCCCCACCCACACCTCCTCCCTCCTTCTCCCTTTTGCAGAACCCTGGGAGAGAGGGATGCCTTCCTAGGTGCTGGGAAAGATGTGTGTCTGTGGGTGAACTTAGGGTCACTGGCCTCCTGGGGCAATAAACTGCTGGCTAAAAAGGGCCATCTCCCATGGTATATACATATACCCACTGAAGCGTATTGTCCACCAATGTAAACACAACTTAAGCACAACATTACTAAAGGTATGTGGAGGACAAATATAAGCAAGTAAAAATACATTTCCAAGAAAGATATATAACTGAGGGTCAGTTCATCACACTAGGTGGTAAGGAACGCCCCCTCTGACAGTACAGGGCTATGGACGAGTACTGTCAGGGAGGGCATTACTCACAGCCCAGCTAGACTGTCAAGAACGCCCTTCTGACGGTGAACAGTGAATCTAAGACCACCTCCTGTGCTACAAAAATCACATGGCGCTCATTTCCTTCTGTGCCCAGCTGTTCCCAAACAGCTGTTTATACCCACATAGGACATGTATGTTATCCTGGGTACAACAGTGTCATACATGTGGGCATAAACTTCAGCAGGGCACAGAAAGAAAAGAGAGTTATGAGGCCTTCAGAGTGCAGATTTAGATGTTTGGTGTCTGGATGCCATGTTATGTTTTCAGAGCCTCTAAGGTACCCGTAAAGTGAAATCACCTAGGGAGTGACCCCATTTTGAAAACTACCCCGCTCAAAGAACTTATCAAGGCGTGTAGTGAACATTAGTTTCCCAGACGTGAATGAACAGCGGATGGTGAAAATTGAATGGGGGTCATTTCTGGTGTCTTATCCTTCATAAGCTCTGAATCTGGGGTGTACCCTGATATACACAAATAAAGCTTATACATTCCCTTCCTGCGGCAGCCAGTTATGTTCTAATGATATGGCTATTTTTGGCATTGCTTTTCACCTTTTAACTTTTTTGCCATGCAGCGTACAGTGTAAGTATCATGTTCCCTTTATTCTGTGGGTCGGTTTGTTTACGGCAACACCTAATTTATTACTTTTTTATATATAATTCATTTTATATAGGAAAGGGGCATTTTTGGGGCTTTATTTATTTATAAATAATTTTAACACACTTTATTGTTTTTTTGTTTTTGTTTTTTTACACTTTTTTACTTTTTTGTGATGTCCCACTAGGGGACCTGAGACAGTGGTTCTCTAATCGCTGGTTTAGTACTATATACATTAATACAAGTGCAATACATGTCTATTGCAGTATATAGAGGAAATCAGCCTATGCAGACTTCCTCCCATCACAGTAGGATCAACCAATAATGTCACTGGTCAGACCCCGGACTGCTGAAAATATACCTTGCCGCACACGGAGGGAAGGGAGCAATGGGGGACATTATTAAGGCAGAACCCCTTAGATGAAGTTCAGCTCCTACCATGGGTAATACAGCAGGTTGTTGCCTGTCAGAACCCCAACAGCAAGGGTAAGAGAAGAAGAAATACACTAAATGAGCAGTCAAAAAGATCGGATGAAAACCCAGAGAGAGCAATGTTCCTGAGGCCAATAGAGTAGAACATAGTGTGGTGGAGTAGGTCTATGGTGTCATATACTGCTGAGATATCCAGAAGAATAAGAAGTGAAAAGTTCCCTTTAGATTTAGCTGTCGGAGATTGTTGGAGACTTTTGTAAGGGCCGTTTCTGTAGAGCGTATGAAAACCTGATTGTAAGGTGTTCAGAAGAGAGTTAGCAGAAAGATAACAGATTAGGCAGGAATAGACCAAGCATTCCAGGGGTTTATAGATGAAGGGGAGGTTAGAGACGGGTCGATAGTTAGCAGCACAGGATGGGTCAAGAGAGGGTTTTTTTCAGTAGTGCGGTTATGACAGCATGTTTGAAGGTGGAGGGAAAAATTTCAGAAGAGAGAGAGAGGTTAAACATTTTAGTAAGGTGAGTACTAGGGGCTCTGCAAATGCAATATGGTACCTGAAAACTATTCCAGCAAAATCTGCCCTCCAAAAGCCAACTAGCACTCTTTCCATTCTGAGTCCCACCATGTAACCCTACAGCAGTTTACGACCACATATGGGGCATTTTTGTGTTCATGGGAAATTGTGTAACAATCTGTGGTATGTTTTTTCTTCTTTACCCCTTGTAAAAATTTAAAATATGGCACTAAATGGACGGTTCATTGGAAAAAAAAGTAATTTTTAATTTTTACATCCCAATGCTAAGGTCAAAATGCTCACTATACCCTTTTAGAAATTCCTTGAGGGGTGTAGTTTCCAAAATGGGGTCACTTTTTGGGGGTTTCCATTGTATTGGTACTTTAGGAGCTCTGCAAATGCGACATGGCACCTGAAAACTATTCCAGCAAAATCTTCTATCCAAAAGCCAAATAGCACTCTTTCCATTCTCAGCCCTGCCATGTACCCATACAACAGATTACAACCACATGGGGAGTATTCGTGTATTCAGGAGAAATTGTGTAACAAACTTTGGGGTGCTTTTTCTCCTTTATCCTATTGTGAAAATGAAAAAAATTGGGCTAAATTGACAGTTTATTGGAAAGAAAGTAATTTTTCATTTTCATGTCCCAATGTTAATAAAATCTGTGAAACAGCTGTGGGGTTAAAATGCTCACTATACCCCTTGATGTGTTCTGTGAGGGGTGTAGTTTCCAAAATGGGGTCACTTTTGGGGGTTTCCATTGTATTGGTACTCTAGGGGCTCTGCAAATGCAACATGGCACCTGAATACTATTCCAGCAAAATCTGCCCTTCAAAAGCCAAATAGCTCTCTTTCCATTCCGAGCCCCACCATGTACTCATACAGCAGATTATGACCACATATGGGGTATTGGCGTGTACCTGAGACATGGTACCTGAAAACTATTCCAGCAAAATCTGCTTTTCAAATGCCAAGTGTCGTTCCTCTTCCGTGCGCTGCTGTGTGCCCAAAAATCAGTTTACACACACATGTGGGGTATTTCTGTGCTTGGGAGAAATTGCAAAACAAACTGTGAGATGTATTTTCTCCTTCAACCCTTTGTGAATGTGTTAATTTTAGTGATAAATGAATGTATTATTGGATAAAAATGAAATGTCTAAATTTCACCTACATATTGTTTTAATTCCTGTGAAATGCTTAAAGGGTTAACAAATTTCTCAAATGCTGCTTTGAATTATTTGAGTGGTGCAGTTTCGAAAATGGGGTGATTTATGGGGGTTTCTAATATATAGACCTTTATAATCCTCTTCAGAACTGAAGTGGTCCCTTTAAAAACTAGTTTGGGAAATTTTTTTTGTAAATCTGGAAAATCGCTGTTACACTTGTAAGTCTTCTAACATCCAAAACAAATTAAAGAATGATTAAAAGATTATACCAATATAAAGCAGAGATATGGTAGATAATATTTATTCATGTATTTTGGTGGTATGACTATCTGTCTGAAAAGCAGAGCATTTCACATTTTGAAAATTGTGATTTTTTTTTCAAAATTTCCATCAATTTTCCAAATTTTTTATAAATAAATACAAAAATATTGATCAATGTTTACCACTAACATGAAATACAATGTGACATGAAAAAACAATCACAAAATCACTTGCGTAAGTTATAGCGTCTCAAAGTTATTGCCATATAAAGTGACACATGTCAGTTTTAAAAAATGAGGCCTGGTCCATAAGGCACTTTTAGGCCTGGTCCTTAACCGGTTAATCCACGTTTCTGTTACAGCAAGCATGTTAAAAGATATGCTATAGACTATGTAAGACTAGTAAAACGTTTTTTAACTTAAACTATGGCATAATATAGTATATTATATACTATAATACATGTCTGTCTTAAATTTGTTTAGGTTGCACTTGAAAGGTTGAAAGGTTTATTTCCTGTTGCTTTTATAGAGTCAACATATTGTCCAGCTCTCCACAGAGATTTTCATCATTCACATAAGTCCCTGTCCCCTGTAGGGTTCACATATTAATTTCCCTCTCTCAGAAACACAATAGGACCAATTTCAATGGAATCCAGTTAACCTACCTTTGTTTCTTTGTAGTACTCAGAGGAAATCCTTGCAAACAGAGGGAGAACATACAAACTGATGGTGAATTTAGATCCTATTTGCTGGATGAATCATTCAGTGAAGGGATAGACAATGGGATAAGTCAGTGGAGTGTCAAGAGGATGGGTGACATAGTAACAGATTGAAAGATACATTAGAGGGGTGCATTGATGAGGGATTGCACAAACCTTTTTGCTATTAGTTTTCTGAAATGTTGAAGTGGTTTATGAAGTGCATGTAGAGGGAAGCATTTTACACATTAACACAAATGCAGGTCTTGCATTTTAAATGTTTGCTACAGATGTTTGGACAACCTGCTATCCCTGCAAAAGTCTTTGCTCCCATTGTGAAGAAAAATGTTAGCTATTCATTATTTTCAAAGTGAAAGCTAAGTAGTAAGAATTTTACCTGGGGCATGCTGAGATCACACAATATTACCAACACACAATATTTCATGTAGACAAAAGGGAAAACATTAGGGCAACAGCTGTGTCTGTGAATCATATTAGTGATCATTGTCCAATATTATTTAGGCGTTTGGTAAAAGATATGACAGCATTAACTAATATTTACATCTCATCCTTACTTAGAAAAGGGATCAGAGAATGACAGACTTACCATAGGTCTCATTTTGTACTAGCATATTTTAAATATTTTATAGAAGTCTATATATGGAGTCAATAGGTAATCCATAAATGATGTGTGTTGTGGTTTTAAACAGGAACTAATACAACCAAAAAAGGAATGACCAACAAATGACAAACATATATACCGCATTCCAATTTATTATGATAATGAGATTGCCAGGTGAGCTCAAGGAAAGGAAACCTACTTGAGGCTAAGGCCCCATGTAGCGAACTGCAACCAAAAGCTCTGCGGAACAGACCGTGGAAATGCAACGGTTTTCGAAATCACAGCATTTCCCCTGTAGATATTTTTCTGCAATGTGTGGATGGTATTAGCCAGAATCCCATTCACTTCGCAGGTTTACGCTACGTAGGCCCCGGGCCTAAGGCAGAAGCCCCACGTTGCAGAAACGCAGCTTGTTTTTGTTGCAGATTTTTCTACGGTTTTTTGAGCCAAAGCCAAGAATGTCTACAAAAGGAGTGGGAAATATACAGAAAGTTCTTATACGTCTCCCTTTTGCTCAATCCACTGCTGGCTTTGGCTCAAAAAACTGCAACAAAATCTGCACCAAAAAATTCCATATTATTAAGTAGGCCAAAGGTTTCAAACAACATGGGAAAACAAAGTATCTGTCTTGGAGATGGGTGAATATTTCAAATTGTTTAATTTTTTTATGAGAATGAACAGAGATTAATCTCAGACTAACAAAAATGGCTATATATCCAATTTCTAGCTCTCTAAGGTGAACACAGCTGAAGTTATGTCAAAGTGAAAAGTGACATTATTATAGTCTGGGGTCTCTTCAGTCCCCAGAGTATAATAGGCAGTGGTCCAGTGAAGGAGAAAAAAAAAATAAAAAAAACATTCATATTCATCCTTCAATTACTTCTTTTGGTCCTCCTCGTGGCATCTGGTGCTCTACTGATGACCTCCAATGCTCTTCTGTGATGTCATAAGAACAGGCCTGAGACTTGGCCTTAGCGTGACCTGGGCACGCCTAACATAACATCATGATGCTTGGCATGCTCATGTGAACACTGGTGACCCAATAACAGGCCTCATCCATGACCCCCAGGCTGATGATGTCACAGAAGAGCACTGGACTTCGCCAGGAGAGTGCCAGACCCCGCAAGGAGGCTCAAAGAGGTAACAGAAGGTGAGAATGAATATATATTTTTTTTTTTTTTTAGAATTCCCCTGGGCCTCCACCTATTATAATCTAAGGTCTGAAGAGACCCCAGAGTATAATAATGTCACTTTGACATAACTTTGGCTGTTTTTGTCTTAGAGAGATAGAAATTGGATAGGTTCCTAGGAGTCCTGAGAGTATTCTACTCTATGTTTTAAGCCAATTTAAGGTGTGGTTCATACAAAACTTATTCCACCTGAAACAAATCAGGGACCTGAGCCTCTGAACCCAAACACGAAACAAATCTTGGAAGGTTCATCCATTTGTAATCTCTCTGCTGCCAAAAAGTGTCAAATAGTACAATGTCTTGGACAAGGTATAAAAACATTAGATATTTCACAAAAACTTAAGCATGATCATCATACTGTGAAGAGATTTGGGTCTGATTCAGAACACAGATGGGTTTGTGCAGATAAAGGCATAATGAGGAAGGTTTCTGCCAGACAAATTTATCGGATTGACAGCAGCTGCTAATATACCATTACAAAGCAGCAAACAGGTATTTAAAGCTGCTGATGCCTTTGAAGTCCCACAAACCTCAAGGTGTAGGATACTCCAGAGGCTTGTAGTTGTGCATAAACCTACTATTTGGCCATCCCTAAACAGTGCTCACAAGCAGAAATGGTTGCAGTGGGTTCAGACATATATGAAGACTTTTGAAACAGTTTTGTTCACTGATGCGTAAACTGGGCATTAGGGCCTACGATAGGGTCGGCAATCTGGGCAATTGCCCAGGGCCCCAGTCCTCAAAGGGGCCCCCAGAATCCAGAGCATCAGGCTTAGCCTTATGTTCCAGATCCTGGGAGCTCCACAGCTGTATCGGTGTACTGTGCTGTGCACACTGATACAGTTTAATTCTATGACAGATCAGGGAGCTGAAAGGTCCCTGATCTGCCATAGAGGAACGCTGGTAACGCACAAGACATCGCGGTGCAGGTGGTGTGATGACGTCATTTCATCACTCCACCTGAGCCACTACTACAGAGGAATCTCCGGCTGCTCCGCTCATCGTGGGAACGCGATAAGGTGAGTACAAGATTTATTATTTTCTGGTAAGGGAAAGGGATTACCTGCTAAGGGGGCAAACTATTACTTATGGGGGGGGCTGATATTTATAAAGGGGAACTATTAAATATAAGGGGGGGCTATTGTAAGGGTGGAGCATTTTTTGTAAGGGGAAACTGTTATATATAAGTGGGTTATTATCCAAGATGACATATTATATATAAGGGGGGGCTTTTGTATATAATTGTTCCCCCTTATATTAGTCCCCTTATATACAGTTGTGCTCAAAAGTTTACATACCCCGTCAGATTTTTTTGGTTTTTTTTGGCCTTTTTTCAGAGAATATGAATGAAAAATCAGAAACTTTTTCTCCACTTGGTTGAAGCCATTTATTGTCAGACTTCTGTGTTTTCTCTTTTTAAATCATAATGACAACCAAAAACATCAAAATGACCCTGTTCAAATGTTCACATACTCTGGTGATTTTGGCCTGATAACATGCCCAGAAGTTGACACAAAGGGGTTTGAATGGCTACTAAAGGTAACATCCTCACGTGTGACCTGTTTGCTTGTAATCAGTGTGTGCATAAAAGCTGAGTGAGTTTCTTTGATCCAGACAGACTGTTGCATCTTTGTTCCAGCCACTGACATTTCTGGATTGTGAGTCATGGGGAAAGCAAAAGAATGAATTGTCCATGGATCTACGCGAAAAGGTAGTTGAACTGTATAAAACAGGAAAGGGATACAAAAAGATATCCAAGGAATTGATAATGCCAGTCAGCAGTGTTCAAACTGTGATTAACAAATGGAAACTCAGGGGCTCTGTAAAAACCAAACCACGGTCAGGTAGACCAACCAAAATTTCGGCCACAATTGCCCGGAAAATTGTTCGGGATGCAAATAAAAACCCACACATAACATCAGCTGAAATACGGGACTCTCTGAAAACAATCAGTGTGGCTGTTTCAAGATGCACAATGAGGAGGCACTTGAAGAAAAATGGGATGCATGGTCGAGAATGCCAAGAGTGTGCAAAGCAGTAATCAAAGCAAAAGGTGGCTACTTTGAAGAACCTAGAATATAAGACATATTTTCAGTTGTTTCACACTTTTTTGTTAAGTATATAATTCCACGTGTGTTAATTCATAGTTTTGATGCCTTCAGTGTGAAGCTACAATTTTTTTAGTCATGAAAATACAGAAAACTCTTGGAATGAGAAGATGTGTCCAAACTTTTGGTCTGTACTGTATATATATTGTTTTTAAAAGCACCATAAAAATTGCTTAGCTTTTTTGACATGTTTGGGCATTTTTTTTATCTTAGCATATTTGGCAACCATTTCTTTTTAGCTTTTTTTAGGCAGTTTTTTCTACTTTTGGCATGAAATGTTTAAAAAAAATACAATGAAAGCTATGTAAGACTTTTCAAATTTTTCAAAAATCACCTTGCCACAACACACATTGTAGGAACGCAACATTTTTGTCCATTGCAGAAAAGCGGGAAAAAATGCTTTATAATTCTATTCTCTCAGCAAAGTAATTTTTTTCTTTAATTTCATCCACATACTGCAGCATATTATTTGTTCACATGAAAACACAGCATTTTTTTTAGCTGTTTTTCACTTTGTGTTGCCTTAGCCAGAGGAAGTTAAAAGATTGGTTGTCTACTAAAAGAATATTTTTATAGATTTCCCACCCACTCGTCTTGTGTGGGTATATGGACAACATACCAGCAGCCAGAACAATGACTGTTTATTGAAACATTTTTTTTTCTCCTCCACTACCACCCCAGAGAGAAACGCTCTAACACTACCCACACTTTAGTAGGTACACAAAGTGCACACAACCACTGAGATGTCTACCTCTTTTTGTTTGCTGAAAAGAACCCCAACAGCTCTCCCCACTTCACTAACTGACAAATGGCTCTAAATGCCACCAAAAATGCACTGAATTGTCTTATATCCTTACTTTCTATGACAGGCCCATAACATTTTGTAACAAAATAAAATGCTGACAAAGAAGTCAAAATTGTTTGCTCAACCTTAAACTTCTAGATCGCCCTATAAATCTTGAAATAGGTGACTTGAGTTGATATTGATTATAATATTGTGCAAAAAATACTATTTATGGATATCATATGGAAAGGGGATCATATTGCTTCTTAGACGCTTTTGAATTTGCAAAGAAAATTAACAATTGAAGTAGATTTCAATATATACAGTAAGAAAAAACAATGCCAGGAAAACACTATATTGAAAGACAAGTATTACATGATGGAAATAAGTCAAGAGGAAAAGGTAATGGAAATACAATATTTCTCGGATAACGGAATTATTAAAAGTGCAATCCACATCTTTTCATACTTGGATGTGGTGGCTGTATACTTTTGTACAGTATTAAAATGAAAATAATTAAAAGTAAAAAAAAAAGTGCAATCCTCTCTACATAATAAAACATTGACAGTAATACTGTCAAGGATAAATATAAGCTAAATATTTGACTGTTTTCAATTTTACTTGAGGTTGTCATGTTTGCTTCAGCTGATGTCAATGGATTATCTCAATTTTACTTATCAGAACTAAAGGTTTACAAAACTGTCACTGAAAGAATTAACTCTATCACAGTAACAAAGATTTTATTTGCTTCTTGTGTTATGCCACTCCGCATTCATGATATGTTGATAACCCATAAGCAAATGAATGTCTATACCCTAGTGATATTTATTTGCTTTAGTCAATGTGCATAACAGCTCTGTTTTCTATGCCTGTTAGCTATAGCTGAGAGCAGCATCTAAAAAAGAAAATGGCTGTGGATAACCACTGATTTTGATGGGACCCTATAATGCTTTGTTTTCTCTACAATAGAACTATTTTCTCAGCAAAGTTTTCAATTGGTATTGCAGCAGTTATAACCAATTAAGGTCAGGGCCTCACGTATCGTAAACGCAGCGATTTTGCCGCAGTGGCATCCCATCCACACATTGCAAAAAAATATCCGAAGCGGACAAGCTGCGATTTCAAAACCCGGCGTGTTTTTGTAAATCTCATCATGTCAATTATACCCCTGCAGTTGGGGTCTATGGCTGCAGTTCGCTACATGGGGCCTTAGCCTTAGACAGATTTATTTTTGCTGAGTTTGTAGTTGAAGATGTGTCCACCCTTACTTTAGCTCTAATTTGGTTGAGGTCTACAATTTTACATGTAATTAAATTAATACCATTATGTGATATGCCAGCAAAACCTTTGACAGATTGCAATTCACAACACAATCACAGGGTGGCCACAAACACAAATAGGATCAACGTCTTGTGCACAGTATGGTGAAATTATGTTATTGAGAAAAGCGTGTCATCTTGTAATAAAGATGACAAAGATTTGCTAAGCAAAATATGCCATAATTATGGCGTCAAAAGTTTGTCTGACATGCTTTATGTCACATTTATCAAGTGTTTTAGGTATTTTTTAGACAGTTTTATGTCTGTAGGAAAAGGAACGTGTCTTTGCAGGAAAGAGATATAGCTTTGTGGAAAATTGTGACACCATGTGGCAAAAAATATGCCAAAATTTGCCACATTTTTCTGGTTTAAACTAAGTCAGCTAACCGGAGGTGTAAGGTTAGACTAGACAATAATGCAACATATTTGTCATAAAGCATTAAACACTTTAACTAGAACATTTAGAGACTAGCTTGTCTAACTTTACACATGTCTAAGTTTTAGACAGTATTTGCCCCATTATTTTTTAATTACTTCTGGTGCCACTGTTAGTAATACAGTTAATAATAGTATATAACAAATGATGTGATATTGCTTTTTTAACCCCAAAACCTCCTTAACCCCTATATGCAGATTTTTTGGTTGTTCAAAAAGTAGCCTACTGTTCTTTCACCTGGTCCCTTCCAAAACAAAATATTGACAAGAAGTACATTAACACTTTCAGCAAACTTCAAATGCCAATATCAGTATCAGCATTCATCTTCTTAATGTTGACTATGGAAACATAAAGATGTGGTGATATGGATGTCCATCAACAGCCCTGAATTATGTTGACTGTACTTCTGGTTTACACTCATTCCTCTGAACTAGGCTGGTTTCACACTACCAAGTCGCAGACATGAGACTCGATTCTTGCCTCCCCACTACATACTGTTCCTGTAGTGTACAGACTGGTAAATCCAGTGCACATGAGGACCGCGTCTCATGCCTGAGACTTGTGACAATTTATTCCTGAATTCAGCAGGTGATTCTTGAAAAAAATAACTTGGGGTAAGGGTGGCAAGGTCAATGAATAAGGATCAACTACAAGATATATAGCATTATTCACTCTGTGTTCATAGAGTATTCTTGGTTCCTTTCTCTCTCTAACAAGAAACTACAAATACGTGATAGCTACACTTTTGATTTAATATAGATCTGGGACAGAAGCTAGTAAACATTTTGCACCATCTTTGTATAGTCAATATGTACATATAAAAATCCAGAATTAATATTAATACTCTGCATTAAGCATGAGATACTAAAGATGTGTCAAGATAAAACTGCACAGAGGTATGTTATTTCCCTTTGGTTCCTTAGATCACCCTCCATTGCTGGACGTAAGATAAATTTAATATTCAGCCAATGCTTAGCAGTGTTATTGTGATGTAATTAGTGTGGAGATGTGCTGTCATTCAGGAGCATTTGGAAAGCTCCAGAGGCAGCTCTCTACTCACATTTCATTAACAGAAAGCAGCCAGACTGAAAGGATGTGCTTCCAGGGAGAGTTGTGTTCTGTGATGGCTGTGTGCCCAACACATTTGGGATGTCACAAAGGAACACAGGAGATGCATGTGCTAAAATTTATTTTCAGCTTGCATGTTGACTTAAATCATAGTGACATTTTTTTTTCACTTGTATAATACTGTACAGTGCCACAGAAAATAAACCCTGAAGGATAATATGCTGATATATTTACTACAGAAAATATTGACTGATTATACAAATATGCACATGTTTATTCTGCATACATATCAGATACTGTACTGTGCCTTTCCTGTACATTCCGTAAATTATTCTATTAGCCTTGTTTATTATAGCGTTGGGATGGGAATGACAGTGGTGTCAGAAAAAGATACTTTACCAGTGGGATTGACTGAGTAAATTCCTTTTTTCCACCTGACACTGAAAAAGTTTGCAGAGGAATTAGCAAATTAGTGATATACATTAGTGCTTGAAAGTTTGTGAACACTTCAGCATTTGCTATATGTCTGCTTAAATTTGACCTAAAACTACGTCAAATTTTCATGCTAGTCCTAAATGTAGATTAAAAGAAGCAAATCAAACAAATAAATCAAAAATATTAAGCTGAGTCATTTATTTATTGAAGAAAATGATTCAATATCCCTTTATATTTGTGAAAGGCAAACATATGAACCTTTGTTTTCAGTAGCCGGTGTGACTCATTTGCAGAAATAACAGTATATAAACATTTGCAGTAATTGTTGCTTCGTTCAGCACATTGTCTTGGAGGAATTTTAGTCCATTCCTTTGTACAAATCAGCTTCATGTTGATAGGTGTCCTCCCATAAACTGCTCACTTCAGATGCTTCCACAACATTTCTGTTGGATTAAGGCCAAGTCTTTGACTTGGCCATTCCAAAACTTTAACTTTATTTTTTTAACCATTCTTTGGTTCAACAACTTGTATGCTTAAGGTCTTTGTCTTGCTGAATGACCCATGTTTTCTTGAGATTCAGCTCATGGACAGATGCTCTGACATTTTTCTTTAGAATTTGCTGTTGTAATTCAAATCTTTATCAAACTGCAGATGGACAGCAATGTTCTTTTTGAAGAGTGGCTGCTTTCTCATTGAAATCCTGTCATGCATTCCATCAGTGTCCTCCTGATGAATGAACATTAACATCAGCTATTGTGAGAAAGGCCTATAATTGTAAAAGATTACCTTGGGTTCCTCTGAGACCTCTCAAACTATCATACACCTAAAATGCAATGTGACTGTGACACAGTATGTTCCACTGTAATATTCACTGGCCAGGCCACCCTTTCAGTGCTAAATCTTAACTTCTTGCTAGGTATTTTTATAATAGCACTTCTGTTAAAAATACAAAAAAAAACCTGCTATTGTCATTCCAGAAATCCAAGCTCACTGTCATGCAGTTTGTCCTACTCTAATACTCACTGGGCAGGTTACCCTTTCAGTGCTAAATCTCATATTCTTGTTAAGAATTTTTGCAATAGTGCTTTTAAAAAAAAAAAATACAAAAAAAAACTGCCATTGTCATTACAAAAATTTAAACTGACTGTCATGCAGTGTGTTCTACTCTAATACTCACCGGGAAGGTCAGCTTTTCAGTGCTAAATCTCATCTTCTTATAAAGTATTTTTGCAACTGTTTTCTTATATACATATATATACTGCCATCATCACTTCAGAAATCCAATCTAACTGTGGCATGGTGTTAGTATGCTTGAAAAAAGACATATGTCCATCAAGTTCAATTTTCACTTACCAGGGTACCATCCTTTCAGTGCCTAATCTTATTTGTTTCCTAATTTTCTGGAAACAGGATAGGGGAAAGGCTCAAAGAGGAGGAGAATGAAACACTTATGCTAATTTCACATCATCCACAACTGCAAGTACTAATAACAAGAGTGTGGGTCCCAACAGCAACAGTACTTCTGGTCTTGACAGCACCACCAATAGCAGCAGGATTGTTGTACTTCCAGAGAGTGAAAATGAAGTTCTGATTACTTGGCTTCCTCATCTCGTTCACAGCAGGATATGACATCAGACTGAAGCGATAGGACAAAATTGAGTCAAGGTTCTGTTAGTTTTCTTCTCCTCCTCAGCTGTTGTAGCATTTAATTAATGGCACAACCTCTCTGCACTGTCAGCCATGTCTTCTTTATCTTCACTGAAACTGAAAGAACAGTCAAAATTTTTTGGATGTAAAGAAGGTGGAGGTGGAAGAGGATAACATAACTCTGGTGGTGGAGGTAGTAGTGGCAGGGGGTGTGGTACTAGAAGTTGTGCTAGCTCTTTTGCTTGTAAGCTTTTCAGAACTCTGTATCATGTGCAGTGCTCTGTATCAACCAGTGATATTAATCACAGATCCACCTGTTCACCCACCATTAATGTAATGCCTTGTGGTCATGCTTACAGCACTATAAGGTATCCACCTACCACTATCTATTGGCTGTTAGCTAATGCTAGGTGTTGCCAGAACGTCACAAGACTTGTCTCTATCTTGTATTTTTCCTGCTCAATACATGTGCCTTCAGCCATTTGAGCTGAGAAAAATCACCATCTGATCAGGTTTGTTACAAACCAAACAGTTTGAAATAAACCAGCTCATAACAAATCGGTTGATCCATCTCCAGAGGATACCTATTATTTCTCTTGGAAAGCAGTCTCTTTTTTTTATATTGTTATGTGTCAGAGAATTTGGGCATCTTCTTGAATGTGTCAAATGTGCATGCCACCATTGACATGTGGATCAGCAATTATGGACAGTGACAATCCATGGCTTTCATGGACCACTGGGTCAATGTTTGGAGCATCAGCAGCCACATTCCAGGACACAAGAAGGCAAGACACTAGTACATTTGTGACCCAGTCCCAACACCAGATATGGACCATCTACCTTCTTTAGTTCCTCCTCACTGGACCACTTCCCACCCTCAGCTTTACCAGTGCAAGCCATTATTTCCACTCTCTCATTTCATAGGTGTAAAGTGATGTTCACACAGAGTAGCACATGGTAGACAACTGTGTGAGCAGCACAAGGCAGTGAGTGATTATTGCATGCAACAAATCACAAAGATAATGTGTTATTTTGAAATCCACCATTGGAGACACATGAGGGAAGTGTTTGCTTTCTGAAGCCATTTGAAGCCATTTGAGTAGGCTATCAAATTTGTCAGCAGGGACAACTGCATCATCAGTGATGTTGTCCCTTTAATGTATATCTTACAGGAAACACAGAACAACTTTCACCTGTTGGTCACTATCACTGCCCTGGGGCAGCGCAAGTGGAACTGGAGGAGAATGAAGAATTGGGTCTGGTTCATCATGGTGAAGGACCTGGGATTCCTATGCTAGAGAAGAAGAAGGAGGAAGAAGACTTTCCTTTGAATAAAGGGGGGGGCCCTATTTAACAGCTGGGAGAGGAGGTTGACCCTTATATGTTCTAAGATGATGATAATGATGACGATGGAGATTGTCACTTCTACAATGCTATGTTGCTGTAGTATCTGCTCCCTTAAGGATCTTTTTTGGTGGCTTTTTTTTACAAGACAATTCTTCTCTTTTCAGCTGCAGGCAGTCCAGGCATGATAACAGTCTGCCACAATTTTTTTTTCAGATTCTGTAGCAACTTGCCACTGCCACACTACTGCCACTGACATAGTAACAACTAAATGAAACAAAACAAAACACTAACGCTTATTTCAATACTAACGCCATGTTGGTGTGGCATTCTTCTCCCATAGTGATAATATTCGGTAGATTTTTTCTTCATCACTTTTCAACCAGACACACTGTCACAATTTTTTTTAAATAACAAGGCTGTTCAAGTCTTCAAAATGTCTGCCAAATGTGCCTACCATCTGTTTTCTCTTAGACATACATGTTACTGTCATTTTGACATTACTTCAGCTGTGTTTGCCTTGGAGAGTTAGAAATGGGCTAGAATGCTAGGAGCCCTGACAGTGTCACACACTATATTTTAAGTCAATTTAAACTTGAGATTCATGATGAACTTATTCGACCCAAATCAAATCCTTAGACCAAATTATTTTATATGAATGTTTTAGTTAACCATCTAAGGACTTGGCCTAAAAACACCTGGAAGACCAAGCCCCTTTTTTAAAAACTGACATGTATCACTTTATATGTTTTTTCTCTTATCTGATGTAAAATTAAATACATTTGGGAAGTTCTTATTAGTAAATATTAACATGTCCTTGCTACAATGCAATGTCACAGTCCATCCCTAGTACCTCATTGCAGGCCATAAACTGTTTTTGACCAGAGTTCAAACCTTTAAGATTCCAAGACAAGATATTCAGGGCCATAACAATCAGTCAAATGTTGATTTTATTTCATCTGGGATATAATGAAAAGAAAAAAAAAAGAGAGAAAGAAAAATTAATTAATTAATTAAAAAAAAGAAAACGTGAGATAAACATTGTTCCTTATAATAAACATCATCATTACACATATGGAAACCACCTAGGATATTATCCAGATTTTTTTTTTGGAAGACGTTTATTAAAGTAAGTAAAGTAAAGTAAAGTAAGGGCTATATAGGGGGAAACCTACTGTGAATTCATAACAGAAAGAAAAAGTCACAGCTCAAACCTTTACCATTACTGTAAGGGTATGTTCAGCCCTCATAAATATTCCCTAGCTGAAAATTTCAGCCTCAGAAATTTTAAGCCAGATCTGTCCCCCTGATCAAACTCAGCTGCAGAATCTTCCGCAAAATTGCAAACTCTGCCCCAACAAAGCAAAGTTTTTCTGCTCCCATTCATCCCAACAACACCAGGCCCCCATCAAAATGAACAGGAGGTGCAATTAGCATTGCAGTTAACAGAATTAACCAAATCCTCAGTTACACCAAATTCTCTTTTCTTTCTAGTTGCTGCAGAAACATCATGGTAGAATTTTAAGTTTTTAAACCGTTCTGGCCTAGCAGATTTATCCCTTGATGCTTTCAAAAATTCATCTTTAATATGAAAGTAATAGACCCTCACAATCAAGTCTCTCGCTGCCGAGGAGGGCATACCTATCATAAGGTCCGTATCGGATGCATTCAGTAATGCAATTGACATAAGGTCCCAGATATATCTCAGTAAATCAACATCTCAAAGAGATTCAGGTATCCCATTCAAGCGATAATTATATGCCACTCTGTCAAAACACAGATGCAGCACCAAAATTCCTACAATGCAAGCAGGTAAGGTCCCAATATGGAGATTATAGCACTGTAACAGCACAATGAGTTAAGGACTCAATAAAGCAAACTTGAATGAATAAAGTCTCAAAGAGGCTAGTAGCATCGGCAGAAAGTGAAATGAATAAAGCTGCAACAGTTTACACAGATAGAATCTTAGTAAAAATAATTCCTCACATCATTTTTAATAGTTAGACTTTCAAATTACATAAATAACACCTCAGTTCTGATGGGAACAGTTTCACCAGTTACTCAATATACAATTTACAAAGGTTCAGCAAGAACATTAGTAACTCCTCAGGCTGCAGTCACACTAGCATTTGGGACTCCCTCCCTCATTCAGACCCCAAGAGCGGAAAACAGAACACTAGTGTGAACCTTGCATCAGCCTTGCATGCTTCCAGCCTCCCTGTGATGTCATCTGACATTTTCTTCCTGTCTGGTGATTCCTCGGCACTTCCCCCCTCCCAGTACTTGTGTAATGGAGAGTTCAAGCCGCCTGCTGATGCCACATCCGCCCTTAGTTGCAGTTTATTACTTTAGCCTTCTCCTTCCTCCTTTTTTGTTTTAGAAAAGGGGAAAGGGAATAAAAGGGTTAATTAAGTATAAAAGAAGGGCTATTACAGATAGTTCAGTGAGTCTTCAGCTGGTCTTTGATTAGCAGCAAGCTGTGCAGACATATGCTAAGTTTTGCTGAGCAGGAGGGACACACAGCCTTAGCCAAAGTGTATCGCTACAGCCCTGAGTCAGGGAATGTGTACGCTGCCAGCCTTGAGAGAGGAGCTGGAACCAGTGGCGTAACTAGGAATGGCTGGGCCCCAAGGCGAACATTTGACATGGGGCCCCCCCCTCAAACCGCCGCCCCCGACACCCTCCCCCTGGACCGCCCCCTCCAACCCCCCCCCCCCCAAAAAAAAACACATTCCTGCGCACACTATTATGTGCCATAGTGGCCCCTGCACACAATATCATGTCCCATAGTGGCCCCTGCACACAGTATCATGCCCCATAGTGGCCCCTGCACACAGTATTATGTCCCATAGTGGCCCCTGCACACAGTATCATGCCCCATAGTGGCCCCTGCACACAGTATCATGCCCCATAGTGGCTCCTGCACACAGTAGTACGCCCCATAGTGGCCCCTGCACACACTATTATTCCCCATAGTGGCCCTTGCACTGAGTATTTTGCCCCATAGTGGCCCCTGCACTGAGTATTTTGCCCCATAGTGGCCCCTGCACACACTATTATTCCCCTTAGTGGCCCCTGCACTGAGTATTCTGCCCCATAGTGGCCCCTGCACACACTATTATATGCCCCATTGTGGACCACCCATGAACAATTATTATACTCTGGGGTCTTTTCAGACCCCAGAGTATAATGATCGGAGACCCAGGGGAGGATAGAAACATAAAAAAACAACGTTGCTTACCTGTTCCTTGCTCCGGTGCATGCCTGTGCGCTACTCCGGCCTTTTTCAATGTTGGACCAGGCCTGCGTCACGTGACGCGGGCCTGCGTCGCTACGCAAAATGATGTCAGCTGACGTCTGGGACATCACCAAACAGGCCCGAAGCCTGGAGAAGCGTAGGACAGGTAAGTACATTGTTTTTTATGTTCCCTCACCAACTCTGGGCCTTCGATTATTATACTCCGGGTCTGAAAAGACCCCAAAGTATAATGATAGCAGAGATTGTGGGGTTCGGGCCGCGGCCTCACATACCAATCCCCGCTCCTACTCACAGCCGCATCCGCAGAATCGGAAGCACAGGCGGCCGTGAGCGGGACCTCGGGGAACGGTAAGTATATAGGGCCCGTTACCTGCTGGGGTTACTCCAGCAGATAACGGACTATAAAAAAACCCAAAAAACGCATCGTGGGCCCGCGGGGCCCCGTAATGTCCCGGGCCCTGTGGCAGCTGCTACCGCTGCTACCCCGGTAGTTACGCCCCTGGCTGGAACTGTAAAAAGTGCCATTTTGGAGAGAGTCTGTTGTTATTCCTTGGAATAGATAATTCAGCTCTATAGAGAGAGCATCACAAAAGAATTGAAATAAAAAATAAAAAAAAGGGAGAAATCTGAAGGCATCTGACGGGAGGAAGTAGAAGTGCCTTTGTCTAAAGCCACTCCCGCAGATTCTATATAACTCCGCTGTTCTCCCTTTCTCTGGCTCCTTGTTTCTCCTGAACTGAGAGCCAGCACAGCTTGTTTGATTGCAGGGCTTTATGCGTATTGTAAGTTTTCTTCCTTTCTTACAAATATATATATATATATATATATATATATATATATATATATATATTGAAGTGTTTATCATTTATTCTGAGAAGTCTTCTTCTGTGTCAGGTGGCGACTCCTTTAGATGAAAGTGTCTAAATGGAAGCATCTATCCTGCAGGGAATGTAACATACCCTTACCCGATGATTATGAACAAACTACCTACTGTCAGTGTCGCTCTATAGAGCCCTCTGACGAGCCCACCATCACAGATATTGCCATTTGGGTTAATAATAATAATAATAATAATAATAATAATAATAATAATATAATAATAATAATAATAATAGTCCTTTAATAGTCCCACAATGGGGAAATTCAGTGTGTTACAGCAGCAAAGATATGCAGATTCAAATACAAATACAACATGTACAGGAATGTTCCAAGGTAAGAGGCATTACATTGATAGTAGACAGACAGATAGGACGTAGCAGAGGAGGGGGGGATTTAACAGGCAGAAAGATATTTCAGTTCTCTGTGTGTATTAATCATCATTAAGAAGTACGTGCAGGATACTGTGAAGGACCTAAAGGAGTCCTTATCTCATATCATAAAAAACCCAGACTTAGTGAGGCATCTTCCTCTATTATGTACTCTAATGAGGAATTCAGAATCCGGGACAAGGCCAACTCTTCTGAAGATTCTGACATGGATACAGGTAAGACCCTATTCCCACTGATGCTAAGGTCCATCAGGTTGGGCAATCATGATGTTGATCCCAGGGAAGCCTCCGCTCCCACCTCTAGGGGGCCTAGGGCCTTCAAAGTGGATGATATACTGCTTAAGGCCATGTCCACTGAGTGGAAACCTTTGTTCTCTCCAGGAGATTTAAGACCTTGTTTCCAGTGAGAAAGGACCAATATGAAGGGTGGGGTCCACAACCTAAGGTGGATATGGCTGTCGCCAAATTATCCAGACATACCTTGGTCCTATCATAGGACGGATCCAATGTACAGGATCCTATGGACAGGCGTGTTGAGTGATCTCTAAGAAGAGATGCTTTTGGGTCCCCAGAAGATGCCACAGATCACCTGTATAAACTCCGAACCACCTATCAGGATTCAGGTGAGAAGCTGTCTGACTATCTTTACAGATTGGACAAGCTGGTCCATCACATCGTATCAAAAGGTAGGATTAGCCCTGGAGAAATTGATCGGAGCTGCCTTGATCAATTGCCACGTGGAGCTATGACACCTGACCCTATTGCTCAAAGGCTGAGGTGCTGCAACAAAGAGCAGATTCCCCATTCTTTCCATCAGTTGCTTAAGGAAGTGAGACAAGAGGAAGTTATTTTGGCAGCCAGGGAGCGGACCAGCAAGAGGGTTGCTACTGTTGCTCTAAAGCCAGAAGCCAGTCGTAGAGAAGAAGAGCTCGTGAAGATAATTGAGAAGCAGGGAGAGCAAATTGCACAACTCTTAAGTGCCCAGGCTAAGGAAGTGGAGCTGTTGAAACAGATTGCTCAGGCAGCCACTGAGAGTCCCCTACAATCTCTACGAAGGGAAAATGATGATCGGCATAGAGGCAAAGATATGAAGACAGAGGAGTGCTTTGTATGCGGGGATCCCAGCCACATTGCTCGCCGGTGCCCAAATAGGTGGAGTTCTCAAAAGGCTCTGTCTCCTGCCCACCCCAAGAATAGACTGTCAGGAAATGGGGAAGTAGAGTCCTATACTGGCCCCCCAGTGACATCCAAGGCATACTCTACTACTCCACCCTCGGTTGCTAGTTTGGAACAGCTTCCAGAGGGCTTAGTAGGACCTGCTCCACAAGTACTAGCCTGTATCAATGGACAGCTCTGCACTGTGCTGTTGGATAGCGGATCTCAAGTGTGCATAATTTTTGAAAAATGGTACAAGAAATACCTCTCAGATGTGCCCCTAAAGCCTTTATCGGGACTTGTGGTTTGGGGATTGAGTGAAAATAGTTATCCCTATAGAGGATATGTGTCTGTTACACTACGATTCCCAAAGCCAGTTGCTGGAATTAAGAAGGAGATACCTATCATTGCCCTGGTCTGCCCAGAGGCTGAAGTGGACCAGAGATCAGTATCTGTTATAGTGGGAACAAATGCAAACATCTTTCACACACTAACACAGTGGTGCCGAGAAATTGGGGGAGACGATTATCCACAGACCCTCACCATTCACCCAGCCTGTCTGGCTGCCTATGTGAAAAAGGAGGAGGAAGAAAGAAGAGAGTTTCGTCCTGAGTGTTTTGATCCCTGCTTTGAAGATAGTGACCTGACGAAGGATGAAAGAGAGTCACTAATTCAAGGCCTGATGGAACGTGGTGGACTGGGACTTGGGTATGGCAAAAGGAGTGGAACATCACATCCGATTAACTGATGAAAAGCCTTTCCGAGAGAGGTCCAAAAGGCTAGCTCCAGCAGATGTTGAGGATGTCAGCCAGCACCTGTGGGGTCTTCTAGATACTGGAGTCATCGTAGAGTCCAACAGTCCATACGCTTCCCCTATTGTGGTTGCTTGGAAGAAAAATGGGGATATACGGATATGTGTGGATTACCGCACTTTGAACAGACGCACGGTCCCTGATCAATACACTGTGCCCAAGATTGATGAAGCCTTGGATTGCTTACAGGGCAGCCAGTGGTTTTCAGTGTTAGACCTCCGGAGTGGGTACTACCAAATTCCCATGAGCAAGGAGGACCAAGAAAAGACTGCTTTCATCTGCCCCATTGGGATCTTCCAGTTCCAGAGGATGCCTCAAGGAGTGACTGGTGTCCCCGCCACTTTCCAAAGGTGCATGGATAAGGTGATGGGAGACTTGAATTACAGAGAAGTATTGTTCTACTTGGATGACCTTATAGTGTTTGGGCAGACACTGGAAGAGCACAACCAGAGGTTGTTCAAGGTATTGGACCGTCTGAAGGAGGCTGGGCTAAAGTTGTCCCTTGACAAGTGACGATTCTGCCAGAAGGCTGTTAAGTATGTGGGACACATTGTCAGTCGGGAAGGGATCTCTACAGACCCAGCCAAAGTGGAAGCTGTAGTTACATGGCCAAAGCCAACAAAGTTGGGGGAGCTCAAGTCTTTCCTGGGATTCTGTGGGTATTACAGAATTTTTGTCCCACAGTACTCGAAGATTGCAAGGCCTCTGACTGCTCTTACCCAAGGGTATCCTCCCCCAAAAGGGACAGCTCACTCCAATAAGTCAGGAAAGAAGGTCTACTTCAAGGTTAATGAGCTGTTTGGTGAGAGATGGACCCCAGCCTGTGATAAGGCATTTGAGAAGCTGAAGTCCTGCCTGACACAGTCTCCAGTGTTAGCCTATGCAGACCCAAGCAAACAATAAGTGCTGCATGTGGATACTTCGTTTCAGGGACTAGGAGCGGTTCTATATCAGGATCATGATGGCTGTCTGCAGCCAGTCTATTACATCAGTCGAGGATTAACTCCCAGTGAGCGCAACTACCCGGTACACAAGCTTAAGTTTCTAGCATTGAAGTGAGCGGTAGTGGATAAGCTGCATGACTACCTCTATGGTGTGCATTTTGAAGTTCAAATTGACAACAACCCCTTGACCTATGTGAGGACCACAGCCAAGCTTGATGCTACTGGGCATCGGTGGCTTTGCTCCATGGCTGTGTACGATTTCAGTTTGAAGTATTGACCAGGCACCACCAACATTGATGCTGATGCTCTCTCCCGATTGCCTAGGCACACATTGGATGATGAGGAAGATGCCTGGATAGAGGTTCCTGCCCCAGATGTCAAAGCCATGTGTCGCAGACATCAAACTAAGATTGTTCCTACAGGGGGTTGTGCCAAATTTTTAGCAGTTTCAAAGGAAGCCCTTCCACCCTTGTTCTGCCAGTTGACTAAGGTGAATACAGAGTCCCTGCCTCAATTGAACCGGAGCCAACTTGAAAGGGCACAACAAGGAGATCATTCTATGGGAGTGGTTCGATGGTCTGTGAAAAGGGGTCAGAGGCCTGAGAGGAATGCTCTGAAGACAGAAGAGTCCCTGTTGCTGGCTCGACAGATAAAGTTTCTAATAGTAAGAAAGGGCTTGCTGTATCGGGAGACCAAACGACAGAATGGAGAGGTCCGAAGCCAGCTTGTGCTGCCTGCCCAGTTTAGGGAGGTAGTTATGAAGGCTTTACATGATGACCATGGACATCTTGGAGTTGAAAAGACAGCCGGACTTGTTGCAGACCGATTCTACTGGCCACAGATGGAAGCTGACATCGAGGGTTACTGCAAATCCTGTGCTCGGTGCATCCTAAGAAAGACTTTGCCAACTCCATCAGCTCCTTTGGTCAACATCTCCAGCAATGGCCCACTTGACCTAGTGTTCCTCGATTTCCTTGCTATTGAACCTGATGAGGGCAACATCAGTAATGTACTCGTGGTCACTGACCATTTCACCCATTATGCCGAAGCCTATTCCACCAAAGACCAGAAAGCAGTCACCGTGGCCAAGACATTGTGGGAAAAGTTCTTTGTGCATTATGGACTGCCAGCCCGCATCCATACTGACCAAGGAAGAGACTTTGAGAGTCAGCTAATCAAGGAGCTATGTGAAATCTGTGGAATCAAGAAGTCTAGAACCACACCTTTTCACCCACAAGGGGATCCACAGCCAGAAAGGTTCAACCGTACACTTCTCAACATGTTGGGCACCTTGGACCCCAAGCAGAAAGGACGCTGGAGTCGCCACATAAGTCAGTTAGTCCACGCCTACAACTGCACCAAAAATGAGTCGACTGGATACTCCCCCTACTTCCTCATGTTTGGTAGGGAAGCCCGGCTACCAGTGGATATTAGCTTTGGAGTGTCATCTGACCAGTTACCTGGGAAGACCTACTTAAGGTATGTGTCGCAGTTAAAAAAAGAATTACAGGAGACTTATAGACTGGCTAATCAAGCTTCTGATCGATCAGGAAGGCAAAACAAGACCCGCTATGACCGCAGAGTCTGAGCGCAAATACTAAAACCAGGAGATAGGGTTCTCATTCAACACCTGGGTCTACATGGAAAGCACAAGCTTGCTGATCGTTGGCGTCCAGAACCTTATGTGGTGGTGGAAAAGCTGGCAGGTGTTCCAGCCTACCGAGTGAATCCTAAAAATGGAGGAAGGCCCCTCAAGACTTATCATCGCCAGCATCTGTTGCCTATAGGGAAAAATATATCTTTACAACCCTCACAGCAAAGTGGGGCTCAGCTGACCCCCCTGCTTCCTAGGAGAAGCCGTCGGTATAGACAAGTGGTAAACCCAGAGGTTACCCAGGAACAAAGCGATGATGAGTCAAGTGATGAATGGGGACCAGGCTACAGATGGGTAGATGACCTTTGTCCCATCAGTCAAGACAGTACCAGACAGTTAATTGACAATGAAGAAGAATCCAGGGTACTCTGTCCCCAGTTGGGGGAGAACTCATGGGAACAAGAGCCACCCAGTGAAGTAGTGATCATCATGGAGCCTGAGTCTCCAGATCAAGAGCTAGGGATCGAGGAGGGGGCTCCCACAGTAAACACTCATACCAGGCGGGACATTAGGCCACCAATGATGTTGACCTATGATAGGCTGGGGCATGCTACTGAAGCCCCCAGAGTTATACACCCTAACGTTGTTAACATGTGGCCATATTTTACATCCATGCCATGGTATGGAGGTGATTTTTGTATGACTGATTGTGGTGTTAGTCAGGATGCTTTAACACCCATTTGTATTTCAGGTGGTGAGTCTTTACTTCATGCACAGACATTTGCAGCGACTCACCAGGGGAAGAGTGTAACCCCTGCAAGGAGCACTTTGCAGGTGCTGCAGTTAATGCCAAGCCACGACCCACTACAGCAAACATCAGCCATTTTATGCTGAGGGACAGTGGATTACATTTCCCTACACCCCTTACTCCAGGGGGAAGAGTATCAGAGAAAGGGACTGATTGGCTGAGCAGGGAATTATGAGAAAGGTCTGCAGAAGAGAGAAGACAGGCAGCCACATGGGCTGCAGAAGGGGCTTCTTCCAGCAACTGCCAGGGGGCACATAGCTTGGCACTGGGTAACCCAGGACATAGAGACAGTCCTGACAGCTCACCAGCTCACTCTGAGGGAAGAAGTAGCATCCCTGCAGCAGCATCACCTGTCCAGATTGACCAGACTCCCAAAAGGTTCCCAGGGCTGCACCCAAGAAGACTCCTGCCTCATACTTCATTAGTATCCTGTCACCTGAAAGCTGCAATACCCTGTGAGGCTCCAGGCTGGAACCAGATTCCCTGAAAGAGTTAGTGAGTAGACTTTGCTGGAATTTGCTGTACTGCTGTTAGAAGGTTTCTGAGAACTGTGGTAGAAAGGACTTGTCTATAGTGCACCAACGTTTCCTGAATGCGCGCCAACGTCCACGGCAACTGGGCCCCAATGGATAGACTGTTCTGTTTATTGCTGCAGCCATTAGTAATTCTGCATCGTGTGATGTTATTTAGGAGTGCAAGCTGGTACCTGCAGTATGATTGCATGTGTGTGATGACTATCATCTGTGGATCACTATCTTAACCCTGTGCTATTCCCTATAGTTTATTATACCCGCCAGGCCTGGCACATAGTCCATTCCTACCACTAGAGGGTTAATACTATAGGATGTACCTGTGCATTGTCATGTGAATTACTGAAACATTTCTCTGTTCACATTTTATTAAGTTTGCCCTTGTTTACCCTTCCCATAATAAACCGGTTAAGTAATTTTACCCTCAACATTTGTGAATGTGTACTGAGCTTAGGTGGGGGTTTCCCGAGTCGACCTCTAGCAGAAGAGGAAGACCCTCCTGAATTCCTATAGAGCTCCTAGCAAGATTCAGGTGGAGGCACTGCGCCACAGTGAGAGCTACAACACACCCTGCCTACAGAGTTCGGCCCAAAGGGGTGTTACATAACTCTGCTTTGCATTCTGTCAGTTTTAAACTTCAGTTGCCTGAGTTTTCCAGAGTGATCTGTCTGCCTGAAATTCTGCTATCATCTGAATCTGAGTCCTGGTCCATTCAGTTTGACTTTCTGCCTATTCATCCTACTTGGACATTTGATAAGTATTTGAGCACCCTGTTCCAAGCATAGTTGTTCCGGGTGCAGTGAACCCTAGTCTTTTACTGCTTGGAAGTTTGGGCTTTTGTAGGGTTTTTTGTGTGATGCTAAGTTCTGTTTATCCTATCCCTTTGCATAGTGTCAGTATTGCTGTGTTTCACGTTTATTTTCTGTTCTATACTTTGTATTTCCTCATATTCACTGTTAGTCCAGTCGGACACCTGTGGGGGGCTTTCTCTGTATCTAGCTTCTCCTTTCAAAATGTGAAACAAGTCAGGTTTTCTGTTTCTCTGGCAGGTGACTTATTTCTCCAGCTGTGTTCGTGCCCTCTCAGGTTAGTTAGTCGGACCCACGGCTACTTCTAGTGTGCAAGGCAGGGATTAGGAGTATCGCACACGAGTAATTCTAAACTGCTCAATATACTAAGTTTTTTGTTTTCTTTGGTGTTTTTCTTTATACACTTGACTGAGAAGTTATCAGTCAGGGGCCAGTCCCTGGAAATCCAGAGATCTCTAGATCATAATAGTAAGACCGGCCAGAATAAATAGCTGACCTTTATCCTTTAAAAATTGTTGGAAGTGGGATCCTTCAACTTTATCTGAAATGGATGAAGCTATTAGTTCTTTGACTAAACAGGTGAAGAGACTGAATCTCTCAACTCAGGAATTGGATCAGCGTATGAAAGACTTTCAGACTGCAGGTTTGCCACTATGTGTGGAACCTAAGATTAAGTTACCTGACTGCTTTTCAGGTGATTATACTGAGTTCGAGAATTTCAAGAATGGCTGTCGAACTTATTTTTCTGTTAAACTCACTCGGCTGGAACGCCTCAGCAATAGGTTCAGGTCATTATCTCTTTGTTGCGAGGTGATGCTCAGCAATGGGCATATTCATTGCTTCCCAATGATCCTGCTTTGTTAAACCCAGATTTATTTTTTGAAAGTCTTGGTTAGATTTATTCTGAACCTGATACTGAAGGTGTCGCTGAACATGCTATTATTAATTTACAGCAGGGTACAGACAATGGGGAGATTTACTATCAGAAATTTAGAAAATGGGCTGTTCAGACAACCTGGAATGATTCCTCGTTGACAGCCATTTTCAGAAAAGGTTTATCTGACTCAGTGAAGGACTTCATGTTGGGCTTTTCTAAGCCTAAATCTCTTAATGAATCTATGTCTTTAGCCATACAGGTACACCGCCAATTATGTCAGAGAAAAAGTAATTTGGTGTTGCCATCCGTAAACGAAGATATTCCTGAACCTATGCAAATTGATAATTTTGCTTCTTCAGAACAACGGCTGAATTATCGCCGTAAAAATAAAATGTGCTTTTATTGTGGAGTTTCAGGTCATCTAATCTCGCAATGTTTGAAACGCATGCCAGTGAAGTCCAATCCACAGGTTTGTCTTGCGCCAGTCTCTCGCTTCTGCTTGTCTGTGACTTTTCCTGGTTCTGTTTGTGTGTCCTCTTCATGTTCTACTAAGGCTTTAGTTGATTCTGGGGCTATGGTTAATGTCATGAATTATAGTTTTGCACGTCATTGTAATTTCCCTCTTACTCTAGTAACTGAGTGTATTGCTCTTCAGGCTATTGATTCTTCTACTACTGCTGACTCTAAGCCCCAGTTTATAGTCCAATTCAGAATGATTACTGAAGGCAAACATGAGAAACTATGTACCTTTTTGGTTTTTCAGGGACTCATAAATAATGTAATTTTGGAGTACCCTTGGCTACAGGCTCACAAACCAGTATTTCACTGGCGATGCCAGAAGTTAACTAGCTGGGGCTGTAAATGTATGGATTCACCCCTAACTTTGTCCACTGTACTTTCTGAAGATGATCAAATTCCTGATTACTTATCTGATTTTTCTGTTGTTTTTTCCAAATCTGTCTGAAAAAATGCCTCCTCATAGGGAATATGACTGCGCCATTGAACTGCTTCCAGGTGCTAAGTATCCAAAAGGAAAGATATTTATTTTGTCTCTGCCTGAACATGAAGCCATGAAAGTTTACATCAAGGAGAGTCTGGAAAAAGGGCATATCCACCCCTCTGTGTCACCTGTGGGTGCAGGGTTCTTTTGTGGCTAAAAAGGATGGATCCTTGAGACCTTGTGTTGACTAATGGCAGTTAAATAAAATCATAGTTAAATATCAATACCCTTTGCCTTTGATTTCTGATTTGTTTAATCAAGTTCAGGGTGCCTACTGGTTTACCAAGTTAGATCTGCGTAGTGCATATAATCTAATTAGAATCAAAGAGGGCGATGAGTGGAAAACTTGAACACTCCAGAGGGTCACTTCGAATATCTAGTAATGCCATTTGAACTGTCGAATGCACCTGCAGTATTCCAGTCTTTTGTGAATGATTTGTTTCGAGAGTATGTTGGAAGATTCATGGTTGTCTATTTGGATGATATTCTTTTATACTCCCCAACTTGGGAGTCACACGTTCAGCATGTTAGATCAATTTTTCAGGTTCTGAAAGACAATCATTTGTATGTTAAAGGTCCAAAATGTCTTTTTGGGGTGCAGGAGGTTACCTTTCTGGGATATGTTTTGAATCCCACAAGTTTAAAAATGGATCCAAACAAAGTTAAAATCTCCAAAATCTTGGAATGCTTGGTCTATTCGCATTTAATCTGCTATCTCTCTGCTAATTCTCTTATTGAGCCCTTACAATCCGGCTTCTGCACTCTGCACTCTACTGAAACAGCCCTCACAAACGTCTCCAACGATGACAGCTAAATCCAATGGTGACTTCTCTCTTCTTATTCTTCTGGATCTCTAGGCAGCATTTGACACTGTTGACCACCAACTCCTCCTCACTATGCTCCACTCTATCGCCCTCACAGACACTATGCTCTCCTGGTTCTCCTCTTATCTCTCAGACCGCACTTTCAGTGTATCATTTGCCCTCTCTGTTTCTTCCCCTAGCCATTGGGGTTCCTCAGGGCTCAGTCCTAGGCCCCCTGCTCTTCTCTCTCTACGCAGCCCCCATTGGACAAACAATCACCAGATTTGGCTTCCGGTACTATCTTTATGCTGATGACACCCATTTATACACATCATCCTGTGACATCACCCTTGCACTAATACAGAACACCAGTGACTGTCTCTCTGCTGTCTCAAATATCATGTCTTCGCTCTATCTGAAACTGAATCTCTCAAAAACTGAATTACTGCTGTTTCCACCATCTAATAGATCTGTCCCTGATATCTCCATTGCAGTCTCCGACCTTACTATAACTCTGAGGCAGCGTGCAGCATCTTTTCAGTTGGTCTGCATCTCACAAATGTTCTTCTGTGTGATTCAAACACCTCAAACTTCGATTCATCTGTCCATAACACTTTTTTTCCAATCTTCCTCTTTTGCCCATATTAATCTTTTCCTTTTATTAGCCAGTCTCAGATATGGCTTTTTCTTGGCCACTCTGCCCTGAAGGCCAGCATCCCTGAGTCGCCTCTTCACTGTAGACGTTGACACTGGCGTTTTGCAGGTGCTATTTAATGAAGCTGCCAGTTGAGGACCTTTGAGGCGTCGATTTCTCAAACTAGAGACTCTAATGTACTTGTCTTATTGCTCAGTTGTGCAGCGGGGCCTCCCACTTCTCTTTCTACTCTGGTTAGAGCCTGTTTGTGCTGTCCTCTGAAGGGAGTAGTACACACCGTTGTAGGAAATCTTCAGTTTCTTGGAAATTTCTCACATGGAATAGCCTTCATTTCTAAGAACAATAATAGACTGTTGAGTTTCACATGAAAGTTCTCTTTTTCTGGCCATTTTGAGAGTTTAATCGAACCAACAAATGAAATGCTCCAGATTCTCAACTAGCTCAAAGGAAGGTCAGTTTTATAGCTTCTTTAACCAGCAAAACTGTTTTCAGCTGTGCTAACATACTTGCACAAGGGTTTTCAAGGGTTTTCTAAACATCCATTAGCCTTCTTACACAGTTAGCAAACAGAATGTACCATTAGAACACTGGAGTGATGGTTGCTGGAAATGAGCCTCTATACACTTACAGTCATATGAAAAAGTTTGGGCACCCCTATTAATCTTAATAATTTTTAGTTCTAAATATTTGGGTGTTTACAACAGCCATTTCAATTTGATATATCTAATAACTGATGAACACAGTAATATTTCAGGATTGAAATGAGGTTTATTGTACTAACAGAAAATGTGCAATATGCATTAAACCAAAATTTGACCGGTGCAAAAGTATGGGCACCTCAACAGAAAAGTGACATTAATATTTAGTAGATCCTCCTTTTGCAAAAATAACAGCCTCTAGTCGCTTCCTGTAGCTTTTAATCAGTTCCTGGATCCTGGATGAAGGTATTTTTGACCATTCCTCTTTACAAAACAATTCCAGTTCAGTTACGTTTGATGGTCGCCGAGCATGGACAGCCCGCTTCAAATTATCCCACAGATGTTCAATGATATTCAGGTCTGGGGACTGGGATGGCCATTCCAGAACATTGTAATTGTTCCTCTGCATGAATGCCTGAGTAGATTTGGAGCTGTGTTTTGGATCATTGTCTTGCTGAAATATCCATCCCCGGCGTAACTTCAAATTCGTCACTGATTCTTGTACATTATTCTCAAGAATCTGCTGATACTGAGTTGAATCCATGTGACCCTCAACTTTAACAAGATTCCCGGTGCCGGCATTGGCCACACCGCCCCAAAGCATGATGGAACCTCCACCAAATTTTACAGTGGGTAGCAAGTGTTTTTCTTGGAATGCTGTGTTTTTTTGACGCCATGCATAACGCCTTTTTGTATGACCAAACAACTCAATCTTTGTTTCATCAGTCCACAGGACCTTCTCCCAAAATGAAGCTGGCTTGTCCAAATGTGCTTTTGCATACCTCAGGCGACTCTGTTTGTGGTGTGCTTTCAGAAACGGCTTCTTTCGCATCACTCTCCCATACAGCTTCTCCTTGTGCAAAGTGTGCTGTATTGTTGACCGATGCACAGTGACACCATCTGCAGCAAGATGATGCTGCAGCTCTTTGGAGGTGGTCTGTGGATTGTCCTTGACTGTTCTCACCATTCTTCTTCTCTGCCTTTCTGATATTTTTCTTGGCCTGCCACTTCTGGGCTTAACAAGAACTGTCCCTGTGGTCTTCCATTTCCTTACTATGTTCCTCACAGTGGAAACTGACAGGTTAAATCTCTGAGACAACTTTTTGTATCCTTCCCCTGAACAACTATGTTGAACAATCTTTGTTTTCAGATCATTTGAGAGTTGTTTTGAGGAGCCCATGATGCCACTCTTCAGAGGAGATTCAAATAGGAGAACAACTTGCAATTGGCCACCTTAAATACCTTTTCTCATGATTGGATACACCTGGCTATGAAGTTCAAAGCTCAGTGAGGTTACAAAACCAATTTTGTGCTTCAGTAAGTCAGTAAAAAGTAGTTAGGAGTATTCACATCAATAAAATGATAAGGGTACCCAAATTTTTGCACTGGTCAAATTTTGGTTTAATGCATATTGCACATTTTCTGTTAGTACAATAAACCTTATTTCAATCCTGAAATATTACTGTGTCCATCAGTTATTAGATATATCAAATTGAAATGGCTGTTGCAAACACCCAAATATTTAGAACTAAAAATGATTAAGATTAATTGGGGTGCCCAAACTTTTTCATATGACTGTATGTAGATATTGCATTAAAAACCAGACGTTTGCAGCTAGAATAGTCAATTACCACATTAACAATGTATAGAGTGTATTTCTGATTCATTTAATGTTATCTTCATTGAAAAAAACTGTGCTTTTCTTTCAAAAATAAAGAAATTTCTAAGTGACCCTAAACTTTTGAACGGTAGTGTAGGTCCCAGGGTATGACGGCTATTTGGGTAATTGTTGACAGGTTTTCTAAGATGGTACATTTCATTCCCTTCCCTAAACTTCCTGCAGCTAAAGACCTGGTACTGCTCTTTGAGCAAAATGTAATTCATTTGCACGGAGTGCCTGAAAATATTGTGTCAGATTGTGGGGTCCAATTTGTCTCGACTTTTTGGAGAGCTTTTTGTAAAAAAAGATGGGAATATCCCTTTCTTTCTCTTCTGCCTTTCACCCTGAAACTAATGGGCAGACAGAGAGGTCTAATCAGACGTTAGAGACTTATCTGCATTGTTTTGTCTCGGCTGATCAGAATGATTGGACTTCTTACTTGCCCTGGCTGAATTTGCCATTAATAACTGAGTTAGTTCCGCTACTTTGGTATCCCCTTTCTTCTGTAATCAGGGCTATCATCCTAGATTTTCATCTTGTCAGTCATTGTCTTCGGATTGTCCTGAGGTTGATCTCCTGATGGATAGTATGAATTCTATTTGGGACTTGTCCTTGAAAAATCTGGCAAAGTCTCAGGAGGTGGCTCAGAGATCCACTAATCGAAAGAGAATTGTAGGGGATGACTTTAAATTTGCTGATAAGGTTTGGCTTTCATCAAAAAATATTCAGATGAGAGTTCCCTCACCTAAATTTAAACCTAGATTTATTTACCCATATGTCATTTCACAAGTGGTCAATCCAGTCCCTTTCCATTTGAAACTTCCAGATTCGTTTAAGATTCATGATGTTTTTCATAAGTCTTTGTTGAAGAAGTTCATTCCTCCTTTGGTTCCTTCCATTTCTCTACCTGAGCCAGTTCTTTTGGATGGTAATCTGGAGTATGAAGTGGAGAATATTTTGGACTCTAGATGGCATAGGCACAGATTACAGTTTCTGGTTAAATGGAAAGGCTATGGACCTGAAGATAATTCATGAATTTCAGCTTCTGAGGTGCATGTGGATAGTCTCGCCATTCCAGGGGAATGGTCTCTCCATCCATAAGTCTCCCAGGCGATCACCCAGATGTGGCGTTATCCAGAAGTAGACCTGATGGCAACCAGACTCAATGCCAAGGTAGGGGAGTTCTGCTCTCTTTACCAGGAGGACAATCCCTTGGCCGTGGATGCCCTGTCCATCCCATGCTTGTTCAGGCTGGTATACATATTCCCTCCAGTTTCCTTGATACCGAAAGTATTGATAAAAATCAGACAGGACTAAGCCTCAGTAATTGTCATCATTCCATTCTGGCCGAAGAAAGCTTGGTTTTCCCAGCTTATTCCAGGAGGCTTCCCCCCATTCAGAACCTGGTGTCTCAGGGCTCCTTGCTCTGCCTGGAGGTTAACCAGTCCCTATTATGATCTAGAGGATTCTTTGGAGCCGTCCTGAACACCCTCTCTCTTTCCAGAGCAGAGTCTACACCAGGAACTACACCAGGATACGTTTCATCTTTATTGCCTGGGCAACAAGGAAGGGGATTGAGGAATCCAACCCTTCCATACCAGATATTCTTGAGTTCTTTCAGGACGGCCTGGACAAGGGCCTGAGTCCTTCTACTTTGAAGGTGCAAATTTCGGCCTTGTCAGCCTGTTTAGGTAGACATCTCTCTTTGGACCCTTTAATAAAGAGGTTCCTTAGAGTAGCAACTAGAATAAGACCTCCTATAGCTCACCTCATTCTTCAATAGGACTTGTCCACAATCCTAAAAGAACTATGTGAGCCTCCTTTTGAGCCTCTGGAGGAGGTCAGTCTTAAATTTATTACTCTTAAAACAGTATTTTCAGTAGCCATCACCTTTGCCAAGAAAATTGGAGAGCTACAGGCTTTATCCTCATCACTTCAGCCCTTGACTCTGTGGCCCCCTTCACTAACACCAGAGCCAGACCGATCAATAGGCAACCCTGGCACACTGAACTGACTAAAAAACTGAGACGTGCCTCACAGGTTGCAGGACGCCTCTGGAAGAAAAGCCACTCCCAGGAGGGCTTCATCAGGTACAAAGAGGCAGTACTCACATTCAAGAATGCACTCACTTCTGCAAAGCAGGTCTACTTCACCACACTAATATCTGCCCTATCCCGCAACCCCAAACAGCTATTCACTACCTTCAACTCTCTTCTCCGTCCTCCTGTGTCCCCTCCGAAATCACTTATCACAGCTGATGACTTTGCATCTTATTTCAAAATAAAAATTGACACCATCAGAGACAATCTCACCCTACACCCCCGACAACCACCCCACCCAACTGTCCTATGCTCTTCATCTCTAACCTGTTTCTCCACCGTCACTGATGAAAAACTCTCTACCCTAATCTCTAAATCCAACCTTACCTCCTGCGCGCTTGACCCAATCCAGTCGCATCTCATCCCCAAACTCTCTGAAGTCATTACTGCTGCCCTAACCCATCTCTTCAACCTATCCCTAACCAATGGATCCTTCCCTTCCATCTTCAAACATGCTACCGTCACACCTATACTTAAGATACCCTCCCTCGACCCATCCTCTCCAGCCAACTATTGCCCCATCTCACTGCTCCCGTACTAAATTGCTGGAGAAACACGTCCACTCTGAACTATCCTCTTATCTCTTGTCCAATATGCTCTTTGATAGACTACAGTCAGGTTTCAGACTCCATCACTCCACAGAAACTGCCCTAACCAAGGTCACTAATGACCTTCTAACTGTCAAAGCCAAACGTCACTACTCTGTCCTCTTCCTCCTCGACCTCTCCTTTGCCTTTGACACAGTTGACCATTCCCTCCTGTTAGAAACGCTCTCATCCCTTGGCACCTTAGACCTGGCCCTTTCATGGATCACCTCCCTCATACCTCACCAACTGCACATTCAGCGTCTCCCACTCGCACACCACCTCCCCGCCACTCCCTCTTTCTGAAGGTATTCCCCAAGGCTCTGTCCTAGGACCCCTCCTGTTCTCCATCTACACCCTGAGCCTTGGCCAACTCATAGAATCCCATGGTTTCCATTACCATTGCTATGCTGACGACACCCAAATATATCTCTCTGGACCAGACATTACCTCTCTGTTGTCCAGAGTCCCAGAATGTCTAGCAGCCGTAGCCTCCTTTCTCTCCTCCCGCTTTCTCAAACTCAACATGGAGAAAACGGAGTTCATAATCTTCCTCCTCCTCGCACGGCCCCCCTACCTGACCCATCTATCAAAATTAATGGAACCACTCTCACCCCAGTCCCATGGGCCCGTTGCCTTGGGACAACCTTAGACTCTGACCTATCCTTCAAGCAGCAAATTCAAATCCTCAACACCTCCTGCCGCCTCCAACTCAAGAACATCCATCGAATCTGCTCCTTCCTCACCCCTGAAACTACAAAGATGCTAGTTCACGCCCTCATAATCTCCCGCCTTGATTACTGTAACAACCTTCTCCAATGCCTCCCAGCTAACACTCTCACCCCTCTCCACTCCACCTTAGACTGTGCTGCTCGCTTAATACACCTCTCCCCCCGTTCTTCATTGGTTGCTCCCCCTCTGCCAATTCACTGGCTACCGGTTGCCCAGCGAATAGAGTTCAAATTACTAATGCTGACATACAAAGCCATCCACAACCTGCCCCCTGCATATATCTCCGACCTAATCTCCCGCTACCTGCCCACACGTAACCTTCGATCCTCCAAAGACCTCCAACTCCACTCTGCTCTTATCCGCTCTTCACAAAATTGTCAACAAGACTTCTCTCGTGCATCCCCCATACTCTGGAACTCATTACCAAGACACATAAGACTGATCCCCACAGTCACAAGCTTCAAGAAGGCCCTGAAGACTCACCTATTCAGGAAGGCCTACAACCTCCAATAACACTACTGTCTCCATACCACCTTCTGTCTCTACCCTCTTCCCTCATAGATTGTAAGCCCTTGTGGGCAGGGCCCTCTATCCCACTGTGCCAGTTGGTCACTGTTATTATTATCTGTTTTGTATATTTTGTGTACCATATGTAAACCCTCAAATGTAAAGCACCATGTAATTAATGGTGCTATATAAATAAACAATAATAATAATAATAATTCTCGGTGGAACCATACATCTCCTTTTATGAGGATAGGGTACAGTTGCGCCTCAGGCCAGGATTCCATCCCAAGGTACCATCCTACACTAATTTTAAACCTGGTAATTTTCTTGCTGGTATACTTTCCGGAGCCGGCTACTCCAGAAGAAATTAAACTACACATACTAGACATTTTCAGATGTCTAAGAATTTATTTGGAGAGATCTTTCTCGTTCAGGCATACAGAGAGTATGTTCCTCTCCTTTTCTGGCAAGAACAAAGGGCTCAAAGCCTCTAAACCATCTCTTTCTAGATGCATTAAGGAAAGCATAAGATTGTCCTTTATATTGCAGGATCTTGATCCTCTGGAATTTGTAAGGGCTCACTCCACCAGAGCCGTTTCTACGTCCTGGAAAGAAAGAAGTTCTGTCCCTTTAAAACAGATTTGCGCAGTAGCCTCTTGGAGTTCACATCAGAATTTCGTGAACCATTATAGGCTTAATCTCCAGGGAACGGAGGCCACTACCTTTGGCCATACCGTGCTAAATTCTATTCATCAAGAGGGCCCTCCCTAGGGGTTCTTCTTGCTAGATGCCCAATATTGTGCTGCTGGTGGGATGAAAGGGAAGCAGAGATTATGATGTTAATCTGTTTTCCCTTAGTCCCAACAGCAGCACAAGCCACTTTTTTTGGTCGGAAACAAAGTAGGACTTGCAGGACTTTGTGTCCGACCAAAAAATGCGGCTTTGCGGCACAGAGGCTGCAATCGGACACCTGCGGGTTGCTTTAAAAACCCATTGAAGCGAATGGGTTTTTAAACAAACCGCTTGCAAACCTTTCCCTAAATTTTTTTCTGATATTTAGGTCAGATTCACGGCGGCCGGACCCCCAGCACAAGTGTGAACCAACCCTTACAAGTTTAACAGCAGTTTAACAAATTTACAAGAAAATATCCCAAAACCATTTTTTAGAAACTACTTCAGTTCTGAAGTGGATTTGAAAGGCCTTTATATTGTTTCACAGGAATTAAAACAATATGGAGGTGAAACCTAGACATTAAATTTTTTTCAATGGACATATGTCTTTTTTTCAACCATACTATGTTCATTTTTCCCTAAAATTTACAAATTTACAAGGGGTTAAAAGAGAAAATGCATCATAACATTTATTATGCAATTTCTCCCGAGCACGTAAATACCCCACATGTGGATTTAAAGCTGTTTGGGCACATGGCTTTTAAAGATCAGATCTTTCTGGAGTTTTCAAGTGCCAAATCTCATTTGCAGAGCCCCTAAAGTTTAGGTGCAATAGAAAACACCCAAAGTAACCTCATGTGGAAATTACACCCCTCCAGGAATTTAGTAAAAGGTATAGTGAGAATTTTGACCCCACAGCTGTTTCACAGATTTTATTAACATTGGAACATAAAAATTACTTTTTTTTTTTCCAAAAAAGCGTTGCTTTAGCCGCAAACTATTCATTTTCACAAGGAGTTAAATAAAAACATGCATGCACAGTTCATTACATAATTTTTTATGAACACAGCAATACCAAATATGTGGTCCTAAACTGCTGTATGGGTACATGGCGGGGCTTGGACCGGAAATAGCTCTATTTGGCTTTTAGAGAGCAGATTTTGCTTGAATATTAAGGAGAAAAAACACAGTTTATTACACAATTTCTCCTGATTACGGCAATATGCCATATGTGGTCTTAAACCGCTGTATGGGTACATGCCGAGGCTTGAGACGAAGAGCGCTATTTGACCTTCGGAGGGCACACTTTGCTGGAATAGTTTTCAGCTGCCATGTCTCATTTGCAGAGCGCAAAGTACTCATATGGTGGAATACACTATGAATTTTAACCATTTAGGAAACTTAAGGAATTTATCAAGGGATATAGTGAGTATTTTGCCCCCAAAGCTGTTTCACAGATTTTATCAAAATTGGGTCATGAAAATGAAAAATTACTTATATTTTCCAATAAAACTTTGCTTTAGACCTAAATTTTTCATTTTCGCAAGAGGTTAAAGGAGAAAATTCTACCTACAATTTGATACTCCATTACTGAAATACCTGTTGATGAAAACTGCTGTTTGGGCACACAGCAGGGCATGGAAGGCTAGGATTACCATTAGGCTTTTGAAGGGCAGAATCTTTTTCAGGTTCCATGATGCATTTCCACATCCCCTAACGGTGCCAGTGTAATGGAATATACCAAAAAGTGACTTCATTATAGCAACTGCATCCCTCAAAAAATTATCAAGATGTATAATGATCATTTTAAGCCCAAGAGTGCTTCACAAAAATTACTGTGCAAAGTGAAAATTGAAATTTTCAAAGAAATATGTAATTTCAGTGCTCTATATGTTGTGCCCACTTTGCGCCATCAGTGCAATCCTAAAACTTTACAAAAAAGATGTATATGTGGGTGTAAACTGCTGTTAGGGCACAAAGTAGGGTTCAGAAGGGAAGGAAAGCCAAGCTTTTTCAGGTTTGGAGTGTAGATTTGGAGGTATTGGTTTTTGGATGCCATGTCACTTTTGCAAAGCCCCAGAGCTATCAGTAAAATGAACTTCCCCAAGAAATGACTCCATTTTGTAAACTACACCCCTCAAAGAATTTATCAATGGGCATAGCAAGCATTTCTAATCCTTGAGTGTTGCATTCATTCAGTTTCCAGAAAAGTAACAAGTTAAAGTTGCAATTTTTTAAAGTGCCCGATATGTTGTATCCAGCTTATGTCAGCAGAGACACACACTTCAAAATCTGGTAAACAGGTTATCCTGGGTAAAACAATATTTGAAGTATTCATCTCTGACACAACCTGGGCATAACATATTGCACATTGAAATTACATATTTCTGAAAAAATTGCTATTTTCACTTTTCACCTTTAGCTGCTGATTTATTTCAGGAAAATAAATAATGCAATGCATGGGGGCTAAAAATGATCACTACACCCCTGGATTCCTTGAGGAGTGCAGTTTCCAAAATGGTATGACATGTCAGGGAATTCCACTTTTCTGGCATTTTAGGGTCTCTGCAAAAGTGGCAAAGTGGATGGAAGAGTTTGATAAAATAGTATTCAAACACTATGTAACATTTGCAAAGCACCTGAAATACCAGAACAGTGAAAAACCCCAAAATGTGACTCCATTTTGGAAACTATACCTCAACCAATTTATCAAGAGCTATAGTGAATATTTGGACCCCACAGTTGCTTCACAGAATTTATTAACATTGAGCTGTGAAGATAAAAAAAATGCATTTTTACCAATAAAATGCAGCTTTAACCCCACATTTTTTTATTGTCACAAAGAGTTTCAAGAAAAATAGCACCCCAAAATTTTTGACACATTTTCTCCCAAGCATGGAAATACCTCATATGTGGTTGTAGATTGTTATATGTGCACACAGCAGGATTGAGAATGGAAAGAACACTATTTGGAGGGAAGAATTAGCTGAAATAGCATTCATGTGCCATGTCGCTTTTGCAGAGCCTCTGATATACCAACAGTGCAAGAACCCCCCACCAAAAAAATAATCCCATTTTGGAAACTACACCACTCAAGGGAGTTATTTAGGACTGTATGGAGCATTTGGACCCCACAGGTGTTGCATTAATTTATTTTTCCAGAAATTAATGCATAGCAGAGATTGGAAAGGAAATATGTCCACTGTGTGGGATACATTAGGATATAAAGAGGTGGTAAATTATAAAATCAGTAATCCAAGGATGTGTGAAATACTGGGAATCAATCTTTTATGCAGAGGTCAGTTTTTACTGTGGAAAATTGTATCCTTCTTTATCTCCCTTTTCTAACACACTCTACAACTCTTTTGGGTCCTTTCCTTCTTTGCAGTCTTGGGGATTTCATTGGGGAAATGCTGCCTTGGTACAATACGAAAATGCTCTTCTCTAGAAGTACTGGGGCCGTCCCCTTCTTGATTCCTAAATATTACGGTCTTAATTGCTACCTCCTGAAAATGAAGGTCCCCATCTGGCCTGTACCTTGGAATAGTACATATACAGTGCCTTGTGAAAGTATTCGGCCCCCTTGAACTTTTCAACCTTTTGCCACATTTCAGGCTTCAAACATAAGGATATAAAATTTTCATTTTTTTGGTGAAGAATCAACAACAAGTGGGACACAATTGTGAAGTGGAACGAAATTTATTGGATATTTTAAACTTTTGTAAAAAATAAAAAACTGAAAAGTGGGGCGTGCCAAATTATTCGGCCCCTTTAAATTAATACTTTGTAGCGCCACCTTTTGCTGCGATTACAGCGGCAAGTCGCTTGGGGTATGTCTCTATCAGTTTTGCACATCGAGAGACTGAAATTCTTGCCCATTCTTCCTTAGAAAACAGCTCGAGCTCAGTGAGGTTGGATGGAGAGTGTTTGTGAACAGCAGTTTTCAGCTCTTTCCACAGATTCTCGATTGGATTCAGGTCTGGACTTTGACTTGGCCGTTCTAACACCTGTATACATTTATTTGTGAACCATTACATTGTAGATTTTGCTTTATGTTTGGGTTCATTGTCTTGTTGGAAGATAAATCTCCGTCCCAATCTCAGGTCTTTTGCAGACTCCAACAGGTTTTCTTCCAGAATGGTCCTGTATTTGGCTCCATCCATCCTCCCATCAATTGTAACCATCTTCCCTGTCCCTGCTGAAGAAAAGCAGGCCCAAACTATGATGCTGCCACCACCATGTTTGACAGTGGGGATGGTGTATTCAGGGTAATGAGCTGTGTTGCTTTTATGCCAAACATATCATTTTGCATTGTGGCCAAAAAGTTCGATTTTGATTTCATCTGACCAGAGCACCTTCTTCCACATGTTTGGTGTGTCTCCCAGGTGGCTTGTGGCAAACATTAAACGAGACTTTTTATGGATATCTTTGAGAAATGGCTTTCTTCTTGCCACTCTTCCATAAAGGCCAGATTTGTGCAGTGTACGACTGATTGTTGTCCTATGGACAGACTCTCCCACCTCAGCTGCAGATCTCTGCAGTTCATCCAGAATGATCATGGGCCTCTTGGCTGCATCTCTGATCAGTCTTCTCCTTTTTGAGATGAAAGTTTAGAGGGACGGCCGGGTCTTGGTAGATTTGCAGTGGTCTGATACTCCTTCCATTTCAATATGATTGCTTGCACAGTGCTCCTTGGGATGTTTAAAGTTTGGGAACTCTTTTTGTATCCAAATCCGGCTTTAAACTTCTCCACAACAGTATCACGGACCTGCCTGGTGTGTTCCTTGGTCTTCATGATGCTTTCTGTGCTTTAAACAGAACCCTGAGACTATCACAGAACAGGTGCATTTATACGAAGACTTGATTACACACAGGTGGATTATATTTATCATCATCAGTCATTTAGGACAACATTGGATCATTTACAGATCCTCACTGAACTTCTGGAGTGAGTTTGCTGCACTGAAAGTAAAGGGGCCGAATTATATTGCACACCCCACTTTTCAGTTTTTTATTTTTTACAAAAGTTTAAAATAACCAATAAATTTCTTTCCACTTCACAATTGTGTCCCACTTGTTGTTGATTCTTCACCAAAAAATTTAAATTTTATATCTTTATGTTTGAAGCCTGAAATGTGGCAAAAGGTTGAAAAGTTCAAGGGGGCCGAATACTTTCGCAAGGCACTGTACATCGTACAGAGCCATTTATACAATGTGCTAATGTTCTCTGTCTCTCAGTCTCTATATGATATAGGATGCTGCTTCTATTTCTTATTTGAGCTTTCTACTTTACGTGATTCTTTTGTTAACCTTGACCAAGATGAATGTGGAGATTGCTAAAGGTACTTTGAGAGTACAGTACATTCCTACAGGACTTATTGGAATAACAATGTGCTTACTAAAAGCAGGTTAATGTAAGCAGAAGGTTCTCTTTTATCAGGTTATATTAGTCTATATGGAAGCATATGTCCTTAATTAGAAAACCTTAAAAAAAATGGTTGTTTGTGTGGTTTGCAGTAAATAATACATAAGTACTAACATAAAAAGAAACACATCGAAAATATAAGAACAGCATAGATACATTAGGGAGACAGATAGATAGATAGATAGATAGATAGATAGATAGATACAGGTGTATCTCAATAAATTAGAATAATTTCAATAAATAAATTAAAAAGTGACCTCCTATATTTTCTAGATTCTTTACACACAGAGTGTTCTATTTCAAGTGTTTTATTTCTGTAAATCTTGATTATGGATTACAGCTAATGAAAACCAAAATCTAAGAAAATTTTAATATTGTAAAAAAGTTCAGTATTGTAAATTCAGTGTGTCACCTGCCAAGGTTTCCTAAGCCTTTAAATGGTCCCTCAGTCTGGTTCAGTAGGACACACAATCAAGGAAGACTGCTGATTATGGATTGTATTACTGAATTACTGAAATGAATGAACGTTTCAAAAATATTCTAATTTATTGAGATGCACCTGTAGATAGATAGGGCCAATCAAAGAAAAAGATTCTTTATTTCATGTTTTGTATTTAATGTTATTTCATGTTTTGGTCCCGTACAAATGGACCTTTGGTGTGCATGCATAGATGCTTATAGGACCAACACAGGATCCCATAATTAATATCACAGAGGGTCATATACCATTCATAAATTCTAGTGCATTATAGTCTGTATCTTGTGTTGTAGACTGGTCACAGATGTGCAATATTATAACATGACTAGGAAGAACAGTAAGAACACAATTCACATGCGGGGCTTTTTTGATATTTAATTACATCAGACGGTCAGTCCCATTCAATTACCTTGATGTATAGTGAACGTCCATTTCATTTTACTTATCACTATTAAAAGTTAAGTTTTATCTTATTTTTTTGGAAACCATTCGACACTGATCTTTGACAATCCCATAATTAATCCAATAATGCAAAAATGTCCATTATAAATATGTGATACCAACACAGTAAAACACAGAAATATACAAAAAAGTGCACCAATATATAAACATTATAAAAAAATTTACTTCGCTAGCATCTTGAGTATATTTTTTTACCTTAATTAATGACTTTCCATCCCTTCTCAATATGTTGTTGGTGTCGATTGTTTTTGCTTTTTACTTGTACTTGAAGTTGGAGACAGAGTGCTGCCATGCATTTTTTGGGTAAAGATATTCCCTTTGGCTGCTGCTGTCATAAATCTTTTAGTGTTGTTGTGTGCCATAAAATTAGACATAATACTTAATTACCAAAATTAAAATACATATATGCCATTAACACTCACCAATCAGAATCCAGACAGTATCCCCACATCACAGTATACAGCCAAGTCCTTAACAATCATTGCACATTACTGCAAGTTAGATATATAGAGATCTAGTGTCCAGACTGATTAAATTAAAGGATACAGGGTAGTTTGTATGTTAATGCTTGGCGACTTTTTTTTTCATATTTTCCTTCCCCACCCTTTCCCCCTCCTACGGCGCCCAGGCCCTGTATCTCTTCATCTTGAGAGCCGCAAGCAAATTTGCTGAGTCTTTGTGCTGGTCTACTTGAGTTGTGGTCTGCAGAATGGTGCCTTCTCGGTTGTCTTTATCTACACTTTTAGTTGCTTTCATGTTCGCCATATCAGGATAGTTTCAATCGCTAGATAAGCCTTTCAAACTCCTAAGCAGGGTTGAATATTCACCCCCTCTCAAAAGTGTCGGATAGGATATAGCAGGAGAATTAGCTGGATATCAGCAGGAGCTCAGGCTAGACACGTCTGCTCACATTGTGTACTAGGACACACCCCAGATTCGCTCATCTCTAATAATGTATTATTTGCAAAGCTACATGCATATTCTATAGTATGTAATTTTTTTGAAAGGGTTAAATTATGCCATTTTTACTTCTCTCTAAGTCACCATTATGTGTTCAATGAATAGGAATATTCAAAGTTTGTGTGTATTTAAGAGTGCATTCGCATTTGCAACATTGACTTCGTTCTTCTGGTTCATTGCAAAGTAGTTTCCAAGGGACCCCTTTTACTATAATGGGGCCCGTCAAGTGGTAGATTTAAATAAATAGGTTCTAATGTAAAAGTGGTCACAGCACCAAAAATCTAAAGTGTGCCATACAACAGTAAATGTTCCCCCGTATGCTGATACCTTTGTGCTTCTTAAAAACAGCAAATGGACAAAGTTATTAAAAGTAAATAAGAGAAATTTAAGTCCATAAGTAAAATAGCTGGCGGTGTAGCTAATATCAGAACTTTTGAGACATAAAGCAATATAAATCAACATTAATACTACCATTCTAGTTTAAAATGAGGAATTCTATCATATTACCACAGCAGGAGGGTCCCCAAAATTAGATTTCCAATTTAAGGTAAATAGACTTTCTGAGCACCTATGCGTACCAATACAAATATGAAAAGATAAAAATGGTATTTTTCTACGCTATTGTTCAGTTACAAAGGCACAAAGCACAAAAGAATTATTGTTAAGCAGTTCATAAGAATTTTTTATCAGTATGATTCCAGCAAGCATATTTTCTATTGGAATGATGAGAAAGAACAAAAAATGTAGGTAGGAACATTTCAAGCTGTTTATCTTAGTGCTCTGCTTTCAGTGCAAACAACAAAATAGTCTTTGCCCACCACATTAATGGAACAGGGGGAAAAAACCTGCACTACTGTGATAATACGTTTGCAACAGAGTTACATTAGCAGTAATAACCAAAAATTTCCATTTGTAAATTCTGCCAGCTAGCACATTACAAGTGTTCTTTTTATATATATATTTTTACAGACAATAATGTAGAATTATTGCTTTCCAGGATGCAGCAAAAAAAGGTAGAGAAGTGTTCTTTCCATATTATTGTGCAGAACTGTATAACCTTTCTATAAACTAGTAAGTTAATTTTCAAGTTTAATGTTTAACAAAGGCTGAGAGAGAGTGAACATATATCTCAACATGTGTTATCATTTTAATGAGTTACAATATACCTGGGCCATATTTTTCATGACCCAAGAATATATTGCTATATATACCTGGATGCATACTAAAATTCAGATTGGATGTAGTTGGGTCTGTATTTAATTTGCTCTGCATATCAGTCTTTTAGAGTCTATTCAGCTATGTTATACTGACCTGTAATGCATTAATTGTTTCAGTATTGTAGATAAGGCCATCATCTTATAAAACACAGCCTAAAAGAAAATTGCTGAACATATAGAACAATCACAATGTTATAATTACTACCATATATTGTGTACATATATTACAATGTATAAGTTGTAAGTAATTAACAGACACTATGAACAGGGCTGCTGAGGGTCCACTGATTGACCACAATAAGTTCTTTCATCAGAACAGATGGAAGTGCTTATTGCCTTGCGAGCAGCTCAGGGAGCAAGCAGTGATAGAGATTTTATTATTGCCTAATGCTCGTAGCTCCATAGACTCCCCCCCCCTTCCTTGCTTTGATGCTCACAGAGTTATTTGTGATTACACTGGGGCTCAGAGAAGGAGTGAGGAGTCTGGGGGAACTATGAGAAGTGATGAAATCTGTAGCAATGCTTACTCCCTGGGGCCCCACCAAAAGAGTTGATTGACATATAGGACTGGGGGCCATTATACTGAGTGAGGGCAAAAGGGGGCCTTTAAACTGTGTGGGGGGGACAAACAGGGCTGTTTATATTGTGTGAGAGCAAAAGGGGGCTCTTAAACTGTTTATGGGAAAAAGGGGCCCATATATGGTATATGGGCTCAAAAGGGGCTATTAGACTGTGTAGGGTTGAAGGGGGGCCATTAAACTGTGTATAGAGGCATGAGGGGGCCATTATACTGTATTTGGTGCAAAAGGGGACCATTATGCTATATATAGGGGCAAAAGTCATTATACTGTGTAGAGGCCATTAAGGGGGCCATTATACTGTTATGAGACAGACTCTCCACTGGCCAACTAGTGTTGGGAGAAACGGCTCACAATGAGCTAGATTCGTCCCATATATTCCTGAACAATTTGGGATTCATCTCAGGCGAACTCAAATGGCTGCCGCAACATGATTTAAAGTCAAATTATTATACTCTGGGGTCACTTCAGAACCCATAGTATAATAGGAGTAGGCCCAAGGGAGGTGTAAAAATTTAAAAACGTTTATACTCACCTTCCCTCACCTTTTACCGGCCTCCTCTGGATACCTTACGTCTCAGAAGAGAACTAGCGTCTGGCACTTTTCAGTAATTTCACACACCCGTGGGCAACGCTGAGGCCTGTGATTGGGCCTCAGCTGTGATATAGATATGCCAAGCATCATGATGTCAGATGAATAAGACAGTTACTGTTCATCACAACTCCAGTCTCAAGTTAGGATTTCTCTCTGTCACTACAGACTTCTAACTCGCACACTGTTTGTTTATCTATTATATGATTTTAATTTGATTACTTTTCTTCCACTGCCTATTCCATTTCCTTGAATACTTGCAACCTCCTCTGCAGTAGGACTGTCATGTGCATCCCTCCATACATCTATTCCACATGGTTGTTTCTAGAAACCTTCTAAAAATTTTCTAAGAACTCAAATTAAGTGAAATCACTCTATTATACATTACTGCTTCTCTCATATTTCTTCTTCCTATTTTCCTAGTGGAAACTTCCATATTTTTGGATTTATTTTTATTTTTTTGGATTTTTTTTTTTTTTCTCAGAAACTCATTTCATGCTTTTGAGATGCCTTTCACACAGTGGGAGGACGGATAGTTAGAAACATCTTCAACAATGGTGGAAGCCACCCCCTTTCACAAAGTGTAACTGACATAAGCTCCCACTCAGAATAGGCTAATGGACATGTTTGTTTATGCGAGCATTTACATGTATTGCTAATGTAAATGTGATGACTCATGTTTAGCAATGTGTATGTTAGTGCAACTTTCACTTTAATTATGTAATTGTGCCACTTCTTCTAATTTCTGGATAGAAGTAGGCACAATAATTCTCCAAATGTGTAAAACTACATTTTACCTATTGGCTGTGCCTTTCATATTTACTAAGGTACAGCCTTCACATGAAGATCTCCTTTTAAAAAGAGAGCTTTCCCTATGCTTTTCGGGGAGTGTTGTCAGACTGTTCCAAGATTTTGATGCATCCATTTTGGCTGCCCATCACTGTGGAATTTGGAATGTCAGTCCCAAGCATACCAATAAACAATACACAGGAGGAAAATCTAAAAATCCAATAATCATCTCTATTAAATCCAATAATGCTAAAAAAAAACATGTAATTTGTAATATAAATCCATATCAATGATTAAAGACATAAGCCCAATTCATTTGATTAGTGGAATATCAGTCCCAAGCTGGAAGTCTGGGCTTTACCTGAAAGCTAGCGGAGTGGGAATACAGCACGATTCTGGAGACTCATGACCCATGTGAGCTGAGCACTACCCTTGTGCAAGCATTATCACTATCAGTAAGATTCCAAAAGCTGTCTGAGAAGTTAGTTAACTGTTCCTTATGAATTGCCTATTGCTGCCTTGACGTTCTCTGAAGACTTTTTGTATACTGCAACTACTTCAGTAAAGTGCCCAGTGAAAACTGTGACGTGTGATTAAGTGGCGTAAGTACCACCAGCCGGTGACCTTAGGGGGCCTGGTTGGTCTCTGCTCTTTTTTATTTTTTTAATAGGCCAGTACCTGCTGGAGTAATCCAAGCTGGTAACTGGCCCTATTTGCTTACCGATCCCCGTTCCTGTTCACAGCCAACTCCGCTTCCCCTTCTGCTCTCCAGGATGCCCCGTGCATCCCAGCGATGTGATATGTGATGTATGGGACCTCCTGGAGGGCAAAAGGGAAACAGAGGCAGGAGCGGGGATTGGTAAGTAAGCCCGCGGGCCCGCAACAGGAGTATTTTTTGGGTGAACCCCAACAAATACTGGTATTATTATAGGCGCAGGGGAGGTGAGCGTACATAAAAAGCAGTGTTACTCACCTCTCCTGGGCTCTGGAGTGACTCCCTGCCATTTACGGGCTTCTATAGTGACGTCACGTGGGTCAGGCTGGCATCGTGATGCATAATGATGCCAGTGTAACCCATGTCTGTGACCTAATTGAAGAGGGCCGAAAAACAGCAGACCCTAGAAAGACCTCAGAGTATAATAATAGTTTGTGGGTGGTATACACCAAAAATTTAATGTTCTGCCAAACCCCAATTTTTTGCAATATTTGCAACTAACACCATAGGGGCCACGATGGGACATAATACTGTGTGGAGTGGCTGCTATGGAACATTACAACTGTGTGCAGGGGCTTGAGAAAGGTTCCAGTTTAGGAACCGAAACGTTGCATCTTGGATTAAAACACTGAACTTTTTTTTAATCTATTGGAGTGCTGCCAGTATTTGCTTTCTATCTATATCTTGGGAGATAGCCACATCCCTTCTGGACTTGCACCCAGTTTTTGGTATTGTACTATGCTGCTTTAAAAACTTTTTTTTCTCTCTGTGCAGGGGAAGCTATGGGACATTATACAATGTGGAGGGGCCGCTATGAGACATTATACTGTGTGGAGGGGCCACTATGGGACATTATACTGTCTGGAGGAATCTTTGGGACATTATAGTGTAAATGGGGCATTATATTGTGTGGGGGCTAAGAAAGGGGGTGCTATGCTGTGGGGGGTCCAAGTCAAACATTTGCTATGGGGCCAGTGGCGTAACTAAGACTGGCTGGGCCCCAAGGCGAACATTTGACATGGGGCCCCCCCCAAGCCGCCGCCTCCATCCCCCCCAAGCCGCCGCCCCCAACCCCCCCCACACACAAACCGCATTCCTGCGCACACTATTATGCCCCATAGTGGCCCCTGCACATGGTATTATGCCCCATAGTGGCCCCTGCACACGGTATTATTCCCCACAGTGGCCCCTGGACACGGTATTATGCAGCATAGTGGCTCCTGCACACAATATTATGCCCCATAGTGGCCCCTGCACACAGTAGTTTGCCCCATAGTGGCCCCTGCACACAGTAGTTTGTCCCATAGTGGCCCCTGCACACAGTAGTTTGCCCCATAGTGGCCCCTGCACGCAGTAGTTTGCCCCATAGTAGCCCCTGCACGCAGTAGTTTGCCCCATAGTAGCCCCTGCACACAGTAGTTTGCCCCATAGTAGCCCCTGCACACAGTAGTTTGCCCCATAGTGGCCCCTGCACACAGTAGTTTGCCCCATAGTGGCCCCTGCACACAGTATTATGCCCCATAGTGGACCACCCATGAACGATTATTATACTCTGGGGTCTTTTCAGACCCCAGAGTATAATGATCGGAGACCCAGGGGAGGATAGAAACATAGAAAACACTGCAACTTACCTCTTCCTCGCTCCAGTGCACTCCCGTGCGCTACTTCGGCCATCTTCAAAGTCGGACCGGATCTCGCGCGATCCAGGCCGGCGTCGTGACGCATAATGACGTCGGCTGACGTCTGGGACGTCACCAAACAGGCCCGAAGCCTGCGGAGCGGCGGAGAGGTGAGTTACAGTGTTTTTTATGTTCGCTCACCTCCCCGGGCCCCCCGATCGTTATACTCCGGGGTCTGAAAAGACCCCGGAGTATAACGATAACAGTGATTGTGGGGTTCGCGGTAGCGACTGCCACAGGGCTCCGGGCCCCGTAATGTTCCGGGCCCTGTGGCAGTCGCTACCACTGCTACCCCGGTAGTTACGCCCCTGTATGGGGCCCCTGCTGTGAGTTTTTATGTATGTTTCTACAGCCTAGCTAATACAAGCACCAGAGAAGCGGGCAATTGGCTGCCCTGTTAACCCCTTGGGTAGGCTGATATAAAGGGCAGTGCAGTGATTGTGCCTGGTGTTGTTACATACTAGTACTTCACTTTTGCTGCCTCACCGACCTTTACAATTGAGCTGGGCAACAGACAAGAGGCACAATTCGTCAAACTACTTTATGTGTGCCAGTTTCGGATTTGATAAATATTTGAGGAAATTGTTGATGAAAAATGGCACTGATCACACCACTTTAAAAACCACTGGTTAGTACATTATGTAAATAACATCTGAAATTCAAGCCAACTGATGTGGATTTCTGTTTGTGGAGCACAAACATCCTGAGACTTGCTAAAATTATTAGGAGGAATATGCCTCTTTAAAAAATGTTGTGAATCTCGCATCAACGCAACACCAGATGATTACTAAAAAAGTTAACTTCTTTGTGAAAAAAATAAATTCTGCAGTGTATGGATTAGACTTCTTTCAATATCATCCATATTACTAGTACTGTGGTCCTCTGTGGATTTTATGTGCTCAAATCCACATGGAAAATCAGCAGTTTTTCTGATATACAGTGGGTACGGAAAGTATTCAGACCCCTTTAAATTTTTCACTCTTTGTTTCATTGCAGCCATTTGCTAAAAGCAAAAAAGTTCATTTTATTTCTCATTAATGTACACTCAGCACCCCATCTTGACAGAAAAAAAACAGAAATGTAGATTTTTGCAAATTTATTAAAAAAGAAAAACTGAAATATCACATGGTCATAAGTATTAAGACCCTTTGCTCAGCATTGAGTAGAAGCACCCTTTTGAGCTAGTGCAGCCATAAGTCTTCTTGGGAATGATGCAACAAGTTTTTCACATCTGGATTTGGGGATCCTCTGCCATTCTTCCTTGCAGATCCTCTCCAGTTCCGTCAGGTTGGATGGTGAACGTTGGTGGACAGCCATTTTCAGGTCTCTCCAGAGATACTCAATTGGGTTGAGGTCAGGGCTCTGGCTGGGCCAGTCAAGAATGGTCACAGAGTTGTTCCGAAACCACTCCTTTGTTATTTTAGCTATGTGCTTAGGGTCATTGTCTTGTTGGAAGGTGAACCTTCGGCCCAGTCTGAGGTGCAGAGCACTCTGGAAGAGGTTTTCTTCCAGGATATCTCTGTACTTGGCTGCATTCATCTTTCCTTCAATTGCAACCAGTCATCCTGTCCCTGCAGCTGAAAAACACCCCCATAGCATGATGCTGCCACCGCCATGTTTCACTGTTGGGATTGTATTGGGCAGGTGATGAGCAGTGCCTGGTTTTCTCTACACATACCGCTTAGCATTAACGGCAAAAAGTTCAATCTTCATCTCATCAGACTAAAGAATCTTATTTCTCATAGTCTGGGAGTCCTTCATGTGTTTTTTGGCAAACTCTATGCAGGCTTTCATGTCTTGCACTGTGGAGAGGCTTACTTCTAACTTTTCTCTAACTTTCTTAGTGGTGAGAATCTGTTGTCTTGATCGGTTGCCAATGGATACAACCACAAATGCAGAAACTTTCTATGGTCTGGGACTTGTCAGGAACCCAGCCATGATCTTCTTATTGTAGCTGGGTTATCAGGCAGAGACACTACATCAGAAGATATCCCAGCCACAATAAGGAAATCATGGCTCATTTTCTGACTTTAGAAAGGTCCTGCATTCATGGTCGTATCCACTGGCAACCGATCAAGACAACAAGACTGTGACCACAAGATATTTAGAGAAAATCTTTAAAACTCTGCAAAATGTTTAATTACTTATATTTACAAAAAATGTTTAACTTGTAATTATATACAAATTTAAACATAGTTATGTTCATGGAAATACCCCTTTAAGTCTTTTTTTTTGCAATAGAGCATGTTCTTTCGTAATACAGTGTCAGATTTGCTATTGCCTATTACTGTGAATATGTCTTGCCGCACTGTGATCTGTGACCGACCACAGACTGTCTTAGGCTAAGGCCCCAAGTAGCGAAACGCATAAAAAAAAAAAAAAAAAACACTTTGGAAAAAACCACAGCGGAAACACATTGCATTTTTTTTCTGCAGTATTTTTCATTGCATTTTCACAGAGTTTTCCCCTGCAGACTTTCTTCCCTTATTATACCTATACGGAAAATGCTGCAACAGTTTTGGAAATCGCAATAGCATTTTTTGTTGTTTACCAATACATACAGTGCCTTTATTACTGCCAAATAAAAGAAGCTGACTCACGCAGTGTGTTATAGTCTAAAACTGGCCAATGTACCCCTTCAAGAATAAATCTAATTTATTTCCTAATTGTCGTCAACTAGGATTTTTTGTAAAAAAAAATATACACACAGTCTCAGAATTGTTGCCAATCACTATTATATAAGCAGCGAAATAAAATGACTGGAAAAATACAGGGCAGGGGACAGGCTAAAGTAGTGTAGGGAACTGCCATTTCTACTAGTATATAATGTATCTGGCTTCTTTGCCCCTGCAGTTTGGCTTCAGAGACCCCAGGCATTTAGTGCAAGTTTTGTTTTGTAAATACAGTGAGTCAGACACATGTGAGGCAGAGCTGCTGGGGGGAGAGATGTGAGCAGAGCTGCTGAGACAGACATGTTATGTCTGGGGGAGTCTAAGAGCCACTTGTTCCTCTTTACTTCACAGTATATAGTTAGGTATGTGTTACCCCCTATATACTCACAGGACCTAGCTAGTAACCGTAGTTAGGGATCCATATATATATATAGTTCAGGGCAGTGATAGGTTAGGCTTCCGAAGGCCAACTAGCTAGTTAGAGGCCCGGTGGCACTAGTAGTTTAGCTGGCAGGTTAAGGACTCAGTGTTAGGGTAGTCAGGCCTGCATCTACTGCCGTCACCGTCGCCCTGTTTGCTGCCTGTGAAGAATCTCACCATCATCATCATCTCCTGATCGGCTGTCTGTCATCTCCTGGAAGAATCCGAGGATCCACAGTCATCCACAGGGGCCCCTGCATCTCTTCTGTTGCCTGGAGGTATTGTGCACTGGACTCTTGCTATATATCTATATATATACCCGGGTATATAACCTAAGACGGTTGAGGACTTGCTGGTTGTTGTAGTATTGCTGTGTTCTGAGTATATTTTATGTATGTATTATTACCCTGTTGATTCTTATAAAGCTACTGTTATAACCTTATGTGGTATATGTATGTATTCTTCAGACTGTGAGATTAGTACAGTGATCCTTGTTAAGGCTACTAACTGTACTTCATGGGTAAGTCCCAGGAAGAGATCCTCCCTGTAATACAGAGGCTCTATCCTGGGTGGAGGCACTGATATATTTCATATATGTTCCCACTCTTCCCTTCAGCGAAGGCTTCAGGTCCCATTATACACACAGGTCAGCGCCAGAGTCTGTTGCGGGAGGGATAATACTCATACCCCCCCCAAATAGGGCTACATTTGGAGGCACTGCTGAGATTTAGAAGTGGGAATAGTCATTGATATGGAGAAGCGATATAGCTCAGAGGGGAACCTCCCACTAGCTACTACATGGGATTACCGACCTCCTGTTCCTCCCCTGGTTCAGGTAAAGGAAGAACCCCGCTCAGCCAGTTACCCCCCCAGTATGGCCGTCGCTAGCAGTTCCTCTAGTGACAGTGCTATTAGCACTTTAGCCAGGCTGACTGAAATGTTAGCTCAGGGCCTGCAGGCCACTCACTACAAGAAACTAAAAGTATTCTCTGGAAATGTCCCAGTACCACAAGGGGAGGAAAACTTTGAGATATGGAAAGAACATACTCTCCAATGCCTGAAGGAATGGTCTTGCTCTGAAGAAGGCAAGCGGCAGCGTATCAGTGAAAGTTTGCGGTCTCCTGCTGCAGAATTGATCCGCTTGTACAGAGACTCTCATGAAGGAGTGAGTGCATTGGACTATATACAAGTACTGTCTGATCACTTTGAGCCATACTATGACCTTGCCCAGATGGTTGCTGATTACCGAATGGTTCGTCAAAAAGAAGGGGAAAATGTCTCTACTTTTATTAACCGTTTACAGCTACTTCTTTCACGTCTGGTGTACCACGTAGCTATATCTACTTCAGAGGTAGACGCTATGAGAACCAGTCAGTTGGTGAGAGGGTTACAACCTCATCATCCTCTTGCTCAAGTACTCAAGGTCTTACTATCTGATAGAGTCCTTCCATTTCCTGACTTAATGAAGTTAGTGAAGAAACAAGAAGCTGACATTAGTTTTAGTACCCCTAAGAAAGCGAAAAGCATCTCTAAAGAAGATGTTGTTCCTAATTCAAACAAGGACAAACCAGCGGAGCGGTCAGAACTTAGACAGTCCGCCACTCCACCCACTGCCACTCAATGGAGGAAGGATGCTAGAACCTGTTATAAATGTGGTCAGACGGGCCATACTGCCAGACAGTGTACGGAGGACAGTGAGGGATTGAGACACAGTGCTGTCTTCTCTATTCAGAATCAAAGACACCGAAGGAAGGTGGGCCGAGTAAAGACCAGAGGCGCTATCGCGGGCTCCAGGTCCGTTGTCAAAGTCACTGTCAATGGTCATGCCGCTCCTGCCCTGTTTGATACAGGATCTCAAGTGACCCTGATTTATCGCTCGTTCTACCAAAAGTATCTGAGGGATATACCTCTTCAGTCTACGGGACAAATGAAATTGTGGGGGCTTAATTCAGGATCATATCCTGTAGATGGCAGCCTACAAGTAGTTATAGCTGTCCCTGAATTAGAAGATCAGAGTGTCGCTCCCATGAAGATTATGGCTCTTGTCTGTCCTGATACAGGGGATTCTTGTGCAGCTCCTGTGATACTTGGCACTAATTGTCCCGCAGTGCATTATGCTTTTCAGAAGTTTCTTGGAAGAGATTGGAACCCTGCAGCTCAGCCGGTGAATATATCTTCTGATCTTAGAGAACTCTGTGATGCCCTGTCTACTGGCTATCGACATGGAATGGTATATCATATCGGTGAGAGAACCGTGGAAGTTCCTGCCGGCGGGGAGAGAGTCCTGAGAGTAGCCTCCAGCATTGCTCCCGATTTGCTTGAAGGGGGGAGTTATGTCCTTATGGAAACCCCTGAAGAAATGATTAACCAGAATGGCTGGATGGTGATCCCAGAGAGAAAGGACTGGAGAAATAAAGTGGAGTTATCTACTTGTGTGACAGTGAGGAACTGTTCACCGCATCCGATCGTAATTGGACCATACCAGAATGTGGCCCACTGCTACCCTGTGCTTGGAGTAAATCCATACGCTGAAGTGTGCAGGATTCAAAACCGAGATGCAATCCCTAATCTCAATCTTGACTTGAGTGATCCACATTTACCAGAGGCCTGGAATCAGCGACTGACACAGAAGTTGTCTGAATTATCGGAAGTGTTCTCCATGGATGATATGGATGTAGGTTGTGCTAAAAGTGCTCAACACACTTTCCGATTGACCGATTCTACTCCCTTCCGGGAGCGACCACGGAGAGTTGCTCCAAAGGATGTTGATGAGTTAAGACAGACTCTACAGCAAATGAAAGGTCAGGGGATCATTGTGGACAGTAAGAGCCCCTATGCCTCACCTATTGTGGTGGTAAGAAAAAAAATCTGGAGCAATTCGCCTATGTGTGGATTACAGAACTCTGAACCGGAGAACCTTACCTGATCAGTATACACTGCCGAGAATTGAAGAAGCTCTGGAAGCTCTGAATGGAAACTGTTGGTTCACAGTGCTGGACCTAAGATCGGGATACTATCAAGTCCCAATGGCACCTGAGGATCAGGAAAAGACAGCCTTCATATGCCCCTTGGGTTTCTTTCAGTTCACTCGTATGCCGCAAGGTACAAAAGGTGCGCCAGCAACGTTCCAAAGGTTGATGGAAAGAGTGTTAGGTGATTTAGTGCCCCGGGAATGCCTTGTATATCTTGATGACATTATTGTGTTTGGAAAGACGCTGGAAGAACATGAAGAACGACTCATGAGAGTACTCCATCGCTTAAAAGAAGAGGGGCTGAAGTTGTCGGCTGACAAATGCAAATTTTGTAGATCTTCGGTCACTTATGTAGGTCATATTGTTTCTGCTGAAGGAGTTGCTACCGATCCTGGTAAGATTGAAGCTGTGGTGAATTGGCCCCGACCGCAAAATATTACGGAGTTGCAATCTTTCTTGGGGTTTTGTGGATTCTATCGACGATTTGTGGAAGGATATTCAAAAATTGCTCGAGCCCTCCTCGACCTGTTGAAGAGTGATGCAGGAGATCCGGGAAAGAAGAAAGGGTCTTCCAAAAGCCTTTTTGGCGATAGGTGGACTGCGGATTGTGAAGAAGCATTTAAGTTGTTGAAGAAGAAATTGACAGAAGCTCCCGTTCTGGCTTATGCTGATGCACAGAAGCCATATGTGCTACATGTAGATGCCAGCTTTGAAGGATTAGGTGGCGTGCTGCACCAAGAATACCCGGCCGGGTTACGGCCCATAGCTTTCATAAGTCGAAGTCTTTCTCCCAGCGAGAAAAATTATCCAGTACATAAATTGGAGTTTTTGGCGCTCAAGTGGGCCATTGTTGATAAATTACATGACTATTTATACGGAGCCACGTTTGAAGTAAGAACAGACAACAATCCACTGACATACGTTTTGTCAACCGCTAAACTCGATGCTACAGGACATCGCTGGTTGGCAGCTTTATCCAACTACCAATTCACACTCAAGTATAAATCGGGGCCTAAGAACATTGGGGCAGATGCTCTATCAAGACGGCCTGGATTACCTAGTCCGGAAGTAGTGGATGAATGGGAAGAAGTGCCAAGTCCTGGAGTAGGAGCTTTGTGTGCCATGGCTGCGGTAGTTGAAGACCGAGTAGCCTTTTCTGAAACTCGGCTTATTGACTCTATTGGGGGAGGTCCCGAAGCTGTACCAGACATGTTTGCCTACCCTGCCGCTTTAGGATCCTTTGAGAGTTGTTCTATATCTTCAAAGCGAATGATCTGGAGTCAAAAGACTGATCCTTTAATTGGACCTCTTTATCAAGCAGTGAGTTCTCAAGACAGAGAAATGTTAAAGACATCCCTACCCTCTGAATGCAGTCAACTTCTACGAGATTGGGAGAAGTTTGAAATAGACAATGGCCTACTTTATCGTGTGGTGCTGTATCATGATCACCCTGGAAGGCGCCAACTAGTTATTCCAAGCTGCTTTCAGAAGATGATTTTCCGAAGTCTGCATGATTATCATGGTCATTTGGGACCTGAGAAGACTTATGGCCTAATACAAGACCGATTCTACTGGCCCAAAATGAGAGATACCGTGACTCGTCTGTGTAGGTGCTGTCGCAGATGTTTGCAGAGGAAGACTGTCCCGGTTCGAGCGGCCTTCATGGGACACTTGAAGAGTTCGGGCCCCATGGATCTTGTCTGCATAGATTTCCTTTGTATTGACAACGACTCCAGAGGATTTGGAAATGTATTGGTGGTGACTGATCACTTCACACGATATGCTCAAGCCTTTCCGACTAAGGATCAAAAAGCAGTCACTGTTGCAAGAGTGCTTTGGGAAAAGTATTTTATCCATTATGGCTTACCACACCGGTTGCATTCTGATCAAGGCCGGGATTTTGAGAGTAACCTGATCAAAGAGTTACTTCAGTTGTTGAACATCCGCAAAAGTCGGACGACGCCTTACCATCCAGAGGGAGATGCCCTTCCTGAAAGATTTAACAGGACTTTACTTGATATGCTTGGTACCTTACGAATTGAGGATAAGCGATCCTGGAGTCGAAAAGTGGAGGCTATGGTGCATGCCTATAATAGTACAAGGCACGAGAGCACAGGATATTCACCATACTTTCTGATGTTTGGAAGAGAGCCTAGGCTACCTATTGACATCTTGTTGGGAGTCTCTACCGATGGTATCAGTCATCGAGATCATTACCGATACGTGGCACGTTTGAAAGAAACGCTTAAGAGTGCTTATCAGCTGGCTGAGGAAAATGCGGCCAAAGTGAATGAAGGAAATAAAAGGAGATTTGATCTTCGAGTAAGATACCGAGAATTGAACCCTGGGGACCATGTTCTGCTACGGAATTTGGGAGCATCTGCAAAACATAAGCTGGCTGATCGATGGCGGAGTGAACTCTTTACAGTGGTAGATCGGTTGCCTGGAATACCAGTCTACAAGATAAAAGGACGGGACGGGAGGATCAGGACTTGGCATAGAAATCATTTGTTGCCTGTACCTCAGATCGATGGTATGGATATCTCCAATGATGGCTCGGCCTGCGATTCTCCACAGTCCTTAGCCGATATTCCACCTGACCTTCCTGAAACTCCTGAGAGTGATTGGACTGTGGCTCCTGAAGTTCCTAGATCACCAGTATCTTCTCCTTCAGGGAGACCTATGAACCCTCAAACTCCAGAATTCGTACCTAGATCTGTGTCTACAGATGAGCAGGGATCTAGCTCTCCTACGCCACCAGCACCATCCCCTCCCATGGCAGACAACCCTAGTTTAGGGCCTGGACATGCTAGTTTACCTCAGAGAGAGGTACGGAGAGGAGAGAGAATTAGACACCCTCCACCTATGCTGACATATGATAGTTTGGGGGACCCCAGATTTACTACTCAGCCTCATTTATACCATGCTTGGGTGGGTGCAGTGTCCACTTTGGTCAATATGTTACCAATTTTCGCTCCTGCTGGCATGTATACCTATTAACCTGTTGTGACTCTGTAAATGCAAAAGCAACCATATTGATATTGTCATTGGTAATGTTGACTGTATACTATGACTTTGTATGTCTTTGATGTGACGTAAAGATTTCACCAGAGGGAGAGTGTAGGGAACTGCCATTTCTACTAGTATATAATGTATCTGGCTTCTTTGCCCCTGCAGTTTGGCTTCAGAGACCCCAGGCATTTAGTGCAAGTTTTGTTTTGTAAATACAGTGAGTCAGACACATGTGAGGCAGAGCTGCTGGGGGGAGAGATGTGAGCAGAGCTGCTGAGACAGACATGTTATGTCTGGGGGAGTCTAAGAGCCACTTGTTCCTCTTTACTTCACAGTATATAGTTAGGTATGTGTTACCCCCTATATACTCACAGGACCTAGCTAGTAACCGTAGTTAGGGATCCATATATATATATAGTTCAGGGCAGTGATAGGTTAGGCTTCCGAAGGCCAACTAGCTAGTTAGAGGCCCGGTGGCACTAGTAGTTTAGCTGGCAGGTTAAGGACTCAGTGTTAGGGTAGTCAGGCCTGCATCTACTGCCGTCACCGTCGCCCTGTTTGCTGCCTGTGAAGAATCTCACCATCATCATCATCTCCTGATCGGCTGTCTGTCATCTCCTGGAAGAATCCGAGGATCCACAGTCATCCACAGGGGCCCCTGCATCTCTTCTGTTGCCTGGAGGTATTGTGCACTGGACTCTTGCTATATATCTATATATATACCCGGGTATATAACCTAAGACGGTTGAGGACTTGCTGGTTGTTGTAGTATTGCTGTGTTCTGAGTATATTTTATGTATGTATTATTACCCTGTTGATTCTTATAAAGCTACTGTTATAACCTTATGTGGTATATGTATGTATTCTTCAGACTGTGAGATTAGTACAGTGATCCTTGTTAAGGCTACTAACTGTACTTCATGGGTAAGTCCCAGGAAGAGATCCTCCCTGTAATACAGAGGCTCTATCCTGGGTGGAGGCACTGATATATTTCATATATGTTCCCACTCTTCCCTTCAGCGAAGGCTTCAGGTCCCATTATACACACAGGTCAGCGCCAGAGTCTGTTGCGGGAGGGATAATACTCATACCCCCCCCCAAATAGGGCTACAGTAGGAAGAAGAAACACTTGTGCTACTGTCACGTCATCTATCAGTACAAGTACTAATACTAACAATAAAAATATCGGTGACAGCAGCAATACTTCCGGTCTTGGCAACCCCACCAATAGCCACAGTGTTGTTGTACTTCCTGAGAATAAAGATAAAGTTTTTGAAAGCAGTAAAACACAAATATTGAGTCAGGGTTCTGTGCATTCTTCCTCATGCCGTCTTTCTGCATGAGGAGGAATATCCATGTCATGCCATGTCCAGTGGCGTAACTAGGAATGTCTGGGCCCCAAGGTGTTTGACATGGGCCCCCCCCCATGAATCGCCGCCCCCAACCCCCCCTCAGACCGCCCCCATCCAACCCCCCCCCCACACAAACCACATTCCTGCGCACACTATTATGCCACATAGTGGTCCCTGCACACAGTATTATGCCCCATAGTGGCCCCTGCACACAGTATTATGCGCCATAGTGGCCCCTGCACACAGTATTATGCCCCATAGTGGCCCCTGCACACAGTATTATGCCCCATGGTGGCCCCTGCACACAGTATTATGCCCCATAGTGACCTCTGCACACAGTATTATGCCCCAGAGTGGCCCCTGCACACATTATTATGCCCCATAGTGGCTCCTGCACCCAGTATCATGCCCCATAGTAGCCCCTGCACACAGTATTATGCGCCATATTGACCCCTGCACACAGTATTATGCCCCATAGTGGCCCCTGCTCACAGTATTATGCCCCATAGTGGTCCCTGCACACAGTATTATTCTTCTTTGTGGACCACCCATAAACGATTATTATACTCTGGGGTCTTTTCAGACCTCAGAGTAAAATGATCGGAGACCCAGGGGAGGAGACAAACATAAAAAAAACTATGTTACTTACCTCTCCCTGGCTTCGCTGCACTCCGTTGCGCTACTTCGGCCATCTTCAATGTTGAAAAGCATGATCCAGGCTGGGGTCTCGACACAAAATGATGTCGGCTGAAGTCTGGGACGACACCAAACAGGCCCAAAGCCTGTTGGAGCGCAGGAGAGGTAAGTACAGTTGTTTTTATGTTCGCTCACCTCACCTGGGCCCCCGATCTGAAAAGACCCCCGAGTATAATGATAACTGTGTTTGTGGGGTTCACGGTAGCGGTTGCCACAGGGCTACGGGCCCCTTTATGTCCTGGGCCCTGTGGCAGCAGCTACCACTGCTACCCCGGTATTTACGCCCCTGGTCACGTCTTTTTCATCTTCACTAGCATAGGTTCCATTCCTTAGTAGTTATGTTAGCAGGATACTGCGGTCCACATCTTTCTTTTTTTTTTCTCTCTGAAATTTTGCAATTCTTTATTACTTTTGGAATGGCAGGCAAACTGATGATATGCCATATTCTTCTTGAAATTCTGTAAATTGTCACTTTGCCAATGCTATGTTGCTGTGGCATTTACTCATATATAGGAATAACCTGTAGGATAATGCAGGTTCTTTTCTGGCTCCCAAGTGCTGTTCTCATGGTCACAAAATCCTTTCCATTTCAGAAGATATTCTAGATTTTTCACTTGTCAGGCCAGGCACACTCTTGAAATTCTGTAATAGTCACTCTATGGTGCTGCATCTGATCCCATAAAGGTATATTTTTTGTGGCTTTTTTATAAAGTCAGTTCTTTATCACTTTGCTTTTCAACTTCCAGGCATGTTGACAGTGTGCAACAGTTTTCTTCAATTTCTGTAGTTGCCAGTGCCACTTGCCACTGCCATATTGTTGTCATAATAACACGAAAATAAAACACACAACCCCACCCTTAACTTTTGGAGCATTTTAAATGTTAAAATATATAAAAGCAGGTGGCAGCACAGTGTATGGTTAAACTAGCAGTTTGTATCCATTGCTTAGCATCCGTTTTTCCCACAGACATACATGTCACTGTCACTTTGACATAACTTCTGCTGTGTTTGCCTTAGAGAGCTATAAATGGGCTAGATAGAGTCATATGAGCCTTGACAGTGTGATACATTATGTTTTAAACCAATTTAAGCTCTGGTTTGTACTGAACATTTTCGATCCGAAACTAGTCTTTAGACCGAATCACCCGAATCTGAAACAAAACAATCTTCAGAAGTTTGCCCATCTCTAGTATATAACCGTTATAACCAAATATTTTGAGATCCTAGCAACACCCCTGACATCTACTGCAAGTATTACGCATTTCACATGAGCACGATGGGGATGGTAGGGGATGCTTTGGAAGATTAGTGAGGCACATTTTCCCAAGAATAGGGAAAAGTTTAAACTCATCCAAATAGTTAATCTTCAACTTCCTCAGCAAAGTGTATAAAATTACAGTAGGTAATCCACACAACCTGTAATTATGGCAGGATCAAAATTATGCTAAATTACTCGTTATTTGTGGCTATGTAATCTGACTGATTTCAATGAGCTTTGTCTATTTTTAAAAGAACATCTGTATATTTTGGAGAACTGAAGCAGCATTTGATTTTACACCTAAACATAAAACTTTTACATTCAGTCACACAGAGAAAAAGCATTCCCTAAACATTGCTTTCAGCAACTGTGTAAATTTCTAAATAACTTTTATTTCATATTTCACTGCTTCAGTATTAAAGTGGCTATACACCTTTTTTGGTAAAAAAAAAAAATGTTAAAACACCTGCAAGTGATGTAAAATAAAAAAGATAAGCAGTACTCACCTCTTCTTTCCTCTGGCAATACAGAGTCGGCTCCTACTTTCTAATCAGTGGATACTGCGGTCACCTAGAATTTCTCTTGACTGACTGCATAAAGTTTACATAAAATAGGCATAGACTGTGTAGTAAATGTGTAGTAAATTTTACCATAAAATTTCCTATATTTCATATCAGTAAACCCCAGTTGTTCCAGAGGAAGGTTTTAGAGTATATAATTGGTTATGTAACAGTTAACCGACAAGCCATACTAAAGACCACACAACATATAAAATTTTTAATAATTGTCGATATAAATTAAGATTCGTTGTTGATGGGTTTAATTGCATGGGCCAGTTACAAGATTTGTCATGTAGATGACTCACATGAAAAAATTTGAAAATTGCAGATACTCCAAAGACATACTGATAGGGAATGTAGATTGTGAGCCCTATATGGGACAGTGACCTACAATATCTGTAAAGCGCTGCGGAATATGATGGCGCTATATAAGTAAGCATAATAAATAAATAAATAAATAAAATAATAATATATATGCAATTACAATTAAATGAAAACCATGTGTGAAGGTCCTGGCAAAAAACATTGTCTTGCTTCTGGCCATGGCCAGACAGTGTGGCAACTGCACACAGCCAAAGCCCTACCCACCTGTAGTATGAGACCATTGGCTACTGCAGGGGTCAGAAGTCTCTATCAAGCTGCTACACCTTTAGATATCTGTCTCTACTGCTTGCAGTTATCAGCCAATTCCTGCTATTGCTTCTATTGTGGCCTTGCATCTAACCATAAAAGCAGGTTTTTAGGGCCTCAGCCATGTTCAGTTGCCGCACTGTATATGTCCGTCCCCTTTGAGTTAGTAGGACTGGGACAATTAACAAAAGAGAAAAAACAAATGAAATGAAAGTACACCCACTACAAAACTTTATTTTGTAAATCATAGACCAAAAATGAAATTAATTAAAAATCAGTACAAAGAAAAGTACAGTGGCTCAGTGGTTAGCATGGGGTTCGAATCCAGCCAAGGACAACATCTGCAAGTTTGTATGTTCTTCCATGTTTGCGTGGGTTTCCTCTGGGTACTCTGGTTTCCTCCCACATTCCAAAGCCATACTGATAAGGAATGTAGATTGTGAGCCCTATATGGGACATGGACTGACAATGTCTGTAAAGCACTGCGAAATGTGTTGGCGCAATATAAGTAAGAGAAATAATAATAAAGAAAAAGGGTTGATTACATAAATGTAGATACACACCTAAGGTGTCAGGAAAATGCTGGATCAAAATATGAAACATAAAACACCACACATAAAATCCAAAAATGTATCATATACTAATTGATGTTGGCTATCTAAATGATGGCTAGTATGTATATTATATTATCGTACAGAAGATCTGTCACAGGATGTCAGGTTTTAAGAAAGATAAGGTCTTCTCAAAGGTTGTCTTTTGGAGGGGTTTCACTGTATATTCCTTGTACATATATCTGGCAAATGTTACTAGTTTAGTTCTCCATATTATTTGCAATTGTTTTTGACCTTGTTATCAGCATGCCGTTTTCATTTTTCATGACCCTGAAGTTTGTGCTTTCTGTCTACTACTGTCTCTAAATTCTCTGTGTGCCTCTTCATAAATTATGCCTTGACCTCTAAGGGCATCTTTGTTAAAAAGAAACCACAAGAAAGCTACGTGTTTTATCTCTGTAATTCTAGTTACTAGTAATTCAGTAAAATATAAAATGGCACTCACTTTTATTATTTTTTATTATTGTTGCTTCTTGAAATGTTAATTTTTTTTTTTCACTATACTTTTAGTAACTTCTTTTGGAATGAATGATTGTATCTATCTTTGCATGCCTCCTTGACTGCTTTTAGGTAAAAAAAAAAATCTTAATAGTATGGTGCATGATATATAGGCTCGAAAGAAAGAAAAATGATTTGTGTGGTTAATTTCTTGTATTTATTGCATTTTTGTTTGATACAGTACATGTTATTCACCTAAAAGGGATACTTGTGTGGTAACCAGGGGCAACGGGTAGTGTAGTGTCACTTGGCTCGAGGGGTAGTCCGGTGTAGTCCCTGATTCTCCACTCCCTTTCACTCATCTGTGTTACCCAGGTGCAGTGTGCAGGAACATCGACCACACAGAGTTAGGATAACCAGGTAAAGTCTTTACTTAGTGCAAAAGTCAGTATACAACAATACAGTGCTTCAGCAGCTGGTCAAGTAGTGCAAAACCTTATGCAGTTCAAGGCACGTTCAAGTATGTGATTCACCAATGCACCAAGTCTATAATTCCCCTTAAGGTAGATGTTGGGGGCAGTAGTTGGACGGTTGCCAATAGCAACGACAGGGTTGAGAGTCTATTAGGAGATTGAAAATAGAAGAAAAACAGAGTTCCAGCCCTTGTGGGTTACAACAAGCGTGAGGCTTCGTGGTTTGGCTCGCCACGGGAAAATGAACTTACGGTTTTGCGCAGAGTCCTTGGGGTGCGGTAGCTGAGTGACTCATTAAAGGCTACCAGCTTGCAGGGAGGCCCAGAAGAAGTAGTGTAATCCTCTCTGTCTGCGGAAGGAAACCTTTGGAAGGCAGGTAGAAGGTTCTGGAAGAGATAATCCTCAGCTTGCGGGGCTAGAGTAGACACTTGGCTGGACAGGCCCTTGGAGTGCAGGCACTTCAGTACGGTTGCCCTGGCGGGATACAGCTTCCTGGCCCAAGGTACAACTGGAAACCAGACCTCAACTGAGACCTGGAAGGGACCTGCAGCTTCTGGATTGAAGAAGAACGCTCAGAAAGGATGATGAGAGCAGTAGTAGTAGTTTTGGGGCCTGTACAGGCCTGAGAGCAGAGTACAGGATGTGTCCTCCTTGGACTCTAGGTCCACACACACTACAGGGGGAGACTAGCTCCTCCCTAGGGGTGGAGATAGACTGGTGATTGGTGGAACCAACTTAAGGTAGCAATGTACAATATCACATGTGAAATTCTTAAGGAGGAAATGCAGTATCAACCATTTAGTACATGTAATACACAATATACTTCAGAACCCAGAAAATGACGGAGAAACATAGGGGAAGTGCTGTTGGCAGCGCCCAGGTGGAAGTCCATGGCCACAGGAGCAGGAGGGCCCTAGATTAACCCTCAGTGGCCGCTCTGGGTCACTGCACTTGTGTTAACACCATGTATTACAATTTCCAAAGTGTGTTCTATTGATAATGCCTGCAATGATAAATGTAACAAAATTTGGCGAGCCAAACTATTAACTTAATACAACTTTACATGCGGCTTCTAATCAGTGTACTACACAAATAATCTAGTAGTGCTAAGTCAACACTGTAGCATGATGCAGCAGAAAACTTTTGCTACTTCTGTACAGACAGTACAATACCTGTATTGAAAGAATAATTAACTATGTTTTGCTATAAAAATGTATCCCACAAAAACAATATCACTCTCCAGATGTATATGCCAAATGTTAGCCTCAAACATGATCTAAGCAGAACCTAAGCCTGACCAAAAGGCTGAAATACACAAGCAGCTTTTGCATTATACTGATAACTTGCTGCAGCATGATATCACAGAACGCAACAAAAGCCATTGAGAAAGTTAAGTTAAAATTCTCTTCTACAGTGTTATTAATGCATTAAAGGGTGATTTCCTTGGAATAGACCTGTTTCAGTTACAGAAACCACTTGCTCCACCTGATTATGTAACTCCTGTTTACCTATATGCAGACACATAGCTGGGGGAGGGGTTAAACACATACAGTGCTGGCCAAAAGTATTGGCACCCCTACAATTCTGTCAGATAATACTCAATTTCTTCCAGAAAATGATTGCAATCACAAATGCTTTGGTAATAATATCTTCATTTATGTTGCTTGCAATGAAAAAACAGAAAAGAGAATGAAAAAAAGTCAAATCATTGATCATTTTACACAAAACTCCAAAAATGGGCCGGACAAAAGTATTGGCACCCTCAGCCTAATACTTGGTAGCACAACCTTTAGACAAAATAACTGCGAACAACCGCTTCCGGTAACCATCAGTGAGTTTCTTACAATGCTGTGCTGGAATTTTAGACCATTCTTCTTTGGCAAATTTCTCCAGGTCCCTGAAATTTGAAGGATGCCTTCTCCAAACTGCCATTTTAAGATCTCTCCACAGGTGTTCTATGGGATTCAGGTCTGGACTCATTGCTGGCCACTTTAGAAGTCTCCAGTGCTTTCTCTCAAACCATTTTCTAGTGCATTTTGAAGTGTGTTTTGGGTCATTGTCCTGCTGGAAGACCCATGACCTCTGAGGGAGACCCAGCTTTCTCACACTGGGCCCTACATTATTCTGCAAAATTTGTTGGTAGTCTTCAGACTTCATAATGCCATGCACACGGTCAAGCAGTCCAGTGCCAGAGGTAGCAAAGCAACCCCAAAATATCAGAGAATCTCCGCCATGTTTGACTGTAGGGACCGTGTTCTTTTCTTTCAAGGCCTCTTTTTTTTCCTGTAAACTCTATGCTGATGCCTTTTCCCAAAAAGCTCTACTTTTGTCTCATCTGACCAGAGAACATTCTTCCAAAAAGTTTTTGGCTTTCTCAGGTAAGTTTTGGCAAACTCCAGCCTGGCTTTTTTATGTCTCTGGGTCAGAAGTGAGGTCTTCCTGGGTATCCTACCATAGAGTCCCTTTTCATTCAGACGCCGACGGATAGTACGGGTTGACACTGTTGTACCCTCGGACTGCAGGGCAGCTAGAACTTGTTTGGATGTTAGTCGAGGTTCTTTAGCCACCATCCGCACAATCTTTCGTTGAAATCTCTCGTCAATTTTTCTTTTCCGTCCACATCTAGGGAGGCTAGCCACAGTGCCATGGGCTTTAAACTTCTTGATGACACTGCGCACGGTAGACACAGGAACATTCAGGTCTTTGGAGATGGACTTGTAGCCTTGAGATTGCTCATGCTTCCTCACAATTTTGCTTCTCAAGTCCTCAGACAGTTCTTTGGTCTTCTTTCTTTTCTCCATGCTCAATGTGGTACACACAAGGACACAGGACAGAGGTTGAGTCAACTTTAATCCATTTCAACTGGCTGCAAGTGTGATTTAGTTATTGTCACCACCTGTTATGTGCCACAGGTAAGTAACAGGTGCTGTTAATTACACAAATTAGAGAAGCATCACATGATTTTTCAAAGGGTGCCAATACTTTTGTCCACCCCCTTTTTTATGTTTGGTGTGGAATTATATCCAATTTGGCTTTTTGACAATTCTTTTTGTGGTTTTCCATTGAAGACAAATTAAATGAAGATATTATTACCAAAGCATTTGTGATTGCAATCATTTTCTGGAAGAAATTGAGTATTATCTGTCAGAATTGCAGGGCTGCCAATACTTTTGGCCAGCACTGTACTACCCAATTCCCCTATTATTAATTACATCCTGTTATGTCTCCTTGTATAAATTATGCACCTGATGCCCTCTTACATAAATAAATATTGCACCCTAATACCCCTCTTATATTAATGATGACTATTAATAACCCATTTGTATTAAAGGGGTTGGTCAGGAATTGGAAAAATCACAGAGGAGCCAGGGTAGGTGAAACATTAAAAAAAAAAAAAACATACTCACCTGTCCCTGGTGCTCCAGCGTCCACTCAGATGTGCACCGTGCCTTCCCTGCTGGAAGTCCTGCGCTGAATGTGACTGCTGAGGCAGTGGCCTCAGTGGCAATAGGAGAGGACGTCACAGGGTCCTTTCCAGTCTCTGCTGGGCCACTGATTGGTCTCAGCTATCATGTGCGGTGCAGGACTTAAGGCGGGGAAAGCACAGTCCTCTGTGCTTTGTCCAATTCCTGGGAAAACCCCTTTAAGTGTCAGTAAAACTTTGTTATATCTGTATACTTTGTTTCTATACTATCTTAGTTTTTTGAGTGGATTGTGTTCAGAAGTGTCCACAAAGAGGGTTTAAAAATGTGTTCATAGCGGTGGTCTAGCAACACTGAAACTTTATGGGTACGCATTGAAGCATCGCTTCTGTCAACCTCCTCCTTGAAAGCGAGATTTAGCTGATTTAATGGAAACAACAGAATTGCTCTCATTCTCGAAACTATGTCTTGAACATGACCTACCATAGACAGAATTCTACAAATACCTTCAAATTAGAAGTTTATTGCTATCTAACCCCCCTCCCATATTCCTATGAAACTCAAAAAGTTTCTATTGTAGGAGAAAATCAATACTGGATTTTTAATGACACAGAAGATGACAATAGTAACTAAAACGTGTCGTGCACATCAAAACAAAAAAAAACTAACTGTTTATTTTTTCAAATGTGTTAAAAACTATTTAAAGTTCTGGTGTCTGACGGGGCTCAAAGAATGTTATAAAAAAAATGCATTGTATTGAAGCTCAGGAACTTCAAGTTACAGCACTGTATTTTTGGATGTCATTTTTGAATGCCTGAAGTTTGTATAACTAAAACTGTTGACTTTCATTTGTTTCCAGTCTGATATAGTAACAGTATAATTAAGTGATTTTTTTTTTTTTTTACTATCTCCTTTTAGCGCTACTCCTGTAGTGCTCCTTTGGTATATTTTGCAAAGTTAAATTTTCAATAATGATTGCAATTTTAAAGATACTATAATAAAGGCATATTTAGTACATCTATTGTACAAGAGTTGTGAAGGGAAAATAGCATAATACAGACAGTTCTTATGATACTTTTTGTTTTCTTGAAAAGGACTAAGAAACATCGTGCTATTTTAAGAGCCTGTACATGATTAAAAAGACGTCTTCTTTTTTTTTCAAAAATATTGCCACAACTGTTCACAAGTTGTATGTCCAAAAGCTGCAATACTAGACCAACTGACAGATGTGACACTGTTTTTGGATGAAAGTATGCATGTTTTCTAATCCTGTGAAAATTGTATTTTTGGGACTCATCTACAATACAGTTTTGGCTTTAGCATCCTAGTGTATCTCTATTGCTTAAGGTGTCCTAAGAAAACATGAGTGTTGGATGAACATTTTATACTGTATTTGTGGCCAACAGCATCACAATGATACATCTGACAATTGTAATTGGTTGCTTCTAAAAAGGAATGCCTGACATTATTTAATAGTTATTTTATTTAACACTTAAGCATACATTTCTGCCTGTAGAAACAGATGATGGTGCCATTTCTACTGTTAGCTCTAAAGTGTATGCCACAAAGGAGCATGTTCGACCAATTGAAACCAAGCACTTGTAAAAAGGCAACCTTGCAAATAGTCTTGTTTAAAAAATATCCTACTGTTTTGCATATGTGGATCCTATGCAGGTATGTGTTTTTTATGATTACAAAATACAAACAAACAATAAACGTAGTCTGAACTTGCAGTCATGTGATTACAAATGCAGCTTCTGTAAGGTGTTTTATATGGAAACTATATCTGGCCTATATGTGTTAGAGAAGTATAGCATATCCTGCTTCAAAACCAGTATTCACTGTCAGTTTTTAGAGGAGGTACATGGTCCTCATATGGTGGGGAAATCCACCTATATCCGTGTATACAAGTGTGACTTTTCATTTCCTTCTATAAGGGGACAATCTGTATTATACTGCATCCAACAGAATAAACACCATTTTTCATGTTCAGGATTATGGTAAAGTATTCCATTAGAGATGAGCGAATCAAAGCTGCAGAAGTGGAATTCAATCCGAATTTCAGGAAATATTCGATTCACATCGAATCCAAATTTCCTCACGCTTTGTGGTAACGATTTGCAATTAGTTCAAAATGGCTCCTGTACATATTAGGACATGGGGCAAGGAACTCTGGGAATGCGGGATCACGCACAGTGCCATGCATGCAGCCAATCAGCAGTCAGCCAGCCCTGTGATGTCACATCCCTTTAACCCCTTCGCGAGCACACACGGCATGTTTGACCGCTGCATCCAAGGTGTTAAATCCCCCGATCGGTTATAGAGCAGGGTGTTAGCTGTAACTGACAGCTAACACCCTGGTCTATAAGCGATGGGTGTTTTTTTACACCTTGGATCCAAGGGGTTCCGCCATTTTGACACCCACCCGCCCAGCCCGGCTCTCTGCAGCCAATAAATAGCTGTTTTTGTTATGCGATTCACCGCGATTTAATTCGGGTCGAATAGAATCGCATCGCGAAATTCGTCAAAGATGCCGAATCGTATTTTTCAATACTTCGCTCATCTTTACATGCAATGGAACAAAAACTCCCATATGATAACATTACCATACAGAAATGGTACTGATCTGTAGTACTGATATGTATATGCCCTATTCACTGAAAGAAATTCTGCATTTGTTGATATAAACTTAAGTACCTATAAAAGGGAATATAAACTTTTGTGTGCGAACTCTTTTATATCACTTTAAGGATATACTGTATGGCCAAATTCAGGATACATACTGTATATAAATCTATAGGTAAAAACTAGACAGTACTACACATATACCTTTGATTTCATACAGAGGTACACTGTACTGTATTTGGAGGATTGTGGGAAAAGTCCATCGAATGCTATATTGCTGAAGTATTCTCTTAGGGAAGAGTACCTTTGTAATATAGTAGTGTACTAACAATTCCCAGTATGGAACTATACAGGCTCCATGTGCAGTCATGCAGGGGTCATGCACTCTTTGCCCTCGTCTCTAAAATAATGTAATAATAATTTAATGAAGAACATAATATCATAACTACAGCCTTCATTATTGTATTGTATATAAAAGATACAAACTAAAGGGTTAAGAACTGATGTCAAAAAGTATTATATCTTTATAATCGCTATGCTGCACTTGTAGCATGTAACACTAAACAATTAATTCTTCATTAGAGTGGTAGACTAAGTACTGCAATGTAGCTAGGGTTCAAGCTGGGAACAAATTAACTTTTAGACCTGATTGGAGAAATGCTATCTATGTCCACTATCTGAAACAGCAATTACTTTTCCTAGACTGGAGAATGCAAGGTTCTATGTACGAAAAAGGAAATCCTAAAATCAATTTCAATTTATGGTGCACAAATTGCAAGATACTTCACATTTGCATCAAGGCCATCTGTTCTTCAGGGATAATTTTTAAATGATTTTCGATGCATCTGCTTATAGCTATTTAAAGACCAACACGAGCAGGCTGCACACAGATATCTCTTAAAATCAGAAAGAGTGACAACATTTTTTCTAGCATAATTAAATTCATTTATGTGGAGTAGCTTATTCACTGAAGAGTATCAGAACTTTAATCTTCCAAATATACATCAGTAAAGATGATATTGCTTTACTGTCTCAGATAACATTTGTAATTAGAGATTTTTTAATTTACTTCTGTTTCCCCACTTTCATATAATGAAATATTTTATCACACAATATTTTTCAGATAATCTTACAGCATTGTTTTCGAACTGGATATGAATTAATTGAAGACTATATAATTTATTAATATTATGTTAAATATAAAGCAAACTTTATTGTATTAATATTTGTAGATTAATTATTGTAAGACAGAAAGACAGTTTTACATGTGTGTTTAGTAAATTATTTGGCAGTTAGATAGGGTTAGATAAGATTTAGCTTCTTAAAATTTGCTCTCTACAGTGGACATTAGTACAAGTATCGGGGCCCCAGGGCTAAAGCTATAAAGTTTCGATCCCCTTTTATATATCTTACATTGAGACTGTTGGGCAGTCTTAGGGTCACCATGCGTAATTCACTTACATAGTTCTTGCAGATAGGCCTTTAGATATCTGTCAACAACATCATATTCCATAATCTCTGGAGCAGATAGGACATCTGGCTGTACCCACTTCTTTGTTGAGTGTATTAAATCATACATTTGGGAGTGAGCTGGTTTTTCTGACTAGTAGCCCACAAATGCACCCTCTGAGCACAATCTGACAGGGTGACCCCCAAACATGACAAAATCTCAGCCTTAAGTTTACCATAGTCTTAAGCATCTGCTGGGTCTAAATCATAAGAAGACCTCTAAGTTTCTCCACTTAGGAAATAATAATAATAATAATAATACATTTTATTTATATAGCGCCAACATATTCCGCAGCACTGTACAATTTGTAGGATTCAAGTACAGACAAAAAAGATACATTACAAAGAAATAGTCAATTCACACAATGGGACTGAGGGCCCTGCTCGCAAGAGCTTGCAATCTATGAGGTAGAGGGGGTGAGATAAGAGGTAGCAGGGGTGGCATCGGAGGTAGCGTTACTCAGACAATTTTGTATAAGTGCACTTTGTTTCATATGCACATAGATTAAGATGGACACTGTATTAGGAAATGCCCCCCTGCATTGAAATTGAACTATTGAATCTGTCCACTGGGCTAGCAGCCATCCTTAACACTGTGCAGCAGTGTCATCAAAGGCCCTCAGATAGGCTTCCACATCATCTTTCACTGTCATCTTTTGCAGGTAGTACTAGTCACCAATGCATATAGTGCTCCCCTCCATGTGTCATAATTGTATTGTCTTGCAGCTTCCCTTGTCTTATTTCTTCTTTTTCAAGATCTATCCACTGTGGAATGGTGCACCCCTCCTTTGCAGGAGGACTTGGTTTAGCCAGGCCAACTGTTGGCCGAGACTAGAGGAGGAGACTGAATTTCCAAGGTCAGTCTTGCTGAAACCTGTAAGCAGGGCAGACCTATGCTTAGAGTCTATTACAGCCAGAGAGCGAAGAATGCTGGGCTCTTTCCAGAACTACTGCCCCGTTTACCATTGCTTCAGTCCTCAAACAGGCAATTGTTACTGTCAGCCCCCAGAGAAGACTGACAGTTTGGAGGAGAAGTGGAGGTTTCCCAGAGCTCACAGCCTGGACCCTAAAGTGCAAAGGTAGGCAGGGTACCAGAAGGACTTATTCATCTACAGCCCCACATGCAGATAGTGGGAGAGGCAGAATTAATCCAAAATAATATGATTTTTAATACACTTAAAAATTAACTTTTATTAATATCCACTAAAAGTATATATATATATATATATATATATATATATATATAAAACACCTAATATAAAGGTGCTACAATATAAATGGGGTCATAAATAGGATAAAGGTAGCCTTTGCGTAATACAGTCTTGGGATAACCCCTTCTCCTAAACCTCCCCCATAAATCCCTAGCCATCAACTGAAAATTGGACAATCTTGAGCAATTGTTACGGACACGAAGATATTGCCCCTTGGGTATCCCAGCTCTCAATGAGGTTGGATGCCAGCTCCCACACTGCAATAATGAATTCGTAGCTGTCGCCTTTCTATGCACACAAGTGGTGGGAGGCAGAGAAGGTCTTCGCGGACACGATGGATCAGTAGACCCAGCGGATATTCCTCTGGGTCCGTTTCATTAACAATATTTTCATCTTGTGGGACATACCCAGGGATGATTTTATTGCCTTTGTTAAGGAACTGAATTGTAATGACCTGGGTTTATATTTTACTTTTGCGATCCAGGAGAGTAAAATGACTTTCCTGGACCTATCCATTTCTAAAGAGACCTCAGGTCGTTTATGCACTTGTGTGCATAGAAAGGCGACAGCTACGAATTCATTATTGCAGTGGGGGAGCTGGCATTCTCCTTCATTGAGAGCTGGGATACCCAAGGGGCAATATCTTCGTGTCCATAGGAATTGCTCAAGATTGTCCGATTTTCAGGTGATGTCTAGGGATTTACGGGAGAGGTTTAGGAGAAGGGGTTATCCCAAGATTGTATTACGCAAAGCATATCATGACGCGTTGATGGTGGATAGAACGCAGCTCCTGAATCCCCGCAATCGGGAGAGTAATAAGGTGGATATTAGGATTGTAGAGACTTTTGACCAGGCAGCAGAGGACATAAGGCAGATTATAGGGAGATCATGGAATATTTTGTTGACTGACCCTGAAGTAGGGTCGCTTGTGGGTCCAAGACCTAGTCTGTCTTATCGAAGGGGAGCCAATTTACGCGATAAACTGGTGCATAAACATCTCTCAAGTACCCCAGGAACTATGTGGCTATATCAGATGCAACGAAATATGAGTGGAAATTTTCCCTGTGGATCATGCAAATCTTGTGGGTTCATAAAAAGGGGGAATGAACTCCCGAGTGAGGTCTCTGGTAGAACTTTTAAGGTGAACCAGTTTATTAACTGTAAGACTAGCGGGGTCGTGTATCTTATCACTTGCTCCTGCAGACTCCAGTATGTTGGTAAAACTATCCGGGAGTTCCGCAGGAGGATAAGGGAACACATCAACGACATAGCTAGGGAGGAAGATACATCTGTATCCAGACATATACGGGAGAAACATGGTGGTGATGCTAAGCATCTTAGTTTACAGGGCATTGAGATGGTAGTGCGGTCTCCCAGGGGAGGGGATTATGACAGGAGAGTCCTGCAGAGAGAGGCACGTTGGATTATTTTGTTTGATACTGTCTATCCTAGGGGCCTCAATGAGTTTATATCTTATTCATCCTTCATTGATTATTGTCAAAACCCCCCTTTTTCTCCTTTATCCACATATTTTAGCTATGCCTACCCCCTTTTTTCAATTTTTCTGTCTCTCCCCCAACTTAGTTAATATTATATTCTTTTGTGTGTTTTGTCCATCGCCAACTCTATTCTGCTGAGATATGTCAATTCTTTTTAATGTCTGATGTCTTTTATGGATTTTGTATAGTGGTCCATGTTCTGAGACTTATCTATTTGTGTCTCTATACTGTAATTGCCATCTTTGGCCCTCTGTTGGTGTCGCTTGGTACCTCTCTTGGTGTTTTATATCTCTGCATCTCGATTTCGATATTCACCGCGATATTAGGGTCCGGGTGTTACCATGGACGCGAATACGCGTCTTGCTTGTTCTTAGGGAACGCCTTCAATGGGCGTTCCTCACCAATAGTACTGTCCGGATCTTCTGAGTGTTGGCGCCTTGTGATTGGGTGCACCCACGATGACGCGGACTGCAAAGGGGTGTGGCTTAGTGGATATCAAGCTAGGCTGTGCGCGCTGGTGCATCACAGCTGTATATTAGACGCTCTAAATTATAGAGGCAGATTGCACATATTTACTGTGCACTCTGCTTTGCCCTTATGCATTTGCCTCTGATGAGCTGGTTTAGTTCAGCAGAAACACGTCAGGCAGGCCAAGAGTGAGGGCAATTACTCCTTTTGTATTGTCTATGGTGTTTGTATGTGGTATTAGGTAGCCAATTGTTGGAATGTAACGTAAGCTCCCTAGGTAGTGGCTAGTTAGACATTTTGGTCGGTCTTTTACTGAACTCTAGCCAGTTGGTGTGGATGTATGTGTGTTTTAACCTTATATGGGTGTCTCCTTCACTTTTCCCCTTTAGTGAATTGGCATTAAGATACTGGGAACTCTAATACAAGACATAGGGGCTGGTTGTGAAGGGACATAGGTTTTCACCATACTATTCCCTTATTTTGAGGAAGGCTACCTTTATCCTATTTATGACTCCATTTATATTAGGTGTTTTTTATATATATACTTTTAGTGGATATTAATAAAAGTAAATTTTTAAGTGTACTAAAAATCATATTATTTTGGATCTATTCTATAGTGTTGGTACACATACCTTGTTATCAGGAACATATCTCGAGAAGCAGAATTAAGTAATAATGGAGTTGAGGTAAAAAGGACTGAGAGAACATCTATTTATGGGCATTCTTTCTACCAAGTCCAGTACCATCACCCACAGTGGAACTCATACTACTAATCCCATCCAGGAGGCTGCATTGGTTGTTTGTTACCTAAGTTGTTTGTTACCTAAGTTGTTCCTGTGTTTAGCATCAGGGCTTTTCCAAAAACCATCATCCAGCTCATGAAAGGAGAAAATTCATCTCCAACTGGAAGCATCCTGGGGTAACTACCACCACCATCAGGTACATTGCAGGCCCCCTCAACCTTGACCCAACTTGGGAGGTGGACTGAAAGAGTTGGTTAAGTGTCTTTAGCCAATTATAACTCTTGTGAGTTGTATGCGCCATTAGTTCATCAGTCTGTTTATTGGTTTATTGCTGCACTTTAGATGACTGTTGTTGGACTGCAGTGGCTTTCAGCAATTCCTTTAACATATCCTCCACATTTGTTGCTACATACACAAGTTATGCGAGCATCCTCGACAACTAGTGACGAGTCTTGTGGGATATTATGTAAATGCATTAGCACTAGGTCTTTGCTGAGTAATACTGTAGAGGCCCGTAAGCTATAGCGGGCACTCTATTTCAGAGATGCTGGCATATTTAAAGACATGACATATTATGGCGAATATCGGGAAAGAATTAAATTAACTTCTTTGCCAGATGTATTCCACAGATTGCAGTTCACACAAGAAAAAAAAACAAAAGGTCAAAAACACAAAAAACCTAACCTACGCTAATACAACACAAATAAATATAGATTGATCACTGACCATTGGGATTAGGCTGAGCTAATCTCATGCTGGTTAAACACAACCGCAGACTTTGAAGCGATCTCTGATATGTACCTGCAGTTTCCTAGAACAGATTAAAGAGAACCTTTGACCACCCTCAACAATTCAAGTTCTTACCATTTGTTAATAGGTGCCACTCCACTGATTCCAGCACAGTTGGAATTTTTCCTCTAGCTTCCACTGTTACCGAGCAACAACCACAGTTAGTTTTGGTGACTGATGTGCTATCTAAGCTCTGTAATGTCAGAAGTGCAGTGTCAGGTAGGGGATGTGATTCAGAGCTGGACTTGTTGGAGGTGATGGAAGGCCCTCTTTAAGATCAGTGTCCTCTCAGAGAGATCGGCTTCCTTTTCTCCCCAGGCTGAGGCCGAGTGACCAGTTCAGTCCATTGGCGTAACTTTATGCTCACAAACCCTGGTGAAAAAGCTCATCTTGGGCCCCACTGCAAAACTTCCCTTCATAACCATCAGTCATCATTCCATCTTCACATTTTAGGAGCAGTTACATTTCCCTTTCCTTCTCTATCTAGGTCCAGACTGCCGTGAAGGCTTGTTCATAACATGTCTGCACACACAAGCTTCCCATCATTCCCATTCACTGTTGGTGCCACCCACATAAAAATCATGCACCTTTTTGTGTCACAGTCTGTCCCACAGACACCCTCCTTGACTATATGCTGCTGATCAACTGTTATTTTTTGCCTATAAAGGGTTATTTATCTCCTTTCTGACAGTGGAAGGCTATGTATCATAAATCTTCTCACTCCAGCTTACCAGAAGAAAAGCGCCATAAATGTATGAGCCTCCTGGCTACGATGCCCGATTGCAGCTGCAACTACTGCAATTCCTATGGGTATAAATCTCAGTGTTTATTATTAATATGTATAAAATGAAAAATATTTTAATATACTCATTAGAACTCTTTAACTAAACCTTCATAGTTCACTAACATCACTGACATAACGACAGCGTAGTAGTAGTAATAGTAGTAGTTGTTGAAATTAAAAATCATCTGCTAAAATCCTTTTTCTTTAATAATATATGTTACAATGTTTCTTATATTCACCTCTGCTATTAATATATGAAAAGCTGTTTCATAATGGGACATATGCTTTAAGCATACTATGGTACTATGTGACTTGATTTCATTAGCATACTAATTTAAAAATGTTATGAGTAGAGATGGGTGACGTTTCGGGACGAACAAGTTCGGTACGAACCACACTGTAAATTGGCTTAAAACAAAGTGTAGAACACTCATTCTTAGGGCACATGGGAACCTATCCAATTTCTAGCTCTCTAAGGCAAACACTGCCAAAGCTATGTCAAAGTGAATGTGACATGTATGTCTATGGAAAAACGGATGGTAAGCAGAGAATACACATTTAACATTAAAAATGCTCCAAAAACTGCCCATTTATTAGGGGAATGTGCATGACTGTGTTTCTTTTTAGACACACATGGTGGTTATATTGCAAAATGCAATGATTTTGTAGAAAAATTAGCCAGTTTTTATGGCTTGTAAGTGCTACAGGGGCCTATTGTTATTTGGGATGGAATGGAAGCAGGCAGAGGCCACCTGGGTATGCATACAACTGTCTTTCTCCTCTTCCAGTCTTGTAGTCCTGGTTCCTTTGTGCCATTGTGACTGGCAACGCTGCCCAGTGTATTTGGAGAGGAGATATCCAATGGGATACTTCCTGCAGGATACAGCGAAGAAGCTCCTCTGCTGTGTGGCTCCTCTGATCCAGGTTTATTAATTGCAAAAACTTCTGGCAGCACTTCACCTACACACACGGGAGGAGGAGGAAGAGGAGTGGTTACAACTTGCCCTGGTGAAGATGATGCCAGTAAACGGTCCAGAGAGGAGCATCCGGTGAAGGTAATTGGGCCCTGCATGCTGTCAGAACTGGACCTGCACAATTGGAGTGGAACTAGTACCTGGCCTTGATGTGTTTCTGGATTGGGCCCGTTGCCACTCAAAACATTGATCCAGTGAGCCATGAAAGCCATGTATTGTCCTTTGCCATAATTGCAGCTCTAGGTGTCAACAGCAGTGTGCACTTTTCCCCAGATTGACATATCCAAGGAAAGGCTCATGTTCTCCAACACATGGTGATATAAAGCAGGGATAGCTTTCCTAGAGAAATAATGGTGGCTAGGCATCTTCCATCGAGGTTGAATGCATGCCATCAGTTGTCGAAACACAGCGAAATCCAGTAAGTGGTGCCAGATGACTGGTTCCATATTGTTGTCTCCTGGCCACACATTCCATTATGGATGACTGACGTTGGCATGGAAAAGGAGGAGGAGGAAGATGAGATAAAACAATTGGTGATAATGTTGACACTGATGAACATATGCTATTGCTACGGTACATATAGTTGTGGCCTGCCTACCAGGAAAATCACAGGACGAAATAGGACAGCCCTGCTCACTTCCCCTGCCAGTGCCCCTGTCAAGTCTATTTTTCCAAACAAGAAAGTGATGCCTTTTCATGTGAGTACATAGAGATGTTGTTCCTACATTTGTTCCTGCACAGCCATGGCTACGTTTCGGCTTGCAAACTCTCCACATCCCCATGGCAATGTGCAAAAAAAAAAAAATTCCCACACAGTAGATGACCGCGTGTACTTGCTGCCACCAGCAGTAATGGGAAAAAAACTGTCACTACCACCATCAGTGCTACCACCCTCACCCTGAGAGGTTCCCCTATTTCTTTCCAGGGCAGACATTTTGGATGTTGGGCCTTGGCAATGGCTGGAATTACTATCTCCACTACCACAACCCTCTTAATCTGATGTCAACTTGTCACCCTGACCTGCTTGTGAGGTTCTATCTGCAAGAGAATCAGTAATGTCATCATCATCTTCCCTGCTTTTTTTCTAACACACCATCATGGCCATGCACACCCTCAGAATATAAAAACCTCTAGATACCTCCCTTGCTCCCCTAACAGAATGACTACTAGTAGTACTAGTGCCACACCCCGTGCCACTACTATCTCCACCACCACCAACAGCCATCATGTTTTCCTCCTCTGCTTGCACACACTGCTGACTATTTTTTATCCAGCTCACCAAAAAAAGGAGGAAGACTGCTCTGACTAGGATAAATAGACTGCTTAGCAGGTGCCACATCACTTCCAGGGATCTGTATGAAGTGAAGAATGTAAAGGAGACATGGTTGACAGTCCAGAAATACCCTGCAGTAAATAATACGTTTTGTAGGAGGAGAAACACACAGAAGCCTGCCTCAAGATCACATCACGCTCGGATGTAATATCCTTCCGTGACTGAGATTAACCAGCTAAATAAATCAAAAACTTAATCAACATTCTCAGGAAGTACAACAATCCTGCAACTACTGGTGGTGCCAGCAAAACCAGAAGCAGTGTTGCTCTTGCCACCCACATTGTTAATGTTAGTAGTAGTTGTCTGTTGCCTACTGTCATCTGTTTTTCTTCCACTCATTTTTTTAATGCACACAGTGCTTAATTATTGACCAAAAAAAAAAAACAACACTGAAATAACAGAGATTCTTTTTTTTTTTTTTACATTAGCGAAGGATGCACTACTAATATTACCACGGCCACCACTACTACTTTACTATTGTGTATGATATATATCTAGAATTACATATGTACACGCAGTGCACTTGTACATACAGGGACAGGATTAAAATATTCTGTTAAGATTTAAAATGCTAGAAAGAATGTGTTATGTGTATAAAGAAGAGATTAAATTGTTCTATTACAAGTAATGTCAGACAATATAGATTATTGCCTGGCAATGAAAGTTTTAATTGTCTGATCTGCAGACTCACTTTCTGAACTGTCCTGTCTATTCAATTCTATTCTAGCTTTGCACTACTAATCTGCATGTGTATGTTGCTTGATTCTCTCTAAATACTCCTATAACTATTGTTCAGTTTTCAATTCTGACTTGTGCTGCCTATAGCCTAGCTAATAGGATAGCATTTGCTATGAGATGCATTGAGATAGCTGTGTGTGTATTTCCACTATTACAGCAAATAAAGGCTGGGTCATGAGTGTATAAGCTTTATATAGTGTATATGACATCAGCACAGTAAGGTCCACCTACCACTATCTACTGACTGAGAGGCTTTCAGATGTTGCTATCACAATATGTGTGAGTCACTACACACATGACATCGTCTGCTCTGTATTTCCTGGTCTAACATGTGGTGGCGGCCATTTTCTTGTATAGTGGCCATTTTTGTTCATCCAAAGCAAATCGGCATTTGTTCGATTTCATTAAAAACTGAACAGTTGGGAATATTTGGGATGAAATGGCTCATTACGAGCCAATTTCCCCATCTCTATTTATGAGTCATATATACACTGATGAGCAAAAGGGTAACAATGTTTTGAACTTTTGACTTTCAGGCTCCATATCTCACCAGCCACTACAGCTTCAAACATGAGACTACTGTCATTTTATAGACAATCATCTTGGCTATTTCATATGTAAATTTGACTTGCAACTATTTAGCATATGATTTGTTATACAGATTCTTGTCATGTAACTACATTGTTATTATTTTGCTCCTAGTGGTAGAAAAATCTTTTTCTTCTTCTATACTACAAATTACAACCTGTTCTCACATTCCTTAATAGCTCAGTGTGTTATTAAGTTGATTCCCAAGCGAAAGGTCACTGGTTCAAATCGAGGATCAGCCATGAAGAAGATTTCCCAAGAAAAGAGAGCATCATCCAGCTCATCGAAAGTGTTCTCTTGGACAAGGAAATTGTCAAACTGAATCATGTGAGTGCCATGACAGTTGAAGAAATATGAAATTAAGTCCATCCATTCAAAATCCAAAAGGATATCGAAGTCAACAAGTTGGCTCATAACAAGGACTATTACAGTCTGGAATGGTTGCCCGAAAAAAGGCGAAGAAGCCTCAACTTCAATATTGTAGAAATGGTAGGAGTGACTCCAAAAAAAGAGAGGTAGGGGACCGCGCTTCACCAAGGTTGCTTTAATAAACTCTAAAACACAACGCCTTTCGAGGATCAATGGTCCTCAGCCTGGGGGGGTTAGCTGGGGGGGTTTTTACAGCTAACCCCCCCCAGGCTGAGGACCATTGATCCTCGAAACGCGTTGTGTTTTAGAGTTTATTAAAGCAACCTTGGTGAAGCGCGGTCCCCTACCTCTCTTTTTTTGGAGTCACTCCTACCATTTCTACATTTGGAATACCGTTTGGATCCAGGAGATCCTGACGCCTAGAGGTCCAGCTGCTACCTCATCCTGTGACATAGTTTGGACCATTCCACTAAAATATACGACATTATACCATACCTAACCATTCAAGGTGAGAGCTTATCTACACTGTGGCCAATCCACTACTAGTGGGCTAATCAACTGAGGGGGTATTGACATACACTATACCCATTCAGGTGTATGCCCATGCATTGTGGACCCACTCTACCACTTTATCCACCTCCTCTCAACCTTTATTAGTGGACACGTCCTAGTCACTTTATTCTTCCCACGTTTTCTGAACACAATTTACATTGTGTCATTCAACTTTTTGTACAAACAATATTACCCTATGTCCCGCTCGGCGTTGTTGTTTTTGTTTTTTTACTTAAGCTCAACTTCAATATTGTCTTAAGAACCGTCGGCTCGAGTTTGCAAAAAAGTACAAGAAGTTGAAAGTAGAATATTGGAAACGATGATGATTTGATAACCTTCATGTTTGATATGGCTGGACTTGTAAGAACATTCTGCATCACTTGCCAGGTATATAATTCCAAAAATAAGTCATATCACTATTCACTCAGTTTATGTCATTACCCAGGTTCTCAAATGGTCATGGACAATATAATATGTTAAAATATCTGGAGATGCAACTAAATTCTTTATCTGTCCAAATTTTTCCACTGGTCTCTACAGCCAGATTTAGTAAGAGGTCTGTTTCAGATGTCTTAGGAACAGTGGGGATAGAAGAAAAAAAAATCAAAATGCAACATAATCTATATTATCTAAATCATGAAGCCTCTAGTGAGGGGTGATACGTGTGGGGAACTACTTCCCCGCTGTCTTTATTTGTCTTTTGTTTCTGGACCTCAATAGGTAATTTTCTCTTACTGTCCTTAGGGTTGGCAAAAGCTATAAAGTTTTCTGTATCATAGTCTTCCTCTGCTGTGGGTATAGGAATAATACTGTATTTGCAATTTGGGACTTTTGCAAACAGACTTGTTATCTCTTTTCAATACCATATGACATAAAGCTTTACTTCTCTTAATAACGTCATAAGCAGGCAATATTTGATTCATAGAGTGATTACCCAAGTGTAACCTATTAATGGCAAACTATGTTAATTGCTCTTCAACAATCATCAGAAATTGTTAGCTAACGTTTTTCTCAAAACCATACATAATGACAGCTTTTCAATTGTATTCATCATAATTCTGTTCAAAAATGCGATTCGTATAGGGATTAAAGTATCTTCCATATTGAGAAGCATACAAAATATTAGGAAAATGTCATATCCATAACAACTGAATGCAAGAAATATCAAATCTATTAAAATCTTGAGTATGTTTGCTGTCTTAATTCTTTTGCTCCAAATTAGAAAGCTTTAATTTACATGTTAATGAGAATATGCTAAATTAAGTGCTGTATCTGCTACTTTTACCAGAACACCAAATATATGTGACATAATTGGTGTTGTTGCACTGAATAACAGTTAATTTACAACAAAACAAGCTATTCGGCTTGTTATTTATTGTGCAAACTGTCAGTGCATGCTGTATAAGAAATGTCCATTGTAATAGTCGTAAAAAGATGTATAAGACAATATGTGCAGCATATTTAATCCCTAAACAAATGCAAATATTAAGAGATTATCTAAGTGGAATTCTTACTCTGGAGTTCCCAACCAGCCCATGTATTAATTTTTTTTTTACTCATCAAATCCTCTTCGGTTTGAAATGGTCCATTCTTGTCTATAGCCCCTAGGCTTGTTATAATTCAGAAATGTAAACTGGTAAGTTTTTATCAGACAAATTCTTTAGTATATTAGTATATTAAATGTCAATATTTAGTCATATTTTTACACACTAAAGGTAAAAGCTAACTCCTCACAAAATACATCATTGTCAGATTATTTATTTTGCATATTTTTGTTTGTTGGAACAGACAAAGTTGGTGCAACTATACCTGCCAAGTTACATGTCATATGCAGAACAGAAATCCATATTTTAATTCATAAAATACTCCTGAACATCAATTTCAGGATCAAATTAAACCATCTGTCAGTCTGTAACATTGACTTTTTGGTTGTGCAGTACTATTGACTCCTCTGTGCAGGCCATATAAAACCCTGTATCAGAGTTTGGTGATGCAGCATTTTCAATAATGTTTGCCTTGTGTTAACACAACCTCAATAGGTAAGCATATCCCCATTGCAATATTCCTTCCTCCCTGTGCATTTGTGCAATGTGGTACTCCACAGATTATATTTTTCTACTTTTCTGATGTGGTTGCTTTCAGTATGTTGATGATAATGTGTAAGCATCATGCTCATGGTTTTTATGCATGTTTTTAATTTTTCTTATTATTTTTGGTATGCTTTTTTATATATGAGTTTTTGTATATTCTTTTAGGAATTGAATAGAAATGATTTTTTTATGAAAATTATGCATGAACTGATGCTTAAGTAATTTGATGTCAGGTGTGGAGAAGTTAATTGAGGCTGAGGCCCCATGTTGCTGGAAAGCTGAGTTTTTTTTGTTGCAGATTTTTCTGTGTTTTTTTTTTTTTAGGCTAAGGCCCCACGTAGCGAGCCACAACCAAAAAACACTACGGAACAGACAGCGGCGGAAATTTTTAACAAAAAGTCCGCAGAGGAAAACGTTCTGCATCTATAACATCTATACTGAAAACGCTAGCATTTCCATAGGTATAATTGACATGCTGCGATTTACAAAAACACCAGCATTTCCAATGCAGATTTTTTGCATCCACTTTTCTGAATCCCATCCACTTTGCAGGTAATGTAAAATGCAGCATTTTTTGGAAACGGCACGGCCAAAACATTTTTGGAATGTGGGGCCCCAGTCTTAAAGTCGAAGTCAAGAGTGTCCTGTAATCCAGTCTTCATTGTTTTAAGAGAAGTATCAGTGTGATCGATGGCACTGGATTTTGATTCCAAACGGTGGAATATATTCAGAAAGTTTCACTGTATAGTCACATTAGACCCTCTTCTGGCAAAAGCTTTTTCTTGCTTTGATGTCACCATCTTATCTCACACTATGTAAGCACATTTCAAATGTGGCTCTTAAAAAATGAAATCTGTGCTGTTATTGATTATGGGCAACTAAGACAGTTTTGCTTTGATTTTCAGTCCCTGGCCATTTACCACTGATGTTACTATAACTACTGGCCAATGCTTTTGCACCATCCTTTTTGAATCCCCAATATTAACCCTTTCAGGACCAAGTGTCACTGATGCCCCAGTGCTCAGGCCAAATTTAGCACTGTGTATGCATTGCTTTACACAGCAATATCTTTTTAATGGCTTTGCATATTTCAGTTATTTTTACCATGTTTTTCCAGGACAAATAAGGATTGAAATAAGTAGCCTCATTTGTTAAATAAGTTGAATATCTTTTTGCTAGAAGTAGAAGAATTTTATAAAATATGAAAAAAAAAGGAAATTTTGTTTCTTAAAATAAAAATAAAATATCCTAAAATAAAATAGTTTTTATATATACTGTTACACATAAATTTATTAAAATTTGATTTTCTAGTTCTTCTGATTACAGGGGGCTACACATTTAGGTTTTATATGGTTTCATATCCAGCATGGCTTATATTCTGTACCTCTAGTCCATGTGTAAATTAACCAGTAGTTTAGTATAGTAGAAGGCTGTAAACTGCTTGTGTTATCTCTAGCTAGGCTCCCTGCTGAGACACACATTATTTTTCTATATTTAGTTCTTCCTCAAGTTAACATATTAATTGGTTCCCGAACAACTATTGTAAGTTGAAACCATTGTAACTTAAGACCATAACTCTATGAATAAATAAGGTTGGTTCCAAAGTCCCCCAAATATCACCAAAAATGTTACTAAAAATACACTTTAATGAAAAATCATCATATAACTAATATAGATATACCAAATCCTAAAACATAAAAGTCAGAAAGAGCTGCTGGAAGCTGTAAATCTCTTTTTATGGTAGTGACAAGAACTTTTTTAGGGTCTTGTACAGTGCACAGTATACCTGAAAAATAACATGGAGCTGCTCTCTCCAGATAATGGCTGATCCTGGCACAGGTAAAGAGAAATACAGATCATGTAGTACTGCACTGTACTGTAGAAGGTGCTACTGGTCAGCTAATCATGCATTTCACTAATACAGAGGTTTTACCATTGAAATAACCATTCCAATATTTGTGCTGTAGACAGAATGTCCTGTTCTATCTTCTAAACTCCTGTATCCAGGTAGGGACCAAGAAATGTAGGATGCATGTGATTCTACAATGCTAGCTTCCGTACTGGATATGGGAGCCTAACAGTGCAATATGCTCTTTCTCCTAGTGCACAGATACTGGCTACCTTCAGCACAAACCGAAGCTGGTTCATGCTGCTATGTAGTTAAGGAATCTTGAGTGCTGTGCATTTAGAAAAAAAAACTATGTGTACACTGTATCAAAAATAGTTATTCTATACACTTTTAATAAGAAAATGTCACAATATACTAAGTGACTAAACAATTTTAGTATAACAATATAAAATCAATAGTTGTTACATAAAATATAACAACATGGCTAGGTCTAGTGTAAGATCTATTGAGTGATTATTTTAAGGATAGTACAACACAAAGTGTCCTTGACTTTCAATGTGCAGAAGCTGAGGTAAATTCCTTTAGACATTCAAAGCCTCTGACCAAAGAAACTATAACTTTTTTGAATCATTTGCACAAAAGTTTACACAGCTCGCTTTTGTAGTTCAGCATAAAAGAACAAGGAGGAAGAAAAGGTTTTTAATCGTAAGTGAAGGAAGCTAAAACACAAACTTAATGAGAGCATGTTATTTAAGAAATATTCCGATTCATCCTCACAGAAATGATGTCCCAGCCAAGAAAATGGCTTTAAATATTTAATAGTATTTCCAGTCTTCATGATAAAGTCATCTTCTTTTGGAAAAAAAAAAAAATAGGTGTTGCACACTGGATCATCAATTGTGAATTTCTAACTATCCAAAACCTTGAGTAAAGAACAAGAAATTAAGGTTGGAAAAAAGACATTTGAAACTTGAGAAAGATTGAGTAGTATGGTCAGAGGAATGAGTCCTCATGAATCTCTAGGACTACCACCAGACATAAGAAGATAATAATTGTAGAGAAAAAAGTCTGAACTGCACTCATATATTTAAATTTCATATACTCGCTACTGTATACGGTCATATCAAAGGCTCCTATGTTCAAGTTCTCCGATTCAAGTATTCATGTACTTTGATAAGCAGCTATGTTACCCTTATGGATTCTGGTCTAATATCATAATAAAAAGCAAGATCTAAAAAAGCTATGGGAGTGCTGTCTAGCCTTTCTTCTCTATAAGTCTTACTTCTGGGGGAGTCCCGCCAGTCCTCCTTAGAATTGTACACCCTGTCTACCTTCAAGAGAGGGCTGCCTGTTCTTCAATGATATCAGAAGATAATAATGTCAGCTTAATCAAAAAGGATAACAATGTTCAATTCCAGCTACTCAAAAATGTGGAATTTGCAATTGTATCTTACAATATACTAAAGATTTTTCAGGCAAAAATGCATTACCCCCACTTTAGCAGACTGAAGGCTCTAAGATTTCTCTGAGCTTCAGTGAACAAGGCACAGCAACTACACAATCTGAGGCACTATACTTTCCTCCATAGCTGGAGTACAGTAGCTGCTTTCAGTGCGGGGAAGGTCCTGCAATAAGCTGATTGATAGTGGTGCCAGAAGTAGGAACCCTATCAATCTGATATTAATGACTTATCCTAAGGACAGGCCATCAGTAGAAAAAGTCCTTAGTCCATATCACTCCACCTCATCATTCATTTTCATTTTACGCAAATAGCATTCCAAAAATGACAAAAAGTAAAACCTACTATATTTTCATTGCCATTGTTTAAACCAGTGGCCTCTTTTTAAAAACAGTAGATGAAGTCATATAAATATTGCATAATCTGCAGATCTACATGGCCAAACTCCCAGATAAGGTCAAATAATACAGTATTAGAAAATACACTGTTTGCACCTTCCTTCCATTGGCTTGGAAATCATAGTTTGTAATTGGATTGAAAACTGGTTAAATGATTATATCCAGAGAGTAAAATACTTATTTTCCACCATAATTTGCAAATAAATTCTTTAAAAATCAGACAATGTGATTTTCTAGATATGTTTTCTCATTTTGTCTCTCATAGTTGAGGTCTACCTATGATGTCAATTACAGGCCTCTCTCATCTTTTTAAGTGGGAGAACTTGCACAGTTGGTGGCTGACTAAATACTTTTTTTCCCCACTGTAAGTGGTGAACCCCATGGTTCAGGGTTGCATCTCCTGCACATTATATGAACAGCTCAGTGTCAGGGGTTATGCAGGGAAACAATTCTTGCACTGGAGAAGCTTCCTCACTAATATATACAGGTCCCCCCGTAATCCCACTGATTTGGTTTGCAGAGTGCATCAGGGGAGATCAGAAGTCTTGTTCCTGTGCCTCCCCTGCAGATGTTACATCTCTCATTCACATGACTGACTCCATTATACTCTATAGATATGCAGCCGGAGTACAGTGTAGTCTATGACATCACAGAGAGGCAAAGCACCAGCAGGGGGGCTGAACACAGAGAATTTCCTCAGCCTGTTGCATTCTGCAAATCTTATCATCTGGTTCCAAGGAATACACTGGTAAACTTTATTTTTTTCTGCATAACTCCTTGAACAACTAAGGCTATGTTCACACCTGTGCCCGGATTCCATTCGGGGATTCCTTTTCCCATTCCACTTGAAAAATATGCAGAGAGAAAAGTCCTGCAAGCAGGACTTTTCTCTCTTCATTTTTTGGGTGGAAACCCAGCAGATCCCATTATAGTCTAAAGGGTCCATGGATTTCCGTGGGTAACCACTTTTTAAGTGGACCCAAAGAAAGGAAACCCAAATGCAGGTGTGACCCTAGAGTAATAGGGGCAGGGTGTGGATACAATCTGTACATTGTCAGATGACCTGAAGTGACTTTAGCCTGTCCAAACTGAACCACCCCTTTAAGAAATGTTTTATGAATAAGTTTTATATAGCTCAAAATTAATTAAAACAAAAACTATAAGGCAAAAAGGTGATGTTAATATGCCAAAAATTTATGGATTTGTATGTGTATTCTGCACCAATTTCTGCATAAAAGCCACCCATAAACCATGTCCCATTTATTTCAATGGAAAGTAGGTGTGATAATTCAAATGGTCCCTAATTTTTCTGCCCTGGTTTTGAAATACACATCAAAGAAAAAATTAATTGAATAAATTATTTCTGCAACAGATTCTGCAGCAAATTTTTCTAACAAGTTAATCCAACATATGCACATTGTCTACAAGCATTATAAACATCTACTATCAACTCCTATTATTTTTACAACTTTTTTATTTTGCTGTGAGCCACATTACATGTCTGTATTAACATCTATCTCTCACATTTTTTTAGGTTGTAAAAATAGTAATACAATTTTATTTGGTAAGATTGTGAAGGTGAGGAATAAAGATATTTTGAAAGTTGCAGTCTTTTAATTGTAGGTACAGTGGGGAAAAAAAGTATTTAGTTAGCCACCAATTGTGCAAGTTCATGACATGCTGTATACAAATATATACATAAACTGTATATATAAGTAGGTGATGCTCCATTTTGCATCTATTAAAATGATTTGTTAGAGTCACATCAAATTCACACAATTTTCGATTCCTATGGGTCTGTTCACCTAACTCTATGTATATATACATACAGTATATAGCGCTGGTTCCACACACTCAGTAGTGGCGGTGGTGCTTGTGAAATGGTTCTCCAACACATTTTATACACTATACACTTCAAATGCTGCATCAGCATTTTTTACTTTGTGTTATCAGAACCATGTAGAAATATGAAATTGTCAGATCGTCATATCACAATGCCATAACTTGAAGTACAGACTTGTGCAAGTTTGAACACAGAGCAAAACATAGCGCAACGTTTTGGTCTGCTCTTTACCTTCTTCTGGCCTGATCTGGATCAGGGAGACAAGAGGCATAAAATGTGTGGCAGTCTTTTAATTGATGATGGTACTGCTGAAGATTTAGAAGAAAAAATAACTAGATGGAGAAGAATCATAGCACATATATACAGCAGATGGCAATGGTGGGAAGGAGAAACTACTACAGAAAAACTAGTTATCTGCTACAAACTACAGTATTTTGTGAGATTGATATCAATATAAAGGACCATTGTGACGGGGCAGAGGTACTAAGTATAAGGTCACAAATAAGAAACGCATAATGGCTTTAAAAAGTAAAGGCTAACAAAGAACAAACAGAAAAAAAATTATTACAGTTCATCACCCTTATGCATTGCCAAAATGTGTGTCCAACCCACAACTCCAAAATGAACATGAAAATGCAGTGGAAATGCAAAAGATTTGGCCAGCACTGTAAAATAAAATAAAAAAAATCCAAATCAAATAAAAATTGAATTAATTTCATTTTTCTCATGTTTGCAAGGTTATTAAAAACAGCATGAGAACTCCAAGTGGACAAAACTTCTACTAATGCGTTTCAGATCTCAAACAGATCCTTATTGGAGCAAAGAGGAACTGACTCCACATCACCATAGGTGTCACCTCCTGGATTCCAGTACATGACATCAGCTACCCATCACCAACCTGTGAAACAATATAATATTTACTACTAAATTGCAAAAAAACCCCAGAAAAACAGAAGAAAAAAACAAAAACAATTAATAATTTGTAATCAACTTGTTCCTAATATTACGGCCACCTGGCCAAGGAGAATTCATCATTAGGATCCAAAAACCCTCCCTAGAACAGTCTTCTTCCTGTCGCCTGCTCTAATTACTGCATTAACTCTCTCTAAGCCAAAGACTTGAAAACCTGAGAGCTCCCCATGATGAACACTTTACAAATTCTTTGCAGCATTTTATGGATTACCAGACATAGCATTTTTTGATCCATTAACATGTTCCCTAATCATTTCCTGTAAGTGTCGGCTTGTACAGCTAATATACCACAAATCACAAATGGTACACTCAACACAGTAAACTACGGATTTGGCAATACAATTAATAAAACCATTAATCCTATGGCTTGATCCATCTACTGGTAACATTATTTCTTTAATCTGATGCGCAAAGCTGCAGTACATAAAAACAGTGCTACCACTTTTATAAAAATCCCTTCAGATACAGCCAACTACCTGTTGGTCCCTGCCGTCCAGACACTAAAAACAAGCCAAATGGATTATTACTTAACAGTAAGTAAAGGAAAAGTTAAAGAAGAACCTGGAGCAGGCACAGGGAGTAAATAAAAGGAAATAAAAAGATTATTAAGACAGAACCCAGGGCTAAATCATCTGGGACATAAAAGACCACTCAAATACATCTCAAATGCCCATGATGGTTATAGGAGGAGGGACTATATATGTATATGTTTGTCCCCCTATGTTGTATTGGAGCTACATATGTGTGGAAAAACGGGGTCAGTTATATGTAATGCCTGACACTGTCCTCTAACAACCCCGTTTGGAGCTGAGCTCCAATCGCGGGTGTTAACCCCTGAGATGCCGCGGTCAAACATGACTGCAGCATCTAGGGGTTTTATTATATACTGGGGTCCCGATCGACCCCCGTACAACGTTTTCAGGGGGTTCTGCTGCTCCTATTCGACAGCTTGGGGTCTGACCAATGACCCCTGGTCTGCCCCATCGCTGTCCCTCTGCATACCTGGTTGATCCTGCCTTGAATGGAGACTGTTAGCCTATGTGTCTGCATGGGCTGACATCCTCCTATACACTGCAATACACGTGTATTACAGCGTATACCTATTGAAGCAGCGATCAGAATATCGCTGCTTCAATCCCCTATGGGGACAAAAAGGTCTCCTTAGACCCCAGAGTATAATAATAATCAGAGGCCCAGGGGAAGTGATTAAAAATAACAAACACTTATACTCACCTTAACCTCACCTCTCCTGGGAATCCGACTGTCTGCGTCCTCCTCGCTCCTCTTCTTCCTCGTGACTGACGTCCTGCCCAATCACAGGTCCCAGCAGTGAAGCTTGGGGAGCAGAACCTCAGTCACTGGCTCCAGAGTTAATGCTGAGCCCAGGACAGGTGAGTATCAGTATTTTTTTATTTTTAATCACCGCAGGGGATGGCGAGGGGGACCGGTAGCATGGCGGAATCCCTTGGATGCCACGGTCATGTTTGACCGTGGCATCCAAGGGGTTAAAACCCTCGATCGGACCTGTGCGATTCGATACATTGAAGCGTGAGGAGATCCGGAATTGATGCAAATCAAAGATTTCCTGAAATTCAGATCGAATTCCACTTCGTCAGCTTCAATTTGCTCATCTCTAATCACTATCAAAGCTAACTTATGAGGGATACTAGTAAAAAGGAATTCAATATCACTAATAATCCACATAAAATTCTACATCCACCTGATTTTATCCAACAGAAAAAGGGCATGTTTACTATCCTGCAGGAAAGCAAAACAGTGGGACACTAAAGGTTGTAATAAAAAAAAAAATCCACCAACTTGCTAATCCTCTCATTCAAACCACGTCTGCTCTAGTGGCCAATGTGCAAAAAACTGCATATAATAGAAAACTGACTTAAATACTGTCATTTCTATGAAGGTATAGTCCCTTTAAGTACAATAAACATTATAAACTAAACATTGTTGTTAAGACATCTGTGAATTCTAAAATATAGTAAATATCAAAGTGCATTCACCATTATACAATGTAAGAATCCACCTAAGGTAAAAGCACAGCTAAATAAAGAAGAGCATGTAAGATAACATGTTTCATACAATAGTCAATACATTTTAGATATGACTAAGAAGGAAAAACTGATACAGAAAATAGAGTAAGAGAATGGGGAAATGATACAGTCTGTTCTTGAAAAATAATGTTTAAATGATGATATGCAAAATAAATTTTTGACAACAGAAACCAAAGATAGGCAGCAGAAATATATGTAAATGTGATCATTCGTATAGGAGATGGCTCCCACAGGTCCAATTCTTTCTGTCATAATACTAAAACCCGGTGGAAACGTTTTTCTTTGTTTGTATGAGATACTCTCAAAGGAGCACTGTCCTTTCACAAGCAAGCATTACTCCACAATAAACAGTCGCAATATATCATTCTTCTTTATAGATTTAACTCTGATAATTCTATACTGCAGGAAAATGATATATATAAATATACATCTAAAGACCAATAGATAAACCTTGCCGGTTTCAACAAAATATCCTAAATCTATCAAATACATATAAATATCTAAATGTAATAATACATCTAATAAATCATGGTTATCAAGGTTTAATACAACTAAATATGCAGATTGAAACCTTAAAGAAATAACATTATTGAAAATGATAGAGAACTGACACTCAGATAAAGCTTTGCATGGTTTAGAATGTTTTTTTAATGTTTGACCCCCTTAGACCTTTCCTGTTTCTGGTCCTTTCTTGACCGAGCTATCCTTCACTTCGGGGGGCAGTGTGTCATCATTGAACATGCGCAGTATAGCTAGTACTGTGTGCCGAGGCAGAGACAAGAGATGAGCCCAAAGGAGAGAGATGTCAGTCAATGGGAGGGTCAGAACTAGAGAGCGTTTATAAGCAGCAGGTAGCGAAGCCCAAAGATGTAAATAAACACTCCTAAAGCCCATTTCTGTTCATTTGCACAGGGGAAAAGGAGCTGAACAATGGAAATAATGGATTTTTAAAATGATGGATGCCAATAGAGCCCAAAAGATCCTACTGTCTAAAATGGGGTACCATGGACTCCTGGTGTATTGGGACATACCCCCTAAACTTTCACTTCAGGTGTTTCATTCAGTCCCATTGCTACAGGTGTATAAGATCCAGAACCTAGCCATGAAGTCTGTCTTTACTAACATTTGTGAAAGAATTGCTTGATCTCAAGAGCTCAATGAATTCCAGGGTGATACCGTCATAAGTTTAGTTGTGACTTTTTCAACTTCCCTCCTAGATATTCCATGATCAAATGTGGGTGGTATTATTGAAAATTGGAAGCACTTATAAACCAAAGCAACTCAGCCACAAAGTAGCAGACCATGTAAAGTTACAGAGTAGAGTTGCTGACTGCTAAGACGCATAGTGTACAAGAGTCACGATAGCTCTGCTAACTTAATAACTGTAGAGTTGCAAACTTCTCCTATCCTTAACAACAGCACAAAACCTGGGAGCTTCATGATATAGGTTTCCATAGTCAAGCAGCTGCATGCATGTCTTTTATCACCAAGTACAATGTCAAGCTTTGGATGGAGTGTTGTAAAGCAAGGACTCTGGAACAAAGGAAATGTGTTCTGTGGAGAGACAAATCATTCTTCTCTATCTGACAGTCTGATGGATCATTCTGGGTTTGGTGAATGCCAGAAGAACATCACTTGTCCATCTCGTCCAACATCAATGTCTGACCTCCCAAATGATCTTCTGGATGAATGGGCAACAAATCCCACAGAGACATTTTGAAATCTTTTAGAAAGCCTTCCCAGAAGTGTTGAAACTGTTAGAATTGCCAAAGGGGGACCAACTTCCTATTAATGCTTATGGATTTAGAATGAGAGTTCATCAAATCTCCTTTAGGTGTGTTCGGCATAGCATGTACCGGACAAAGTGTGATGTGTAGGTGTCCCAATACTTTTGTCCATATGATATATGTGCAGAGAAAAGATGCAGAGGACTAAGTCAGTGTGATTAGACACGTATTGTTTTCAGAAGCCAAGCATCATTCTCACTTGAAAATTGCAAAAGAAACAAAAAATAGTTACATTTCTCATCTGAGTGTAACTTTGCCAAGAAAACTAAAGTTTCTTGTTATTTTTTTCAATGCAACATTGTGTTTGATCTGCCAGGTCTCATTACCTATTTCAAAAACAAAACAACATATGACAATGGCACGCTGACTGTGCATAAATCTTAGCATTACAGTTATATGTATTTATAGAAGAGTGAGATTTGTCTGCTGTTTATTTCGTGAATAGAGTCATTCAATTTTAATGGAATGCAGCCTATTTAGACAAGCCTGTTGTGGTATTCAAAAAGTACTGTACATCAACACATTGTCATGATTTGTTAATATGTCATAGCTGACAACTCAAGCAAGTAAATTTAATAAATGAAAATGTAGTTTTTAGACTGAATTACTTTTATCTATTTGCAAAGGTTTTAAGGAAGTAAAAATAATCAGACCATCAAAAAGAACTCTGTCACAGGTCCAGATTTTACTAGCCCATAAAGATCATCTGTTAGCACAAAACAGCTATGTTGGCCCTTTGTTTTGCTTTCCATCTTTGTGATTCCCTATGGCATCCATATACCCTAATAGGACATAGCAAGTAGTAGTTTTGATAACTACATTTCTCCCTGGCAGAAAGGTGTAGAGCTACAGATTTATCAGCCATTCCAAATTGTGAGAGGGGCGCTGAAGTACTACTGACACTGACCCTGAGAAGACACAATCACTCTCTGTTAGTCAGCACACTCACTTTCCTGTTCTTATATCTCCTATTCATTGTGACCAGTGATTTAGATGCTTTCATTGTTTTTAGTTAAAAAAAAATGCAAGCCAATGACTCTATAGGACCAGGCTTATGAGTTAAAACTATATCTTATGAGCACCATGACAGTTGCAGAATAGTAGGGGCATAAGTGTGTGTGTGTGTGTGTGTGTGTGTGTCTGTTTGGGCGGGGGTGGGGGGTGTTCTGGACAACTGGTGCATGTAACCCAGGTACAGTTTTCAGGGGTGGTGCCAAGAAGTCACTTTTCTGATTGAATGAACTTGATCCCTATGTGACTGTAGGCCTAGTTCCATTTCCAAAAACAGTGATATGCTTTGACATGACATCATATTTAAGACTACTAAGCTCCTTAGTACAACCCATAGTACTACTATTTGTCTATGGATATTGCATAGCTATGTGCTTGATTTTATGAATCAAGGGTGACCACATACATTTGGCCATATAATGCATTTATTGGAACATAGTGTCTAATTTTTATAAACACAAAACTATTACTTAGCATTCATCCTTTATTACAGCAATTGTAAGGTCCAAACCATGGAAGCACAAACTGTTACTTTAGTGATACCTCTATATCTGTAGAAACATTATTTTAAATAAACATTATTTCTTATTTCAATGCCATTAAAAGGTTTTGACAGTAATCAGAACAAATAGGAATAGATCTGAATAAACAACTATATACATGTATCTGTTTCTATCTCCTGCTATACACTATATTATACAAATTGAATTATTATTTCCGGTGGGGAAAAAAAATGAACTTGAAAAATTCTGCATAATTATAGTATAGAGCCCCAAGTCTGCAATTCTGATTTTACTGTATAAAGTTATTCATTTGCATTAAATTCCACAAGGCTTCCTCATATTAAATAGGATGTTTGATTGTTGCTGTGCTATTTATACTAATGTAAAGTAATCCATTCTCTACAAACAAATGTATTACTGTTACAATGACAAAAACAATCAGCATGAGTAGTTGTGCTGATGAAAATATATTTCCAAGGAAAATGTCATTTTACTGTATATTATAAAGCATGGATAGAAATGTTTAACCATAAAAGGATTAATAAAATAATAATAATAATAATAATAATAATAATAATAATAATAATAATATATTAATTTTACATTGTTGCTAGTTGATAATCCATAAATTATCAAAGCTTATCACCTTAGATTCATCACCAGGATGTGCCCATAAATGTCTGATAGATGCAGACCCCACTTTTAGGATCCATGCCTATCTATAGAACAGTGGGTCTCCTGTCCTGCTTCCTGCTTAGAGTCATTGCTGAAATAGAGATATGGTTGTGCATGCATGTCTACCTCTGTTCACTTCTATGTGATTTCCAAAAACACCTGAACAAGCATGCTTAGCTGTTTACAGAACTCCCAGTACAATTTATAGTAACCCCAACACCAGACAAAAGGTAGGACCAAAGGACCCTCATCTCCTCCAATTTAACTATTCAAAGTGGCATAAAATAACTTTATGATGGTGTCCATATGCTCTGATACACTGGCAAGCAAAAGGGTAACAATGTTTTGAACTTTTAACTTTCAGGCTCCATATCTCACCATTCACTACAGCTTCAAACGTGAGACCATCATTTTATAGACAATCATCTTGGCTATCTCATACATAAATTTGACTTGCAACTATTTAACATATAATTAGTTATGCAGATTCTTGTCATGTAACTGCATTGTTACTATTTTGCTCCTGATGGAGGAAAAATCTTTTCTTGTATACTATAAATTACAACCTATTGTCACATTCCCTAATAGCTCAGTGTGTTATTAGGTTGATTCCCAAGTGAAAAGGTCACTGGTTCAAATCGTGGATCAGCCATGAAAGTTTCCCAAGAAAATAGAAACAACATCATCCAGCTCATTGATAGCAGTCTCTTGGCCAGGAAAATTGTCAAACTGCATCATGTGAGTGCTATGACAGTTGGAAGAATATGAAATGAATTCCGTCCATTCTTTCAAAAGGCAGGCAAAATATTGGCGTATACAAGTCGGCTCATCGCAAGGTCTATAAGTCGCGACAAATACAGCAATGGAGGTGGTTCGTATGCTTTGTAATAGTGAGATCACAGACGTCCATGCAAGTGATGTGCGTTACACAAGTCTGGACTGGTGGCCTGAATAAAGGTGAAGAAGCCTCGACTTCAATATAAGAAAACTTTTTGGCTCGAGTTTGCCAAAATGTATGAAAAGTGGACAGTAGAAGCTTGGAAATGGGTGATTTGGATTGATACGATGAAAGTCAATAGACTAGTCTCTGATGGGTGCAAATAGGTCTGGAAGAAACAAAGGAAAATGGGTCTAATGGATTGAGAAATTGAAGGAACTGTCATGTTTGGTGGAGGAAGCCTGATGGTATTGTTCACAGCCAAAGTAGTTGGATGCTTGACCAGGATTGATGGTGGTCTCAGTGCTGAGCTATATGTGAGTATCCTACAAGACGAGTTACTTCGTACACTCGAGTACTATGGGTATGAAAAGAACAACAACGACCCAAAGCATACGTTGAGATTAGCAAAGAAATGGTTCAATGACAATGAAGTAGAGGTGGTGGATTGACGCCCACAGTCCCGAGACCTCAACCCAATCAAATACTTGTGGGTAGAGTTGAAGAAAAAGCTGTATTTGTACCCATGTGAGTCGATCAGTATACACCAACATTGGGAATGTGTAGAAGAGACCTGGGATCACATTTCGGTTGAGACATGCTTTAGGAGCAAAACAGTAACAATAATGTTATATGACAAGAATCTGCATAAGTAATCATATGCTAAATAGTTGCAAGACAAATTTATGTATGAGATAGCCAAGATGATTGTCTATAAAATGGTGGTAGTCTCACGTTCAAAGCAGTAGTGGATGGTGCGCTATGGAACATGAAAGTCAAAAGTTCAAAACATTGTTACCCTTTTGCTCATGAGTGTAGAGTATATAAAAAGGGTTGTCTTTTTGAAACAACACCCTTAAGATCTGTACAGTATTTTAGCATTCAGTAGAAGTGCATGCTTTTTACTTTTATGCATAATTAAATCAAATCCTAAATGTACAAATTACTAGGTCACAGGAAATGATGCTTGTCTCAGACATTCTGAAGCAATATAACAGTGTTTTATCATCTGTGCTTTTCATATTTTGTTATAGATCATCACTTTACTATATAATTTTCTATTTGTTATCCATTGTTATCTGGATTGGTTACTTTCTTTTAGTAACACATACTGCATATACCATATTATTATTATTCTTAATGGGCCATTTAACTGTTTATATGATGCGCTAAAATTTCTGTATAAGCAATAGCTTTAATTACATTCTTGGACATTAATGTTATAACACTTAACTCCTTACCAAAGAGCTGAATCACTGTAGATTTAAGACTATCCTTAACATAAATAACTACTCCACAAAATTCTTTTGTCTACTCTGTCTTTCTTGTATAGTGTGTAGCTAGGTATATATATATATATATATATATATATATATATATCTTCCAGTAATTCAACAATATCTCAGTTATTGCAACCAGATCCAATGTAAATATGATACCTATTAGCTTGCAGAGCTTGTCTCCTAAGCTACAAGCATTTGTACACATTATATGAAGGACATTAGAGTTACAGAAATCATCCTCATCACTTAAACTTCTATCCCCTTCTTCTAATTCAGATGTCTGTCAAAAGCTTCTGAATTCTGCACCAAGTACATTTGTGCCTTTATGTGATGAAAGAAACCATCCTTCTTGTACAAAACCTTATTAGACCACCTAAGAACTTGTCTTAAGCTCACATTAAACTCAGAGATAGCAACTGCCTTGCTTTTCTGATTACAAACTGACAAAACATTTGAAAAAGTCAATGAACCTGCTATTTTACCAAGCTCATCACATTGTGGAAGTTCTTTTATACAGAAAGCAAATTATAGCTGGTCAAACCATTGGTGTCAAGGTGCAGTACAAGATAAAGTCCATCCTTATTTGCTGTCTTGTCTATATTTACAATACGACTTGTAATTGACTGGAAACACCTCACCTACTTCAGCACATCTACAGTATGCCGTAAATCAATGGTTGAATCACCAAAAAGAAAATGTCCTCTCTTCTTGGATATTCCATCAACTCCACCTGGTTGGCCTGTGCCTCTCTGTACCTCATTCATCACAATTTTTCCCTTAGAAGCCATAGTATCCTGCATAGGGCAAGTCATGTTTGTACCAGAAACTACACCTCTTTCTAACTCAGGAAGTACACCACAGCAATTATATTGTATAATGAAATGCCAATATACACACGTGGACAAAATTGTTGGTACCCCTCGTTTAATGAAAGAAAAACTGTGGATATGTCATCAGCATGAAAAACACTGGAGTGTCCAGAAAACCCATTTACTTCTGTAATTGATTGTGTGGCAACTGATGGTCACAAAGGATTTCAGGCAGGAGCTACAGACAGTAGGGATTGGCCTAATATACATTTTGGTGAAAATGCAGTAATCTTTAAAGGGGTCTTCTGGCCCCAAATCGAATTTTAATGCTGATGACTTATCCTGTGAATAGGTAATCAGTATTTGACCTGTCCAGGCTCACCACCCAGATCCTGCACAGATCATCTGTTCTAGCAGTCTCTGTGTGCCGAAAACTGCTATTGGATAGGTGGAGTGTGCAGCACCAGTTCTATTCAAGTAATAGGAGTGAGGCAGCAGCCCTGTCCACTGCATAATGGTCGTTTCAGAGAACTGCATCACCACTCCTATTACTTGAATAGGAGCAGTACTGCACATGCTGTCCATCCTCTTGCAGCTAGACATATCACATAGTGATGATCTATCCTGTGGATAGGTCATAAATATAAAAATGCATTTTTGGGCCGAAAATCCCCTTTAAAGCTAATTTTTAGAGCTAATTCATGTATTATTATTTAGCTTATGCTCATAGCCTGCCCGTGTACATATACCAAAACATACTGTACATACTGTAACACCTCTAAATGCAAATTATACAAACATATAAGTAAGGTTTTTTTTTGTTTGTTTTGTTTTTGTTTTTTTTAAATGTGCAGATTTTTTAATATGAAGCAAAAAGGCAAATCATTTTTCTATATTCCAATAATGAAAACACTGTAAACACTTGCAGTTTTACTATTATGGGATCAATATTTTTTCACTTAGCTTTGATAAAACCTACAAAGCAGAAATATTGTAAAATATATATATACACTATGAAAGTGTCAGAAATACATGAAGAATAGATGGATCGATAATCAGTTTGTAATGTTACACTTTGCTTTTTGTTCCCAAATTATGTGTTCATCAGATGTTCCAGGTTTTAGATTTTGCAGAAAATCTCCGTGAGGTGCTGTTGGTATTGATCTTTTTCTTCACTTGCATTGCTTCTCTCTGACTGATTCTGTTAATGTGGACAGGTCTCTATCCTTTATCTTCCGGGTCAATGAACATACAATGTTCTATGGTTCCATGGATATACGTAATTGCTTTCTTGGTAAGGCAGAGGTGGAAGGCAAAGTTTTGAAGCCAACTTGTCACATATAGTATACTTTTATACAAGTACACAATTTTTCTTTTTGGCTTAGTGTCACAATAGCATCAGAAACCAGGGTATTAACTTTCGTGTTACAATTTTAAGAACCATTGAATGATTGTACAATAGCTTATATGTTGTTGAAGTCATTAGAAAGTGATTGAAGTTATTATTTTGGAAGTAACAAACTTTGGTGATAAACTGTAGCAAAGTTGCTGGAAGTATTAAATGGTTATTCCCATCTCAGACATTTATGCAGTATCCATGGGACACAGGAATGTCACCAAATTTCTAGGAGCCAAACCTAATTTTAGATCAGGTTCCCCTGAACCTACCCTTCTTGAAAGTAGTGGACTAAGATGGTTGGGTTTACTTCCAAGTTATGGAAGCTTGATTCAACTTCATTGACTTCTAGGGGAGTTATTTACTGATACTATATAGAGCCAACATATTCCGCAGCACTTTAGGAGTTACAAAAATAACATTGATAAATGCTCAGCTGTTTTTACAACACTGCCCACATTTGGCAGCAGCATCCAAGCAAATAATGGTCAGGAAATCCTACTTTACAGGTAGGTGCATAGGTGAATACACCATGAATGTTTGAGTGTCAACACCCCTTTAATGAAGTAAAACATGTTCTTTCAACTGGAGCTTCTATGTACATAAAGGTTTGACCTAGTGGGTATTGGAGTTATGCATCTATATAGCGAACCATAGTTGGCTATGTGTATGGTACCTGGCAGATACCTGAAATTTATATTTGGAAGGAATATGCCGCTTCCCCTCCATCTCAAAGTCTTGCATGGAGGACTGTTTCCTCTGCTGCTTAAAGTTTAATAATGACAGACACCGAACGGACCCCATTATAGTCAGTGGGGTCCACCAGGCTCTGTGTGTTATCACTGTTTTGACGGTCCACCACTCCATTGCTCGGGTCACTAGACAGACCTCAACAACGGAGAGCCAGCGCTACTGTGAACCTAGCATGAGGCAAAAACAGGCAAAGTTATGTCAAAGTGAAAGTGATATACACTACCCTGCCACTCATTTACTCATTTTAACATTTAAAACACTCCAAAAGTTACCCCTGGTTTTTAGACACACATGGTGGTTATATTGCAAAAAGCAATGGTTTTATAGAAAAATGAGCTGCTTTGATGATTGTAAGCGCTCCAGGCCTGTTGTTATTTGAGAGACAAATTTGTGGCTGTATGCCAGTTGAAAAGGAATGAAAAATTGGCTTTTCAAAAAAAAAAGCCATAAAAAATTATTCCTTTATTGGAGCAGAATGCGACAACAACATTGTGTTGGTATTGGAAGAAGCAATGGTGGGATTGTTTGTTTTATTTTCTTGTTATTATGCCAACAGAGTGACAGTAGCAAGTGGCAGCAGCAACTATATAATTTGAAGAAAACTTTGTAGCACACTGTCAGCGATCCTGACAGTTGAAAAGTAAAGTGATAAAGAATTTACTTTATAAAAAAATTACCAAAACGTGTCCCTTTATGGGAGTAGATGCAGCACCAATGAGTGACAATTACAGAATTTGAAGAAATTATGAACATGATCTGCCTGGCCTGCCAGCTGAAAAAGCTAGAATATCTTCTAAAATGGAAAGGATTCTATGACCTTGAGAAAAACATTTGGGAGGAAGAAAAGAACCTGCATTATCCTGCCGGTTATCCCTGTATGGGAGCACATGCCACAGGCAACATTGTGTTGGCAGAGAGACAATTTACAAAATTTCAAGAAAAAATTGTGGCACACCATCAGTGTGCCTGCCATTTGAAAAGTAAAAAAGTAATAAATTGAGTGTAGAAAAAAGCCACCAAAAATGAACGCTTTATGGGTGCACATGCAGCACCAAGTAGTGATAATTTACAGAATTTCAAAAAAATAAGACCGCATTTCTAAGCACAAATCTGACATATAGTGTAATAACATTAAGTTGCCAGTCCCTGAACATTTGATACAACCTGGTCATGCTATCTCCCACCTTAGATTTCAGGTTCTTAAGCATGTCACAGGCCTCACTGCTTAGGCCGCATGGAGACCACATGGTTGAAGTCTCCAACTTGACTTCCCACACACCTCTCCTTCTGAAACAGCAGATCACAAAGGACAGAAGACAAAAAGAGACCGTCCCAACCTGGACTGAGACCTTTTACCTCCCCTGGTCTCCTCCCTAAGTGAGGTCACCAAGGGGAGGAGCCCCACCCCTCTCTCTACATCTCTTAGAATCATATTTCCTTTTATAATTCCTTGCCTAATGACTGTAGAGTCGAGCCAGTGGTATGATAGGGTTCGTGGCAAGATTCCCAACACGTAGACTCCCAGGTTGACACCCCAACTCCCTTTGGGTAAGGAGATCAGTGCCTGGACCTTTGCCCGACTTTGAACTGTGACATGTGTGTATTCTGAGCGTGCGCCTTGACGTGACGCATCTGGCGAATTTATTGGGGCAACTGTAAGATGTCCCCCAGGTCAGATATTGTCATAAAACCATAATCCCTTTGAAGTAGAGTTGGCTCCATTCTGTCTACAGAAGATATGCAGATCGTTTCCCCAGAACATCCTTTCTGCATGACTCCCCTCCGAGTTAATGAGTATAGCAGTCTTATGCCAACAAAGGCCTGTGTCAGTGACTCTCTGGGGATCAAAGGGTTGCTGACTACAGATCCTAGGAACCACATGCCCCAAGCCTATAACCAAATTGCTGATTGCTTCAGGGACAGGACAATAGACCTTGGCTAGAGAGTAGACTGACCTCATTCCAGCTGTCCCACTATTCTTGAGCCTAGGCACCAACCCCCACTGTGTAGTAATATAGACCATTATAAATATCATAAATCCATATCTGAGCCTCGTATCATAACACCCTGCCCATAATTGCCGCTCCACGTGTTGACGGTGGCATACACCTTTTCCCACCTGGACATTTGCAAGGAGAGGCACACATGACTATATTAAGCAGGGACGGCTTTCCTAGAGAAATAATGGTGGATAGGTATTCTCCATCGAAACTGTGTGCATGTCATCACTTGGTGAAACACAATAGTTTCCGCTAAGTGGCAGTAACTTGGCCAGGTGCAACTTAAAGTTGCATATCAGCCAGAAGACTGGGGGAGACTAATGTTTATTGGACACACATTTCTTTATGGATGAGGACTGACATTGGCATGGAGAAGAAGCAGACGGAGATGATAATGATAACGACAATGATTATAACCTATGTACTAGGTGTGGATGTGGCCTGCCTACAAAGAAGATCATCGAGAGAAGGAATAGAATTGTCTTGCTCACTTGATGTCAGTGCCAATTCCATTTTGCCAAATGAGATGGTGTTGTCATTTCATGTGAGTACAGAGAGACCTTGTTTCAACATGTGTTCCAGAACACGGATGGCTAATTATCTGCTTGCAGTTATTGCACCTTGCATTGATTTTTCATCCAACTCATCAAGAAGAAGAAGAGGATGCCTTGGGTGATAAAGAATATGTCTCTCAGCAGGAATCTGTGTCAGTGAAAAAGACATGGTTGACAGTACAGAAAGATAGCATGGTAAATTATGTGTTACAACAGAGGAGGAGGAATAGAAGCAGGAACACAAAGAAGCCTAACTCAACATTTGTGTTTCACTGCTTTCAAAAACATCTTTATTATCAGGAAATACAACAACATGGCTACTGGCGGGGCTGTCAAGACCACATTCTTATTGTTAGTACTTGCAGAAGTGTTTTCTTTTCTCCCTCTTTTTGCGTGTCCTATGCCCTATTTTTTCTTGTTGTTTTATTATTTTAAATGTGATTGGCAGCAATCCTGACAATGTGTGTATCTTTTTTTAGTTCTTTTTTCCAAATAAACTATTTCAAGAAAAATAGCAAAGCATTAAAAGGGTCAGGGAGTATTAGACTAGAACTGCGTCAGATTTTTATTTTTTTGCTATTACAACGGGGGTAGTTTTTGTATATTGGGGAAGCAAAAAAAAAAATCAAAAACGTTAAATTAGCGCAGGTGGAATCAGTGTTTTGCTGTTAGAACAGCAGTTTGTATGTATTTAATGAAAAATATGTAAACTCTTGCTCAAAAAAGCAGGCCTGACTTTGTCAGTTTAAACAATGCAAAACACTCTGTGGACAATCACAAATCAAACTGCTCTATTGCAAAATAGACTTAGATGAAATTAGATTATTGACAATGAAATGGTTAACTGTCATCATTCTGTCTGTCTGTATTACTGCAGCAGTTTGACTCATACAGCACAAATATTTTCCCTCACTCCTATCTATGATATCTATCACTATTTGCCTGTAATTGATTAAATCTGGCTAAACTTTATTCCTCTTCTCCTAGCTCTATAGCAAGGTTTTCTGCAATCAGTGCTGTGTATTACTGAAGGAAATTGAATAATTGCATCATGCAGTGATGAATAACACATCTATCTCCTACTTTCACCATCACGGAAATGCCTTGTGTTCCTGCCCATAGCATCTTATATATTGAATGTGACATCAGTACTGTAAGGTGTCTACCTACCACTGACTATTGGCTGATAGGCTGTTAGGTGTTGTGAGGTGATGCCAGAATGTCACAATGACACACAGACACCTGTGTCTTCTGTATTTTCACTTCACACTGCATGTAGTGGCGGCCAATTTAGTTAGTCCATGACTAATTGCCATTTATTCATTTTAGTTAAAAACTGAACAGTTTGGAACATTTTGGATCGAACCTGGCTCAGAACGAAACAGTTTGTCCAGCTCTGCCTCAGAGTTTTTTGAGGCAGGTTCCTCAAAATCTGCCTGCGAAAAACTCTTTGTGAACATACCCTTGATGTGCTTTACCAATAACTTATAATCCAGATTCCACCATTAGCATGAATATTTAAATGGTCACTAACTTTTCATACAACTTATGCTTGATTCATAGACTGAACATGATTGCAAATCACTTTCATTAAAAAAAAACAAAAAAACCCAATATTTTTCACACTAAAAAATGTTTTAAAAGTCCTGCCACTAGGGGACTTCAATCTTTTAAATCTGCTGCCCACTACCTGTTACTAAGTAAATTGCATCCTTAGCAGCAGAGACTACTGAGATGGGAATGTGAGAAATAGGGGGGGCAGGTCCATCAGCTCCTTCACAAGCATAATCTCTACAAAGGCACTTTTCTCCTCTCAGCTTCGTACTCTGCTCTCTGTATCTACTCACATGTACATTGTTTTTACACTGGACAGAGTGAGGTATATTTATCAGTGCATAGATCTGTGCCTGTGATTAGATGTGGACAGCTCTGCAGGAGCAGGGAAAAGACATGCAAATTAATTAACTCTTCTGACACAGCATAGGGATGAGAGAAGAGAGGTACTTGTAAAAAGATTATGCTTCTGTAAGACCACATGCATCATTTAGTATATGGGTTGCATATATGAGACTGTTATGAGAAAATACAGTTCAAAACTCAGACAGACAAGGTAAATTCCAGAAAACCAGGTTCCACTAGACACTATGGTCAGCGCACCAGCACCCTGCACCTCACAACAGAGCCAAGTCCAGCCTCTGGACGTGTTCACCAAAGCCCCTAGTGGTGGGGTTGGACTTGGCAGATTCCTTCAGCCAGAGTAAGCAGCTATTGAACAGAGTACAGCAAGCCAGGCGCACCACATGTAACAGCAGACCCAAAAAAACTCACCAGCAATGTGTTGGACCTGGCAGATTCAGTTTCAGCTGCAAGGCTTGTGGCAGAGTATATTGTGGTCGTCGGTTCGGTCGGTAACAAGAGGTCAGCGGAGTACAAAAGGATCAGGCAAGAGAATAGTCGACAGTCCGGTTGGCAGCAAGAGATCGGCGTGGTACAAAATCGGTTCAGCAGAGAGAAGTCTAGGAGGCAAGCAGGAGTCGTAACAGAGAGGAGCGTAGGAGCAAATTCAGAAGGCAGGAACTTAGTCAGGAAACGAGGCCAGGTGTTAGATACAAACGGTGAACAGGAACGAGTACAAACAGCTAACCACCAAAAATACTCAATAGCCAGCAGTGAGGAAAAGACAGAAGTGGACTAATAAGACAGTGGAAGACAGTGGAAGACAGATGAGCAGTTCTTAAAGGGGAACATACATACAAACAGAAAATGTTAAGAATAGACTGGCAACCTTACAGTAGCAACTGTAGAAGTCCCAGGTCTATTTCTAACAGAGACCTGTCAAAATAGTGCCATAACTAGGATGAAAATATATAATACATAGACAATTGTATGAGGTTTTGTGCACACTCCTGAGTCTCATGGTAAGTGTTGTTCAGTAAACTACTGGTAGAGGTTCATACTATGTACCTGCCCCCTTGCTCTGAGTGAATTGCATATCAAGGGGCAAGTAAACTGAGATGACTATCCCCAGAAAAAAAGAACTCTTTTGAAGAGTCAGACATCAACAGAATGATGAAGACTTTGCATGATTTGTAAATTCCATCGAAAACACAGGTACCCTTTAACAGGATCATCTTTTTTGCTATCTATAATACTGTGCTGCACAGTACCCCAGAAATATTGATGCCATACAGAAAAAAATTGTACCAAGCAATAGTGTCCCCTACAATAAGTAGGGTCACACATAAAACCAAAAAATAACTGCCCAGGAAATAGTATCCCTAACAAAAATAATTGTTCCACTCTTACAGTAATAACATCTATTAAAGGGGTATTCCCATGAACATAATCATATCTATATTTGTAGATAATTAAAAGTTAAACATTTTTGCAAATATAAGTAGTTAAAATTTCTGCAGAGTTTTAAAGATTTCCTCTAACTATCATAGTGGTGACAGTCTGTTGTCGTGATCGATTGCCTATGGATACGACCACAAATGCAGAAACTTTCTATTGTTTAGGGCTTGTCAGGAACCCAGCCATGATTTTCTTATTGTAGCTGAATTATCAGGCAGGGACACTCCATGTATCAGAAGATATTCCAGCTACGATAAGGAAATCATTGCTGATTTTCTAACCTTAGAAAGGTCCTGCATTCATGGTCGTATCCACTGGCAACCGATCAAGACAACAACTTGTGACCACAAGTTATTTAGATATAATCTTTAAAATTCAACAAAATGTTTAATTACTTATAATTGCAAAACACAGTATCCCCAAAATAATTGTGCCAAGCTGAGTTCCCAAACAACAATAGTCCTCCCCTACAGTGTCCCCAAAATTGACTGTGATAGGGTGTGTAACTGTGAAATCAAAAGTGTCACCAATAGTATTAATCCTCCCCTAGAGTGCCCCCATTAGTAATAGTCCTCTCCCATAGTATACTATATAGTAAATAGACATCTGTAGTAATAATACTCTTGAAGCATTACTTTATTATTAACAGTGCACTTCACTGAGCCCCTATTAATAATAGTGCCCTTACTAGTAATGATGTTCCCTCAGAATGCTCCCATTAGTAATAATGCTCCCACACTGTTTTAACAGGTTTTACTATGCATTTTAAAATGTTATCCTAGTGTAATAAAACAAAAAATTGTGTAAAAGTTTTTTTTTTTTGTTTTTTTTTATTTATTTTCCAGAACATAATAGCAAAGATACTAGAAGTTACTGTAGACAGAAATACGGAGAAAAAAAAGCAACATATAAACTTACATCTCTGATCAGCATGTACCATAATGTTTTTTTAATTTAACATGCTGTCTCAGAAATATGACATATTATTTAGATGTGATGTGTAATTGAACTCACTGCAGGGTCCGCTTCTGGCAATCATCTGTTTCACATCCATTCTCTGGACTTGGAAGTTCTCTTTATTCTATGTAGAACTGCAAGCGCAAATAGACTTTTAAATAGACTGATATACTGTATTTTCATGATTTTGCTTTTTATGATAGACAGCTATGTGCTATTACAATATATAGCGCTGGTTTCGTACAGTGGCAAGTAGACCATAGTTTTACAATCTAGACGAGGGATCTTCAAAATAACATGCACTGAATTGGATGAAAGTTGCTGGCATGTAGAATATGTCCAGAGACCAATTCTACTTAACTTGCTATTTAAATAATGATATATTTTCCATTTGATGCATAAGACAACTGTTGGCTTAAAGACATGCCATGCCTATGGCAACTAATCAGAACTCAGCTATAATTTGTTGACCTGCTCTTGAAAAATGAGAGTTCTGATAGGCTGCTATGGGCAACAAGGATGTTTTAGGCTAAAGCCCCACATTGCAGAAAAGCTGATTTTTTTGTTGCAGATTTTGCTGCGTTTTTTTGCGAAAAACCCAGGAGTGGCTACAAAAGGAATGGGAAATATAGAAACTATATTTCTCCCTTCTGCTCAATCCACACTTAGCATTGGCTCACAAAACTACAGCAAAACCTGCAACAAAAAAAGCAGCTTTTTCGCAACATGGGGCCTTAGCCTTAGGCAATTTTCCTAAAGCAGGCCTTTTGCATCATTGATATACCGAAGGAAGTTTGGTACTGAAAGTAGCAATGCTCTAAAGGCTGCACAAAATCAAAATGATGGATGTTGTGAACATAAACTCTTTCACCCCATAGCCCCACTGTCACCTATAATAAATATAAAAGAAAAACTCCATACGATCTCTCAAACTTTTTTGACTCCAGCCTCACCAAACAATTTGTTGTGATGTTGGGGCCTCACCAACAAAGAAATGCTACCACGTGCCAAAGAAGTACCACTGTACAGTAAACATATTACCCTCAACAATGGCAGCCAAATATCACAGTAGAGTACACATAATACCTGTAGCAAAACCAGATATTACACTGCGGCATAAAATACCTTCCCATCAAAATACCAGCAGTACACTGAACACCACAGTGTAGCAGCACATCTCCTACCAGCAGCACCAATCAAATACCACGGTGTAGGACAAAACACCTAAGCAAAAGTGCCAAACACCACAGTACAGCATCACTAGTAGCAGCATTGCCCACCAACATTCCCTTTCCCGCTTGGCAGGTACAATCTCTCCTTTTCCACCAGTAGCCCATCGGCAGCAGCATTCTGCCAAAATAACATTCTTCCAAACTTGCATCAAATTATTCCACAATTCCACTCCTCCCACGCTGTTAGGAGCATACCACAACAAACAGAGGATTTAAGAGAAGAGCCTTCTGCCCCTTTAGGACCAATCTACAATGCCTTTGCCTGCAGACTCTGGCTGTACTACTCCTAGATAAATGACCTCAAGTGATTGTGTCTTAAGTCCTTCGTGCTTTCTAGCTATGAAGGCTGTACTAATAATGCAAAGCTTGCATTATTGTGCGGTTTTTGTGTTGGAGTCCCTGTTTTGTGCTAAAGCTGACTGTGGCAGGGACCTGCGCCTCACCAGCCAGTGAGCAGTGCCGCACCAGTGAGGCCAGCCTTGCAGTTTGAGAAGCACTGGTTTTAAGTAAGAAAACAAACTGAACCATTGCAAGAATAAGAAAAGAATCTGAAGGGATAAATCCTTGCTTTTCAGCAGGTGTACCCCAATAAGTTTACCCTGTATTGATGGGTTAAATAATACACTCTAATTCACAAAACGTAAAATAAATAACACTTGTCAGGGTGTGTATATAATGGACATTTACACCAAGATTCACAGCACCTAAACTACATTATAAAATGATATGTCTTGTTACAACATATTGCAGAAGCAAAGCTGCAATTTATCTATGCAACATTTCTCCACTTTACAATTTTCTAGTCAAAGCATAATTGGTTCCATAAGTCATGCAAAATAAACCAATTCCAGACACATGTTTAACTAGAGTATGAACAGAGATTGTGCATTTATATTAATATCTAGTTACTTTTCTCTGTCTCAGATTGTAAAACTATGGTCTACTTGCCACTGTACGAAACCAGCGCTATATATTGTAATGGCACATAGCAGTCTATCATAAAAAGCAAAATCATGAAAATATATTAGTCTATTTAAAAATATATTCAGCACTATTCTGGTCAATCACACCTGACAGGATATTTGATTCATAAGAAAGGTAACTAAAATATTACCCTATAATGCAGAATGCTATTATCTCAACAGACTAAGAGTCCAGATGGAATTACAAAACAAATCTAACTATCAAACATGGCCGTCAGAGTAAAAGATTTATCATGCATAAGTGCTGCTATTTCATTTCTTTCTGCTTTAATCCTTCACATCGATGAGTTTTTCACTATTTCCCTGTTGTTCTTGTCTTGAATAAAATTTATAGAAAACATAATCAGGCATGCAACAGCCAGTGCTGGGGAAATATTTTTTCACGTGTTTTTACTAGACTTTCTGCTGTGGATCATTACAGCGTACAAAGCACTCAGTGTTTAAGTAGCTATAAATGACAAAATTCATTATCCAAACAATTTAAATGAAAATATAGCTTTGTTATTCAGGGTCAATATCAAATCACAGCCATGCTTTAAATTTAATGTGTTAACTTGAGTAGATAGAACACTTTTACATTCCCCTAGATTGAAGAAATAAAGCTAAAATCCCTTGGAGTATTGTATCTTCATTCAAGTTATTTGGTGAAACAAATAAGGTATTATAAACACCACTGATGAGAAAATAGAATGACCCTCTGGCCAAACTAACTTACTTGACAATTTGCATTCAAATAGGTGAGCTAGTATTTGCATTTGGCTTTCTTGGCTGGCCTATATTCTGTAAGCAAGGTGCAGCGTGCATTTTAAAATATACCATTAGAAATAATAAAAATGCATATACAACAGAAGACAATAACAAAAGATGCTCACTGGCAGTTTGATTCATTGAAGAGGGTTTATTTGTCAAGGCTAACAATATTGCATAACTGAAAAATTCAAGTCTATAGTTTGTGGCAAAATTCATAGTATGCCAAGGCCATTGATATATATCGCTAATGTACAAGATACCAATTCCAAGATAATGTAACAATACAGAAGAAGAAGATTGTTTTTGTACTCCTTGACAAGTAGTTGCTTTCATCATGCTATTCTAAGCTATAAGATTTCATAAAAAAAGAGTTCCATAAAAGGCAATAATAACAAATGTTTATCCACAAATTCAGAATGTTACAATCTTCCATGGAAAATAGCAGACAATTATTACTATAACTGGTATAAATAACAAGCAAATGATAGATGATTGTAACTATTTCAGAAAAAAACACATGAATGTCTAATGGTTCAGTGCACTGAATATTTTAAACTGAAGGAATTGTCATATCATTAAAAACCCCAATAGTATGATCATGGAGGGTTTACTAACAGACAGGCAATCCAGCACCTGTGCCAAATGAAGTTAATTTGATGAGAAAAGTTGTATTTCACTACTTATTTTCTCTACAGGGGAAATGTGGTATTACATGCAATGCATGGATGGACTGACTCCAACAGAGTAAGAGCCACTGCCAGAGCCAAGGGTGAATAGGGGGTATCTCCTCTTTGATTTCCATAGGTCCTAGGTCAAGATAAGAAACATGCTTTACTAAAGCAATTTTTTATTTTGTGGCAAATGCTCCAAAACCAAACAATCCAAAAAACTGCCTCCTTAGTTAGTCAACCTAATAATGTACTGAATAATATTTGCATTTATCTAGACTAGATACATTATACTCAGTACTACTAGTTCTGTTGAAGATAAGGCATTTTGACTTTTACTATTCTAAATAATGAATGTTAATGAGGTTGGATTTCTTGTCATGGGGTTGGATGGGGCTGGATTTAGTGCCATCTGTAACACATAATTAGACATTCACCTTCCATATGCTGTGATCTACAGTGCCTTACAAAAGTATTCATAACCCTTGAAATTTTTCACATTTTGTCACCTTCAAACCACAAACTTAAATGTATTTTATTGAGATTTTAAGTGATAGATCAACACAAAGTAGTAGATAATTGTGAAGTGGAATGAAAATGATACATGGTTTTCAAAATTTTAATCAAATAAAAAGTGTGAAAAGTGCGACGTGCAAAAGTATTCAGCCACCCTATATCAATACTTTGTAGAGCCACCTTTCGCGACAATTACAGCTGCAAGTCTTTTGGGGTATGTCTTTACCAGCTTTGCGCATCTAGAGACTGACATTTTTGCCATTCTTCTTTGCAAAATAGCTCAAGCTCAGCCAGACTGGATGGAGAGAGTCTGTGAACAGCAATTTTCATATCTTGCCAATGATGCTCGATGGGTTTTAGTTCTGGACTTTGACTGGGCCATTCTAACACATGAATATTCTTTGATCTAAACCATTCCACTGTAGCTCTGGCTGTATGTTTAGGGTCACTGTCTTGCTGGAAGGTGAATCTCCTTCCCAGTCTCAAGTCTTTTGCAGCATCAAACAGGTTTTCTTCCAGGATTGCCCTGTGTTTAGCTCCATCCATCTTCCTATCAACTCTGACCAGTTTTCCTGTCCCTGCTGAAGATAAGCATCCCCACAGCATGATGCTGCCACCACCATATTTCACAGTGGGGATGGTGTGTTCATGGTGATGAGTGGTGTTACTTTTCCGCCACACATAGAGCTTTGCATTTAGGCCAAAAAGTTCAACTTTGGTCTCATCTGACCAGAGCACCTTCTTCCACATGTTTGCTGTATTCCCTATATGGCTTGTGGCAAACTGCAAACAACACTTCTTATGTCTTTCTTTCAACAATGGTTTTCTTCTTGCCACTCTTCCATAAAGGCCAGATTTGTGGAGTGCACGACAGATTCTCCCACCTGAGCTCTGGATTTCTGCAGCTACTCTAGAGTGACCATGGACCTCTTGACTGCTTCTCTGACCAGTGCTCTCCTTGCTCAATCTGGTGGACGGCCATGTCTTGGTAGGTTTGCAGTTGTAGAATACTTTTTCCATTTTTGAATGATGCTTTGAACAGTGGTCTTTGGGACACTCAAAGCTTGGGATATGTTTTTATAACTTAACCCTGCTTTAAACTTCTCCACAACTTTATCTCTGACCTGTCTGGTGAGTTCCTTGGTCTTCATGATGCTGTTTGTTCACTAGTGTTCTCTAACAAACCACTGAGTACTTCACAGAACAAGTGTATTTATACTGAGACTAAATTACACATAGATGGACTCTATGAACTAATTAAGTGACTTCTGAAGGCAATTGATGCACTGGATTTTATTTAGGGGTATCAGAGTATAGGGGTCTGAATAGTTTTGCACGTCACATATTTTCAGATTTTTATTTGATTAAAATTTTGAAAACCATGTATCATTTTTGTTCCACTTCACAATTATGTGCTACTTTGTGTTGGTCTATCCCTTAAAAACTCAATAAAATACATTTAAGTTTGTGGTTGTAAGGTGACAAAATGTGAAAAAGATCAAGGTGTATGAATACATTTGCAACCCACCATAGCATAGTAAAAGTGCAATCTTCAGGCAACAGTACCAGTTCCAAGATTGCCATGTAGCCCTACCTAATCATGACATCATTTCTCAAGAGCTATTTATGATTCTCCATCATTCTCCCTATACAATTGGAAAATTTAACAGTGCACTTAGGGTTACATGAAAACAGAATGTTCTCCTACAGAACACCATAGTGTATCTTCATTAGTATCACATTAAAGAAGCCCTCCACTTGAATCATATTCTGTAGGAGGAAACATTATGTTTCTTTATTATCTTCTTTAAAACAACGGGTGCTTGCTGGATGTACACTGCCGGAAGCTACAAGCAAACCTTTCACTGAACATCTTGTAGCTTCATTACTTGTTTTTAGTTACCTAACCATAATGTTCCTACCTTACAACATGCTTATACCTCAGGCTAAAATAATACTCTTGCTACACCTACTTATCTTTATTCAAGTACGTTTATTTGCCTTGCATGTTATGCAATTACCATTATATAACATTTGTATGTATTGTACATGTATGTATTGATACATTTCAATCCTTTGTGCATAGATTTAATATTCATACAGGGTAGTGCAAAATATTAACAAATATATTGTATGTTGCTTCTTTTGAAGATATAAATTGCAGTTCATCGATGTTCTCTTTTGTGATGTTACTTAAATACAGTATACTCTACAGTATTATTAATATACAGTACAGACCAAAAGTTTGGACACACCTTCTCATTCCAAGAGTTTTCTGTATTTTCATGACTATAAAAATTGTAGATTCACACTGAAGGCATCAAAACTATGAATTAACACATGTGGAATTATATACTTAACAAAAAAGTGGGAAACAACTGAAAATATGTCTTATATTCTAGGTTCTTCAAAGTAGCCACCTTTTGCTTTGATTACTGCTTTGCACACTCTTGGCATTCTCTTGATGAGCTTCAAGAGGTAGTCACCTGAAATGGTCTTCCAACAGTCTTGAAGGAGTTCCCATAGATGCTTAGCACTTGTTAGCCCTTTTGCCTTCACTCTGCAGTCCAGTTCACCCCAAGCCATCTCGATTGGGTTCAGGTCTGGTGACTGTGGAGGCCAGGTCATCTGGCGTAGCACCCCATCACTCTCCTTCTTTGTCAAATAGCCCTTACACAGTCTGGAGGTGTGTTTGGGGTCATTGTCCTGTTGAAAAATAAATGATGGTCCAACTTCTCTTGATGAGCTTCAAGAGGTAGTCAACTGAAATGGTTTTCACTTCACAGGTGTGCCCTGTCAGGTTTAATAAGTGGGATTTCTTGCCTTATAAATGGGGTTGGGACCATCAGTTGTGTTGTTCAGAAGTCAGGTGGATACACAGCTGATAGTCCTACTGAATGGAGTGTTAGAATTTGTATTATGGCAAGAAAAAAGCAGCTAAGTAAAGAAAAACAAGTGGCCATCATTACTTTAAGAAATGAAGGTCAGTCAGTCCGAAAAATTGGGAAAACTTTGAAAGTGTCCCCAACTGCAGTGGCCAAAACCATCAAGCGCTACAAAGAAACTGGCTCACATGAGGACCGCCCCAGGAAAGGAAGACCAAGAGTCACCTCTGCTGCGGAGGATAAGTTCATCCGAGTCACCAGCCTCAGAAATCGCAGGTTAACAGCAGCTCAGATTAGAGACCAGGTAAATGCCACACAGAGTTCTAGCAGCAGACACATCTCTACAACAACTGTTAAGAGGAGACTGTATGCAGCAGGCCTTCATGATAAAATAGCTGCTAGGAAACCACTGCTAAAGACAGGCAACAAGCAGAAGAGACTTGTTTGGGCTAAAGAACACAAGGAATGGATATTAGACCTGTAGAAATCTGTGCTTTGGTCTGATGAGTCCAAATTTGAGATCTTTGGTTCCAACCACCGTGTCTTTGTGCGACGCAGAAAAGGTGAACGAATGGACTCTACATGCCTGGTTCCCACTGTGAAGCATGGAGGAGGAGGTGTGATGGTGAGTGGGTACTTTGCTGGTGACACTGTTGGGGATTTATTCAAAATTGAAGGAATACTGAACCAGCATGGTTACCACAGCATCTTGCAGCGGCATGCTATTCCATCCGGTTTGCGTTTAGTTGAACCATCATTTATTTTTCAACAGGACAATGACCCCAAACACACCTCCAGACTGTGTAAGGGCTATTTGACCAAGAAGGAGAGTGATGGGGTGCTACGCCAGATGACCTGGCCTCCACAGTCACCAGACCTGAACCCAATCGAGATGGTTTGGGGTGAGCTGGACCGCAGAGTGAAGGCAAAAGTGCCAACAAGTGCTAAGCATCTCTGGGAACTCCTTCAAGACTGTTGGAAGACCATTTCAGGTGACTGCCTCTTGAAGCTCATCAAGAGAATGCCAAGAGTGTGCAAAGCAGTAATCAAAGCAAAAGGTGGCTACTTTGAAGAACCTAGAATATAAGACATATTTTCAGTTGTTTCACACTTTTTTGTTAAGTATATAATCCCACATGTGTTAATTCATAGTTGTGATGCCTTCATTGTGAATCTACAATTTTTATAGTCATGAAAATACAGAAAACTCTTGGAATGAGAAGGTGTGTCCAAACTTTTGGTCTGTACTGTATATGGTCATAAAGGACTCATTTTTTTAATAACAAAAGACATGTATGTTTAATCAGTTCTGTGGTTTTTAAGCCATTGCTGGTAAAAGATTGGGTATTCATGATATGCTGACCATGTCTCAGTTACACTCAAGGTATGTTTACATGAATAAATGCTGCAGATTTTCCACTATGGAATTGCAGATGGAGAACTCCCAGTATTTTAAAATGCCAGCAAGATGGATGAGATTTTAACAAATATCATTAAAGGGGTATTCCCATGAACATGACCAGATCTATATTTTTAGATTAATAAAAGTTAAACATTTTTGCAAATATACCGTAAGTAGTTAAAAATTCTGCAGAGTTTTAAAGATTTTCTTTAACCATCTTAGTGGTGACAGTCTGTTGTCTTGATCGGTTGCCAATAGATATGGCCACGAATGCAGAAACTTTCTGTGGTCTGGGACTTGTCAAAAACACAGCTATGATATTCTTATTGTGAACAGGTTATCAGGCAGGGACACAACATATATGTGAAGATATCCTGGCCACAATAAGGATATCATGACTGGTTTTCTGACCTTAGAAAAGTCCTGCATTCATGGTCGTATCCACTGGCAACTGATCAAGACAACAGACTGTCACCACAAGATATTTAGAGAAAATCTTTAAAACTCTGCAAAATGTTTAATTACTTATATTTACAAAAATGTTTTTTTTATTATCTACAAATTTAAAAATAGTTATGTTCGTGGGAATAACCCTTTAAGATTAATATGTGGTTCTGAGTTGTACCCACAGCATTTCTATTTATGTTGCTGATTGTAACCACAGATTTCACCCTTTGCAGTGCAAAGGGTGAAAAAAACGCACCAGGATAGAGTTATTGGGATCAAATTAAAGTTTATATACAATATATGAATGTAATAATGATATATGTAAGTGATTACAATATCAGAGCATAAGGATAAGTTTATTGGGGAAAACCTGTACAATAGAAAGGAGGCTCTAATACCCTGATGGTTTGCCAGTAGTCTGGATAGAAGATGAGATATGGTTGGGCATAGAGGCATACAGGTTTCATATGGTATCCTGCAGCACATATGCCCATGGGTGTTACAGTTGCACCTCTAGATCCTGCACACTCGTAGGTTGCCAAAGCTGACATCTCAGCTGGTCCCATAAATGCTCAATTGCCGATAAATCTGTCGACTGGGCAGGCCTAGGAAGCATGCAATCTGGTGAAGACATTCCAGGAAAATCCTTTCTGTGTGTGAGTGTGCATTATACTACTGAAAAATTCCAGTTGGAAGCCTTGCTATGAGAGGCAACAAGTAGCCGCAGGATGTCCTGCACATATCACTGAGCTGTTAGTGTCCCTGGGACCACTAATAGGGGTGACCAGCTGTTTTATGCGATGGCTCCCCAAATTATCACACCAGCAGTTGTAGTGTGTGGCTCCACAGCAATGGCATGATTAAAAATATTACTACCATGCTCATTCCCGACCATCATTGGGTCCCAAACAGAGCCTGGATTAGTCACAAAAGATGGTATGGTTTCTCTCTGTATCAGTCCAGGCTTGTTGTTGCAAATGAAGGAGAATGTGGTTGGCTGTCAATGGCAGGACACTTGGGCAGTGTGCCTCTAAAAGCCTTTTTATAAGGCAGCAGGGGAAGCATTTTTATGCCCTATTGTGGGAAAACCCACTGTCTAACCAGACCACACCTGTAATCATTTACATATTTACCTGAGCCATAACTGCATGCTAAGTTTTGAATTTTTTTTTTTGTAAATTAATGTATTAAAACATTGATTATTTTAGTTAAAGGTGTATTCCCATCTCAAGAATCCTATCTATACTGGTAGTTTATGTAAATTGGAGAGTTTTCCTAAATATATTGCTTTAGCAATGCTGCTTTGTTTTCCTGCTATGTGAAATTATATCTCCCATTGTTTACACAGCATTTCCATAGAGCCAGACCTGTGTGATAAGACAGGACAGATGATGACACTCACTGCTCTCACTGTTATCTACAGCTCTGCCATTCAGCTAATTGCAGTTTGTTGATAAAGCCTTGTCTGTTATCTCTCTATGTAAACACACAGATAACACACAGTCCTTTCTCTAGAAGCATGTGTATATTATTTGATCTGCATTTATATTAGATTTCTGGTAATCATAATAAGTATTGTGATACTTCATAGTGTTCTGTTCAGAAAGCTGGAGAGGAGGTGGCTTAGACTGTATGATAAGAAACACAGGAAGTGAGAAGAGGAGACAGGAGGCAAAGCTGCTGAAAAAGGCAGATGGGGAAACCCCTTTAGGCTAAGGCCCCATGTGGCATCCCGCAGCAAAAAAGCGATGCGGGAAAAACCACAGCGAGAACACATTGCGGTTCTTCCCACAGAGCTTTAGACAGAAAGTTTGCAGATGTTTCCTCCCCATAGGTATAATTGAAACAAAAAGTCTGCAGAGGAAACCTCTGCAAACTTTCTGTCTAAAGCGATGCGGGAAGAACCGCGATGCGTTTTTTTGCTACGGGATGTCACGTGGGGCCTTAGCCTTAAGCAGCTTATTGATTCACAAATTCTAAGTGTGTGATAAATTACAGATTATTTGGGTGAGAGATATTTTAGTCTACCACCACCAATTTTATCTCTGAACCACTTTTATGCTGTTGTAGGGTGGTTAGTGGTATAGTAAACATACCTTACAGAAAGTGCAATCTTGTTAATTCATATGTAAAATTAGATATTTGGTGCACCTGTTTTGTGGCCACATCTGCCGTCCATTTTTGTCTGTGGTTGCTACACATCAGGACCTGTCAATCCTCATGTTAGGAGGCAGTATTGGGTGGTTACCACAGGCAAAATTTGATGCTCTGGCACATGCGACCACGCCTCAGGTGCACACCAAACATCTTTACATACATATTGAAGGATGATTTTCTTAGCAACAAGATTGCACTTTCACACAAAAAAGGAATGTTCACTATGCCACTAACTGCCTAACAACAGCAAATAAGTGGTTTAAGACCAGGGTCCCACGTGGTGTAAATGCCGCAGTTTTTAAAAAAACGCAGCATTTTACAATCACTGCAAGGTGGATGGGACTCTAGCGAATCACATCCACACTTTGCAGAAAGATACCAGCAACGGATACGCTGCGATTTCCAAAACTGTTGTGGTCTTGGAAATCGCAGCATGTCAATTATACCTATGGAAACACCAGTGGTTTCCCTATAGGTATAATGGAAGCAGAAAGTCCACAGAGGAAACCATACATTTTAGTGTGTTAAGGGTTCCAAGAAAGCAAAACAGGACACGACCTACCGTATATTTTCATGGTCTGTGACAACAGTCAAAATAACGGTCATGTGATTAGCCCCCATTCACTGACATTGAATTTAATACTGCCGTGTGACGTCCATTAAAAAGACAGACATCACATGCCCATTAATCACTGTCGTGTGAATGTAGCTTTAGTTTTAGTTTGCTTATCTTTTTATTTGGCTAGAAAGTCGACTATTGAAAGATCAGTTCTGCTTAGGCATTATGTTCAATAAACCAACAATATAATGATGAGTCAATCAATTCAGTATATGTGGATTCAATCTAGTACAATACACATCAAAATCCTACACAACAGGCTGTTGCTGAATATTTCAAAAGTAATTGAATAAGTGATAGTGCTAGAATTGTACTTTTCTACCACTTACAAAATTTTAGACTAAAACCTTCAAGATTGAAAGCCTATGGCTATGTAAATTGCATGGCTGATATATTTAGACATAGTCTGACAGATTTTGTTAAGTATAAAGATTTCAAATATTAGTACTGGAACTACAGTATACCTTGGATTTGTAACTGTATATAACAAATTATAACATAGACTGCACTTACAAACCTGGTTTTCTAAAAATGAATAACATTAAAACATTTATCAAGACTGGTGTTTAATACGCTGGCTTTGATAATCCCTGTGCTGTTGGAGGATGTGCCCCATGCCTCATCATAAATCAGCTGCATCCTCCATTGGGGATGTGCACCTGTACTGAAATGTACACCAGCTCTGGTGTACACTTCATGCATCATTTATGCCACTAAATTGTCATAAACGACCATAAATCTGAAAGGGCCAGCTGCCCTGCTGATGCAGAACCCCTTGCTAAGCCCCTTTCGGAAGAGTGGCAAGGTCAGAGATAAAAAAGAAAAAGTCACAATTTTTTTGCACGTAAACATGACTAAAAAAATAAATTTCACTTGCTATACATATTCTTACTGTATGCCTCCCATCCATCAAATACTTCCTGTGTTGATACCCATGCTTTCTATATGTGCAATAGGCACAATATTCAAGGTCACTGGTATTGACAGCTATTTTCATAAATACTCATGTTATCATGTTCAGTCATATCACAATCAACTCAGTTATGGCCTAGTGAAGCACAGCGGCTCCATTTTGAGTTAGATTGCATATAATATACAGTTTGTGCTTTAAATGATATCTTATACATTTATATAAGTTTTCATCAAAAGTTCAAATATCTGCTAGGTCTTGCTTGGAAATTTGTTCTATAGCTGGATAAGACATCTTACAGGGTGTCCTAGTTTTTCTGCTGCTATTAGCCCAATTATGGCTGCAGTACATTTTACTTTTCTCCCTGATGCTGGAAGTGTGTACAATAAGAAGTAGTCTGCTTCCCTCCCCTATCCATTACTACTACTGTTTTTATTGTTTTTTTATGTTTAATTCTGTCAGAAGTAACTGTAATATATACACTGTGCAAACAAATATGTAAGAAAAACCCAAGTGAATGTCATATAGGAGATCCAAGGATGCAAATACAGGGCATAACGCATTGACACAGAAAAAGAGAGATCGCAGCACAATCAGGAAAGCTGCTTACTGTAACACAAACAGACAGAAGTAGATACAAGTACATAGTAGACTTTCCTGATGTATCAGGTTTCTGTTCTTCGGGTCCGCATGGGGACCCAAAAAAAGGAAACCCTAACCGCTTATATCATATAGACTATAATGGGGTCCTCCAGGATTTTGCCAGGTTTCTGCTCGAAATCGGCAGAGAGAACAGTCCTGCTTTCAGGACTTTTCTCTCTGCATATTTTTAGCGGAATGGGGCATGGAGTCCCTGAACAGTCAACCAATGCTGGTGTGACCCCTGCCTTACATTGTTATTCTTTGATATGCTACAGAATTCTTTTTGTGCAGTGTCCAGAGGAAGCTGACTTCAGATATGTACAGGCTGTGAAGAGAGAGCTGCCCCTCCCATTTCTAATCACTGCGAATACTTCTTGATTTTGATGGTAACTTAGGACAGAACTACCCTAGTAACAGGTAGTGAACAGCAAATAAGCAAGAAGGGAGTCTCCTAGCAGCAACAACTTTAGAGTGGTATTTCAGGCAGAAAACATCAATATTTATAAATAAAGGGCATTATATTTTGGTCCAGAATCACATGTGTTATTAAATGAGACAATTGAAATAATTTATCAATAAATAGTCTGGGCTATATTTCAAGCAAATGTCTCAGACAATTTTGTTGCAGATGATAAAAGTAAGCTTTGCAATATATTTTATTAAAGAAATGTGCTTTTTCACTTACCTTCTAGACTATTCAGCCTTAAGTTTATTCAGCTTTAAATATATGGAAAGAAGAAAGACAGAAAGGGGAAAGCTACTGGCGACATGTAAGGAGACTTTTCTTCCCTATTCAGTGACAGTTTTATTTTAATGGAAGAGTGAAGTAATCAGGCGATACCTTTTAGAGGCTGAGTATATTTGATGGTGAGCTTTCGGAAGTACTAGCTCCCTTCATCAGACATGGTGTTATACAAGAAACTGAAAATTCACAGATTTTTTATACCCTAAAGACATGGACCTTCAAAGGATCTTAGAATCCTTAAAAAAAACAAAATTCAATCTAGGTAAAGAAGTTATTTACAACTGGTCAAAAAATAAACAATCTGGAAACTTGTGGGGCGTGACGGAGGGATCACTAATTCTTGCTATCTGTTTGCTGTCACGTGGTGATTTGTGACCCTCACAGTTCATAAATAGTGTGACATGAAATTGGCATGAATATTAAGTCTAAATTGCAGAGTTTGAAATTTTTGCAATAACTTATATTCCCATTCTTTCCTCTCCCTCTGCGTTTTAAAACCATTAAAAAAACAACCCGCAAATCTTCAATAGACAAAAACAGACAACAATAGACAATAGATAACAAAGCAGACCTGGACAAGCACCTCCTGGATCTGAGGACGAAATTTCTCCGATTGGGAAACAAACCAAAAGTGACAGACAACCAATTAAACAAAACAGCAGCCATTAACAGAAACAGTCTGCTCACATATAAAGAGACCCAGAATGAAGCCCAGGTTCCCCTAGTTGTCACTTACAACCCACAGCTGGAGATCCTATGAAGGATTGCCAAGGAGCTCCAACCTGTGCTACATAGGGACAACAGACTCAAGGACATATTTCCAGTTCCCCCTCTCCTTTCCTTTCGACAACCACCAAGCCTGAGGCATATTATTGTCCGGAGTGCCCTGAAGGCCCCAACTGAAAATGGCACCTCGTCTGCAAAATAGGTGTATGACCTTCAAGCACATCCACACCGCTGACAGTGTACCTGTCCCACAGTCACAAAGGTGCACAGAATTAGGGGGACATTTTCCTGCAGGTCTTCCAATGTGGTGTATCTCATAATGTGTGTGCAATGTCCCACCACAAGCCTCTATGTGGGGGGAAACAGGCCAGAGACTTAGCGCATGAACTCACACAGATCCACCATTAATAACAGCAGAACAGATCTCTCAGTGGCCGCATATTTCTCCGGAGAAGACCACTCTATTGAAGATTTGCGGGTTGTGGTTTTAATGGGACAGTTTAAGATGCAGAGGGAGAGGAAAGAATGGGAATATAAGTTAATGCAAAAATTTCAAACTCTGCAATTTGGACTTAATATTCATGCCAGTTTCATATCACATTATTTATGAACTGTGAGGGTCACAAATCACCACGTGACAGCAAACAGATAGCAAGAATTAGTGATCCCTCCATCACACCCCACAAGTTTCCAGATTGTTTATTTTTTGACCGGTTGTAAATAACTTCTCTACTTAGATTGCATTTTGGTTTTTTTTAAGGATTCTAAGATCCTTTGAAGGTCCATGTCTTTAGGATATAAAACATCTGTGAATTTTCAGTTTCTTGTATAACACCATGTCTGATGAAGGGAGCTAGTACTTCCGAAAGCTCACCATCAAATATACTCAGCCTCTAAAAGGTATCGCCTGATTACTTCACTCTTCCACTACTTTCAATGGCTAACACGGTACAACATTATACTAGTTTTATTTTAAAACAGTGCTGGATCATAAGGTGAATTATCATTCAGCCAGGGGTGTAACTAGCAAAGACTGGGCCCTATAGCAAACTTTTGACTTGGGCCCTCCTACATCCACACGCATAGCGTACCCTTTCCTGGCCCCCACACGGTATTACACCCTATTTACACACACTATAATGTCCCAAAGTGGCTTTCAGACAGAATAATGTCCCATAGCGGCCACTCCACACAGTATAATGTCCCATAGTGGCCCCTGTACACAGTATAATGTCTCATAATGGCCTCCACACAGTATAATGTCCCATAGTGGCCCCTTCACACAATATAATGTCCCATAGTAGCCCCTCCTCACAGTGTAATGTCCCATAGTGGCCCCTCCAAACAGTATAATGTCAAATCACAGCAGGATGTGGAAAAAATAAGCACCCTGCTCGATCTTGCCATCCACGGCTCGAGACTACCTGCTGATTAGTCCCATTCATCTGCAAGACCACAGCCAATTGTACAGTGGTGGAAAATGAAGAAGAATTCCTCTTAATTTTCCATCATGTGAACATACCCTAAGAGCAGAGACAAGAGGAATAAAATATTTAATGAAACAGGCACTTTTATTAAGTGCCTTTCTTCACCTTCACTTTCTTTAAAGTATATTACAAAGAATATAACTTTCCCTGTACTATTGATTTATGAATATTCAGGTACACGTTTATCAATTCAAGACCAATTTCTGTCAATATTTATTCATTTATTACACATTGTACACCATCATTAGGTCATAAAAAACCTTTGGGGCCAACTCCTTCCTGCTGAGTGCTGTTTTATTATGTCGCGCTGAGTGGATAGTTAATGCTCAGCACCAGAGGAGTAACTAGCAAAGACTGGACTCCCCAGAAAACTTTTGACTTGGCCCCCCTACGGCATAGCACCCCCTTTCCTAGCCCCCACACAGTATATACCCCATTTACACACACTATAATGTCCCACAGCAGCCCCTCCACACAGTATAATGTTCCTTAGCGTCCACTCCACATGGTATTATGTCCCATAGTGGCCCCTGCACACGGTATTATGGCCCACAGTGGCCCCTGCACACGCTATTGTGGCCCATAGTGACCTTTTCACACAGTATTATGGCCCACAGTGGCCCCTGTACACAGTGTTTTGCCCCCACGAACTAATATTATTGTTAGCACTCCCTGCTGCTTTCGGCCCTCTTCAGTCGCAAAGAGGCCTGAAGACTGCTGAGAGTCACACCGAATTTCAGGATAGTTGAGTAACACTGGTTTTTATGTTTTCTCACCTCCCCTGGGCCTCCGATCATTATATGAAATATATGAAAAGACCCCAGAGTATAATAATAACAGTATTTGTTGGGGTCCATGGGCCCACTGCCTCAAGTACAGATCCCTGCTCCTGCTCACAGCTGTTTCCGACATGATATGAGATGCAGAAGGGGAAGCGGAGGCGGCCATGAGCAGGAGCGGGGATAGGAAAGTAAATAGTGCCCGTTACCTGCTGGGGTTACTCCAGCAGTTAATGGCCTATAAAAAAAAAGCATCAGGGGCCCACCGGGCCCCCTAAGGTCCTGTACCCTGTGGCAGCCGCTACCCCGGTACTTACGCCACTGCTCAGCACTGTAATAGTATGGCTCTATCATACTGCAAGCACAGAATCTGGCAGCTTATCCTCTCAGATGCTATGGTCAATAGTAATTATGGAATCTGAGTAGTTAGAGGGATCGCTTTCATTTCAGCTCCTTGGATCCTACACAATCCCCTATTGCACATAGTGAGCCTATGGGGATGAAGAGATACCAAGTTCAAGTCCCCTTGAGAGACAGTAAGAATACTAAAAAAAAATAAAATAAATTAAAACATTTTTTTTAAAAGTAAAATAATAATAAATAATAAAAAGCTTAACTAGTTCCAGACTACCCATTGACTATAAAAGTCCGGGTGGTCCATTCCATACCTGTACATCCTTGCAAGGTTAGGCTGCTGCACAAAATCATGTAGCTGTAAGATTGGGATACCAACTGTTATTACAGCTGGACCTCCCATAGGGAAGGCAGGCATGGTTTATTACTGTCTCTTCCATCCTCATCGCTGTGTACACATAGCTCAGTGAGCTATGTTCCAGCTCTCCTCTGACCTGGAATAAAAATAAAGTAAAAAAAAAAAGCACATCACTACCACACCCACGTCACAGTTTCTAGCCCCGCCTACGGTGACACAACAGTATGTGTTACCTTCATAAAAATGACTGTAACAGAGAGGGAAAACTATTTAAGGATAAGGCCCCACTGCTAAAAAAAACGCAGCAGAAAAAAATCTAGCAGAAACACATCAAGTTTTTTTCATTTCATTTTTTTCCTTTGTTTTTCTTTGCAGTTTTTCTTCCCCTATTAAATCTATAGGGAAATCACAAGCATTTCAACAAGTAAAATGCGTGCATTTTTGAAAACGTATCTTTTCAACAGCATTTTTTTTCCACAATGGGATTAGCCAGAATATCATCCACTTTGCTGGTACTGTAAAATGCAGCGTTTCTGCAATGTGGAGCCTTAGCCTAAAATGTTTTTTGGCAACTGCACTTCTATTGAAAAAAAAAAAATAAAAATGAAAAATGTGGATAAACAGACACATTTCCCCTCCTTTTTTGTTTGCATTTTCTCAGATATTAAAATAAAGAAAAACAAATAAAATAAGCAAAAATACTATATATCCACATCTACACTATCCAAAGTTAACTATTTATCCCGTATTGTGAACACTGTAAAAAAAATTAAATACCACAGTGTGCAAGTTATTGGTCACCTTGTCTTCCCCAGAAAAAGAAATAGAAAGTTATCAAAAAGTTATACATAGCAGAAAATTGTACCAATCAATACTCCAACTTGCAAAAAAGCAGCTTTTTGGTTGCAGATTTTGCTGCGGTTTTTTGAGCCTAAGCCAGAAGTGGAATGAGCAGAAGGTAGTACTGCAAGAGCTTCTTTTATATTTCCCATTCCTTTTATAGTCATTCTTGGCTTTGGCTCAAAAAACCACTACAAAATCTGCAACAAAAAAGCAGCTTTTCTGCAATGTGGATCCTTAGCCTAAAGATGTTATAGATGTCAGAATACAGTGCCGAAAGGCAAATCATCTAATTTTGAAAAATGGTGTTTCATTTAATAAAAGCGGTACAATATAATAAAACCAATATAAATATGGAATCGCTGTCAGTGGGGTAAATAAAGTCTTGTGGGCTCCGATGCAAACTTTTGTCTGGGGTCCACTACCCCCTCCCTACACCGAATTCTTGATAGTGACTAGAGATGAGTGAATCGAAGCTGCAGAAGTAGAATTCAATTCGAATTTCAGGAAATCTTTGATTCGCCACAATTCCAGATTTTCTCACGCTTTGATGCATTGAATCGCATTTTTTTTAATAAAATGGCCGCCGCACTTGTTAGGACAAGGGGAAAGGGACTCTGGGAGCGCGGGATCACCCACAATGCCAAGCATGCAGCTAATCAGCATCCAGCAGGACTTGTGATGTCACAGCCCTATAAAAACCCTTGGCCATTTTAGGTACAGTCATTCCACATCATTCTTACTGTAGGGACAGATGTCGGCAGGATCTAGGCAAAGACTTAGAAAACATATAGAAGTTCAGGGAAAGAGGCTGAGCCTTAGAACTGTAGGGAAAAGATAGGGAGAAATTGAGAGAAGAATTTGGGGTGGTTGCAGGGTCATTTACAGCAAGAATTTGCAGCATAATTCACATTGCAGCACTCGCTACCATTATACTTCTGCTCATTACTCATATCTGTGTCTTCAAGGTGGAACACAACAAGCCTTTTGCAGTGCAGTACAGCAAAAAACAATAACCCAAATAACTTCTGCACGTATCTGTAAAAAAAGCCTTTTTAAAGACAGATATTATAAGGGGCTTATTCAGTACATTATTCAGTACTATTGTGCCAAAGAAAACTGAATTATCATCCAATAATATCTGCACATATCTGTATAAAAAGCCTTTTTAAAGGTGTTTATTATAGGTGTCATTATGACTTAAAAAGAGAAAACACAGAAGTTTGACAATAAATGGCTTCAACCAACCACTAACCATGAGTGGAGAAAAAGTTTTTGTGTTATCATTCATATTCTCTGAAAAAAAGGCCAAAAAACCAAAAAATCTGACGAGGTATGTAAACTTTTTAGTACAACTGTACACAGGGGAGTACCTCTGTCCGCTTGGATCATACAGAAATTGTTTATGGCTTTTCTCTGTTCATATAGTCAATCCAACATATGGAAGGTGGAATTCCAACGGGTGGAAACATCGCATATCAGCCTACTTTGTGGGAGGCTGTTCTGCCGCTGCAGCTCAAGGAGGGTGCGCTTGGCGGTGTACGAGTGGCTGAAGTGCATGTAAAGTTTCCTTGACATTTTTAGGATGTCGTGCAGTTGGGTGGAACACTTAAGGAAACGCTTGACAACCAGAACACGTGCGCTATGCAGGGCGCATGGCTCAGCCCTCCTTGATGAAGTGTTGACACCTTTTTATTCCAGTTCCTCCCCTGTGTGACTCCGTTCGCCAAGGCAAACAAGGTGTAGAAAAGCGTGACACCGCTGTGCCCTGCACATGTGGTATGCTGGAGGAGCACTGTGAATTGTCCCTGTAGTGGAGGCTGAGGAGACAGTGGAGGATGAGGCTGACATTTTTGCAGGACCAACGGCTTGAGAACGTGGAGGCTGAAGCTGCGTCACCTGTCCAAGTTGCTGGTGTGTCTGGGCAGGTAACACATTAACCCAGTGGGCCATAAATTACATATATTGTCCTTGACCGCAATTACAGCTCCACACGTCGGCGCTGCCGTGCACTTTGGCAGACACCAACAGGCTCAAGGACTGGCCCACCTTCTCTTCTACATATTTGTGCAGGACTGGTACTGCCTTTTTGGCAAAGAAATGATGGCTTGGGACTCTCCACCTCGACTCAGCACAAGCCATCAGTTCTCTGAAAGGTGCAGAGTCCACCACTTGGAAAGGGAGGGACTGCAGCACCAGCAACTTGGACAGGAGCTCGTTCAGCTTCTGCACTGTTGGATAAGTGCACGCATACTGTTGTCTCTTCGAAATCGCTTCTGTGATGGATTGCTGACGCAATGACTGACTAGGAGAAGGAGAAGCAGGAGAATCATGAACAGCAGATTATGGGAAGGACACACAGCTTCCTTTGGCTGAGGTGGTGGAGCCTTGACTGCCTGAAATGGGGTGCGTGGAACTGGGAGCCGCAGCGGTTGCTGTGGCAGGCTGGACCACCACATTGGAGCCACGGCTCTCCCAGGCCACTTTATGGTGATGCTGCATATGTTGATGCAGGGCTGTGGTGCCGACATTGGCACCCTGGCCACGCTTCACCTTCTGCCCACAGATTGAACATATGGCCATGGTCACCTCCCCTGGTGGTGGTGGTTATGCTGACCTCCCCCGGCGGCTTTACAAAAAACTGCCACACCGCCGAGTAGGTGATTTTACCCCCAACACTCCGCGCTAACTGACTGCTACCGCCACTGCCTCCGTGAACCTCTGCTTTCCAGGCAGATAGGCTGCTGCGAAGTGAGTGGTCTACCCTGGGCACGTTTAGCTCCTGACCTCACACTGCTGCCACCCTGCTGACTCCCCCACTGCCTTATGCGCAAGCTGCAACCCTCTTCTCCTGATGATGATGAAGCCCCTCCCAATTACAATTGGCTACATCATCATCCACTATAGTCTGCAGTTCACTGATGTCCTCCTCAACACCAGCTCCCACGCCACTCTCCTCATCGCTATTTGCCCGCCTACCAGAGGAAACGGCGGATGTCTCCTCCAGATCTTGGCTGAGCAGTAGCTGCTGACTGTCCTCTACACTTACCCCAGTCCTATGGGTCCGCTGCCTTGGGATAACCTTAGACTCTGACCTATCCTTCAAGCCGCACATCCAAACCCTCAACACCTCCTGCCGCCTCCAACTCAAGAACATCCATCGAATCTGCTGCTTCCTCACCCCAAAAACTACAAAGATGCTAGTCCATGCCCTCATAATCTACCGCTTAGACTACTGTAACACCCTTCTCCATGGCCTCCCAGCAAATACTCTCGTCCCCCTCCAGTCGACCTTAAATTGCTCCGCTCGCTTAATACACCTCTCCCCCCCGTTCTTCATCAGCCGCTCCCCTCTGCCAATCCCTTCACTGGCTACCCATTGCCCAGCGAATAGAGTTCAAATTACTAACGCTGACATACAAAGCCATCCACAACCTGTCACCTCCATATATCTCCAAACTAAACTCCCGCTACCTGCCCGCACCTCCGATCCTCCAAAGACCTCCTACTCCGCTCTGCTCTTATCCGCTTTTCACACAACCGTCTCCCAGACTTTTCCCGTGCATCCCCCATACTCTGGAGCTCATTACAAAGACACATAAGACTGACCCCCACAATCACAAGCTTCAAGAAGGCCCTGAAGACTCACCTATTCAGGAAGGCCTACAACCTCCAATAACACTACTGTCTTCATACCACCACCTGAACAGCCTCTACCCCCACCTTCTGTCTCTATCCCTTTTCCCTCATAGACTGTAGCCCTTGTGGGCAGGGCCCAGTATCCCACTGTGCCAGTTGGTCACTGTTAGTATTATCTGTTTTGTATATCTTGTGTACCGTATGTTAACCCTCCAATTTAAAGCACCATGGAATTAATGGTGCTATATAAATAAACAATAATAATAAATAATAATAATAATAATTCCTCCTCCTCACTGTACAGTGGATCTGAGCCCACAGCATAGAGTACTTCTCTAGCTGAGGGAACAGAAAAGGACAGAGGCAGGTTGAGGACAGGTGAGGTCACAGGGCCTGCTGCTGGGACATGCCAACTAAGGGTTGTGTCTGACAAACCCACCGACTCTTGGTTGGGGGTGTCTGATGTGACTTGGGATGAATTGGATGACTGAGTCAACCAGTCTACAACCGTTGGTTTGCTGGTCAAGACACGATCGCTACTTGACACTGGAAGCTCAGGCCTCTGCAACTGACCCCTGCTGCCACGCCCCCTTACTCTGCTGCGACCTGTGTCTGCGCAAGAAACATTTAGGCCTGTGGCCCTCCCCTGTGCATGGCCTCTCGCTTCTCTGTCTGACATAATGTTCAATGAAAAAACATAATTGCAAAGGGCAAAAAGCCCTGTTATTTTCTACTTTGAAGAGAACGGCAAATATGTACCCTTATTTCTTTCCCCACTAATGAACAGCTATAAAAAAAGTGTGATAAAGGCAGAGATTTGTGTCTCCAAATTATGGAATTATTGACAATACTGTATTGATAAATGGCCTGCAACTTTATACTGGGAAAAAAATGGCGAATATGGTCCTCCTTATGGGTTTCCACACTAATAAACACCTTTAAATAAGGTGTATGCTCCTCCAGCATACCACATGTGTAGGACACAGCGGTGTCACTCTGTTCTACACCTTGTTTGCCTGGGCGAACAAAGTCACACATTGGAGGAACTGGGTCACTGTATGTCCTCCTCATGCTGCTTCCCACTGGGTCACTCTTTATACTCCTCATGCCGCTGCCATCGGGTCACTGTATGGCCTCCTCATGCCGCTGCCACAGGGTCACTCTGTGTACTCCTCATGCTGATGCCACTGGGTCACTGTATGCTCTCCTAAGGCTGCTACTACCTCCACCTCTGCCACTGGGTCACTGTATGCCCTCCTCATGCCGCTGCCACTGCTGTGTCACTGTATGTCCTCCTAATGCCACTGCCACTGGGTCACTGTATGGCATCCTCATGCTGCTGCCAACTCCACATTATATTGCCTTGCCACTCTGTAGACATCTATGTGGAATCGACAGACGAGGGTGTAAAAGGAGTGCACTCTTTCACGCTACAGCAGGATGTTGGGCCTCTGCACGCTCCTTTATACCTGGCACTAACATGGACCTGTAAGGCTGGGTTTACACTTGAGTTAGTTGGTCAATTTTGGCCCCGTAACTGTCCAAATAAGTGAAATATGCAGTGGTTCTAAGAGCGACGCCTGTCATGTGTGTGTCATTCAGACTCACAGTATTGTTTCACTACCATAGTAGGCTCCCTATGCGTGTTACTGCAAGGCACAGTGTTCTACACCACTATACAGGCTCTCTGACGCCAGGAAATAGGTGTTTAGCGATATTCACCGCACATTAATTCAGATCGAAGCAAATTTTTTTGGAACTTCGAATCGAACTGCAGAATCGAACTTTTGAGAAATTCGCTCATCTCTAATAGTGACGGTTACGGGTGCTGCAGCGGTATCTCAGATACTTAAAAGGGATATGGCTTTAGTACCCACAACTGCAATTATCAAGAATACGGTAAGTGAGCAGTGCAGCGTCTGGCATGTAGACAATACTGGGAGCTACGTGCTATGGGAAACAGCTGATCTGCAGGGTCCTAACAGTCTAAGAGATATAAGAGATCAGTGGGGTCCAACACCCATGGCCCCTGCTGATCAACTCTTTGAAGATACTGTGATGCTTTTGTGAGCACTGTGACCCCTTCACTATTTACATTGTAGAGTATCTGTTTTATAATGACCATACAATGTTATTACAGCCTGTAATAATAGTGCACGGCTGCTATAAAACAGATGGCGTGTGAAGGGACACCACATAGTATAATAGGCTCAACAATGGTCCCACACAGTATTATAAGCTCCACAGCGGCCACCAGACAGTATAATATGCTCCACAGTCGCCCTTACACAGTATAATATGCTCCACAGTAACCCCACACAGTATAATGTGCTCCACAGTGGCCCCCATACAGTATGAAATGCTCCACAGTGGCCCTCACACAGCATTATATGCTCCACAGTGGCCCACACACGATATAATATGCTCCTCAGACCCCAGAGTATAATAAGTAGAGGCCCAGGGGAAGTCATTAAAAATAGCAAACACTTATATTCACCTTGTCTTACCTCTTCTGGGCCTCTTCTGCCTGCTACTGAGGTAAATGCGCCCCAGGCGGGGTCTGTGATTGGGCCTCAGCGGTCACTTGGGGCACTGGAGAGGATGCTGGGAATCATCAGCAGCCCAGGAGAGCTGAAATGTTTTGTTGCTGATGTACTCTGTAACTGGCACTGAAGTAGTTGTCTTAGTTACAGGGTAAATGCAGCCTGCAACTGATCTGGGTCTCTTGGGACACAGCAGCTACTGCATATACCCAGAGTTGGAAGCATGGTGGCTTCCTTATCTGAGCACTATGTATACCTGACCTGCCAGACATTGGAAGCAGGTCAGTAAGTGGTTAAAAACTTAGTTCTGACTACTGTAATAGTTTAAATTTCCTTATAGTTCCAAAATAGCACATACTATTAGTAATACTATTGCAGTGGTTTTTGCTACAGTTAGTAAAGCCAGGGGAGGTATTCCTTGATTTATTTACTTATAAAAAGTTTTATTAAGCTAACTTACTGTAAGGTTCACTTGTATTTATAATTTCAGGCAGGTGGCATTTTGTGTTCTTTTGTTCTCATCACAATGATTTTTAATTAAAGCAGCTGTCAGATCTAGACAACCATATCCATTGGATTGATCCTGCAATGATAAGCTGATGCTGCTGTACTACTATATTTGCTCATACTCACTTTATCAATTTACATCCATATACATTAAAAGGAAATAAATTGTCTAAAGCAAAGTTGTCATCACGTTCAGTTTACATAGTGTCTCAGTTGCTTTGTATTGTACAAACTTTGGAACATAGATGCAACTGATTGCATTGGTGTAGCTGTCATATGTCTGACATAGGACTTAAAGATGACCTGTCACCAGGTCTGTAAGGTCCAATGAGATACATCACCTGATAGGTGCTTTCACTCTGAGCATTTTGGTGTTTTGTTTCTCAAAATCCATTCAGCTATTCCAAAGATATAAGCCCTATTAATGTTTACCAATTTAGAGTATACTAGTCAAGTGGGCATTAACACTGTGGTTTCTCTGAGGGTGGAGTCTCTGTGTGCTGTATGTGATGTAGGGATACCTATTTGACTCTGTATACCCTAATATGCATGAAACTATAAAATGGTGTTGGAGTGGCAGAAGGAATTTGGATAAACAAAACAACAAAATGACAGCAACCATCAAATGATTTATGCCTTTGGGCTTTTCAGACCTGGTGAAAAGTCCTCCTTTATGGTAAGGCCCTACATTGCAGAAACAGCATTTTTTACTGCTGCAGAAAAAGTGCTGAAAAAAATGCTGCATTTTACAGTACCAGCAAAGTGAGAATCAGGCTAATCCCATTCAAGATTTGCGGGAAAAAACAGCCATAGAAAATCTGCATTTTTGAAAAATGCAGCATGCCACTTTTAGCTGTAGAAACGCGTTGCCGCTATAGATTTAATAAGGGAAGAAAAACCACAGAGGAAAATGTAGCAAAAATACGATGAAAAACACTGCAGAGAAAAATACAATACGTTTCTGATGTATTTTTTTCCGCTACAATTTTAGCTGTGGTTTGCTATACAGAGCCTTAGCCTAAGGCTGAGGCCTCACATTGCGGAAACACAGCTTTTTTTTTGTTGTAGATTTTGCAAAAATGGCTACAAAAGGAATGGGAAATATATAGGAAACACTTATACTTCTACCTTTTGCTCAATACACTCCTGGTTTCGGCTAAAAAAAAACACAGCAAAATCTGAAAAAAAAAAAGCTGCGTTTTCACAACATGGGGCCTCAGCACTCTAAGAAGTATTTCACAAAATACATCTTAGACTGACATTGGCCAAAAGAGTGTTATTTTGGCCAAGGTTCATCAGAATACATTTGATAGATCCAGTGGTGTAACTAGGAATGGCTGGGCCCCAAGGCGAACATTTGACATGGGGCCCCCCCCCAAAGCCACCGCCCCCAACCCCCCCAAAGCCGCCGCCCCCAACCCCCCCAAACCGCCGCCCCCAACCCCCCCCACACAAACCGCATTCCTGCGCACACTATTATGCCCCATAGTGGCCCCTGCACACGGTATTATGTCCCATACTGGCCCCTGCACACGGTATTATGCCCCATAGTGGCCCCTGGACACGGTATTATGCAGCATAGTGGCCCCTGCACACAATATTATGCCCCATAGTGGCCCCTGCACACAGTAGTTTGCCCCATAGTGGCCCCAGCACACATTAGTTTGCCCCATAGTGGCCCCGACGCACAGTAGTTTGCCCCATAGTGGCCCCTGCACACAGTAGTTTGCCCCATAGTAGCCCCTGCACACAGTAGTTTGCCCCATAGTGGCCCCTGCACACAGTAGTTTGCCCCATAGTGGCCCCAGCACACAGTAGTTTGCCCCATAGTGGCCCCTGCACACACTAGTTTGCCCCATAGTGGCCCCTGCACACAGTATCATTCCCCATAGTGGCCCCTGCACACAGTATTATGCCCCATAGTGGACTACCCATGAACGATTATTATACTCTGGGGTCTTTTCAGACCCCAGAGTATAATGATCAGAGACCCAGGGGAGGAGAGAAACATAGAAAACACTGCAACTTACCTCTTCCTCGCTCCGGTGCACTCCCGTGCGCTACTAAGGCCATCTTCAATGTCGGACCGGATCTCGCGCGATCCAGGCAGGCGTCGCGACGCATAAAGACGTCGGCTGACGTCTGGGACGTCACCAAACAGGCCCGAAGCCTGCGGAGCGGCGGATAGGTGAGTTACAGTGTTTTTTATGTTCGCTCACCTCCCCTGGGCCCCCGATCGTTATACTCCGGGGTCTCAAAAGACCCCGGAGTATAATGATAGCAGTGATTGTGGGGTTCGCGGTAGCGACTGCCACAGGGCTCCGGGCCCCGTAATGTTCCGGGCCCTGTGGCAGTCGCTACCACTGCTACCCCGGTAGTTACGCCCCTGGATAGATCTTCAATATCTATTTTTATGATTTTTTCCCAGTTATCTTCTAATATTCTTTGCAGCTTTTTCCAAATGTATCATCTACAGTACTTGCAAGCAGTTACTAGAATGTCTAAAATAACATGAGCTATGTACAAGTTTACATTCTAGTTTTTTTCCACCAATATAATAGATTGAAATCTTTCTCGTTGCTTGACATGGGAATTTTAAGATCACAGCAAGACTGCACTTTATCTGTGCACTAGTCAGTGTCATAATTGGATTCTGCAACATCAGATACAAATTATAGCCTTGATTTTTTTTGCTCCTTTGTCGCAGTTCTGCAATTTTCATGTCCTTGTTCCCAGCTAGCCTATTGATTCTCACAGTCCAAAAATGTCTTTACCACATAACTTTCAGGACTCACATTTTATGTCCTCATCTATCAAAAAGTTACAAACTTTGCAACAGAGTTTTCAAAAATCTTGAGATTTCAAATTAAAATGAGCAGGTTACTGATTACTGTAGGAAAGCTTAAAGTATATGTTTTGCTTTTTTTAGTCATTTTGAAGATCACAAAAAGCTAGTCCATATACAGTATGATGATGTGTCATACAGCTAGCAGTCATATAATATTTATATCCATCTTATGCACGCTCATTCATAGAAGTTAAGATTATGCATAGACAGCATACATAGATACAGTGCTTTTCAGCATGGTCTCGGAAGACAAGGAGCTTGTTAGTCCTCTGGTTCAAAATTGTAAAATATATGTATTTTTTGTGTGGTATAACTTCTCCAATTTAAGCAGAGCTTATTGAAAGCATGGATTTGTTCATACTTTATAATAATAATAATAATAATAATAATAATAATAATAATAATAGTCCTTTAATAGTCCCACAATGGGGAAATTCAGTGTGTTACAGCAGCAAAGATAAGCAGATACAAATACAAATACAACATGTACAGGAATGTTCCAAGGTAAGAGGCATTACTTTGATAGCAGACAGACAGATAGTAAGTAGCGGGGGGGGGGGGGGGATTTAACAGGCAGAGAGATATTTCAGTTCTCTGTGTGTAATGATCTCCGCTTAGGTCGGTGTTGGTTGTACAGCCTAACCGCGGTGGGGAGGAAAGACTTCCGATAGCACTCCTTCTCACACCTAGGGAGGAGCAGTCGGTCACTGACAGTACTGCTCAGCGCGATCACAGTCTCATGCATGGGATGGGACTTCTTCTTCTGCATGGAGCTCACCACGGACAGTATCCTTTTGTCACCCACCACCTGCACTGGGTCCAGTGGGCTCCCCAGGACAGAGCTGGCCCTTCTAATCAGCTTGTCGAGTCTATTCCTATCCCTGGTTGATATACTGCTCCCCCAGCAGGCCACTCCAAAGAAGATGGCTGATGCCACTACCGAGTTGAAGAAAGTTCTAAGAAGTGCCCCCCGGATTCCAAAGGCTCTCAGCTTCCTAAGCAGGTAGAGCCTGCTGTGGCCCTTCCTGTACAGGGCCTCCATATGATCTGCCCAGTCCAGCTTATTATTAAGGAGCAATGACCTCCAGTTAGGGTAAAGATTCCAATTTGCCCTGAAATTAATTAAACACAATACCACAACATGCTAAAAAAGCCTTGAATGTTTGCAGTTTAGTGGTGGTAGTCAGAATTTCATCCACTAGAGCACAGGTGTCAAACACAAGGCCAGCGGGCCGAATCCGGCCCGCTGCCTTCTGTTATCCGGCCCGGCACTTATCTGGCCCGCAGGGCCGCGGCATTTTTTATTGTCTATGTAATGTAAACCAGCCCAGGACAGGCCGCTTAAAAAAAAAAAAAAAAAACAAAGCTACGCGATACCTGTCCTGGGCTTGTTTACAAGACCTCTGCAGGTCAGCGCAGGCGGCGATACAATGACGTCATCGCGCCTCCTACGCTGACACGCAGACGTCGGGGACAAGAAGAGGAGGAGGCGGCGGCTGCATCAAGGGATCGGAGGTAAGTGAGGATGGATAAGTTTTTTTTTATATATATAAATAGGCCGTTGCCTGCTGGAGCATCCCCCAACACGTAACGGCCTATTTACTTACCGATCCCCGCTGCTGGTCGTGGCCGCCCCCGCTTCTCCTTCTACTATGGGACGCGGAAGCGGCTGTGTGCAGGAGCGGGGATGGTAAGTGAGGTTGTGGCCGGCGAACTCCATCAAATACTGCTATTATTATACTCCGGGGCCTTTTCAGACCCCGGAGTATAATAATCGGAGACCCCGGGGAGGTGATAAACATAAAAACCATAGTTACTCACCTCTCCGGCGATCCGATGTCACTCCCAGCAGGCTTCGGCCTTCTTTGGTGACGTCCCAGGCGTCACGTGAGCCAGGCCGACGTCATTATGTCGCGACGCCGGTCTGTGTGACATTGAAGAAGGCCGAACGCAGGGAGCGCACCGGGGCCCAGGTAAGTAACACTGGTTTTATGTTTGTCACCACCTGGGTCTCCAATCATTATACTCTGGGATCTGAAAAGACCCCAGAGTATAATAATAGTTCATGGGTGGGGGGGTCACTATGGGGCATAATACCGGGTGCAGGGGCCACTATGGACCATAATACCGTTTTCAGGGGCCACTATGGAGCATAATACCAATGCAGGGGCCACTAAGGAGCATAATAACGTGTGCAGTGGCCACTATGGAGCATAATACCGTGTGCAGGGGCAACTATTGAGCATAATACCGTGTGCAGGGGCAACTATGGAGCATAATACTGTGTGCAGGGGCAACTATGGAGCATAATACCGTGTGCAGGGGCCGCTGTGGGGCGTAATACCGTGTGCAGAGGCAACTATGGAGCATAATACCGTGTGCAGGGGCAACTATAGAGCATAATACCGTGTGCAGGGGCAACTATAGAGCATAATACCGTTTGCAGGGGTAAACGGTATTTGTATAGTGCTTAATTTTTGATATATTCAGAAAAGGATGAGGATAGTATGTAACATGCTTTTTAGGTTGTGAGGGTTAAAACATAACTTGTACTATATCCTATAACACAGTACACAGAATACACAGAGGGTGAAATGTTTTGCAGATAGCCTGCATAGTTTAGAGATAGAATACAGACTCAGAGTCTGGGAAGAATATCAACAGTTCTGCTGTTCTCAGCGATCTGCCATTCTCAGGAAAGATAAGGGGAACATTTAGATAAGGTAAAAAGGTAAACATCTGGGGTGATGAGAAACTGAACAAATTTGTCTTGTAACGGAACTGGAAAAACCATATATGTACATTGATCACATGACTGTTATGTAACTGAGCTAGCTTTTAAAACTGTATTATCTACGTAATAAAGGGAGGAACTATTCATACACGATACCTGTGTGTACATCTTGTTTCCCGAGCGCTCGACACTGGTTACTAATTTAATTAGGATTACGGTGACATCCATCCCGGGGGCACTTAACCCCTGACAGAAATTGGCGACACAACGTGGGGCTCGAGATCGTCTGATGTGCAGCCGATAGAGTGCCGACCCACTCACCGATCGACTTGAGGACTGGACCAGAGGACCTCAGATAGATAAAAACAGTACTGTGAGGTAAGATCTTATCTTGCCAATTAGTATATCTGAGCTCCTGTGTGTCTATACTCTGTATCGATGAGTGAGGTAAGCTGCTGCATGTTTATATGACATCTCGATGCCAATTAAATAGTATGGAAGAACCTAAAAGGGACATGTCACCTGTAAATGATATGGAAATTGTTTTCTTTGCTTTTTGTCTTACCTGTCTACTCATGTTTGCATGTTACCTGTGTTATAAGATATATAAGGCTACAAGAAACGGGGAAAAGTTCTCTGTTTTAAACCCCTAGAGTTGCGGACAAGGTTCGGAACTGAGGAGCACTGAGTGATTGAAAAGTCCTTGTTTTGGGACACTAGCCTCCAGCCGTGTCTGGACGGTCAAGGTCGAATGGGACCTGAGTAGTAGCACGAAGAACTTAGCAGAATCCGTGCGAAGTGCGTGCAGTGATTTAGGAGTGTTTTGGTAAGGGGACACAGACAGAAAGTTGAGTCTGTGGAAGCCATTAGGCATTGCCCTGAGCACTACTCCTGAACTTGTACAAGTAGTTCATAGAAGACAGAAGTGTCTGTCTGGGAGTTCTCACTAAAGTAGTCATAAGTGACCCTCTATTGTCTCAAAGGTTGCCCTAGAGGAGTGAGAAGCTCACTGGCTGATTAGCTACCAGCCAAGATGGGGATGGGACCCTCTAAGATATGGTACACCCCATGTGAACTAATAGAAATAGGGGAAGGGAGAGAAACAGCCGCACAGGTAAAAACAATCCTAAAAAGAGCAGGAATACACAAAACTGGGTTGGTAGACAGTAAGTTTTGGGATCAGTGGAGATTAGACCATGCGGGATTGATTCAGGATAACAAGTTGCAAAGAGGTATATATGCCCTGATAAAAGGAAGCAATAGAATAGAAAGAGGCAGTGCAGAGCTCCAAGAAGGAAGGTCAAAGGGGATGATAGTTCAGGAAATAATGAATCACCCCCACCTCACTCCGAGAATCAGGCTTGAAGGGAGACATCACCCTTCTCAGTATTATTGTTTAATATAACCCATCTTATCTCCCAGTTCTGTATGAAATATTACTTACTTTAACAAAATACTCAGAGAATCTGATATAGTGCAAAGAGAAAAACTGTCCACCATCGGTATGATGTTTATTGGATTATGTATTATATATATGTGTTATATATATATATATATATATATATATATATATATATATATGTCAACCTGTATTTGTAATATTCATTCTGTTTATATCAATGCCAGGATTCAACTTTTTTGCTTTTTGTAAAATTAAATCCGCTCTCAGGAAATGTCCCCTAAAAAGAAGAAACTAAGATATTGTGATGTTCCACAGGGGTTCAACTTTTGGTTGGAATCCAGTGAAGAAAATTCTAAAGTCTGGCAGTTTGCCCTTATGGTAACCTGAAGTACAACTCAGGGGTTTTGAACACCCGTGGTAATGACAAAAGGTGGGGTTTGGGAAATATTTGAAAATTGTACAAAAATAGTAATATGTAATTTTGGTGTCAGTATTAACTGCTATTTGCTTGAATTGTATTCCTGTATTCTGTTGTAGCGCTGTGCAGATGTTCTGCAGGGAATAACCAAAACATTAATTGACTGCCAAGTAGCTCCAAGGACGTTGTATCTGATGTGATGGATATGCAGAAAATCACAAGCTAAACATGATGCTGTGTTACCCAATAATACTAAATGTCAATTGTCACAAAGTGAAACTTGGCTTTGGGCCTCCGGGGTCCGCAGCCTGGGTATGATGACTATTTATGCCCAAAGGGAAAATATTTTGATAAAAGTGTTAGCCTAAGGTTAAATGGAAAAGTAAGGTACAATGACAATATATATATAATATTGTGTAATATATATGTGTAAAATATTCAAGAAAATACTCAAACATATGAAATTATGTCTTGTACTATGTTATGTGAATTTATTGTCTTGCCTGTTATCACCTGAAGTAAGGTATCTGCTAAGAGAGAGAAAGGTGAATCAGTGGAAGCTTATTATGGAAGACTTCTCACTAAAACGGTGGATGCTTTAGATCAAACTGATCCTGTAGAAACCTCATTTCAGGGTTGCAGGATACTCACTAGGTACTTAGTCTCTGAAACATCAGATAACATTCTTGGTACAGATGTGATGGGAGTATTAGGTTGTAACATCATGTTGCATCCATCAGGGGAAGCATATGTAAAGGTCATACATACCAATCATGAGATTTTATGTTTGTTATCCGCTGAATTAAATACACCAAACTGTATTTTTGTCCTTACTGAAGAAGAAAATGTGCTGTTATCCCAAGTGCCAACAGCATTATGGGCAACTGGGAAAACAGATTTAGGTAAATTGGATGTACCCCCTGTTATGGTAACCCTGAAACCTGGAGCTCAGCCACCAAGGATTAAACAATATCCTCTGACTCATGCCCAAGAGGATGCCATAGCAGTAACAATAGTAGAATTAGTGAAGGCAGAGGCATTGAAGGAATGTACTTCTGTAGCTAACACTCCTCTTTTTCCAGTGAAGAAAAAGGGCAAAAAGGGAGAACCAGACACGTACCGTATGGTTCACGATCTCAGGGAATTGAACAAAGTGACATTACTTGAAACACCTGTAGTGCCCAATCCATATACCCTGTTATCAGCTGTCCCTACTGGAACCACTTATTACAACGCTGTAGATCTTTGCAATGTTTTTTTTTTTTTTCTTTTTTTTTCCATACCTTTGCACCCCGATTGCCAGTATTTGTTTGCATTTACATTTAGGGGTAAACAGTACACCTGGACAGTACTACCACAAGGGGCGCAAAACAGTCCTAACCAGTTTACAAGGTGTCTTACACTTATCATGAGTACTTGGTATCCACCACATGATGATGTTGTTTTGTTATAATATGTTGATGACCTTCTTCTTTGTGCTCCAGACAAATCAACCTGTGAAGCGGCAACCATCAGCCTGTTATGTTTCCTCTGCCAGAACGGCTGCAAGGCCAGCAAGGACAAGTTGCAATTTTGCAAACAAAAAGTGGTATTTCTAGGACACTGTCTCAGCCAAGGTACCAAACATCTGTCAGATGAAAGGACCAAGGTGGTGAGAGAGATGCAGGTGCCAACCTCTCATGCTCGGTTACGTACCTTTTTGGGATTGGTATCCTACTGCAGGCCATGGATCAGATCTGCATCTCTGACCATGCAACCTCTGTATGATTGCCTTTCCTCAAAACCATTCAACCTCACATCTGAGGCCCTGGATGCGTTTTACCAGCTGAAGTTGCAGATAGTCAGTGCTCCGGCCCTAGGCCTACCTGACTATCAGAAACCTTTTCAGCTCTACGTGACTGAGATGATGGGACATGCCACTGCAGTTCTCACACAACAACACGGGGATAGGAAACGCCCCGTGGCCTATTACAGCTCACGGTTAGATGCGGGTTGTCCTCTCAGTACAATCATTGCTTGACAAAAGCTCAGACATTGTCCTAGATCATTTATTGGTTGTGTATACACCTCATGACATCCATGCTATCCTCACACAAGTAGACAGACGTCACCTTTCCTTGGCAAGGCAGAGCAAAATGGAATTTGCTCTGCATTCCTCCTCAAACATCTCTTTTCAACGCTGTTTAACTTTGAATCCTGCAACTCTTCTTCCTGTAGGAGTTCATGATTCAAAAGGGGGAGTGGAACATGAGTTATTTTTAAACTCCCTCTCTGAAGAAGAACTGTTTGACAGCCAACATGAACATGATTGTGTGGCTCTTATGTCACAGGAAACAGTGGGATTTGACCATGTCACGGATGTGCCATTACAAAATCCTGATTATGAGATGTTTGTGGACGGCTCAAGGTATCTGACAGATGAAGGCAAATTTGTTACAGAGTATGCTGTAGTCACTGAACATGACATCATAGTCCAAGAGGCTCTTCCACCACACATGTCAGCCCAAGAAGCTGAGCTTAAAGCCCTTATGGAGGCTTGTAAGATAGCCAAAGGTAGAACAGCCAACATATACACTGACTCCAGGTATGCTTTTGGCATTGCACATGATTATGGTCCGATATGGAGGTCAAGGAACTTCCTAACGGCCCAGGGCAAGCCAATTAAGAATGGAGATGTGGTAAGTCGACTAATGGAAGCCATACTGCTCCCAAAGCAGCTGGCAATTGTGAAAGTCAGAGCTCACACAAAAGGAAGGAACCCTGAAAGCTGTGGAAATGAGAAAGCTGACAGAGAAGCCAAGGCTGCAGCACTACTGGCCAGAAGGGGTCCCAACCAGGTGAGCAAAATGGACATTGACCTAGCAGACCCAAAAGGGCTGTACTCAAAGGTTACCAGTGTGGAAACTGAAAGATGGAAGAAAGCAGGTGCTACAGAAGATGATGGTATGTGGAAAATGGGGGATCGATTATGTCTGCCTGCAGCAGTTTACCCCCAGATGGCTGGCTTGGCCCACGGTAAGGTGCATGCCTCTCGAAATGCCATGGAGTCATTAGTAGGTAAGCTATGGTTTGCACCTGGCTTTGGAAGAGCTGCTAGTAATCACGTAAAAGCATGTCACATATGAGCTCTACACAACCCAGGACAGGTAGTTAAAACACCCACCAAGTGTACACCAAAACCCCTGTACCCATTTCAGAGGATACAGATAGATTACATACAGTTGCCTAAATCTGGAAGATACGAGTATGTGTTGGTCTGTGTAGATTTGTTCTCAGGGTGGCCTGAGGCCTACCCTGTCTGCAAAGCAACTGCACAAGTAACTGCCAAGAAACTGATGTCCGAGCTTGTGTGTAGGTTTGGAGTGCCCGAGGTGATTGAGTCTGACAGAGGTACACATTTCACGGGTGAGATAATGAAAGAAATAATGTCTGCACTAGGGATTGAGCAAGCTTTCCACACACCCTACCATCCTCAGAGTTCAGGCAAGGTGGAGAGGCTAAATGGCACCCTTAAGCTAAAGATCCAAAAAGCGATAGCAGAGACAGGGAAGCTCTGGCCTGAGTGTCTATCTTTAGCCCTTTACTCAGTAAGAACCACCCCTAACAGGAAGACAGGATTGTCACCATTTGAAATACTGTTTGGAAGTGCACCCAAAACAGGATTGTACTTCCCTCAGACGTTACAGCTCAACTATGACAGTATTTCTAGCTATGTGCAGAGTTTGTGTCAAAGATTGAAAGAAACTCATAAACAAGTGTTCTCTTCTATTCCAGACCCTTCTGATTTTTCAGGAACGCATAGCTTGCAGCCTGGTGATTGGGTAGTCGTGAAAAGACACTCCAGGAAATCTCTTGAACCCAGATATGATGGCCCCTTCCAGATATTGCTGACAGCTGCCACCTCAGTAAAGTTGGAGGGAAAATCTACCTGGATACACGCTTCACATTGCAAGAAAGTTGAAGCGCTGAGAAGGAAATGGAATACAGTTAACCAACATGTAAGATAGGATGTTATTTTTAACCTCTTCAATGGAGAATCCATCAAAGATGGCACACAAACAGTGTGAAGGTATTCATTGAACTTGATTAAAAATAAAGTCCTAAAATGGGGGGAATTGTGAGGGTTAAAACATAACTTGTACTATATCCTATAACACAGTACACAGAATACACAGAGGGTGAAATGTTTTGCAGATAGCCTGCATAGTTTAGAGATAGAATACAGACTCAGAGTCTGGGAAGAATATCAACAGTTCTGCTGTTCTCAGCGATCTGCCATTCTCAGGAAAGATAAGGGGAACATTTAGATAAGGTAAAAAGGTAAACATCTGGGGTGATGAGAAACTGAACAAATTTGTCTTGTAACGGAACTGGAAAAACCATATATGTACATTGATCACATGACTGTTATGTAACTGAGCTAGCTTTTAAAACTGAATTATCTACGTAATAAAGGGAGGAACTATTCATACACGATACCTGTGTGTACGTCTTGTTTCCTGAGCGCTTGACACTGGTTACTAATTTAATTAGGATTACGGTAACATCCATCCCGGGGGCACTTAACCCCTGACAAGGTTTTAACAATACATTATGTTCTTCCTGGTTGCCCTCAAAGGGCTGATTGTAACAGTAGTAATGTACAAATGTAACTACTCCTTAATAGCTCGCTTAACTGTTAAGGAGAAGTTACTTTTATACATGTGTAAAATAATCTTGGCCCTTCAAGGTACCCCGTGAGGCTGAAGTGGCCCCCGGAGAAAATGAGTTTGACACCCCTGCACTAGAGCTAAGCAGAATGAATGATAGCAAGCAGAGATCAAGAAAACTGTAAGGAATTGACAATAATAATAATAATAATAATAATAATCCTTTAATAGTCCCACCATGGGGAAATTCAGTGTCTTACAGCAGCAAGAATATGCAATGCAAGATAAGCAATACAAATACACATACAATATATACAAAACATTCCAAGGTAGAGGCATCCCATTTATAGTAGACAGACAGATAGAAAGGTACAGGTAAAGAAGTACTGGGGGGGAAGATATCACAGCAGAAAGTTCTCATACAGTTCTCTGTATGGAGTGATGAAGTGTTGGTTGTACAGCCTAACCGCAGCGGGGAGGAAAGACTTCTACTAGCGCTCCTTCTCACACTTAGGATGAAGTAGTCGGTCACTGACAGTACTGCCCAGCGCTATCACGGTCTCATGCATGGGATGGGAGTTATTCTCCTGCATGGAGCTCACCATGGACAGTATCCTTTTGTCATCCACCACCTGCACTGGGTCCATTGGGCTCCCCAGGACAGAGCTGGCCCTTCTAATCAGCTTGTCAAGTTTATTTCTGTCCCTGGTTGATATACTGCTCCCCCAGCAGGCCACTCCGAAGAAGATGGCTGATGCCACTACCAAGTTGAAAAAAGTCCTTAGAAGTGCTCCCTGGACTCCAACGGCTCTCAGCCTCCTAAGCAGGTAGAGCCTGCTGTGGCCCTTCCTGTACAGGACCTCCATGTGATCTGCCCAGTCCAGCTTATTATTAAGGAGCTCACCCAGGTATTTATAGGTGTTGACAATCTCGATGCAGAAAGTATATTGGAAAACTGTACAACTTTTTATTATACAAACAATAACATCTGTCTCTCAATATTGGTCTTAAAGTGGCCAACCCCTTTAACATATAACTCCCCTAAGCATTTTCATGAGATAATCAAAATTATTCATTGTACTGTGATGGCTTCTCTCTCTCTCTCTCTCTCTCTCTCTCTCTCTCTCTCTCTCTCTCTCTCTCTCTCTCTCTCTCTCTCTCTCTCTCTCTCTCTCTCTCTTTCTCTCTGTCTTTCTTTCTAATAAAAAAAAAATAGCTGCAGCACTCCACCACATGTCTGCATGTGGTGCTTATCACTTAGTTTGCTTGCATTATCTTTCTATCTACTCATCTGACTGTTCAGCTACTGTGCAGTATCTCTCTTATTGGTGGTGCTACATGCTATAAAATGTTCATTAAACTTTATCCACTATTTGGTGTGCATCAGAGAACATCAATTGCCCTTTCACTTTTCATTCATGATAGAATATAAGGAAGTATAAAAACAGCTTATTAAATTCTGCATAAATCCTGTCCTAAGTAGTAATGTATATGTTTAATAACTTTAAAAAATCACCAAGATATAAAATGAAATCAGACGTTTTATTAGATATTGAAGTCCTAGGCATAAATATAGAAATCTGTGTTTACTTTTCAGAGTACTGTATATAAGAAACTAATGAGGAAATGTTGCCTCTCCTTACAAACAATTCACATTTTAGAGCTTATCAAAATTCATGGACCAGCAGATGCCAGTGTAAACTTTTACACTGCTTCATACTCACAATCAAAATTTACATATCACATTTTAGAAAGTTAAAGATCAAAAAACAGAAAACAAACAAACCGTGTGAAGTGTTTAATGAATATAACAAGATTTGTATGCAAGCCATAATGCCATCTGGCAGTTAGTACTGTTCATGAACCTAAAGCTGTTTATACCACTTTTGCTTACTTAATTTATGTATAGGATTACAAAATGCAGACTGGTATAAATCTGCAAAACAGATAGATCTCATTAAAATAGTTCTGACATTCTCTTCCTTGTTTTAGGCAGTTTCAATCATTTATACATTTACATGAAATAACTGGAGGATTTTCCTCCTAGTATGTTGATATTTCAACTTTCTTTAACCCCTTAAGGACACTTAAAAGTGCCTCCTGGACACTCCTCATTTTTTTAAAATGGCAATAACTTTGAGATGCTTTAATTTACACAAGTGATTTTTAGATTTTTTTTTGTAACACCTTGTACTTCATGTTAGTAATAAACATTGATCAATATTTTTGTATTTATTTATAAAAAAAATAGGAAATTTGATGGAACTTTGGAAAAAAAATCGCAATTTTCAAAATGTGAAATGCTCTGCTTTTCAGACATACCACCCAAATAATAAATATGGTAGATAATAAATATTATTTCCAATATCCCTGCTTTATATTGGAATCATCTTTTAATTTTCCTTTAATTTATTTTAGATGTTAGAAGGCTTACAAGTGTAACAGCGAAAGTAAAAATTTCCCAAACTAGTTTTTTAGGGACGACTTCAGTTCTGAAGAGGATTATAAAGGCCTATATATTTGAAAGTCCCATAGATCACCCCATTTGCAAAACTACATCCCTCAAATAATATAAAACAGCATTTGAGAAGATTTTTTTTAACCCTTTAAGTATTTCATGGTATTTAAAAAAATATGGAGGTGAAATTTAGACATTTCAGTTTTTTTCAACAATACATTCATTTAGCCCTAAAATTAACACATTCACAATGGGTTAAAGGAGAAAATGCATCTCACAGTTTGTTATGCAATTTCTCCCAAGTACAGAAATACCCCACATGTGGGTGTAAGATGATGTTTGGGCACACGGCAGCACGCAGAAGGGAAGGAGTGACACTGTTTGAAAAGCAGATTTTGCTGGAACAGTTTTCAGGTTCCATGTCTCATTTGCAAAGCCCCTAGAGTACCAATAGAATGAAACCCCCAAAAAGTGACCCAAGGAAACTACGCCCCTGACAGAATAAATCAAGGGGTATACTGAGCATTTTGACAGTCGTTTCACAGATTTTATTAACATTGGGAAGTATAAATGAAAAATTACTTAAAAGTCACTTTATCCCCTAAGTTTTCATTTTCACAAGGGGTTAAAGGAGAAAAAGCACCCAACGGTTTGTTAAACAATTGCTCCTAAACACAGCAATAACCCATATGTAGTCATAATCTGCTTGTATGGGTACATGGTGGGGCTCAGAATGGAAAGCTCTATTTGGCTTTTGGAGGGAAGATTTTACTGGAATAGTTTTCAGGTGCCATGTTGCATTTACAGAGCTCCTAGAGTACCAATACAATGGAAACCCCCAAAAGTGACCCCATTTTGGAAAATACACCCCAGAACATATCACATGGCACAGTGAGCATTTTGACCTTACAGCTGTTTCACAGATTTTATTAATATTGGGATGTGAAAATCATACTTTTAATTTTTACAAGGAGATAAAGAAGAAAAAACACACCACAGTTTGTTACACAATTTCTCCTGAACACAGAAATGCCCCATATGTGGTCGTAAACTGCTGTATGGGTGCATGGTGGGGCTCAGAATAGAAAGAGCGCTATTTGGTTTTCGGGGGGCAGATTTTACTGGAATATTTTTCAGGTGGCATATTGCATTTGCAGAGCCCCTAAAATACCAGTACAATAGAAACCCATCAAAAGTGACCCAATTTTAGAAACTACACCCCTCAAGGAATTTATCAAGGGGTATTATCATTTTGATCACTTTTTATTCAAATTTTTATGGGAGGCAAAATGACGAAAAAAAGGTTGATTTTTTTTCCCCCCACTACAACATTCGGCGTATGGGAAAAATATTTTTATATTTTTGTAGACCAGGCTTTTTTGGACGTGGTGATACATACTTTTTTATGCTTGTTTTTGTTATTTATCTTTACTTAAAATCTAGGGAAAGGAGGGGGGGGTCATTTGAATTTTTAGTGTTTTATTAATTTTTTCATATTTTTTTATTTTTTTATTTTTTTTTTTAATTAAACACAGCTGGACTCCAATGAAGGAGTAGAACCATCTCAAGGAGGATCAGAAGGAAATGGACAGCATGTGAGTTAAATATGAGTGTCTGAGCAAAGGGTCTTAATACTTATGACCATGTGATATTTCAGTTTTTCTTTTTTTTTAAATTTGCAAAAATATCTACATTTTTGTTTTTTTCTGTCAAGATGGGGTGCTGAGTGTACATTAATGAGAAATAAAATGAACTTTTTTTGCTTTTAGCAAATGGCTGCAATGAAACAAAGAGTGAAAAATTTAAAGGGGTCTGAATACTTTCCGTACCCACTGTAGATGCCATCTCAGGACAACAGCACTTTCATAGCACAGGAAACGTCCCAGCACTCTGACACTGATGAGGGATGCCTCTATATGTTTAACTTTTATTCTGCTTCTTCTTTCAGTATGTCTCTGCTGGACCTCAAACCCAAGACCTGCTGAGCCCCACCTATATTTGATCAAGAATGGCATCAAATACTTTCCAAATTGTTCTTTACATCTGATGAAGCTCACAGTCAAACAGGAAAGGATAAAATTAAAAGAGATCCAATTGGACATAACTGAGCCACAATTATCTCTTCAAGACTTCTGCATTGTCCCTAATTTTGAGGACTTATCCACCAAGATTAAAACTAATGTGGAGAAATTGTATGAATCTCTAACAACTATAAAGAATTTAACATTTCAGAGAGATTTATTTGACTCTTTAATTTTTTGTAATCATAATGATTAAGAACAGTGGCGTAACGATCGTGATCGCAGGGGATGCGACTGCAATGGGTCCAGAGGGGTACGGGGCCCATGGCCAGCTTCAAATGGCCAGGGCCCCGGACCACCATGATAGTGGTCAGGGAACCAGGCTTTCCCTGACCACTATACATGTTCCCCGACCCCTTTCCAGTTAATGCCAGCCAAGAGTAGGTGACTAAAATAAAAAAAAATTATTTATACTCACCCGTCCGGGGCTCTTCTGGCCTGTTTTTGAAGTTTTCCTGTGCTCCAGACACCACTGCTGGAGTTTGTGATTGGCCCCAGCGGTTACATGGAGGCGTGTCGGAGTAATGATGTCATCGCTCCCCACGTAATAGCTGAGCCCAATCATAGGCCCCAGCAGTGACGTCTGGAGCGCAGGACCTCAGTCGCAAGACAGCAGAGGAGCAAGGATACACAGGTAAGGTGAGTATAAGTGTTTGTTATTTTTTTTTAACCCTTTCCCGACATCCGCCGGCTGCTGCTCAGGAGTCGTGCGGCCGCCATAGCCGCCACTCGGAATTGTGCGGCCGTCATAGCCGCCGAGTCTCTGCAGTTTTATACAGCAGAAACCTGGCACTAATGCCCGTGATTGGTGCCCGCATTGATCGCGGGCATTAACTCCTCTGGCGCCTCGGTCAAAGCTGACCGAGGAGCCATTTTGCAGGCGGAACGCGGGCGCCGCCATTTTGCCAGGGCTCGCCGGCACCCGGAGCAAGTTCCGGGGCTGGCGTCCCATTGCTATGACAGCCGGGAGTCTTCTGAAGGCTCCCAGGCCTGTCTTTCATTTGTTTCTATTGCAGGTTACTCTATGTAGCTTGCAATAGAAATATCATTTTTTTGCAATGCATTGCAATGCATTAGCATTGTAATGCATTGCATTAGTGATCATACCCCCTGGGGTTCAAGACCCCTAGGGTGTAATAAATAAAAAAAAAATAAAATAAAATAAAAAAAGTGAAAAAATATATAAAAAAATATTAAAAGTTCAAATCACCCCCCTTTCCCTAGAACACATATAAAAGTACTTAAATACTGTGAAACACATACACATTAGGTATCCCTATGTCTGAAAACTCCTGCTCTACAAATCTCTAAAAATATTTTTCCAGTTCGGTAACGCTGTAGTGGCAAAAAAAATCAAAAGTGCCAAACCGCCTTTTTTTCCCACTGTTTTGACTCTGATAAAAATTTGAATAAAAAGTGATCAAAGCAACAGCAATTCCCCAAAATGGTATAACTAAAAAGTACTACTTCAAAAAAAAAGACGCCCTATGCATTCCCGTACACGAAAATATAAAAAAGTTATGGGTATCAGAATATGGCGACTTTTAGAAAACTCACTCACTGTATTCTTGATAACTGCAGTTGTGGGTACTAAAGCTGTATCCCTTTCAAGTATCAGAGTTATCGCTGCATCACCTGTAACCATCACTATCAAGAATTCGCTCTAGGGAGGGGGCCCTGGACAAATGTTTTCACCCGGGCCCAGAAGATGTTTTCAAATACTTGTTTGTCAAGCTATCTAAACCTGTAGCTATACCTTTGGGTAGCCACTTAATCAGCGTGTTTACCTCTTGTAGGGAGATTCACTGATTCAGGCTAAGGCCCCATGTAGCGAAAGGCAGCAAAAGAATGCTGGCGAAAAAAAAATCGTCAGAAACACATCTCATTTTTTTCCACAGCATTTTCCATTTCATTTTTGCAGAGTTTTCCTCTGTAGAATTTCTGCCCTTATTATACCTATATGGAAAACACTAGCGCTTCCGCAGCTGTAATTGGCATGAAGCGATTTTCTGCTTTTCCATTGCCAGAATCCCAAAGATTCGCAAAGTGGAGCTTCAGCCTCAAGCTTTTCACTTGATCTATGGTTAAAGTAGGGAACATTATAAAGAGTAAGCAAGATTTTCTCTTATCTTCTGATGGGATAGTTTGAAACTCACATAAATTATATAATCTCGAATATTAATCACCGAAAACAGAGTGTATACCTTTTTCCTGCTAGAGGTTTCAAATAATGTACACTTCTTTTAGCAATTTGCTGTTTTAACTTATTGCATAGGATTTTATCTTCTCTCTTATTTGATGTCTTGTTCTGACTTTTAGGCCAGGCGTAAACGCCACAGAAAAGAAGCAGATCCCATCCACACATTGCAGAAAAATACACGCAACGGACTCTTTGCGATTTCCAAAACCATCACGGTTTTTTAAATCGTAGCATGTCAGTTATACCTAAGGAAATGCTGGCGGTTTCCCTAAAAGTATAATTGAAACAGAAAGTCTGCAGACCTCTGTGGACTTTCTGTGAAAAGCACTGCAGGAGAAACTACAATGCGTTGCCTCCGCAATTTTTCCCGTAGTGCTTTTCTGCTGAGGCCAGCTATGTGGGCTTAAGAGGTTTCTGCATATTCTTTGAGAAGCAAAGCTTTGATCTGAGATGTTATAAAATCTATCACCTCCAAAAGAATTGAGGAGAGATTCACCTTGTGTTTTGCAGCAGCCAATTGAATATCTAATTACTGCCTTGTGGGCACACTCTAAAACCTGTGGAAAACATCCTCCTTAGCATTTAATAAAACATATTCATCCAAGGTTTTGCAATGTGTACAACTACATCCGGCTACAGCATTCTTCCTGATTACCACTGTATTGACCTCGGCTCGCTTACTGTCTTCATTCCAACAGGTTCTCTTTAAAAAAAAAAAAAAAAAAAAAAAACTGTGCTGCTTATCTTGACTCTCTTCCTATTTACTCTCCAGGCTGATCATTTGGTGTTCCACATCAGTTTCTCTTGCCCAGGCGTATCCTATGTAGGAACCACTCCAATAGTTAAAGACCTGGTAGTCTTCTTGTGTTTGCCAATTTCTATAGGCAACTCATTGTAAATTTTACTCCTGATACTGCTCTGGTATCTATTCTGAAAAAGAAGGAGGTCAATACTAATAGGTGGTCTACTCCAGTGGAAGCTGTCTTCCACCAAGTGAAAAAATCTTTCACCTCAGCACCCATTCTGCATCACCCTGTCTCTAAGCAGTTCCCTCTGGTAATGGATGTCTCCTCAATCAGTTCCTGCACAGTCCTTTTCCAGACAAATTCTCCCACTGATTAGAATTATACCATGTGAGATAGAAAGTTGCCGACTGTCAAATATACTCTTGAGAATTCTTCTTGAGGGGTCACTGCATCTAGTGATCATATACTGTACACAGATTATAAAAATCGTAGGTATCCATAGTCTGCCCAGTATCTGTATCCTTGTCAAGCCAGGTGGGCACTTTACTTTGCACAATTTAATTTTCTGTTACAATTATGTCCTGTAGATAAGAACATCAATGCCAATGTCTTCTGTTGCTTACTAAATCCTTTGGATCCAGCACATCATTGACTCATCTTTGGATTTTATGGTTTAACGTATCAGATATAATAAAAAATCTGATTCTTAGAATGTCTTAAAATTAGGTAAATGCAACCTCAGTTGAACAATAACACATCATGTGAAAATACATGTTGCCATTATTTCTTTAGCAAACACTAGCCTAAAGTGCAGAAGTAGAGTATGAAAAATTAAGTACTATTACTTCCATAGGAATTGAGAGGATAAATAGCAGTCGGGTACTGCTGATGAAATGCCCTTGATTCATTGATCATCAGTGTGTGACCATCTCTATAAAAGGTTTGGCAGTTTGTATGGAGTATTCAGGCTTGTGGTAACACACTGCCATGGAGGAAACACACTAACTGTTGGAGATATACAACAGCCAGCTTTGTTTCTATATTTGCTGGATTGACTGCAGTTCACATTTATGACACTAGATGTAGCTGTTACTAAATGTTTATCTGTAGACACTCTGTACTTTTGTTGTTTTGATGCTGATTGATATACACATCCTCTTTTGTGTGTATGTGTGTGTGCTGAACTAGATCTGTTATTCACCATGTGAGGTGATCTTCTCTTACTGCACTCATGTTTCACTAAAGTTTGTTTCCTGTTATATACAACTGTTTATCTGGTTTTGACTCTGCCACATCCAGCATTCGCACTCTGCAACAGGTTATGGGCCCAGTGATCAAATGAATCTCCAGTGATCAAATGGATCTCCAGTGATCAAATGAAGCTCCAGTGATCAAATGAAGCCTTAGTAACTGGATAAACCCCAGAAACCAGAAGCGGCCCAGGCAGAGTGAAGTCCAGAACAGAAGACAGTGCGGCAGATGCAGAGATCGACATAAGGAAGCTTCCACAGAGACATCTCCTGTACAGAAGTAAGACTGTTCCTATATATAAAGGAGGGAGAATGGCCTGTAGTTCAGAACCTAAACTATCAGTGGCCAAGCTGAACAATGACAATTATCAACTATGGAAATTTAAAGTGGAAATGCTAATATCCAGGGATGACTTGTGGGAAGTTATCACTCCAGAGAGACCACAAGATAATTATCAGGACTGGGACAGGAAAAACAGATGGGCGCGGTCCACTATAAGCTTACTAGTAGAAGATGATCAGCTTATTCACATATGCAGTGAGAATACAGCAAAAGGCATGTGGGATGTACTGAAAAGACTACATGAGAGATCCAGTTTAAACAGCAAGTTGTTTCTGCTGAAGAAACTCTACAAAATGAGGCTTAGTAGAGAGCAGGACATGCAAGAGCATATAAATGCCATGCTGGAAGTGATCACGCAACTCAGATCAGTCGGTGAGAATATAACAGACAGTCATGCTGCAGCCATTTTATTATGCAGTTTACCTGACACATACGCTCACCTCACTGAGCAATGCACTGAAGACACGGCCTGAGACAGATCTGACACTAACATTCATAAAGACCAGGCTCATAGAGGAGTATCAGCGAAGAAAGGAGTTTTCACATGATTATAGAGAAACTCAGTCCAAGACTGCTAAGGCTACAGAAACAAGGTCACACAGGAAGAAAACCAGAGTGTGCTTTAGATGCCACAGACAAGGACATATAAAGAAAGACTGCACTATATGGAAAGCAGAGCAGATGAGACTGCACCCCTGTTATACTAAACAGAAAGTGAAAGCCACAATTTATGATTCAAGTGAAGGGAAGTGGAATGCCACATTTAACCCCTTAACGACCCAGGGCGTTATAGTACGTCCTGAGTCGCATGACGATGTATGGAGAGCGCTCAGGAGCTGAGCGCTCTCCATACAGGTTGGATGCTGGCTGTATAATACAGCCAGGACCCGCCGCTAACAGCAGCGATCAGTGCCTGCACCAATCGCGGCTGTTAACCCTTTAGATGTCACGGTCAAACGCAACCGCGGCGGTCTAAATTGCTGAGCCGCCACGGGCGCCGCCATTTTTACCTGATCGACGCCCTCCAGAACGTCATCGGAGGGCAGCGCTTGGTTGCCATGACAGCCGGGAGCCTATTGAAGGCTCCCAGGCCTGTCATTACATTACAGCTATTACGCGATGCCAGAGGCATCGTCTAATAGCAGTGAAGGCATTTTGCTATTCACTGCGATACAGTAGTATCGCAGTGAATAGTATGATCGATCAGACTCCCTAGGTCTCAAGGTCAAGTAAAAACAGAAAAAAAAAAAGTTTTTAAAAGTATGAAAAAATAAAAAAAAAACACAAAAGTTCAAATCACCCCCCTTTCCCTAGATCAGATATAAAAGTAAATAAACAAAAGTAAGCATAAACACTTTAGGTATCCCCACGCTCCAAAATGCCCGAACTATTAAAATATTAAAATATTTATCCCATACGGTGAATGGCGTAGCGGGGAAAAAAAATCTAAATGGCCAAATAGCGTTTTTTTCAACACTTTGTCTCCTATAAAAAATTGAATAAAAAGTGATCAAACCATCAGATCTTTCCCCAAGTGGTATCAATAAAAACGTCATGTTGTCCCGCATAAAAAGACGCCGTACCCGGGGGGGTGTGGCTAGCCGACGAAGCTAATGGATGCGTTTCTCTGAGTTCCTGCCGGCATCTCCGCAATCTACCAGACTATACCGGCATCCAAGCCTAAAACATCGCGCTCCTGCCTCCAGGCTTTCCCCTGAGCCTCAGTGTACGCTCCGGAGGCAGTTTGGGAGATATTTCTGCGGGGAGAGAGTGGTACTGAGGATCTGAGGCCTACCTTACCGCCCGCCATCTTGAAAATAGAAGCGCCGGGCTCCTGACCCGCACCTCGGTCGTCATACCGACCGGCCCAGACACCGCGGACCTCCGCATCCTTCCCTGCTTCTTCCGCCGCTGCTAACGTTGCTTCTCTGCAGGATCGGAGGGCAGCAGCGGCGATACCCCTGTGTGGTGCAGGTCGCCACGCGGAGCGGCGGAGCAGCAGCTCGTCCGAAGCGGCAGACGCCGCGCTGAGGCCTTCAGCTGGAGACACCAAACTCCGACACTCAGCGGAGGTGGTCGGCATCCCTGGGCGACACCGCTTGTCCCAGTTCTCTGACTCGGCTCCCAGGTAGGAGATCTACAACAGACAGCAAAGGGAGGGGGAGTGCTGAGACTCTCCATCGGCACCATGGAGACTCCCTATCTCGCCCGATTATCAGCAGTGGAGGACCTACATAGTGTTCCTTCCCGGGGTGCAGTCCATATCTCGCTACCTCTGCAAACTACGGGCCTCCCTCGACCTGTCATCTTGGCCCCAGGGCAGCAAGATCAGGGCCCTGCACAGTCCTCTGCTTTCCCTTCCACCTACCCATAACTAGGCCTTGAACGGACCCTCACCAACACTCCTACCCTGCAATATCCTTGCCTTGTGCAGGCCTGCACCTCCACTTCAGCTCTGTGATCATCAATTGGCCTCCACATATCAATCTCTGGCTGCAATATCACCGAGCTGTAACTCGCATTCTCCCCACAGAATTCTCATAGGTTCCTACCCCTTTGGGTCATGGCGACCTAGTTTTGGGGATTTAGTGCACCTTCTAGCAACTACTAGCGACAAATAGCCTGTTCTGGAATATCTTCCCTTTAAACGTTGAATTTTTGGAGACAAATACCTGCCAATATGGTGAAGGGTAGGAAACCCGCCAGAAAACTGGACAATAACCTAACTAATTATTTTGAGTGGGACCGTGGCGTAGACGGAGAACCGGGCCTTACGCCCAATGACCAAATAGACCTCACACCCTGAATGCCCACGACTGCCTCAGGAATTACTGCGACAATCATAGAGGGGGTAGACTATAAGCACGCCGAAGAATTGATGGTTCTTCATCTACCTCCCACCCCTGACGATATCCGATATGTAACACAGCAAATCCACTCTACATCAGCTCAATCCACCAAGGAGCGGAACTCTCTCCACGACAGTCACCGTCTCCGAGTACAAGCCCACTTAAACAAAAACCTCGGATGGAACTTCTTGGAGACCTAGACTATTCCAAAGATCAACCTTCCTCTGGGGCCCCTACATCTGTCCCACCGATTGGCCTAGAAGGCTTCCCAACCACCAGCGGCCCCACCTCTGAACATACTCTGAGAGACATGCTCTTGGCCCTCCGCAGTTCCCTCCAAGCGGATTTTACACAACTGCTTCAGCCTCTTCAGTCCTTGGTCAGTGCACTGGATAAGCGAGTAACGCATATTGAAACTAAGATGGGCGACCTAGCTACGTCACACAACAAAATCATTGATGCACACAATGACCTTGAAGACGACGTTGAAAACCTCAAAGCGAAGATGGCTGATATGGAAGACCGTTCCCGTAGAAACAACATCAAATTCAGAGGCATTTCAGAACAGGTCCAAACAGCTGATCTGTTTCCATACCTATAGGAATACAGTCATATGAAAAAGTTTGGGCACCCCTATTAATCTTAATCATTTTTAGTTCTAAATATTTGGGTGTTTGCAACAGCCATTTCAATTTGATATATCTAATAACTGATGGACACAGTAATATTTCAGGATTGAAATGAGGTTTATTGTACTAACAGAAAATGTGCAATATGCATTAAACCAAAATTTGACCGGTGCAAACATTTGGGTACCCTTATCATTTTATTGATTTGAATACTCCTAACTACTTTTTACTGACTTACTGAAGCACAAAATTGGTTTTGTAACCTCACTGAGCTTTGAACTTCATAGCCAGGTGTATCCAATCATGAGAAAAGGTATTTAAGGTGGCCAATTGCAAGTTTTTGAATCTCCTCTGAAGAGTGGCATCATGGGCTCCTCAAAACAACTCTCAAATGATCTGAAAACAAAGATTGTTCAACATAGTTGTTCAGTGGAAGGATACAAAAAGTTGTCTCAGAGATTTAACCTGTCAGTTTCCACTGTGAGGAACATAGTAAGGAAATGGAAGACCACAGGGACAGTTCTTGTTAAGCCCAGAAGTGGCAGGCCAAGAAAAATATCAGAAAGGCAGAGAAGAAGAATGGTGAGAACAGTCAAGGACAATCCACAGACCACCTCCAAAGAGCTGCAGCATCATCTTGCTGCAGATGGTGTCACTGTGCATCGGTCAACAATACAGCACACTTTGCACAAGGAAAAGCTGTACGGGAGAGTGATGTGAAAGAAGCCGATTCTGAAAGCACGCTACAAACAGAGTCGCCTGAGGTATGCAAAAGCACATTTGGACAAGCCAGCTTCATTTTGGAAGAAGGTCCTGTGGACTGATGAAACAAAGATTGAGTTGTTTGGTTATACAAAAAGGCGTTATGCATGGCATCAAAAAAACACAGCATGCCAAGAAAAACACTTGCTACCCACTGTAAAATTTGGTGGAGGTTCCATCATGCTTTGGGGCTGGGTGGCCAATGCCGGCACCGGGAATCTTGTTAAAGTTGAGGGTCGCATGGATTCAACTCAGTATCAGCAGATTCTTGAGAATAATGTACAAGAATCAGTGACGAATTTGAAGTTACGGCGGGGATGGATATTTCAGCAAGACAATGATCCAAAACACAGCTCCAAATCTACTCAGGCATTCATGCAGAGGAACAATTACAATGTTCTGGAATGGCCATCCCAGTCCCCAGACCTGAATATCATTGAACATCTGTGGGATAATTTGAAGCGGGCTGTCCATGCTCGGCGACCATCAAACTTAACGGAACTGGAATTGTTTTGTAAAGAGGAATGGTCAAAAATACCTTCATCCAGGATCCAGGAACTGATTAAAAGCTACAGGAAGCGACTAGAGGCTGTTATTTTTGCAAAAGGAGGATCTACTAAATATTAATGTCACTTTTCTGTTGAGGTGCCCATACTTTTGCACCGGTCAAATTTTGGTTTAATGCATATTGCACATTTTCTGTTAGTACAATAAACCTCATTTCAATCCTGAAATATTACTGTGTCCATCAGTTATTAGATATATCAAATTGAAATGGCTGTTGCAAACACCCAAATATTTAGAACTAAAAATGATTAAGATTAATAGGGGTGCCCAAACTTTTTCATATGACTGTATGTCAAGTTTTTACTGCCCGACTCCTCAACCACGGATATCATTATCGACAGAGCGCACAGGCTTCCTCGCCCCAGACATCTAGGAGATGAGATTCCAAGAGACATATTGGCAAGATTCCACTTCTTTCATGTAAAATAAAAATTATTAGAAGCTGCTCGCAAGCAGAAATCTTGGCCTCCCAAATTCAGGGATGTGCAGCTTTACACAGACCTCTCCGCTACAACCCTACGTCTCCGCAGGGAATTGCTCCCGGTCACAACAACGCTCCGCAAAAATAAAATCCAATATAGATGGGGGTTTCCTGTGAAGTTGATCATCCTGAAAGACGGGACTACCTTCACCATTCATTACCTGAATCAGGGTAAAGCGTTACTATCGACCTGGAGGATACCAATATCATCTCCTCAAGATGCAGCAAGCGCCTCCCATCCCTCAACTGCAGGGCTAGGATCTCCTACAAACCACAAATGATTTTCCAGGATGGCTACAGCTCTATATTTAGGTGCATAACCCCCCTTTTGCTCTAGTGGCTTAGCCGGCAAGCCTCTAATAGATAACCCCAAACATACAGTCAACCTGTATTCATCTTTGAACCGTTTGTTCACTCATTTTTGTTTATTGATCTTCTCATCTGCGACACTGCCTACCCTTCTCCTTTGGATTCAACACACTCAGGACGTTCTCACTTTACAGTGACAATATGGTACTTAAGTTGGCCTCTCTCAATGTCCGTGGCCTCAATAACCCACAGAAGCGTACGTACATCTGGAAGGAGGCTCTCTCACTCTCTGCAGATGTGTTTTGTGCACAAGAAACTCACCTTCTACAAAAGGACGCCTTCAGGCTAAAACATCCCTCCTTCCCTGTAATCTGTCATGCACACCACCGATCAAAAAAACATGGAGTCCTTGTCGCCTTCAGAGACTCAGTGGCATTCTCCTTGACGGCACAAAGAGCAGACCCCCAAGGCAGATTCCTCATCATTGTTTGCCTCCTCAACAATGCCCCCTATACTATAGTTATATACGCTCCACACCGAAAGACCCTGGCATTTCTGCATAAAATCCGAAGACAAATTCAAGAAATCCAACAAGTTGCATTAATAATTTGTGGGGATTTTAACAACATAATGGACCCTTCTCTGGATTCGACCAACACCAGTAGAGAGAACACCTCCTGCCTGCACCAATTTCCGAATACTGAAAATCTCCATGATATATGGCGCGCACATCATACGGGCGAAAGGGATTATACCTACTTCTCAGCAGTCCATGGCTCCTATTCCCGCATCGACATGTTCATGGTAGACCTTCATACCCTGATGAGTTCCATAAAATCTACAATTGAATCAATCACATGGTCTGACCATGCAGCCATTACTCTCACTATAGAGGAAAAGACACCACCCTCCGCTACTAGACTCTGGAGAAATAATACATACCTCATGAGTGATCCTAATTATCGCCCGATAATAGAAAAAGACCTCCAGGATTATTTCCAGACCAACTCCACCTGTACCAATGACCCCTATACTCTCTGGAACGCTCATAAAGCATACATCCGTGGCACACTTATAAAAATAGCGCATGGAAATAAGAAAGAACGCCAGAAATCAATTAAGGAAGCAATGTCTACACTTCGTACTTTAGAAACTGCAAACAAAAGCAACCCTAACCCGATTACTTCGGAACAACTCAACCAGGTTAGACAGCAATTACGTCTCCTTCTTCTGCAAGACTACGAAAAAGCTCTGAAAAAATCTAAAGCTCGATTTTACTCCCAAAGCAACAAAGCTGGCAGATTGTTGGCTAGACAACTACGAGCAAGAGCAGCTAAATCAAGGATCCCATACATCAAGCATCCTATAACCAAAGTGCATTTAACAGACCCGAGAGACATCGCCAATTCCTTTAAAGATTATTACGCACAACTTTATAATCTACAAGAGCATACCCCTCTTCCATCAGATCATCCCTCCCTGGTGTCCGGCTTCTTAAGCAGCATAAAGTTACCAGGCCTGACAGATGAACATCTCTCGGCCCTAAACACCCCTATCACTCTTCCAGAAGTACTAAAAACCATACAGTCCTTACCTAAGAGCAAATCCCCAGGGTCAGATGGTTTCTCTAATGAATATCTAATCTACTTTCAACAAATACTCGCTCCATATCTCCTGAACTTCTTCAACCACGCTATGTCAGGTGCACCGCTTCCATGCGAATCCTTGGCTGCATTAATTGTCACCCTTCCTAAGCCCGGCAAAACAGCTGATGTACCGCAGAATTTCAGACCAATCTCGCTGCTAAACTCGGACCTCAAGCTCTATGCGAAGATCTTAGCAGCTTGGCTGGCTCCCATTCTCCCAGATTTAGTTGGCACGGATCAAGTGAGCTTCGTAAAGGGCAGCCAAGCTCCAGATAACACCAGACGTGTCCTCCATCTGGTAGATCTACTGGAACGCAAGAGGACTCCAGCCCTTATGATTGCCTTGGATGCCGAGAAGGTGTTTGACCGGATTAACTGGTCCTTCACCTTTTCTGTCCTGCAGAAAATGCGATTCTCTGGCCCTATCCTCACTGCCATCTCCAATCTGTATTCCTCTCCATCGGCCAGAGTGTTTACCAACAGTACACTGTCAGATAGCTTTAATATAAGGAATGGAACGAGACAAGGATGCCCTCTCTCTCCATTGATTTTTATACTCACCATTGAGCCGCTAGCGCAGACCCTGAGGCAAAACGACAGAGTTCAAGGAGTAAAAATCTTGGATTCCTCCCATCTCATCTCCCTCTACGCAGATGACATCATATTGTCCCTAACTCACCCAGAAACCTCTATGTCAGCTGCTATCGGAATTCTCAAAGAATATGGGGCCCTCTCCTTTTATAAAATTAATGAGTCTAAAACACAATTTCTCCCTTTGAACGTTCCCAAGCCACTACTGGAACAACTCAAGAAGGAGTTTCCTTATGATTGGAGGTCGACAGATCTGGATTACCTAGAAATAAAGATCACTCCCTCTATTGCACAAGTGGCCAAAGCCAATTATACACCTCGACTGATAGATCTAGAGAAAGAATTCCAATCTTACTCGAAACATACCCTGTCATGTCTAGGTAGGATATCTGCCTTTCAAATGATGCTGCTTCCAAAAATTTTATACTTATTCAGAACTATTCCTGTAGCTCCCCCTCTTATATTCCTCCAGAAAACTAACGCTATGCTCAACAAGCTTATCTGGAATTCCAAGAAGCCAAGACTCCCATCTTCTATTCTACACAGGAAACGGGGAGTGGGAGGTTTGGGAGTACCAAACATTTATGATTACTATATGGCCTCACACCTTTCTACTCTAAAGGACCGGTGGCACAACAACGCCCACAAATCCTGGATACGTATCGAGTCCTATATGATACCACAACACAACCTCAAATCTTGGCTTCTCTACTCCCTCTGGACTGAGGTGGTACCTTCTCTCACGTCTCCAATTCTAAAACACCTTACAGACAGCTGGCGACATATCCACCACTCTACAGGCAAGAAGCAGTCACTAAGCGTCAAGCGGGCCCCGATTGAATTCTTGGAGTTAGCAATTCTGGATCTCAATTTATCCATCTGGAAATCGTCGGGTATCACTTCTATCTCACAGATGTGGAGTGAAGAATCGTTGATCCCATTCCAGTCTCTACAATCCACCTTCTCCCTACCCTCCACTTGCCTCTTTACATACCTGAGAATCAAGCACTTTCTCTCCTCCAACCACAACAAAAAAATTTTGTACAATAAATCTCTGTTGGACCTTCTCAAAATTCCCAATCCAGCCACCAAAACTCTCAGCTCCATCTACAACACTATAGGCTCTAAAGACCGTCTGGTCAAATCTACTCCACTACTTATAGCTGGGAAACGCAACTTCATCAACAATACTTGGTCATATAATGGCAGAAAGCTTTGGCCTTCGCGAAGAAGACCTTCCGGTGCACGACTCACTATGAAACCACTGTCAAAATTCTCCTTCACTGGTACTATACTCCAGAGCGACTCCACCGAATATACCCGCAGACTTCGAACTCCTGTTGGAGGGGATGTGGCGAGAAAGAAACTCTACTCCATTTATTGTGGACATGTCCCCAAGTGGTGCCATACTGGCAAGACGTCTTCCGGTGGATTTCTTCTCTGGTGGGATTCTTCATACCCCCCTCACCAGCTTTGGCAATACTATTCCTACAAATCGACTCTTTCCCAGCGGTACATAGAGTGATGATTGGACATGCCTTACTGTCAGCGTCATTGGCTCTTCTACGCAACTGGAAATCTGCTAACATCCCATCTAGAGGAGAGCTAGTGACCATGATGGAACTGACCTACCAACATGAGAGAATTCTTTCCCATGGAGTTCTTGGGGACAACCAATTCCAAAAGAACTGGCTTCCGTGGACATTAAAGGCCCATCTGCATCGGCCGTAAACCCGACTATGCTGCCCTTAGAAGATCATAACTAATATTACTGTCATCTCTTGTTGCTTTATACCTGTATAAACCTGCTTATTTTATCCTAATAACCCTACAACTCTTAGACAACTAACATATCTCCCTGCATATTAGTACCCTGTTTATTATATGTTTATTTTGACTTATAGCTACTTCAGTAGATTATTCGATAATACTTTCTTGAATGTTGTAATTTGACCTTATAAAAAATCTTAATAAAACTGATTGAATGAAAAAGACGCCTTACCCAGCTCCATACATGTAAATATGAAAAAGTTACAGGTGACACAATATGGTGACGCAAAACTTTTTTTCTATTTAGAAAAGTTTAAAATTTTTTAAAAGGTATCAAAACATTACAAATACTATATAAATTTGGTATCGCCGTGTTCGTACTGACCCGCAGAATACAGGTAACATGTCATTTTTACCACACAGTGAATGGTGTAAAATTTAAACCTATATGAATTTGGCGCAAATACAGTTTTTCTCCAATTGCACCTCATTCTGAATTTTTTTCCAGCTTCCCAGTACATTGCACAGCATATTGAATAGTGACATTACAAAGTACAATTTGTTTCGCAAACAATAAGTCATCATGTGACTCTGTGAACTGAAAAATGAAAAAGTTATGGCTCTTGGAATGTGGGGAGGGAAAAACGAAAATGCACAAACAAAAAATGGCCCGTCATTAAGGAGTTAAAGTGACAAACAACCATAAATTGCAAAGCTGGTGCATTGACTCTGGTGCAACCAGTCACATGACAAGTCATAGAAGTTTTTTCACAGAACTTGATCTGAATAACAAAGAGAATATTTACCTTGCAGATGGTAGTAAAATATGTGCAGAAGGATATGGGAATGGAACCCTTGTATGCCCCAATGATGTGAGACACAATTTGGCAATACTAGTAAAAGATGTACTGTATGTTCCTGATCTAGAAGGAGGACTCTTATCTGTGAAGCGTCTGACAAGCAAAGGACTCACTGTAAAATTCCAAGGTGACAAGTGTTCTATCCTAGATGGCAAGCAGATGATAGCAAGTGCCAAGTTGGATGATCATCTATATCACCTCAACACAGTGAAGGAGCAGGTGAGACTATGCACACATAAGCACAATGACTGTATACCCGTGTGGCACAGGCGTTTAGGTCACAGACACCTAGAATGCATACAGAAACTACAAAAGAGGAATCTGACAAAGAATCTAACAGTATCCCCTTGTTCAGTTATTGTTAAATGTGAATGTTACATCAAATCCAAAACTGCAAGGGCAACACTTCCTAAAGTAAGTCACAATAGAGCTTGAAGACCTCTTGACCTAGTTCACAGTGATGTATGTGGTCCCCTAAACCCACCTACACCTGGAGGCAACAGGTCCATAGTGACATTCATATATGACTATTCATGATAAACAGTCACTTACCTAATGCAACACAAGAGTGAAGTTTTTGACAAATTACAGGACTATGTAATAAGGGCAAGTAACAAGTTTCAGAGAAAACCTCTCATACTTCGGAGTGACAATGGAGGTGAATTCACAGGACATAAAATACAAGAGTACTTAAAACAGAATGGAATAGAGCATCAAAAGACAGTCCCCTACACACCAGAGCAAAACGGGGTAGCTGAAAGAAAGAACAGAACTCTGACTGAAATGATCAGATGCATGCTGACAGACTCTGGATTACCACAAAAATATTGGGGTGAAGCAGCAATGACAGCCACTTATTTGCAAAACAGACTCTTCTCTAGAACAATGGAGAAGACTCCATATGAACTGTGGCACAATGAGAAGCCGAGTGTAAAACATCTAAGAGTTTTTGGATGCAAGGCATCTACATTCCAGAAGAAAAACGCACCAAACTTCAAAACAGAGCATTTGAAGGCGTCTTTGTTGGATACAGTGACAATGTTAAGGGTTACAGAATCCTAAATCCCAAAACTGACAAGGTTACCATTAGCAACAGCATAACTTTTGATGAAGATCTGAGAGACAATGTAATAACAACAGAGGAAGTAAGAACAGAAGAGAAAACTGACACTGATCAGCCAACATCTGTAACTTCTGAACAAACAGTTGAAGTGAGCGCAGAATCCATCAGTAATGAAGAACAGACACAACCAAGCTCACACACAGAACCAAGATGCTCGATGAGAGAGAATAAAGGTAAAGCACCTGTACATCTCTCATTCAAGACAAGCACTGCCAGTTCTAATGAACCTGCAACTTGGGAAGACATATCTCAGCTTTCAGAAGGGGAAGCCAGTAAATGGATAAAGGCTGCAAAGGAAGAGATAAAATCCATGCATGATACTAAAACATGGACACTTACAGAACTACCACCTGGAAGAAAATCCATAGGTTGTAAATGGACTTTCAAAGTAAAATACAATGCAGATGGTACAGTGGAGCGATACAAAGCAAGACTCGTAGCCAAGGGATATTCTCAAAAATATGGAGAGGACTATGATGAGACATTTATGCCAGTAGTCAAACATGCTACAATAAGAACTTTGCTGACAGTAGTTACAATAAGGAAAATGCAAGTAAGACACTTTGATGTAAAAACAGCATTTCTACATGGTGAGTTAGCAGAAGATATCTACATGGAACAACCACCAGGATTCAAAGATGAGCAAAGACCAGACCCAGTATGCAAACTACAGAGGAGTATATAAGGTCTAAAGCAAGCCGCCAGAGCAAGGAATATGAGAATAAATGAAGTGCTTACACAGGAGGACTTTTAGAGGAGTAAAGCAGACCCCTGTTTATGCACAAAGAAATTGGCAGACAGGTGGATCTATGTATTCATTTATGTGGACGATATTCTGATTTGTTTCAAGCAAGAAGGGGATGAAGGAGAAATACTCCAAACCTTATATCAGTATTTCGAGACCAAAGATCTTGGCAACGTAAATAATTATCTTGGCATTCAGATTGAGAGAAAGGAAGATGGAAGCTTCTTTCTGAACCAAAAACACAAAATACAAGAAATAATTGAGACATTTGGAATGGAAGATGCAAAACCAGTAAAATCTCCCATGGAAACCAACTACCTGAAGAAGATAGACAGCCAAGATTCGCCACTACCAACTAACACTCAGTACAGGAAAGCAATAGGGAAATTGCTGTACATTAGCACTGCTACAAGGTCTGACATTGCAGCAGCAGTCGGAATCCTATGCAGAAAGACTTCAACACCAAGTCAGATGGACTGGAATGCTGTGAAGCGAGTCATTCGCTATCTTAAATGGACTTTACACTACCAGCTAAAGTTACCAGCAAATGACGAAAGCACCCTGACAGGATATGTGGATGCCGATTGGGCCGGAGATACCAGTGACAGAAAATCTACAAGTGAGTACCTGTTTCTTCTATCAGGAGGTTCTATCTGTTGGACTAATAACAATAATACTAGAAAAAAAGTAAGAAAGCACTCAAAATCATAAAAAATAGCAAAAAATTTATTGAAATCCTAATACAGTACATCAAAATAAATATAAGACAGAAACAACAGTACAAATAGAAATGTCAGCACATACAAAAAAGGGGGGGCAGAGGCTAAGTTGTATGAATAGCAATGTAAAGGTAATATTTTACAACTATGCATAAAATATGTAGAAACATATCAATGTAGGCGATACTGGTAGCTAATATAAACAAGTGCATATAATGAAACCCCTATATCGATACCCGGTATATAAAACCATAATATGTTTTACAAAATAAGTTGCATAGTATAAAGTCTAAACATACCCATGATGATGGTTGAATAAATATTTCAAAAAGGCCGCTGCCCGCTGACAACACCCGACGCGCATTTCGGCACGGAATGCCTTCATCTATCTGTTGGACTAGTAAAAAGCAACTTTCTGTTACACTATCATCTACTGAAGCAGAGTATCTTGCAGCAGCGCAGGCAATTCAAGAAGTCATATGGTTGAGACAACTATTAAAAGACTTGGGTCAACCACAGATTTTTAAGGACAATCAAGGATGTCTTGCACTTGCGCAGATGTAAAGAGTTAGCTCGAGAACCAAGCATATTGTATGGTACCAGTTCCAAAGAAACTTCACCCTATGGACCACAACGACTACAGACCTGTAGCACTGACATCCCACTTGATGAAGATCTCATAGAGATTGGTTCTCACACATCTCCACCCTCTAGTGAGCCCTGCTATGCCATCATCCACCTTCTGCACAGGGCTCTGTCTCACCTGGAGAAACCAGGGAACACTGTGAGAATAATGTTCTTTGATTTCTCCAGTGCTTTTAACACCATACAGCCCGGGTTACTGAGAGACAAGCTGGGCCTTGCTGGAGTGGACCACCACCTCTCCAACTGGATCCTAGACTACCTCCCAAATCGACCTCAATACGTGAGAGCCCGAGACTGTGTGTCAGATACTGTGATATGTAATACGGGGGCACCTCAGGGTACGGTTCTTGCCCCTTTCCTCTTCACACTGTACACTGCAGATTTTAGGTGCAACTCATCTAGCTGCTACCTACAGAAGCATTCTGATGACTCTGCAATAGTAGGCCTCATCACAGATGATGATGACAGGGAGTACAGGGAACTGAACCGGGATTTTGTGGACTGATGCCAGCAGAACCTCCTGAAGATTAACGCGGGGAAGACCAAGGAGATGGTGGTGGACTTCCATAAATGCAGTTGCCCTCCTAAACCAGTGGACATCCTGGGGACAGGCATCGAGATTGTGAACACCTATAAGTACCTGGGTTTGCTCCTTAATAATAAGCTGGACTAGGCAGATCACATGGAGGTCCTGTACAGGAAGGGCCACAGCAGGCTCTACCTGCTTAGGAGGCTGAGAGCCTTTGGAATCCGGGGGGCACTTCTTAGGACTTTCTTCAACTCGGTAGTGGCATCAGCCATCTTCTTTGGAGTGGCCTGCTGGGGGAGCAGTATATCAACCAGGGACAGAAAGAAACTTGACAAGCTGATTAGAAGGGCCAGCTCTGTCCTGGGGAGCCCCCTGGACCCAGTGCAGGTGGTGAGTGACAGAAGGATACTGTCCATGGTGAGCTCCATGCGAGAGAAGAAGTCCCATCCCATGCATGAGACCGTGATCGCGCTGGGCAGTACTGTCAGTGACCGACTGCTCCACCCTAAGTGTGAGAAAGAGCGCTATCGGAAGTCTTTCCTCCCCACCGCGGTTAGGTTGTACAACCAACACCAACTAAAGCGGAGATCAATACACACAGAGAACTGAATATATCTTTCTGCCTGTTAAATCCCCCCCTCCCCTCTTCTGCTACTTCCTATATGTCTGTCTACTATCAAGTAAAGCCTTTTTAACTTGGAACATTCCTGTTCATGTTGTATTTGTATTTGTATCTGCTTATCTTTGCTGCTGTAACACACTGAATTTCCCCATTGTGGGACTATTAAAGGACTATTATTATTATTATTATTATTATTATTATTATTATTATTATTATTATTATATTGATGTGAAGTACCACTTTCTGAGGGATCTTCAAGAGCAGGGACTTCTTGAGTTACTTTATTGCCCGAATGAGGATATGACAGCAGATATCCTTACCAAGTCCCTAACCGCTGAAAGACACTCGAGGCTTACAAAGAAGATGGGTCTAACAGACTAAGCCTTAGCTGTTGAGAACGGGTGTTGGAGATATACAACAGCCAGCTTTGTTTCTATATTTGCTGGATTGACTGCAGTTCACATTTATGACACTAGATGTAGCTGTTACTAAATGTTTATCTGTAGACACTCTGTACTTTTGTTGTTTTGATGCTGGTTGATATACACATCCTCTTTTGTGTGTGTGTGTGTGCTGAACTAGATCTGTTATTCACCATGTGAGGTGATCTTCTCTTACTGCACTCACGTTTCACTAAAGTTTGTTTCCTGTTATATACAACTGTCTATCTGGTTTTGACTCTGCCACATCCAGCAATTGCACTCTGCAACACTAACAATAATGTTAGAGAAGCAATTATTGCTGCCCTCAATCTGGGAAGAGTTATGAGGCCGTTTTCGAACAAGTCCATCATTCTAAACTAAGAAAAATTATTCACAAGTGGAAAACATTTAAGACAGTTGACCATCATCCCAGGGACAGATGTCCAGGCAAACTCACCCCATGGTTAGACCATACAAGTTCATAACAATACTGTACAATTAGAAAACGATTGAACATGCATGACTGTAATGCCGCTGCCTCTGCACTCACTGGTATACCATCTCTCACAGCATGCTTAGTCACCAACTTACCACTGATTTATCCTGTGCAATTCCATATTCTCCATGCTGCTATATATTTCCTTCTGCAGCTGCTCTTGGTGCAGCCTATAGGGTGGTATGCCCTTTCTCCTTGCAACTTGAAGGCCTAATGTGCACACCTGTGGACTTTTCCACCTAATCCCAGGAAGCCCTAGCCTATTTATATCCACTCAGTTCTTACTACAGTGTTTGAACAATATAGGATCTTGGTGAGCCAGTTCCTACGAGGGTATCCTGATTCTACATTCCTGTTTAGTTCACTGTTTATTGATCTTGGCCTGTTTATTGACTTTGCTACTGTTTGTGATCCTGATCTACTGACCTTCAGAAGCACTTCATGAAGACTGTTAAGCAGGGTAGCGCAGGAGTGATGATTGGGCTTGCTTTGCAGCCAATGAATGTCATTGAATCATGAACTTCTCTGTATACCAAAGTATCGTAGAGTTAAATGTGAGGCCAACTATCCGACAACTAAAACTGGGCCGAAACTGGGTTATGTAACAGAACAATGATCCCAAGAATACAAGCAAACCTTCAACATAATGAATAAAAAACAAAGGAAATAAGTTGCTGTAATGGTTAAATGAAGGTGGCAAGACCTTAAGAGAGCTGTGCATAAGCATATGCCCAACAACTCCAATGAACTGAAGCAACGTTGGAAAGAAGATTACACCAGAACAATGTGAGACTGATAAAGTCATATAGAAATCCATTACTTCAAGTTGAAGTTATTGGTTCTACAAGCTATTTATTTATTTAGTTTACTTGTATAGCGCCATCATATATTGAATCATATGATGTACTTACTTTTTTAAACATGTGTGAAGGATCTCGTCCTACCGAAACCTGCATTTGGCACATCTGAGGTCGCTTCATTTACCTCACACCCACCTACAGTGAGTGTTCTGGGCCCATAGGATAATACGAAATGAGCTTTCTAAATTTTATATATTTATTAACCCCTAAAAGGGTCAGTACTAGACACTTAACACATACAGAGAATACATGTAGCGGTTAGCAAGCAATTACAAGTGGAAAGCAACATGACACGGTGCACAAAATAAAAATGGGAATAAGCAGAAGAAAAGGAAATATTACCAACAGAAGCCTGTGATTGGTTCTCTGGGCTTCAGATGTTGAGCTCAGAGCGCGTACTTAAAGCAGTCCAAAAGCATGTGTCCAGGCATGCTATTCCAGTGGCAGCACCCCCTTGGTTCTGGGCAGTGCTATCCGGGTGGCTTTCAGCAGAAGAAGACCATATAGAAAATTACCAGAAGAAGTAGATTGTCCGTTTCTCTTCTCCCATGTAGTAGGCTTCAGGGTTCTTCCTTAAGCAAATTGCAGAGCATATGTCTCCTACATGCTGTTACATCTCTTCCAGGATAAAAAAGAGTCTCAGGACTCAATGCTTGGCCACATGTTTAGGCCACATGATTGGAATCTGCTCCATGACCTCCCCTGCCATCTCCTTCAGGAACAACAAAGACAAAAAGACCCCCCTCTTCCTGGTCTGAGAACTTTTAACTAAAAAGGTCTCCTCCCTAACTGATGTAACCAGGAGGTGGAGCCCCGCCCTCCTTTCCAAATCCCCCAGAATCATCTTTCCTTATATTTCCTCGCCTGATGACTGTAGAGTCGGGCAGAAGGTATGATAGGGTTCGTGGTGAGATCCTCATCGTGTGGACCCCAAGGATGACACCCCAATCCCCTTTGGGTAAGGAGATCAGTGTCTGGACCCTTGAACAGTAACATGTGTGTATTCTGAGAGTGTGCCTAGGCCTGTCGCATCTAGGGAATTTATCAGGGCGACTGTAAGAGGTTCCCCAGGTCAGACATTGCCATAAAACCATAATACTTTTGATGTGTAGCTGGCTCCAACTTGTCTGTGGACGGTGTGCAGAGAGCCCTCCCAGCACATCCTTTCTGAAGGACCCCATGCCGGGTTAATGAGTGTAGCACTGTTATGTAAACAAAGGCCTGTGTCAGTGACTCTCTGGGGATCAAATGGTTGTTGATTACAGAGTCCCCAGACCACATTACTCAAGCCTATGACCAAAAGGCTGATAACAGACAGGAACCACACAACATGAGCGAGTAGTAGCACAAGAAATACATATATGGGGCTTTTATCATCACTACATGGCTTTTCCATTTTTGTTAAATAAATAATGAAACAGTAGAATCTGTTGATTATCTGAGTTTGTATTTACCTAATTTTAAGACCTTCTACGAATCTGATTTTTTTAATTATTATTACATAAAAAGAGCAGATGGGTACCACCAATGGAATTTATTGGAGTGCTGTAAACATGTCAAAAGTATGAATTGTATAAGCAAGAAAAAGGAAAAAGGCAACATGAAAGCAACGCACATCCAAATATAGAATAATATAATCCACTTTATTGTTATACAAAAGACAGTGATTCAAATCAATTAAAACCTTTGCACAAGTGGCTTATATTATTCTATATTTGGATGTGCGTTGCTTTCATGTCACCTTTTTCCTTTTTTTTTTTTTTTTTGCTTATACAAATAATTTTTTTTATTATGTCATGGTATGTAAAACCATAGAATTCAAAGATATACTTTGTTTTTCTCAAGACTCTATTTCACTCTCAAAACAAAAGAAGGAATGAACAATACAAACAAGGTGAGGCTCAATGTACACAAGCCAATCAGAAAATCAGACTGTTAACATTATTTTATAAAAAGTTCCATTGGATAGAAATATTGTATAGGCCACAAAAAATTAATTTGTTTGCTCTGTACCCCTATTTGTGTGAGCCAGAATGGAGACCTGCTCTGTATGAGCTGTTCCCAGCTGTCTATATACAGTGCCTTGCAAAAGTATTCAGCCCCCTTGAACTTTCAACCTTTTGCCACATTTCAGGCTTCAAACATAAAGATATAAAATTTTAATTTTTTTGGTGAAGAATCAACAACAAGTGGGACACAATTGTGAAGTGGAACGAAATTTATTGGTTATTTTAAACTTTTGTAAAAAAATAAAAAACTGAAACGTGGGGCGTGCAATATTATTCGGCCCCTTTACTTTCAGTGCAGCAAACTCACTCCAGAAGTTCAGTGAGGATCTCTGAATGATCCAATGTTGTTCTAAATGACTGATGATAATAAATATAATCCACCTGTGTGTAATCAAGTCTCCATATAAATGCACCTGCTCTGTGATAGTCTCAGGGTTCTGTTTAAAGCACAGAAAGCATCATGAAGACCAAGGAACACACCAGGCAGGTCCGTGAAACTGTTGTGGAGAAGTTTAAAGCCGGATTTGGATACAAAAAGATTTCCCAAACTTTAAACATCCCAAGGAGCACTGTGCAAGCGATCATATTGAAATGGAAGGAGTAGCAGACCACTGCAAATCTACCAAGACCCGGCCGTCCCTCTAAACTTTCATCTCAAACAAGGAGAAGACTGATCAGAGATGCAGCCAAGAGGCCCATGATCACTCTGGATGAACTGCAGAGATCTACAGCTGAGGTGGGAGAGTCTGTCCATAGGACAACAATCAGTCGTACACTGCACAAATCTGGCCTTTATGGAAGAGTGGCCATAAAAAGTCTCGTTTAAAGTTTGCCACAAGCCACCTGGGAGACACACCAAACATGTGGAAGAAGGTGCTCTGGTCAGATGAAACCAAAATCAAACTTTTTGGCCACAATGCAAGACAATATGTTTGACGTAAAAGCAACACAGCTCATCACCCTGAACACACCATCCCCACTTTCAAACATGGTAGTGGCAGCATCATGGTTTGGGCCTGCTTTTCTTCAGCAGGGACAGGGTAGATGGTTAAAATTGATGGGAAGATGGATGGAGCCAAATACAGGACCATTCTGGAAGAAAACCTGTTGAAGTCTGCAAAAGACCTGAGACTGGGACAGAGATTTATCTTCCAACAACACAATGATCCCAAACATAAAGCAAAATCTACAATGGAATGGTTCACAAATAAACGTATCCTGGTGTTAGAATGGCCAAGTCAAAGTCCAGACCTGAATCCAATCGAGAATCTGTGGAAAGAGCTGAAAACTGCTGTTCACAAACGCTCTCCATCCAACCTCACTGAGCTCGAGCTGTTTTCCAAGGAAGAATGGACAAGAATTTCAGCCTCTCAATGTGCAAAACTGATAGATACATACCCCAAGCGACTTGCAGCTGTAATCGCAGCAAAAGGTACAAAGTATTAACTTAAGGGGGCCGAATAATTTGGCACGCCCCACTTTTCAGTTTTTTATTTTTTACAAAAGTTTAAAATATCCAATAAATTTCGTTCCACTTCATGATTGTGTCCCACTTGTTGTTGATTGTTCACCAAAAAAATTAAAATTTTATATCCTTATGTTTGAAGCCTGAAATGTGGCAAAAGGTTGAAAAGTTCAAGGGGGCCGAATACTTTCACAAGGCACTGTATATACCTGACTGGAGGACTATGTATGTGACTTCAAACTGAAATGGTTTGTCTCTGAAATAGATGTAGATTTAAGCAAAAGCTACTAAAATATTTATCAAACCAAATTACCAGAAATGTTTACTAACAGTGAAAGGTATGTCCCAAGTCTTGTCACCACAAATGTACTCAGTGAAATAAAAATGTGTCTTTCCCTGTCAATGCATTTTCAGAAAAAGAGTCTATCTCTGCCTCGGGGCAAGCTATGTACTTAGGAAAGTCTATTTTAATTAATAGGATGTATACATTAAAATGGTAGCATAAGTATTACGAAAACTAATTATACAGTGCATGGCAACAACACAGAATGGTGAAGTCAGTTGCTACAAATTGTTATAATTTACAGTTGATGGGGTATGTAGGATTAGAAAAACAAGTCTGCCTTTACCTAGAAAAACCACCATACATGTCCATGGGTTGTATCTAGTGTTGCAGCTTCATTTTTTTTTTTAACAGAATGACACTCAGCTGCAATCTAACAAATGACCTGTGGATAGACATGACTTTTTTGGGGGGGAAGGAGAGGAGTCATGTTTTTCTAACCCTGTTTAATGCCTTTAGTGTCTACCATAAAAGAACCTGGAGATGTTTTTCTTTTTAGTGTCTTTTTTGCAATTTGTAATTCATTTTCCAAAATGTTTTTCATGTATTTTGAATTTGGTACATTGTATTTTATGTATGATGTATCTGTTCACTTCATCCTCATATATATACAAAATCTATAAACCTCACCTTGAGAGATTTGGTATTAGTGATATTCATTTTATAATAACACAAATATGAACAATGTTCTTCATGCTTTAGTCATCCCCTACTGTTGTGTATTTATACTTAGAAAATTCACATCAATAGGAAAACAATTGAGGAATTACAAATGGAAATACAGTTTCAGTGATGGCTGTTTCCAGACATCCAAGATTAATATCAGTAGTTTGAAAGAAATAGCAAGTATAATAACTAAATCTTTTCTTCATACTGTCAACAGAGAATTCACCTAAAATGGAATCATCAACAGTAACAAAATAAAATGAATATTGACATCATGAAAAATGTGAATGAGCCAGACTTCTCTTAACATAAATCTAACGTTATGCTCCCTGAAAAAAAAAATATGTCATGAGATGGTATTAATCACTGCATGATACAATTGTCAACATTCTTTTCTTTCAGATAGTAAGAAAGGACGTTTTCTCAGTTAAAATTTAAAATTAACACTATATTAAATGCTTGCAACACTGTAAGTCATTACATGTTTGCCATTTATTCTTATTTCAAATTTTTACCAAATATTTGCCAACAATGAATCTTAAAGAAGAACTCTATGAATTGTGTCTCATTTTTTTTTTTGCAATGTAAAGTTGTTTTCATCCTGAATCTCCTGAATTTTTCCATATTATGAAAACATATTGGGGGGAATTTGGTAAGACTGTCTTCATAAACATGATGCCAACTCCAGTCTCTTAATAAATCAGGCGTACTCCCATACACAAGAATTGAAATGTGCCACATTGGGAAGGGGGGTAGTTCCTGTCTGTGCACTATGATGGACACTTGATTTCAGAGCTCCGTCGATATAAGAAGGATTTGGAAGGAATTTTGTGTTACCCCATGAGGCTTAACTGGCCTGGATATAGTTTGCCTTTCTCTGCTTAAAATAGTTTAGTAAGTGTTACGGTAGGCTCTCACTAACCAGATACAGCAATACAAAATAATAAAGGAAAAATTCCCCAAATCAATAGTATATATCTCAGCTATAGTAGGGAACTAATACTTAACATTTAATGGCAAGTTAAAAAAACACCATATCACAGGTATATAAAGAATATATAAAGGTATATAAAGAATGAAGATATTAAAATGGTGGGGATAACACCAGAAATAATTAGCAATACATACAATAACAGATAAATATTACACATTGGTTTGATCTTACCCCTTCAGTAGAGTCACAAACCCCTGGGTAATTGTGGTGGGCCTTGTTATGTTGGAAGCCAAAAAGTATGTCAGGGTGCTCAATCATATAAATGGAAGTCTCCAAGCATCGCAGGTGCTCACCCGGTTACACTCTATCCAGCTTTCTCTATATCCCTGAAATAACCCCTTACAAGGGCCGTACCCTGGTTCACCCTAAACAAAATATATATAGCCCTACACTGTCCCTACCCCAATGCACATTTCATCAGTGGTCAGTCATTTCAACATTGGTCAGTGCAAACTCTAAGTGTACAGGCCAGAATTAGGCCAGAATGTAATAGACTATGTCATCCAGCATTGTCCATTGTCATCTGACCCTTGTCCTGCATCTTCAATTCACAGGTATGTCCTTTACATCTGGACTCAGACATTGAAACACTACTTCTTCAGTCACAACTACACCGCTACTTGCTGTTATTTTCATTCTGTTGGTATGATGCCATCTAATTTATTGTAATTATATTAGCTTTGAAGTCACTGTATGCATCCCCTGCTGTGTTCTTCCTTTTTTTCTCACCTGACCCTTTTCCTGCAGTCTCTGATTCTATCTGCATGTTTCCACACCCCTATTCACACCTGATACACATAACACAAATGCTAGCTAGTATAAATGTACAGACCAGAATTGGAACTGAAGGTAACATAATCCACAAAAACCAACTATTGTATAACAGAAATGCTTCCCACTATAATCACTGTTGTTCTTCCCATACTTGTAAAAACGACTTTTTGACCCCACATCACCCTAAGAAAATTTTTATATCTCCATTTATTCTACCCCACCATCTGACCTTCTCTGCACAGCTACTCACAAACCTGCAAGCTTTCCACCCCAGAAACACACAACCTTCCCACACTCTCTCCTACTTACACCTGCTGTCCCTCTCCCTGCTATTCCTTACTTCTGGCGACATAGCTCCCAATCCTGGACTGCCCCAGCAAATCCCTACTGTTGGCTCCTTCCACACAATCGGCATCAGTGCACAGAACCCCCCTAAATCTTACACCTATCTCACCTGCTCCTGCCCCTCCCCCCACCTTCTCTTGTGCACTATGGAACGCTCATTCCATACTCAATAAACTTGACTACATCCACGACCTCTTCATTTCTCGTGAATTTTCACATCTTGGTATCACAGAAACATGGATAACACCCTCAGACACCACCTCTCCTGCTGCCCTCTCCTATGGAGGTCTGCAATTCTCGCACACTCCCCACCCCATCAATAAACCTGGGGGAGATGTAGTCGTACTCCTGTCTGACAATTGCTCCTTCACCTCCATCCAACCACTACCTGCTCTCACCCTCCCTTCCTTTGAAGTGCATTCTGTTCGCATTTATTCACCCCAACCTCCAACTGGCCGTCATACAGTGGGGAAAAAAAGTATTTAGTCAGCCACCAATTGTGCAAGTTCTCCCACTTAAAAAGATGAGAGAGGCCTGTAATTGTCATCATAGGTAGACCTCAACTATGAGAGACAAAATGAGAAAACATATCTAGAAAATCACATTGTCTGATTTTTAAAGAATTTATTTGCAAACTATGGTGGAAAATAAGTATTTGGTCAATAACAAAAGTTCATCTCAATACTTTGTTATATATCCTTTGTTAGCAATGACAGAGGTCAAACATTTTCTGTAAGTCTTCACAAGGTTGGCACACACTGTTACTGGTATGTTGGCCCATTCCTCCATGCAGATCTCCTCTAGAGCAGTGATGTTTTGGGGCTGTCGCTGGGCAACACGGACTATCAATTCCCTCCAAACGTTTTCTATGGGGTTGAGATCTGGAGACTGGCTAGGCCACTCCAGGACCTTGAAATGCTTCTTACGAAGCCACTCCTTCGTTGTTCTAATTATTGCTCCCACAACTGATTTCTTCACACCAAGCTACTTGCCTATTGCAGATTCAGTCTTCCCAGCCTGTTGCAGGTCTACAATTTTTTTTTCTGGTGTCTTTCCACAGCTCTTTGGTCTTCAACATAGTGGAGTTTGGAGTGTGAATGTTTGAGATTGTGGACAGGTGTCTTTTATACTGATAACAATTTCAAACAGGTGCCATTACTACAGGTAATGAGTGTAGGACAGAGGAGCCTCTTAAAGAAGAAGTTACAGGTCTGTGAGAGCCAGAAATCTTGCTTGTTTGTAGGTGACCAAATACTTATTTTCCATCATAATTTGCAAATAAATTCTTAAAAAAAATCAGACAATGTGATTTTCTAGATATGTTTTCTCATTTTGTCTCTCATAGTTGAGGTCTACCTATGATGTCAATTACAGGCCTCTCATCTTTTTAAGTGGGAGAAGTTGCACAATTGGTGGCTGAACTAAATATTTTTTTCCCAATGTATATCGACTGCCAGGACCTATCACTGCCTTCATTGACCATTTCACCACCTGGCTAATGCACTTCCTATCCACAGACACCCCCACCATCACCATGGGTGATTTCAATATCCCCATTAACACAAACCACCCCTCCACTTCCAGTCTCCTGTCCCTCACTGCCTCTTTTGATCTCTCTCAAAGGATCTCCTCTGCCACCCACACAAAGGGGCACATGTTCAACCTCATATTCCCCCGCCTCTGCTCTCTATCCAACCTATCTAACTCTACATCCACGCTCTCTGACCACAACCTACTGATATTCTGTGCCCTCTCCTCTGTAAGAGACCCCCCAACCCCTAAACCAGCACGCCCCCGCAGGAACCTTAATCGCCTTGACATCCGCATGCTCTCAGACTCTCTCCTACCACTCTCTGACATATCCTCACTCCAGGACGCAGATGCCGCTGCTGATTTCTATAATACCACCATTACTTCAGCCCTTGACTCTGTAACCCCCTTCACAACCACCAGAGCCCGACCAATCAATAGGCAACCCTGGCACACTGAACTGACTAAAAAACTGAGACGTCCCTCACAGGTTGCAGAACGCCTCTGGAAGAAAAGCCACTCCCAGGAGGACTTCATCAGGTATAAAGAGACAGTTCTCACATTCAAGAATGCACTCACCTCTGCAAAGCAGGTCTACTTCACCACACTAATATCTGCCCTATCCCACAACCCCAAACAGCTATTCACTACATTCAACTCCCTTCTCCGCCCTCCTGTACCCCCTCCGACATCACTTATCTCAGCTGATGACTTTGCTTCTTACTTCAAAAGCAAAATTGACATAATCAGAAACAGTCTTACGCTACACCCCCGACAACCACTCTACCCAACTGCTCAGTGCTCTTCATCTTTATCCTGTTTATCCTGTTGAGGCAATCACTGCAATCAAACGATTCCTGTAACTGTCAATGAGACTTCTGCACCTCTCAACAGGTATTTTGGCCCACTCCTCATGAGCAAACTGCTCCAGTTGTCTCGGGTTTGAAGGGTGCCTTTTCCAGATGGCATGTTTCAGATCCTTCCAAAGATGCTCAATAGGATTTAGGTCAGGGCTCATAGAAGGCCACTTCAGAATAGTCCAATGTTTTCTTCTTAGCCGTTATTGGGTGTTTTTAGCTGTGTGTTTTGGGTCATTATCCTGTTGCAAGACCCATGACCTGCGCCTGAAACCAAGCTTTCTGACACTGGGCAGCACATTTCTCTCTAGAATCCCTTGATAGTCTTGAGATTTCATTGTACGCTACACAGATTTAAGACACCCTGTGCCAGATGCAGCAAAGCAGCCCTAGGACATAACAGAGCCTCATCCATGTTTCACAGTAGGGACAGTGTTCTTTTCAAGATATGCTTCATTTTTCTGTCTGTGAACACAGAGCTGATGTGCCTTGCCAAAATTTCGATTTTTGACTCATCTGTCCATAAAACATTCTCCCAGAAGCTTTGTGGCTTGTCAACATGTAGTTTGGCAAATTCCAGTCTGGCTTTTGAAAGTTATTTCTGTGACCATTGTGGGTTTTTCTTTCATTAAACAAGGGGTACCAACAATTTTGTCCACGTGTGTATACTTAAAAAAACATCCCTTGACTCGTCTTCTCCAGTCAGCTATCGCCCCATCTTACTGTTCCCATATGCCTCTAGATTACTTGAACAACACGTCCACGCTGAACTATTCTCCTATCTCTTGTCTAACTTACTCTTTGACAGACTACAGTCAGGCTTCAGACCCCATCAATCCACTGAAAATGCCCTAACCAAAGTCACAAATAACATACTAACTGCCAAAGCCAAGCGTCACTACTCTGTCCTCCTCCTCCTTGACCTCTCCATTGGCTTTGACACAGCTGACCACTCTCTCCTGTTAGAAACGCTCTCATCTCTTGGCATTACAGACCTGGCTCTTTCCATGATCTCCTCATACCTCACCAACTGCACATTTAGCGTCTCCCACTCGCACATCACCTCCTCGCCACGCCCTCTTTCTGTAGGTGTCCCACAATGCTCCATCCTAGGACCCCTCCTGTTCTCCATCTATACTCTTGGCCTTGGCCAACTCATAGAATCTCATGGTTTTCAATACCATTGCTATGCTGATGACAATCAAATATATCTCTCTGGACCAGACATTACCTCTCTATTGTCCAGAGTCCCAGAATGTCTAGCAGCTGTAGCCTCCTTTCTCTCCTCCCACTTTCTCAAACTCAACATGGAGAAAACTGGGTTCATCATCTTCGCCGCACCTCGCACAGCCCCTCTACCTGACCCATCTATCAAAGTTAATGGAACCACACTTACCCCAGTCCCACGGATTTGTTGCCTTGGAATAACCTTGGACTCTGACCTATCCTTCAAGTCGCACATCCAAACTCTCAACAACTCCTGCCGCCTCCAACTCAAGAACATCCATCGAATCCTCTCCTTCCTCACCCCTGAAACTACAAAGATGTTAGTCCATGCCCTCATAATCTCTCGCTTAGATTACTGTAACACCTTTCTCCATGGCCTCCCAGCAAACACTCTCGGCCCCCCCAGTTCACCCTAAACTGTGCTGCTCGCTTAATACACCTCTCCCCCCATTCTTCATCAGCCGCTCTCCTCTGTCAATCCCTTCACTGGCTACCCGTTGCCCAGCGAATAGAGTTCAAAATGCTAACGCTGCCATACAAAGCCATCCACAACCTGTCTCCTCTGTATAACTCCAATGTAATTTCCTGATACCTGCCGCACGCAACCTCCAATCCTCCAAAGACCTCCTACTCTGCTTTGCTCTTATCTGCTCTTCACACAACTGTCTCCAAGATTTCTCCCGTGCATCCCCCATACTCTCGAACTCAATACCAAGACACATAAGACTGTCCCCCACAATCGCAAGCTTCAAGAAGGCCCTGAAGACTCACCTATTCAGGAAGGCCTACAACCTCCAATAATACTACTGCCACCAAACCAGCATGTTAACAGTCTCTCCCTCACTTTCTGTCTCTATCCCTCTTCCCTCATAGATTGCAAGCCCTAGCGGGCGGGGCCCTGTATCCCACTGTGCCAGTTGGTCACTGTTAGCATTGTGTTTGTTTGGTATATTTTGTGTACTATATGCAAACCCTCAAATGTAAAGCACTGTCTGGGCTAGAGGATGGCTAAGGTTTAGTCATATGAATACCAGTATTCAGTTTTGACACCAGAATAGTCAGGAGATAACTTCTGCCTTAGGCTGCAGTGTATTCCCTTGCCTTGCAGTCTGACCCCAGTTGCATACTAGCCAATCACACAAGAGGTCTGGGGTATTTCACTCTCTTTTTTCTGTTTCTTCTCTTTTGTTCATATAACTGAACTTCCATCATGTTGTTTACATTGGAGTCAATGGGAATGAACACAGGCAGAGGGGGCACTGCCTGTGTCTGTCACTCATTCACTGGAAAAGTCCTTTGCTCTCATCCGTCATAGGGTGATGGTAGTGTGAATGTCCACTAAGAAAGCTAAAACCTGATACACATTTTGTCCCTTAACCTTCAAATACAGGTGCAGCTCAATAAATTAGAATATCTTTGAAACGTTTATTTCTTTCAGTAATTCAATTCAAAAAGTGACCTCCTATATTTTCTAGATTCTTTACACACAGAGTGTTCTATTTCAAGTGTTTTATTTCTGTAAATCTTGATTATGGATTACAGCGAATGAAAACCAAAATCTAAGAAAATTTGAATATTATAAAAAAGTTCAGTATTGTAAATTCAGTGTGTCACTTGCCAAGGTTTCCTAAGCCTTTAAATGGTCCCGCAGTCTGGTTCAGTAGGACACACAATCATGGAAGACTGCTATTATGAATTGAATTACTGAATTACTAAAATGAAGGAATGTTTCAAAAATATTCTAATTTATTGAGATGCACCTGTATGTATCTACAAAGTTAGATTCATGAAGTAGAAGTTATACCAAGAAACAGTACAAACAATATTAAAGTGCTAAACTATTCTTGGCTACTCTGTGATGTTTCGATATGTATTACTTTGCTTATTACAACATAATTAAACTTTTGTCACAATGAAAAGGAAAATATTTAGCAAAATGTCTGTTGAAATATCGTATATTTCTATTATCTACAACTTTGGATTGTTTAGATTTATTATTATTGCATGTGGTCAATACCAAAATATATGGTTGGGCAGTTTTGTTTCCAAGGACAGCATTTCTATGTGTCTCTTGATACCATATTATTTTTGTTCAACTGTAGTATAAATACAGTAGCAAAATACCAAGTTCCACAACCAGAAATGTCATTAGACATTGATGCTTGAAACCTCAGGGAATGACTGAATGTAACAGCAAATTCAATCTGTATCACACAATGGAGTGCACTTTCTGTGCCTCATGTTTCCGAATAACACAGTTAATTGATTGTCAAGGACAGTTCTTTCAAAAGAGATAGACATTCTAATAAGAACCACCCCCAATAAAGGAAAAATAACACACACTTAAAAGGTTTCTCACTTGAATTCTGTGAACTTCTAGAAATGAATTAGGTGTCTCTAACATTCTCATAGCTCCTGGTGTTTTTTTAATTTTATTTTCTTAGATAGATGTCTTGCTGTACTTTGGCATACATCAAGATCATTACGAATCAATTCAGTTGCTTACATTTGGAGATCTATGCTCTAGCATCACTTTACAAATAATCTGTCCAGTAGTTACAAAATAGCTACAAATTAAGTGACACTAATGAGTTTTAACAAGTGAAACTACCTCTAACTACACATTTATATTTCACTGAGCAACATATTTAAAGGGTTATTTTGGTTTATCTTTTAATTATGCTGTAATAATTTTTATATTACCGTATTTTTTGGACTATAAGAGGCACCTGACCATAAGACGCACCAAGGTTTTAGAGGAGGAAAATAGGGAAAAATATTTTGAAGCAAAAAAATGTGGTAACATATTTAATATATGGGAGTTGTACTTTTGCAACAGCTGCAAGGCCGCATTGACAGGTGGCCCTGCCGCTGTACAAGGATGCATAGGGCATCTTTTTTTTTTGCAGGGTCAGGTGTACTTTTTAGTTATACCATTTTGGGGAATGTCTATTGTTTTGATCACTTTTTATTCAAATCAGAGGCGAAACAGCGAAAAAACAGAAGTTCGGCACTTATGATTTTTTTTTCACGCTACGACGTTCACCCTACAGGAAAAATATTTTTATAAGTTTGTAGACCGGGCATTTTCGGACACAGGGATACCTAATGTGTATGTGTTTCACAGTAATTTTCTACTTTTATATGTATTCTAGGGAAAGGGGGTGATGTAGAACTTTTATTTTGTTACTTATTTTTTTTAAACTTAGTTTTTTTTTTTTTTTATGTACTAACTTTATTAGTTCCCCCTTTGGGGGCTTGCACCTGCAGTCATTTGATTGCAAGTCCCATAGACTGCAATACAAATGTATTGCAGTTTATGGGAGATTCTGTACATTACTATTGAGGCTGGTCATAGACCAGCAACAGTAGTAATATTCCTATGACAGGCCTGGGAGCCTTCATAAGGCTCCTGGCTGTCACAGGAACAGGTCGACTCCTGTGATCTCGCCGTGCAGGAGCCGGCCTGCAACGAAAAAGGTACCACCAGGCCCAGGGGCATTTTCTTAACTTTGGGGGAAAGGCTCACGGGTAGTAATACCCACGATCAGAGTGAACTCTGATCGTGGGCATTAGTTCCAGGACTCCACTGCACGTTACAGCGAAGATCAGGTAGCTATGGTGACCACTCTGAAGCAGAGCAGCCACTATTATCTTTACAGACCCGGCATCCGCCATAATATCACGGCGGATGCCGGGATGGGTTCACACTGCCGGGACACCCGCTGCTCCAAGCCCAGGGCCAGCAGCATCGCTCCACTCCTGCCGCTGCAGGAAGCCCTGCTGCAGGAAGCCGGTGGTGGCAGGAGTGAGGCGATGCTGCGACCCCGCTCCTTCACCCCCCCCGCCAAAAAACCAACATTTGGACTATAAGACACTCCCCCATTTTCCTCCCAAATTTGGGGGAAAAAAGTGCATCTTATAATTCAAAAATACAGTATATTTGTTTAATTATAGAACAATTGTTTCCAAAATACGAAGTTATACAGTTTTCCTGCTCCTGAATTGTATAGTCCACAGATTAGTCCTGTGTAATACAGGTGCATCTAAATAAATTAGAATATCTTTGAAACGTTTATTTCTTTCAGTAATTAAATTCAAAAAGTGACCTCCTATATTTTCTAGATTCTTTACACACAGAGTGTTCTATTTCAAGTGTTTTATTTCTGTAAATGTTGATTATGGATTACAGGTAATGAAAACCAAAATCTAAGAAAATTGATATTGTAAAAAAGTTCAGTATTGTAAATTCAGTGTGTCACCTGCCAAGGTTTCCTAAGCCTTTAAATGGTCCCTCAGTCTGGTTCAGTAGGACACACAATCATGGAAGACGCTGATTATGAATTGTATTACTGAATTACTGAAATGAATGAACGTTTCAAAAATATTCTAATTTATTGAGATGCACCTGTACATCCACAGTCTTATAACACTAAATAGGAGTAAACTTGGCATCAGTCATATGACCCATAACTAAAAAAAAAAATTAAAACCAGATAACCCATTTAAAGTGCAACTTATATGATTTTTTTTTTTACCAATTTCTAATTTTTTTATAAAATTATAAATATCTAAATACATAGACTAAACCCTACTGTACAAAATTTTGCATAATCCGACTCAGTAAAGCAGTGAGATGTGACTATTAGAGATGAGCGAATTTCTCAAAAGTTCGATTTGGCAGTTCGATTCGAAGTTCCAAAAAAATTTCCTTCGATCCGAAGCCGGGGTGGGCGGCAAAATGGCGGAAGCCCTTGGATGACGCGGTCATGTCTCTCTCTCTCTCTCTCCAGCACAGACAAGTTTTATTCATGTGGAAGGATCTGCTAACAAGCAAAGACACGCCTACCCAATCACATCACTAGAGAATATCATGTGACCGTCTGATGTCACAAAGGTCCTTACTAAATATTCGTTACCGTGAAGCATCAGGAAATCCGGAATCGTGGCGAATTGGAGATTTCCTGAAATTTGGATCGAATTCCACTTCTGCACTCATCTCTAGTGACTATGCATATAATATAAAGAAGCTTTTCTATAATACCCTCCTTCAAATCTATGGTTTTACATATAAAGACATAATAAAAAAACATCTGGTTGTTAATTTAAAAGATCTTAAAATTAGATAAATGTAACCTCATTTAAGAATTAAGCTAAGGATTAGGCATGTTTAAATCCAACATGCATAATCCTTTTTTTCCCTTGATGGGAGGAATAGTATAATGTGTATGGCCAGCTTTAGGCTATGGCCCCACTTTGTAAAAATGCAGCTTTTTTTGTTTCAGAATTTGCTGCAATTTTTTGAGCACAAAGTCAGTAGTGGATTGAGCAGAAGGTAGCTTCCTATATATTTCCCATTCTTTTTATAGCCACTCTTGGCTTAAGCTCAAAAAAGCAGCAAAATCTGCAACAAAAAAAGCTGCTCTTCTGCAACATGAGTTCTCAGCCTAAAGAGGTTTTCTTGGACTTTTTAATTGAGGGCTTATCTTTAGAATAAGTCAAAAATTAAAAATCCATGGGGGATAGGGATGAACAAGTTCGGTAGGAACCACACCTTAAAATGGCTAAAAACATAGTGTAGAACACTGTCAAGGCTACTATAAACCTATTTATCCTATTTATTAATTCTATCTCTTTAAGGCAAACACAGCCTATGTTATGTAAAAGTGTCTCTTTAGACTCCTAGAGAGTAAAAGGTCACCTCCACCTATTATACTCTTCAGTCTAAAGGAACTCTAAAGTATAATTTGGCAGCCATTTTACTTTGCCTTAGATGAATCTCCATTTGTTCAGTTTCACACAATTGGAATACTCAAGTCAAACCAGTCTTGGTTAGAGTCGATTAGCCCATCTCTATTAATCTGTGTTTGAATGCAGTGATGTGAAAAAAGTAAAAGTATTGTGAAAAAGTTTCATCATAATCATGCTAAGTCTGCCATTAAAGTTATCATGTTATTTCTTCTGAACCCCATAAAAACAAAACCCAAAAACAACGGAGGAATGCTGTTTTTTCACTCAATTGTAATTAAGTAAAAATAATACTAAATTATGTATTGTAGTTTTTGAAAAAACAAATGACATGTGAGAGTTGAAATTCTCCAGGTTGAATAGCAAACATAAGGCAATATAACAAGATGAACAGAACAGTGTTTTCGCAAGTTAGTATTCAATGTTTTCTTACTAACGGTCCATTATCATGTTTATATTCAGCAAACATTTTGTCTCTCTGACACAGCTCTGATAATAAGTTGTTGCCACTTGCTAATTTTCTTCAGAAAATGTTAAGTTGTGGATAATGACACTTGCGTCACTTAAGAAATCACAGTGACATTGTTTCACAGGAAATTGTTTGTGGATAGGGACTGCCAATATGACAGAGAATTAATATTTTGGAAACAGATTAAAATACATGTAAAACTTGCATTATGCAGACTATTTTTTGAGATGTGCGACATTCACTGTTTTTGAGAGTCATTTAGTAAATAATATGTTTTCTTAATCTTCAAAGTTTGAAATACAGAAGTACAGTACTATGCAAAGGTTTTTGGCAGGTGTGGAAAAAATACTGCAAAGTAAGATTGCTTTTTAAAAAGTGCTAATAGTTTATTTTTGTCAATTAACAAAATGAAGTGAATGAACAAAAGAGAAATCTAAATCAAATTAATATTTGGTGTGACCACTTTTTACCTTCAAGAAAACATCAATTCTTCTAGGTACACTTGCACACAGTTTTTGAAGGAACTCAGCATGGAAGTTGTTCCATACACCTTAGAAAACTAACCACAGATCTTCTATGGATGTAGTCTCACTCAAATCCTTCCTGTATTCTGAGACAGACTCCATGACGTTAAGATCAGAGCTCTGTGGGGGCCATATTATCACTTCCAGGACTCTTCCTCCAAAGGGGAGTCACACCAAATATTGATTTCATTTAGATTTGTCTTTGTTCATTTTCACTAAGGCCAGGTTCACATCTGCGTTCAGGTTTCCATTTGGGGAATCTGCTTGGGGACCCCCTGAACGGAAACCCGAACGCAGATGTGAACCGGGCCTTAATTTTTTTTATTGACAAAACTAAACTATTGATACTTGTATTAGTCAAAGTTTTATTACTTTTCAGCATTCTTCATATACATTTTACACAGTACTTTATTTCATTTACAGTTTAGTATTGTTTAACCCTTGATGAGTGTTGTATCATTGTTTTGGGTGTCATTTCCCCCTTTCTCACTGCACCACAACTTGTATTTTTCTCTGAGCTTGGGGGTGTAGACCAAACTTAAAAGTCTGCCAGTAATACAGTGGTACTGACATCTCCTTACTTCCCATGAGTACTGAATGAGAGGGAAAATATTCATGTGGGTAACATGATAAATGTAGGTGTAAGGGAATTACCAGTTGAGCAATTCCCCAGTGCTGCAGAAACAAGGAAAGAAGGGAATGACAGAGACAGTGAGGCTTAGACTAGACCCAGCCCCTGTCCCTGCCTACTTGCCTGACTGTCCTAGGTGACAGTTGACAACTTGGAGCCGATCCCTTCTCTAAATAAGTGACACACAGAACAAGACTAGACAAACAACACAGAAGAGGAGTCAGCTAACCAAGGGTCAAAAGCCAGAGAGACAAAGTAGTACAAAATCAAAATCCAAAAGAGTTGTCAAGAGAAGCTAAAGGTCAGAAGTAAGTAATACAATACAATACAATAGCAAGGAACAGCTTAGCAAGGACAAGGTCACAGGACAGAGTCAAAATAGCCAGCGACCATGAGTGAGCACATGACCTGTTTATAGCAAGTCCAGGACCTGCCCCAGACTTGATTGGTAGACAGGCTGTCAATCACACAGGCAAGGCTTAGATTAACTATCTGAGGAGCAGAAATAAACAAGGTGCAGGAGATGGGTGTGGCTGAAATACAATTACATAGTAGTAGTACTAGGACAGTGTTCAAACTGAGCAACAAGAACCTTATGCAAGGAATCAAGCTGAACACACCTCCTGCGCCACAGCATGCGAGCGGAAGGCGGCGCAGAGACCCGAACATTCAGAGACGTTACAGTAGACATAATAATGAGACCAGCATGATAGGAAACAGATGCATATAGAAAAAGTAAGTCATGATTTATTAGATGTAAGCAGAGATTTATATCTGCAAACGATCAATGAGGAACAGATTCCTGTCATCACAATGAACAAGGATGGCTTGCTATTAATAAAACTACCACTAATTAAATTATCACTTTCAAACAACATTTTTATGCTAATAGGACCTTATGGCTAATAAGTGTACTCACATAGTCCAGAGGAGAGCCAAAGTTGCTGTGACTGCAGGCTGACTATGAAGCAGTGGGGGAGGAGCATGTAAACAGCTGAGTCATATGTCCCAGCTGCCAGTAGAGCGACTGTGCTGAGAGATTCAGCTCCGCTTTGTGTAATCTCTGTGTCCTGGCTGCCAAAGATGGATTTGCCTTAGCAGCAGCGATAGAGCAGCAAAATACAAAGAAGGGCAAACCCTAGTGGCAGGGAGTCCAAAGAACATAAACATTTTTAAAGCAACATGCAGATTTGTTTAGAATCTAATAATCTATGAATTGAGACTAAGTTGTTCCAAAAATTAGTGGCCATTTAGTAATTTAATTTAATTATTATTTATTTAGAAAATCGGGTCTTATATTTTGATGATACTAATTCTAAAATATATACTGTCTATAGTAAGAGCCTATATGTTGCTGTATGGGTAAAAAAAAAAAATCACTGTTTAGTATAGTATTTTGTATAGATGGAGTGTCCCCCATTTGTGCAATTTACAGACTACCTTAAGCAGTAGATAACAAGTAGTATTATTACATGCTGACCTGTCAAATGGTTTACTAATTTAGTCCATCAAAGTACAAGATGCACATTGTTACTTCTTCAGAAGAGGCCATCACTGAAAAAGGGGGTATTGCGTTTGCCATATGCTATGCTATGCTATATGCATATATGCTAATAATACACGTGTCCTGAGAAGAAATTCTCAACCTCTGCTGTTGCCGAATCTTTGAATGTTACTTACAGCACAGTTTATATTTTATTTATTTTAATTTCCATTGTAAAACATTTCAATTAAAACATATAAGAACCTTCCTAACCCAACAATTTACTTTTTCCGCTGTGTGTTCGTGGAAGAAATGGTCATAAAAATATTGAAGTAACTTGATATGTGCCAAATATATTGTATTTGATAGTAATAGGTTGTCATTATGAGTTTTATAGTTGTATTATTATTGAGAGCAATACATCAAGGAAATGTCCCAAAGCATGTTAATTTTTATAACCATAGGCACTGTAATATTGCTATTGCTTCAGAATTAAGATGCCGTAACAAACTTCTACCAAAGTGCCATAAAATATTTTCACTTTATAAATTTAAACACTGCAGCAATTTTAAGCTTGTCGTAATATAGTCATTTACTGACTGAGACAGAACTGAATGGTAAAATAGTTACATTTGCAAGATTATATTGTTTAAAACCAATTGTACAACACACTAATCTCTGCTTGAAAGGGTGATTTTATGGCTTCATAACATCCAAACAATGTAAATGTAATATTTAAACCACTAATGCATAGTGTGAAGTATTGTTAGTGCTTTAGATTTGGCAGTTTGCACATTTTACCTCTAAAAGGTTACCTAGGGAAAGCTTGAAAGCATTATACAGTTCTATAAAGGTGGTGAAATTAATGTATTGTTTGCCAGAAGGATGAACAACAATAAATCAAGTATTCAACTTTTAATATATATTATTTATACACTTTTATTCCAGTTTATAGGCTTGCAAATTTACAGCTTGTTATATTACAACCTGGATATTTATAATTAACAATCACATTGGTTTATTGGCCTTATGATAATGACACTGCATATTTCTCAGTTAAAAGTGCTGCCCCATTACAGATACTTAACCCCTCATCCACATGTCATATGGCAGTGCTACAGCAGAGTGCCTGGTCACATGCCAATGCTACAACTCAGTCTCATTAAAATGAATGGGACTGAACTGCAGCATGGCTATGTGACCAACGAAAGTGATGTCACTTCCTGAGAAGAAAGAATCAGCCATGTTGTCAAATCTGTACAACTCCTTTAAGGTATAAAACCAATATATATATATATATATATATATATATATATATATATATATATACATTTGTTGCCATATAGTATACCAATTTCCAGTTACTAAAAAATGCTAAAATGGTAAAAATGCTTTTGGACATTTATTTACATATTTTTATAATTAGTTTTGTATGTTTTCCCCTTGCATATGATTATATTCTGCATGCAGTTGTCTTAGACAACTAGAAATGCATCTGTAACTCATAAACTCATAACATATGTAAAATATTAGTATAAGGACCAACAGACTTTAGAACAGTTTACATCTAAATAAAATGATTTATAATTAACCTCCTTGACCACTGTCAATATTGACTGTGACACCACAAAAAAGTTTTTCTTGTTTTTTAATCACCATGCGTTATAGTCATCATATTCACTTCTATATGTTATTCTGACTTAGAGATGAAGACTTTATTTTTTTATAGGACAACTTTCTTTATTGGCCTTTTTTAAATAAAAGTAAACATTTAATTTTTGTTAATCAATATTATGGGGGAATGTATATAAAAGAAATATCACAATATAGTTTTCATACTGATTCCATTATATACAATGGGGAAAAAGTATTTAGTCAGCCACCAATTGTGCAAGTTCTCCCACTTAAAAAGATGAGAGAGGCCTGTAATTGACATCATAGGTAGACTTCAACTATAACAGAAAAAATTAAAAAAACAAATCCAGAAAATCACATTGTCTGATTTTTAAAGAATTTATTTGCAAATTATGGTGGAAAATAAGTATTTGGTCAACTACAAACAAGCAAGATTTCTGGCTCTCACAGACCTGTAACTTCTTCTTTAAGAGGCTCCTCTGTCCTCCACTCATTACCTGTAGTAATGGCACCTGTTTGTTAGTATAAAAGACACCTGTCCACAACCTCAAACAGTCACACTCCAAACTCCACTATGGTGAAGACCAAAGAGCTGTGGAAGGACACCAGAAACAAAATTGTAGACCTGCACCAGTTTGGGAAGACTGAATCTGCAATAGGCAAGCAGCTTGGTATGAAGAAATCAACTGTGGGAGCAATAATTAGAAAATGGAAGACATACAAGACCACTGATAATCTCCCTCGATCAGGGGCTCCAAGCAAGATCTCACTCCATGGGGTCAAAATGATCACAAGAATGGTGAGCAAAAATTCCAGAACCACACGGGGGGACCTAGTGAATGACCTGCAGAAAGCTGGGACTAATGTAACAAAGGCTACCGTCAGTAACACACTACGCCGCCAGGGACTCACATCCTGCAGTGCCAGATGTGTCCCCCTGCTTAAGCCAGTACATATCCGGGTCCGTCTGAAGTTTGCTAGAGAGCATTTGGATGTTTCAGAAGAGTATTGGGAGAATGTCATATGGTCAGATGAAACCAAAGTAGATCTGTTTGGTAGAAACACAACTCGTCATGTTTGGAGGAGAGTGAATGCTGAGTTGCATCCAAAGAACACTATACCTACTGTGAAGCATGGGGGTGGCAACATCATGCTTTGGGGCTGTTTCTCTGCAAAGGGACCAGGACGACTGATCCATGTACATGAAAGAATGAATGGGGCCATGTATCGTGAGATTTTGAGTGCAAACCTCCTTCCATCAGCAAAGGTATTGAAGATGAATCATGGCTGGGTCTTTCAGCATTACAATGATCCCAAGCACACCACCAGCGCAACGAAGGAGTGGCTTCGTAAGAAGCATTTCAAGGTCCTGGAGTGGCCTAGCCAGTCTCCAGATCTCAACCCCATAGAAGACCTTTGGAGGGAGTTGAAAATCCGTGTTGCCCAGCGACAGCCCCAAAACTTCACTGCTCTAGAGGAGGTCTGCATGGAGGAATGGGCCAACATACCAGCAACAGTGTGTGCCAACCTTGTGAAGACTTACAGAAAACGTTTGACCTCTGTCATTGCTAACAAAGGATATATAACAAAGTATTGAGATGAACTTTTGTTATTCACCAAATACTTATTTTCCACCATAATTTGCAAATAAATTCTTTAGTAATCAGACAATGTGATTTTCTGGATTTGTTTTCTTATTTTGCCTCTCATAGTTGAGGTCTACCTATGATGTCAATTACAGGCCTCTTTCATCTTTTTAAGTGGGAGAACTTGCACAATTGGTAGCTGACTAAATATTTTTTTTTCCCCACTGTACTATATATATTTACTTATACTGTAATGCTTATATACTCAATTTAGATTCTTACTTTATTTTCTGTTACATATCTCTGATATTCATCCATTGACTCACTCATGTTTTGGATATAAGGATGTAACTAAAGGCTAATAGGGGCCCTTATTCAAAAGCCCAGCTTCATTAACCACTGCACAACTTCTCCACCACATTTTCTTCTGGGTCCAGACTGCCATGAACACTTGTTCACAACATGTATGTGCACGCAAGTTTATCATTATTCCTGTCCACTGTCAGTGCCCCTCACACCATAACTATGCCGCCAACATAGTAATCAAACCACCTTTTATGCCACACCTTGAATGCGCCAGCACACTTCCTCCTTGGTTAAACAGGTGACATTTAATAGAGAATTTACATTACCCCTAAACATGCCTTTTGTAATTGAATTTTCCTGTGTAAATGCAGTAGAGAATAAGGCATTTAATAGATCTGTCTTTTCCTCATCCTCCTCCACCATTACACCCAGATTATTTTATTACAACATCCTCCCCTAGGCTCTTTCGGCATGTGACTGAGCTAATGACATCAGCGTGCCTCACATGACCGCTGAGGCCCAATCACAAGCTCCAGCAGTGTCGTCTAGGGTGTGTCACCTCAGTCGCAGACAGAAGAGGACCAAAGAAGATGCCAAAGAGACCCAGACGGAGCAAGGATGCCAAGGAGAGGTGAGGCAAGGTGAGTATAAGTGTTTGTTATTTTTAATCACTTTCTCTGGGCCTCTACTTATTATACACTGGGGTCTGAGGAGACCCCAGAGTATAATAATAGCACCGAAGCGGAGGAGCGAACCTCACAAATATACTGTGGAGCATATAATGCTATGTGGGGGCCACTGTGGAGCATATAAAACTGTGTAGGGGCCAATGCAGAGAATATTATACTGTGTGGGGTCACTGTGGAGCATATTATACTCTGTGGGGTCACTGTGGGGCATATTATACTGTGTATTGGCTACTGTAGAACATATTATACTAGAGCTATTTCAGTTATTTCAGTAGACTCATTTCATGCTTTCCACACCATGAAAATACACTTCTGTACCCCCCTCTAAAAGTAAGACTGTCTCAGTGACAATTAGCGACACAGTTGGTCCACACACTGTAGAAGCAGACCCAAAAATAAGCAGAAACAAAATAAATAATAGACCTTTGGGGGCATTTTAACATTACTTTTTTTCTGCTTACTTCCCTTGTAACTGGGGATGGTACATTAACCCCAGTTACAGGAGGAATGTAGCCTGCAGAGTTTATCTGGTTTCTCTAGAACCCAGAACTGTTGCAACAGTCCACTGCCTGCTTCTGCAGCTGCACAGTAATGAATGTGACTACACCTTTTTCCCTGTTTTACACAATGTTTGCTCTAAGACTGATTTCTTTCTCTCCTGGACAGGGAAGAGTTAGCTCACATATCACAGTCTAAAATATCATATGGTGTGACCACTCCTCCACCACCCCTTCTAGTAATTGGAACATAAATTAATACATTCCTTCCATACCCCCATACTGTGAAAACTTGGCAACACATCTCAAACTAACTCCAAAACTCCAGCTGAAGGACTTACAGTATGTAATAAACTCTAAAAAGCTTCAATTTCTAAATACGAACATGCTATCATTTACATACGAATTACTGTATGCACAGCAACAGACCTGGGGCTCTCTTAGCTAGGCAGCTTAAACGTAGAATACTTAGACAACATGTTGCTTTTCAATAGATAAGCAGGGGAACAAAATAACCGATGCCAGCCTTATCAGTGCTCAGTTTAGAGAATATTATTAATCCTTATACAACTTTAAGGAATCTACAGAGACTTACCAACCATCCTAAAGGGATTACAAACTTTTTCAATGCATTAAATCTCCCCCCCTCTCTTTCTCTAACACTCAACTTGCTTCTCTATCTCACCTGTTCACGTTTGCTGAACTCTCAATTGCTGTTAAATCCCTTAAAATTGAGGAAATCTCCAGGGCTGATGGGTTGATGTACAGCTATAAAAATTGTCTTCCTTTCTAATTCTAGTGCTTATAGATATGTTTAATAAAGCTTCAAGGGCTGGGAGATTTCTCCTAGAGATGCTCACTGTTACCATTGTCACTGTCTCATAACTGGGTCAATATCCCCACTGTCACCACTAACTTTCATCCTAATTCCCTGCCTAATACAGCTCTTAAAATTTATGTGAAAATCCTCTCTAATATTTATGAGGATCAGATGGGATCCATGGCAGGTTTTAAGTTCCCAGATTGCTCCAGGTAATTCATGAATTTAGCTCATAATGCTCAGGTCCATCATATGCCATCTCTGCTCCTTGTCCTTAAATCTATTCCAGGTATTTCACATTCTTAATTACAGGTATTTTCAATCTGGATGGGGAAGAATTTTATTGAAAAGATGATAGTTATGCCAGGTCCTTCATTATTCCACTCTGGGGGTCCTTTCTAAAAAGATTGCAGTACATTTTCAATGATTTAGTGATGGAAAGGAAAAAACATGAATTTGATTCCATGCTACAAAATGTAAATGGTACTTCCAGATATCATAAAATACAATTGGGCCATCACACTAGACCAAATCCTAACAATAACAAAGCATAGGTCACCATTGAACACGTTATCTTAGCAGACCCCTTTCTGAAGAATGTGTAGGGGGTACCAGACTCCCTCTTTATATGTACTATGAAACCTAATGTTTTTTAGATAATTGGATAAAGAAGGGTATCATGAATGTTAACTACCTGTTGCACAATAACCATCTGAAGGATTTATCTGATATTTTTCCTATTAATCCCAAATGAAGACTTCTAGAAATATATTGTGTCGGATACACTATACTTTCTGTCAAAAATATAAACATTTTTGTTCTTTAACCTCTAGTTTTAGCTTTTCTCTAAACCTTTTCACTCTTATAGGGCCTTTGTGAAGGATCTCGCCTTGCCACACTCCTGGCACAGCTGCGACTAACCTTCTTTCTTAACCTCCCACTCACATACCGCGATCGGACCGGATTCATGGGATAATACGAAAAGAGCTTTTTAAATTTTATATATTTATTAAACCAAGGGGTCGGTACTAAGCATTAACATATACAGAAATATATATCAATGAATGATCAAGCAGATACGGATAAAAGCAAAACTACGGTACAGAAAGTAAAATGGGAAATAAAAGATATAAAAATACTGGCACCAGTTTGTAGTCCATTTCTCTAGGCCACAGCAGGTTTTTGGGCCTAGGGCGCTTCCTTAAGCAAGTTTCAGAGCATGTATTTCCTACATGCTGTCCAGACTCAAAAGACAAAGAACCTCGCCTCTCCTTGCAGTATAAACCTAGTGTCCAGCCACACCTTTCCCCCGGGCAGCCCCCCTTCTTCCTCCTTTGCAGAACCCTCAGAGAGATAGTATTAAGCATTGGGAGATGTGCCAGAAAAAAAATAATGCTTTGTTAAATTATCATCCTCCGCATAGCTAAAATGGTTACTGTATTTGCAAATTTGTTCTGAGTAGAATGCAGTATGAGAGGTGTTTATATGCATATGTGGTGGTACTATTCCGTGGTTCACTCCTATTGGTTAGAGGTTTTCATACAATTTCCACAATTACTAACAAATGCCTTCTCTCAGACTGCATGTTACCTTTATGCTTCCATGATATAGATGTTATTCCACAGCATGTTGCATCAACCATCAGTCATATTTTGCTGGATGCACTATCTATCATTGCAAAACAGAGGACACTCTATCAGATCTGTGAGCCAAACACTTTTGAGCTGTAGCATCTGCACATAAAAACACTAGCAAAGCACTATAATTTTAGATCGCAGTGGAAACCCTGGGAAAAAATTCTTGCTGGTAATGCAACTGCCCTAGATGCCCTCTCAAGACATCCATATTATTAAAGATTTGCCCCTGCAAGGCACAGATATGCTTCTGTTTGCCATTATTTCCATGCAAAACTTCAATAAAGAGTTACCGCTATAATTAAAGAAAAAAATTATGGGGTATCGCACATCATCCCCAAGGTCATTTAATTCTTCTTTTCTGCATTCATCATGCTTTCACCTGCAGTGCATGCAAAATGAACCGCAAATAATTCAGATTCTGATTTGTTGCAAATTTCAGGTTAAGTCCAGTTTGTTAATAACCGGTTTGCAAATATCTTATAATTACACTGTCCCCGAAGCAGGTAGAGATGATATTATCTCCAGTTGCTCATGTAATGCCCTACTATATAAGAAAATAAATCTAAAAATCAGTTGTGTTTCCACTGTCTTTCTTTTTTAGTGTGAGGATTGGTAACCGTCAAAGATATCCCTAAAATGGATGAAACAACAGATTTGCAAAATAATAGATGTTTTTGTGCTCCTTTATAATCATTGCTATAGTATTTCTGACAGGACAATGTCCTACAAGCTACTCTCCATTTTGTATTAAGCAGGTAAATGAAAATTGGTGGCCTACCTAAAATTAGATGATTTTGGTCCAGTTTTTATGAAACAAAACCTGAAAACAAAGGTAGAACCATTCAGAGGAGATTGGAACAGTAACAAAGACTTGAATAAGCTTTTATTTCCTAGAACAAAAAGGCACAATCCACACTCTGCCAGAATGAGCATCTGTTTTCTCTCTTTATCCACAAATATCTATTTTATCTGGAATTGCTCTTCTACAGTCATTATGAATTGAAACCTGCCAAAAATGAGCACTTCATTCCCAATAGTCATCCATGACTAAAGGCAAATTAACATTCAATTAATATTTCTCAGAGCCAAAATGTATTTTCTAATTTTTTAAAATGAAGTGAAAAGGGAGAATGTATGCTTTTACAGTCAGTGAGATAATGCAGTAATAGAATTGTTGAAAATCAGAATATACTGTAAGTCATTTAGGAGAAATACTGTAATAGTCATCCAAACATAAGACAAATTATATAGGGTCTAATCCCAAACCCTTTATTTCATGATTTACACGCGTGGATACAATTGTTGGTACCCCTCATTTAATGAAAGTAAAACTCACAATAGTCACAGAAATAACTTGAATCTGACAAAAGTAATAATATATAAAAATTCTATGAAAATGAACAAATGAAAGACAGACATTGCTTTCCAACCATGCCTCAACAGAATTTTTAAAAAAAGAAAACTCATGAAACAGGCCTGGACAGAAATGATGGGTCCCTTAACTTAATATTTTGTTCCACAACCTTTTGAGGCAATCACTGCAATCAAACGATTCTTGTAACTGTCAATGAGACTTCTGCACCTCTCAACAGGTATTTTGGCCCACTCCTCATGAACAAACCGCTCAAGTTGTCTCGGGTTTGAAGGGTGCCTTTTCCAGACGGCATGTTTCAGCTCCTTCCAAAGATGCTCAATAGGATATAGGTCAGGGCTCATAGAAGGCCACTTCAGAATAGTCTAATGTTTTCCTCTTAGCTATTCTTGGGTGTTTTTAGCTGTGTGTTTTGGGTCATTATCCTGTTGCAAGACCCATGACCTGCCACTGAGACCAAACTTTCTGACACTGGGCAGCACATTTCTCTCTAGAATCCCTTGATAGTCTTGAGATTTCATTGTACCCTGCACAGATTCAAGACACCCTGTGCTAGATGCAGCAAAGCAGCCCCAGAACATAACAGAGGTTATAGGTTTGTAACGTATTGTATTCGTTTCAGAATACATTTCTCACAAACTGGAAGTGAAAATATTATACTTTGGGGGTCTCTTCACACTATACAGACAATACATGGACACCCAGTGGAGTTGTGGAAAAATAACTTACAGTTATACTCACCTTCCCTCACCTCTTCTGGGCATCTTCTGTGATTGGGCCTCACGATCACACCGACAACATGATGCTATGGCGCGCCCGTGTGACTACTGAGGCCTAATCACAGGCTTCAGTGGTGACCCCAGTTCGTATGATATCACCCAGGAGGCAGAAACAGGACCCAGAGGGAGTGCCAGATATAGCGAAGATGCCCAGGAGATGTGAGGGAAAGTGGGGATAACTATTTATTTTTCCAAACCACCCCTGGGGCTCTACCTATAATACTCTAGGATCTGAAGAGAACCTATTATATAAGAATTTGCCAATGACGAATCCCCAAAGATTCAGGTTTGGGTCAAACAGCATTTTTCATTTTTCACCGCCATTTTCGGCTGAATCATCGGCCGCAAGAGTGAGATTCAGGGCCAGCAATCTGTTAGTATGCAGTATAGGTATTTCGCAATACAATGCAATGTAATTTCATCAGACCACCTGGGCATCAAGACTCCTAGAGGGTCTAAAAAGAAAACTAAACAAAACAAAAAGCAAAAAAGTAAACAAAAATTAAAATAACTAAAAATTCAGCTAAAAGTGTATAGAATAGCATGCTACATACTGCTGGTTAATTTAATGGTTGCTTCTAGAGATGGGCAAATTTGTTTCAGATTTGGGCGTTTTAGTCCAAAGATTTATTTCAGGCCGAGTAAGTCCATTACGAGCCAGGATTTAAATTGGCTTAAAAGATAATATATAACACTGGCAGGAATCCTAGTACTCTATCTAGCCCATTTTTAGCTCTTTATCTTTATCTTCTGAAGTGGAAAGGAATCTCTGTCACTGGTCACTGGTAGTATTGTACTTGTGTATATTTTGTGTACTGTATGTAAACCCTCAAATGTACAGCACCATGGAATTAATAATGGTGCTCTATAAAGAAATAATAATAATAATACTAATCTCTGCTCATGAGAACAGTACTTGGGAGCCAGATGTGAACCTGGATTATCCTGCCAGTTATTGGAGTTATTGGAGCAAATGCAGCAGCAACATAGCATTGGCTGAGTGGCAATTTACAGAATTTCAAGATCAATTTGTGGCTCACTGTTAGTGTGCCTGGTGTATTAGCTAAAAAGTTGCAATATTTTTTCTGATAAGAACAAAAGCAAAAAGAGAAACAGGACTCCCCTGCACTGAAAGGGTGACTTTGTCAGTTAAACAATGTACACTCTGTGGACAGTTACAGATCACAGTGCAGCAACACTAATGGCAGATCTGGCAGTATTAAAAATAGTTCTATTGCAACCAAAACTTTAAAAAATGAGATCTGGCACTGAAAGGGTGACGTGGACAGTGTATGTGTAACACAGTGAACACTGCAGTCACAGTATAGAGCAGGGGTCCCCAAACTACAGCCCGCGGGCCGCATCCGGCCCCCGGAGGCCATTTACCCGGCCCGCGTCGCAATTTCCTTGTGTTATTTCAATTGTGAGCGCACAGGCGGCACTTACAATTGAAATAACCCGCTGAGCGCTACACGGGAAGTCTCGTTCCTGTGTAGACGCTCGGCGCTCGTCATCCGCACCCGGCCCGCGTCGCAATTTCCTTTTGTTATTTCAATTGTGAGGGCACCGGCGCTTACAATTGAAATAACCCACCGAGCGCTACACGGGAAGTCTCGTTCTTGTGTAGACGCTCGGCGCTCGTCGTCCGGACCTAGAATGATCATGTCATGACGCACGACGTGCTCATCTAGGCCTTACAGCCGAAGACAGAGGAACTGGGCCACAGCGCGGGAGCGGCTGCAATGCTAGGTAAAGTATATTTTCACTTTTTTTTTTACTGGGCATGGAGGGGGATCAGAGAGCTGGATCTATATGGGGGATTGATGGGACCTATATGGGGGAAAGAGCTGGCCCTATATGAGGGAGACTGCATGGGACCTATATGGGGGAGACTGCATGGGACCTATATGGGGGAGACTGCATGGGACCTATATGGGGGAGAGCATGGGACCTATATGGGGGGGGCATGGGACCTATATGGGGGAAAGAGCTGGCCCTATATGAGGGAGACTGCATGGGACCTATATGGGGGAGACTGCATGGGACCTATATGGGGGAGACTGCATGAGACCTATATGGGGGAGACTGCATGGGACCTATATGAGGGAAAGAGCTGGACCTATATGGGGGAGAGAGCTGGACTTATATGGGGGCAGAGTGCTGGACCTATTTGTGGGAAGAGAGAAGCACATTTCAGAGGTGCACTTTGCTGTATTTGGGGAGAACAGTGTATGTAAGTGTTATAATCTGAGGTACAGTGTGTGTACAGTATTATTGTTGGCATATATTGTTTTTGTAGGGCTGTATATATATCTATTGGTATTTTACTAATGGCAATTTGGAATCCCTAGGAAACAATGACGTCAAAAAAGAGAAAAATTGACTCGGAGTGTAGGATATTCAAAGAACAGTGGACTTATGATTACTTTTTCATGCAGTACAAGGAAAAAGCTGTGTGTTTGATATGTCAGAATATAGTGGCTGTGTTCAAAGAATACAATTTGCGTTGACATCAAACTCAACATAAAGATAAATATGATTGTTTGGTTGGAGATGTAAGAAAAGATAAAATATTAAAACTGAAACATTCATTGACAACTCAGCAAAATATTTTTGTGAAGCAGAAGCAGCTAAATATTTCATCACTGCGAGCAAGTTTTCAAGTTGCCAAGATAATAGCGTGCACTGGCAGACCATTCGTGGAGGGAGAATATGTTAAAGAGTGCCTTCTTTCTGTTGCCAAAGAGATGTGTCCAGAAAAGTCAGACTTATTTAGTACAATTAGTCTTTCAGGATCTACAATTACACGAAGGATTGAAGAAATGGGAGACAATTTGCATCAGCATTTGCAAAACTCCGCAAGAAAACTTTCTTATTTTTCCTTGGCACTTGACGAGAGCAATGATGTTCGTGATTCTGCACAACTTCTAATTTTTATTCGTGGGATGAATGACAATTTTGAAGTCATGGAAGAGCTTGGTGCACTGCAAAGCATCAAAGGAACAACTACAGGAGAGGATATCTATGAAAAGCTTTCCCAAACTGTGAAGGATTTGGAGCTGGACTGGGCTAAACTAGCCAGTGTGACAACTGATGGTGTGCCTAGCATGGTGGGGTCTAAGAAAGGAGTAATTGCTCGCATTAACCAAGAGATGGACAAACGTAATCATTCTCATCCAATAGCCATACATTGCCTCATCCACCAACAAGCGCTATGTAGTAAATCACTGAAGTGGGACTCTGTTATGAAAATTGTGGTATCTTGTGTTAACTTCATTAGAACTAATGCACTAAACCACAGACAATTTCAGGAATTTCTGTCTGAGCTAGATGTTGCCTATGAAGATGTTCTGTACCACACAGAAATCCGTTGGCTGAGTCGACGGAGAGTTTTGAGACATTTTTATGACTTACTTCCACAGATTACAGATTTTATGCTTTCAAAAAACAAAGAAGTACCAGAGCTCAATGATGCAGAATGGAAATGGCACCTCGCCTTTCTGACAGATGTAACAGAGCTACTCAACAGTTTCAATGTGCAACTTCAAGGAAAAGGGAAGTTCATCTGTGATATGCAATCACATGTGAAAGCATTTGAAGTAAAATTAGGCCTCCTTATCAAACAAGTGAAGGAGGAAAATTTCTGCCGTCTCCCCTTAACTCAAAATCTGTTAGCGGAAAACCCCTTGATTGCATTCCCAAAAGAAACGTGTGAATTCACTGGAAAAGTTGCAAAAGGAGTTTCAATTCAGATTTAAAGAGCTTCATCTCCATGAACAGGACATACAGCTTTTCCATAACCCATTTTCTATTGACATTGAAAATGTGGATGCAATTTACCAAATGGAACTGGCTGAATTGCAGAATTGTGACTCTCTGAAAGATGCATTCAAGGCAAGCAGCTTGCTTAACTTCTATGCATCTCTCTCCTCTGAGACCTATCCTAATCTCAGGAATCATGCCCTCAAAATGGCAACAATCTTTGGCAGCACTTATGTTTGTGAACAGACTTTTTCCAGAATGAAACATCTGAAATCTCCAACCAGATCTAGACTAACCGATGTGCACTTGCATCACTTGTTACGGCTAGCAGTGACAAATATGGAACCGGACATTGACCATCTCATTAGCCAAAAGCAGGCCCATACTTCACATTGAAATAATGGTGAGTTTGTTGACTTAAATTTACTATTTCGTTATTTTGAATGTTGTATTTGTTTCCTTTTTGTTTTACTTTAAAATGAGATACGTGTAGTGTGCATAGGGATTTTCATAGTTTTTCTTATAGTCCGGCCCTCCAACGGTCTGAGGGACAGTGAACTGGCCCCCTGTGTAAAAAGTTTGGGGACCCCTGGTATAAAGCTTCACCTCTCACTTCTATGATTTTTTCTACCTGTCTAAAATTGATTAAATCTATCTAAACTATGTTCATCTCTAATGTTTCTGTAGTACTATTACAATGTTGGTATTGTTTTTTTTCACTAGCAAAGTATTAGCAGTAATTGCAGTTGCCAAATAATTGTCTTTTCCCAAGGTTGCAGTATCACAAAATGGTTCTTTTTCTTCCTGCCCTGTTGGTTCCAAATCAGTTTGCTCATCTCAACTTATTACATCAAAAGTATAAACATTTTAATCAACATTTAATATAACCATTTGGTCCAATTAGTACATTATTAGGTTGTTCCAGTTTTTTTGCTATGATATGGATGAGTGTATGTGAAACATTCTTGTATAATTGTTTTTTTAACTGTTTTTATTTTTTTTAAAAATCAAAAAAACTCACTTTAAAGTTTCTCCCTAGTAACTCTCTAGCAAAACATTGTTAAAGGGGTTGAGCGGATTAGAAAGTATGGCTGATTTCTACTTCTCAGGAAGTGAGCTCATGTTCGTTGGCCACATGGCAATGCTATATCCCATTAAAATGAGTGACACTGAACTGCAGCATGGCCATGTGACAAACAGACATTATGTTACTATCCCATACACAATCTGTAAAGTGCCTTTTAAAAACACTGGTGGGCCCAGTGTAAGCTGCCCCCACCATCACCACCACTTAGACATACCTCCCAACTTTCAGAGAATACAAAGACAGATAAGCATGCTCTGAAGAAAAATATTTTGCATTAAGCTGTGGCCATAAGCTCACCCCTGTCACCTTTCACCCCACCCATAACTGTCATACCCCTCTGTGTCCTAAAACAGGATTAGTGTGCTTAAATATACAGCATACGATGATGATTTCACTGTAATTCCCACTGTATAGTATAATGTCCCCTAGGCTTCCACACTCAGTATTATGCCCCGTAAGTGGCCCACACAAAGTTTAATGCCCCCTCAGTGACTCCTACTTAGTATAATGCCTCCTTAGTGGCCCATTACAATATATAACTCCCTCAGTGGCCCATCACACAGTAGAATAGCGCTGCAATGGCCACATACAATATAATGCCCCCACCCAGTGGTCCATCACACACAGTAAAATGTCTCTTCAATGGCCTCATACAATATAATGCCCCCCCAGTGGCCCAACACACAGTCATGTGCTCCTTTAGTGGCCCCCTGCAATGTAATCCCCACAGAGGCCCATAATAAAAGATAATACATTAAAAACAAAAAGTCATACGCACCTAACCATGTTCCCATGGAGCTACCTTCAGGCTTCGACTTCAGTGCCTTCTCTGGCTCAGTGCTCATCACACATCCCTGGCTTAGCCAACACTAGTCAAGGCCTGAATGGTGGACCATGGAGCTGACTGCTCTGTGCTCCACCATTATATTCAACTCTATCTGCATCCTGAGGAAGCAAATAGAATTGAAATCAGGACCACCACCCTGAAACAGTGGGAAAGCATCTGAAATGCGGACTATCCTGCTGAATCCCGAATAGCTTAAACGAGCCACCGCTGCCACAGAGTCCACTGCAAGTGCATCATTCACCCCATGGATAAAGCAGCCCTAAGTGTGTATTGTGTGTACAGTACATATTACCTACATCTACATACTGTCTACATCTTGCTAAGTAATCAGTTATTTTCAGCACCCAATATTCTAATTAATCTTTCTATTTTCAAGTGGCAGTCACAAATTGCTCTGGAATAGTAGGGGCTAGAGAAAATATTCCAACTGTGCTGGAATCATTGGAGTGGCACCTTCATTGGAGGATGCAACGAGTTGATGTTGGTGGAGGTGGTATAGGGTCCTCTTTAAGTATTAAATTCACTTTAGTATAATATACAGTCATATGAAAAAGTTTGGGCACCCCTATTAATCTTAATCATTTTTAGTTCTAAATATTTGGGTGTTTGCAACAGCCATTTCAATTTGATATATCTAATAACTGATGGACACAGTAATATTTCAGGATTGAAATGAGGTTTATTGTACTAACAGAAAATGTGCAATATGCATTAAACCAAAATTTGACCGGTGCAAAAATTTGGGTACCCTTATCATTTTATTGATTTGAATACTCCTAACTACTTTTTACTGACTTACTGAAGCACAAAATTGGTTTTGTAACCTCACTGAGCTTTGAACTTCATAGCCAGGTGTATCCAATCATGAGAAAAGGTATTTAAGTTGGCCAATTGCAAGTTGTTCTCCTATTTGAATCTCCTCTGAAGAGTGGCATCATGGGCTCCTCAAAACAACTCTCAAATGATCTGAAAACAAAGATTGTTCAACATAGTTGTTCAGGGGAAGGATACAAAAAGTTGTCTCAGAGATTTAACCTGTCAGTTTCCACTGTGAGGAACATAGTAAGGAAATGGAAGACCACAGGGACAGTTCTTGTTAAGCCCAGAAGTGGCAGGCCAAGAAAAATATCAGAAAGGCAGAGAAGAAGAATGGTGAGAACAGTCAAGGACAATCCACAGACCATCTCCAAAGAGCTGCAGCATCATCTTGCTGCAGATGGTGTCACTGTGCATCGGTCAACAATACAGCACACTTTGCACAAGGAGAAGCTGTATGGGAGAGTGATGCGAAAGAAGCCGTTTCTGAAAGCATGCCACAAACAGAGTCGCCTGAGGTATGCAAAAGCACATTTGGACAAGCCAGCTTCATTTTGGAAGAAGGTCCTGTGGACTGATGAAACAAAGATTGAGTTGTTTGGTCATACAAAAAGGCGTTATGCATGGCGTCAAAAAAACACAGCATTCCAAGAAAAACACTTGCTACCCACTGTAAAATTTGGTGGAGGTTCCATCATGCTTTGGGGCTGTGTGGCCAATGCCGGCACCGGGAATCTTGTTAAAGTTGAGGGTCGCATGGATTCAACTCAGTATCAGCAGATTCTTGAGAATAATGTACAAGAATCAGTGACGAATTTGAAGTTACGCCGGGGATGGATATTTCAGCAAGACAATGATCCAAAACACAGCTCCAAATCTACTCAGGCATTCATGCAGAGGAACAATTACAATGTTCTGGAATGGCCATCCCAGTCCCCAGACCTGAATATCATTGAACATCTGTGGGATAATTTGAAGCGGGCTGTTCATGCTCGGCGACCATCAAACTTAACTGAACTGGAATTGTTTTGTAAAGAGGAATGGTCAAAAATACCTTCATCCAGGATCCAGGAACTGATTAAAAGCTACAGGAAGCGACTAGAGGCTGTTATTTTTGCAAAAGGAGGATCTACTAAATATTAATGTCACTTTTCTGTTGAGGTGCCCATACTTTTGCACTGGTCAAATTTTGGTTTAATGCATATTGCACATTTTCTGTTAGTACAATAAACCTCATTTCAATCCTGAAATATTACTGTGTCCATCAGTTATTAGATATATCAAATTGAAATGGCTGTTGCAAACACCCAAATATTTAGAACTAAAAATGATTAAGATTAATAGGGGTGCCCAAACTTTTTCATATGACTGTAATGAGGTGGCGAGTGTAGAGGCAGGCTAAGTAGTCTGCTTCTAAATGTAATTCTAGATGTAGGCAGTGTGTATAATGCACATTATACATGCGGTGACCAGATGGAAGGTAACGCTGCAGTTGGGATTGCGGGGTGCAGACAGCGCAGACTTGTCACGGTCTCTGGGCACGAGGGCGCAGCGCTGGTGCTGTCCCACGTTACCACCACTGGTACCGGTGATGAGGGGGCTGCACAAATGTTGGTGGTGATTGTTCCCCCGGGGCGCTTCCCCTATACTGTGCCGACTGGTGGTGTTTGGGGCGCCCTGATGTTGTCGGTGCAGAGTCAGACACAGAAACGGTTGTAAAGTTGAACTTTTACTTCCATGGGTGTGGAGGCACAAATGCTTAAACAGTTTCTTCCATACAAAACAACGGGGTATGCCTGGTGACACAGCAAAGTCCTGGGGTGCAGGTTAGACTTGATGAAAGGTGTTCCTAGCCCCTTATACTTCAGTGTTACAGCCCTAAGGTGCGTCTGGGCTCCTATTTGGCTCATAGGAGGATGCCCACCATGATACTAGTACATAATATTCCCCACTCACGTTATGTGGTCCTGATAGCTCAGAGTTTCGGGGTGCAATAGTCAGGGTGGCAGGATATTCCACAGGTCTGGCCTTGGCCCCTGGATCCTGTGATACTGGCTATGGAGCACGTGTTCCAGAATGTTCTCTCCACAGTCTCATGCTGACAAGATAATGATGCTTGACTTCCTTCAGGGCGATGGCTAAGTAGACAGGGGACAGGATCTTCTGAATAGCTGGAGGATGTCAGCTCTCCAACCTTCCTGGGCCTGTCTAGGACTTGAGATTTCTGCACTAAACTCACTGCTTTCTTCACAGGACATCACACTTATCTCCTCACCTCCTCCTCCTAACACTCCACACTTCTAACTCCTCACACGCAGGACCTTCCTGCAGGGGTGTTACCATGGGGACCCAGTGATCAGCTGACTCCTCCCCTTTTCCCAGGCGATGTCCTCCCATTGCATTTGGTTACTATTCAATCCTATGGGAGGTGTAATGCATGTGTGAGGCTCACTAGGTGGCGCTGTGTTGTGTGAGACTCAGGACCCCCTGTTATGTCACACAGGCTATAAAGCAACAGGAAATAATGCAATGCACAGAGATCACCCTCAGCCCAGCCATAGCCAGCTCTGGGATGCCACATACACACTGTGTTTCTAAGAAGAGACTTTAAAGTCAGTTTTGTAATAAAAGGAAGCAAAATCAGTTAAAAAATATATTACAAAAATATTCCCAAATAAATAGTAAAGGAACCAGCACTCTGGGATAATGAAGAAAAAAATCCACCCAACACGCAACATTTCGGCTCCTCCATGGAGTCATTTTCAAGCAAGTGCTACAAACAGGATATATATATATATATATATATATATATATATATATATACAGTACAGACCAAAAGTTTGGACACACCTTCTCATTCCAAGAGTTTTCTGTATTTTCATGACTATAAAAATTGTAGATTCACACTGAAGGCATCAAAACTATGAATTAACACATGTGGAATTATATACTTAACAAAAAAGTGTGAAACAACTGAAAATATGTCTTATATTTTAGGTTCTTCAAAGTAGCCACCTTTTGCTTTGATTACTGCTTTGCACACTCTTGGCATTCTCTTGATAAGCTTCAAGAGGTAGTCACCTGAAATGGTCTTCCAACAGTCTTGAAGGAGTTCCCAGAGATGCTTAGCACTTGTTGGCAATTTTGCCTTCACTCTGCGGTCCAGAGTGAATTTTGAATAAATCCCCAACAGTGTCACCAGCAAAGCACCCCCACACCATCACACCTCCTCCTCCATGCTTCACAGTGGGAACCAGGCATGTAGAGTCCATTCGTTCACCTTTTCTGCGTCGCACAAAGACACGGTGGTTGGAACCAAAGATCTCAAATTTGGACTCATCAGACCAAAGCACAGATTTCCACAGGTCTAATGTCCATTCCTTGTGTTCTTTAGCCCAAACAAGTCTCTTCTGCTTGTTGCCTGTCCTTAGCAGTGGTTTCCTAGCAGCTATTTTACCATGAAGGCCTGCTGCACACAGTCTCCTCTTAGCAGTTGTTGTAGAGATGTGTCTGCTGCTAGAACTCTGTGTGGCATTGACTTGGTCTCTAATCTGAGCTGCTGTTAACCTGTGATTTCTGAGGCTGGTGACTCGGATGAACTTATCCTCCACAGCAGAGTTGACTCTTGGTCTTCCTTTCCTGGGGCGGTCCTCATGTGAGCCAGTTTCTTTGTAGCGCTTGATGGTTTTGGCCACTGCACTTGGGGACACTTTCAAAGTTTTCCCAATTTTTCGGACTGACTGACCTTCATTTCTTAAAGTAACGCCACTCGTTTTTCTTTACTTAGCTGCTTTTTTCTTGCCATAATACAAATTCTAACACTCCATTGAGTAGGACTATCAGCTGTGTATCCACCTGACTTCTGAACAACACAACTGATGGTCCCAACCCCATTTATAAGGCAAGAAATCCCACTTATTAAACCTGACAGGGCACACCTGTGAAGTGAAAACCATTTCAGGTGACTACCTCTTGAAGCTCATCAAGAGAATGCCAAGAGTGTGCAAAGCAGTAATCAAAGTAAAAGGTGGCTACTTTGAAGAACCTAGAATATAAGACATATTTTCAGTTGTTTCACACTTTTTTGTTAAGTATACAATTCCACATGTGTTAATTCATAGTTTTGATGCCTTCAGTGTGAATCTACAATTTTTATAGTTATGAACATACAGAAAACTCTTGGAATGAGAAGATGTGTCCAAACTTTTGGTCTGTACTGTTATATATATATATATATATATATATATATATATATATATATATACCAACCAGCAATAAGGCTAAAAAAAAATAAAACAAATAACAGATAGACACCATACACTTCCATTGATGGAAGATTCTTTCTAAAATGAGCTCCAAGGACATCAATGTAGCATTAGGCTGAGGCCCCATGTTGTGGAAACACAGAGTTCTTGCTCCAGCAGTAACACAGCAGAAAAAAACACTGTGTTTTACATTACCAGTAAAATGAATGAGATTCTGCCTAATCCCATCCACACATTGCGGAAAAAAAACACAGCGGAAAAGCTGGATTTTCAAAAACCACACATTTTTGAAAAACTCAGCATGCCAATTTTAGCTGAGGAAAAGGTGGCGTTTTCCCTATAGATATAATAAGAGAGGAAAACCACAGAGAAAAACACAGCAAAAACGCAATGAAAAACGATGTGGAAAAAAAGTGACGCGTTTCCACTGTGTTTTTTATCGCAGCATATTTTTGCAGCATTCCACAACATTAGCCTTAAAGGGGTATTCCCATGAACTTGACTATATATAAATTCATAGACAATGAAAAGTTAAACATTATTGCAAATATAATAAATGAAACATTTTGCAGAATTGTAAACAACCATGAATGCAGGAACTTTCTGTAGTCTGGTACTTGTCAGAAACCCAGCCATGATTTCCTTATTATGGACAGGTTATCAAGGAGAAACACTACATGAGCAAAACGATAATTTAGCTACAATAAGGAAATCATAGCTGGATTTCAGATTATAGAAAGTTCCTGCATTCGTGGTTAGAGAAAATCTTTAAAACTCTGCAAAATTTTTAATAATTTGTATTTGCAAAAATATTTAACTTTTCATTATCTTCAAATTTAAATATAGTTATGTTCATGGAAATTTAACCACTTCCGGACCGCCCCTAGAGTATATACGTCTGGAAGGTGGTTGTCTAGTTCTGCGAGGATGTACCGGTACGTCCAAGCAGAACTCAGCAGCTGCATGAAATCATGCAGCTGCTGAAACTGGGAGCTGGCTGTAACTTCAGCCGGAGCTCCCAGAAAGAAGGCAGGGAAGGTTTATTACCTTCCCTGCCTTCTCGATTGCTGTGATCTCCTGCAACTACGGCTAAATGTACCAGCCCCAGTTACAGGGGAAATCAGCCTCCCCCTCAAAAAAAACTGTGATCAGATGTCCCCAAAGGTCTATTATGACCTTATGGAGACACAGTGTAAAAAAATAAATAAATAAAAATTACCATAATGGAGAGGAAAAACTAATTTATAAAGTTTTTTAGTAACACTTTGTGTTATTAATTAAAAAAAATGAAAAGTGAAAAACAGACACGTTTTCCCTCCTCTTTTGTTTATATTTTCCCGGATATAAAAAAAATTTAAACACATGCAAAAATAAAAACAACATAAAAATAAAGCCCTATGTGTCACCAAAAAAAGACGCAGAAACTAGTTGAATAATGCAAATGATAAAAATGTTACAGCCCTCAAAACCGCACATACAAAAAAACCCGAAAATGTGTCTGGTCCTGGACCAGAAATTGGCCTGGTACTGAAGTGGTAAAAGGGGTTTTCTGGGCAAAAAATGTTTTTTTTAAAAAAGGTCTGTTAGTGCTATTAATGGGATAATAAATTCACCCATATACCTTTAGCAGTGATTTGAGTGATTTCTGGATGTCTCTGGGAGCTCCTGGTATCTTCTGCATTTGTTTATATGGTTCAGATTCCTGTAATGCAACTTCCATTCTATCTACCTCTCACCTCACTCCCCCCTTCCTCTCTCCCTCCCTCCTGTACACCCCCCTCCCTGTCTCTAGCTATCCCGCTCACAACTACTAGCCCTTCCCTACCTACTCAGCTCAACCTACGTCCCTATTATATACTTACCTCTCTTCCTCCTCCGGGATGCTCATCCTTCTTCTCTGACTGCCATGTGTGCTATAGACCCAGAGCTGCTTTGTAGCCAACAATCCACCTCCACTGCACAGGTCTGTGATGCTTATCCCCCGCATGCACACTAGAGGTGGATTATCGGCTGCACAGAGCAGCGCTGTGTCCATAGCACACACGGCAGTCAGAAAACAGGGAGGAGCTGTCCCGCAGGAAGAAGCCTGGAAGGAAAAAGATAGGTAAGTATGATGGAGTGGATGGGGGGGAGTAGTAGTGACGTTCCATTTCCGTAAATGGGGAAACCACGATGGAAGCAGTTTCTGTGTGCACACCCTGCTTTGCGGGTGTCAGCCGGCTGACATTGTCCTCTAACACCCACGGTCGGATGCATCTCAGGGATTTTATTATATATTGGGGACCCGTTCGGCCCCCCCGCGACGTTTTGGGGGGATGCAGCTTCTCCTATTCGGCAGCCCGGGGTCTGACCAGTGACCCCAGGTCTGTCCCATCTCTGTCCCTCCGCATACCTGGTTGATCCTGCCTTGATTGGAGACTGTCAGCATATGCATCTGCACAGGCTGACAGCCTCCTATACATTGCAATACACGTGTATTGCAGCGTATACCTATTGAAGCAGCGATCAGAATATCGCTGCTTCAATCCCCTATGGCAGGGGTGTCAAACTCATTTTCTCCGGGGGCCACTTCAGCCTCACGGAGTACCTTGAAGGGCCAAGATTATTTTACACATGTATAAAAGTAACTTCTCCTTAACAGATAAGCGAGCTATTAAGCAGTAGTTACATTTGTACATTACTACTGTTACAATCAGCCCTTTGAGGTCAACCAGGAAGAACATAATGTATTGTTAAAACCTAAGACATTGGCATGTTACATACTATCCTCATCCTTTTCTGAATATATAAAAAAAATTAAGCACTATACAAATACTGTTTACCCCTGCAAACGGTATTAAGCTCTATAGTTGCCTCTGCACACGGTATTACGCACCACAGCGGCCCCTGCACACGGTATTATGCTCCATAGTTGCCCCTGCAATCGGTATTATGCTCCTTAGTGGCCCCTGCATTGGTATTATGCCCCATAGTGGCCCCTGCAAATGGTATTATAGTCCATAGTGGCCCCTGCACATGGTATTATGCTCCATAGTGACCCCCCCACCCATGAACTATTATTATACTCTGGGGTCTTTTCAGACCCCAGAGTATAATGATCGGAGACCCAGGTGGTGACAAACATAAAAATCAGTTTTACTTACCTGGGCCCTGGTGCGCTCCCTGCGTTCGTCCTTCTTCAATGTCGCACAGACCGGCGTCGCGACATAATGACGTCGGCCTGGCTCACGTGACGCCTGGGACGTCACCAAAGAAGGCCGAAGCCGGCTGGGAGCAACACAGCCAAAAAACTGCAAAAAATCACTTTCACATCGCTTTTTTTCACTGCGTTTTTCACAGAAAGTCCACAGAGTTTTCCTCTGCAGACTTTCTGCTTCTATTATACCTATGTGGAAACTACCAGTGTTTTTGAAATCGCAGCACTTCCAGAGTGTTTTTTTTTTTTCTGCAATGTGTGCATGGGATTAGCCAGAATTCCATCCACTTTGCAGGCAATGTAAAACGCGGTGTTTTCGCAACATTAGGCCCAGCCTAAAAGTGAAAAAATCACATGTAAAATAATCATCATAATGCAAATATTCACTAATGCATATACAGTATAGCGAATAATATAAAAGCAGATGCAATAAATATGTGATACATAGTGAGTATGCGATATATAATAAATACATAAAACAAATACCTGTGTACAATTAATATATTAAATAAGGGGCTGACATTCACCATAGCACAGCATTTGTAAACATTACTGCTGCACAGTCCCAGGATAATGAACTACCCACACTTGATAGCATCATAGCAATGGCTATTAGGGGCAAGACATGCGCAATAAACCTCATAATTATAAATACAGCATGCTAGCTTCAGTAAGGAATCTGTAATAACAATAAGTGCATAGTAGCGACATCTCACTTAAGGGCACACTGTCCCCACTAATACGTTCCAAAATACAGGGATAATATTATTAAATTATCACTTTATATAAAAGGGAAAAGAAAAAAAAAGGGGACAGCTCCAATACCAGGGCAACCACAATTATAGGTCTATAGGATAGGTCATCATTTGAAGATCCATGGGATTCTGAAACCTGGAGCATCGCTTCACAGGCCATGTGACGTCACGTTCATTAGACCTAATCACAGTCCTATTCAAGTAAATGGGCTGAGCTTCAATACCAAGCACAGTTGCTGCACATGTACAAAGCTGTGCTTGGTAAGCATTAAAAGTCTGCAGCACTCACACAAATGCTAGAGCCTCTTCAAACCACTGATCGGCCGGGAACCCAGTGGTCAGACCCTTACCGATCTTTAATTGATCTTTAATTGGTCTAAGGATCCTATCCTAAAGATAGTTAATCAATAAATAAGTCCCAAAAATCCCTGTAACCCCTTCCTGATATCAGTACTATTGTGGTGAATGGTAGGTCTTTAACCACTTAACACATATTGACGTAAATATACGTCATTAAGTTAATCTGTCGCCATACAAAATCTCATGGTGACAGTTTAACATCATTGGAACCTCTCGGCAGGTGACAATTCCTGCTTGGCGTCCAATGAACGCTGGTCCCGCACAGCGATCGTTCTGATTGGTCCATCTATACAAATGGACCAATCACAATACGTCTTCAAGAATAGCCGGTTTTATCAGCTATCACAGTTCCAATCCTCTCTCACAGACATCGGAGCTGTGACAGCTGATCTACTGTGAAATACCACCTCCAATAAATTTACCCACTTCTCCAGAGGTGTACACTGTCACAGTACCCTCTGACAGTGGTCAGCTTCCAATCTTTTTGGAGATTTATTTATTTATTTATTTTTTAAATGTAAAAAAGTTAAAAAAATAAAATAAAAAAAATTTACGTTTTTAGTTAGTGTTGGTGTAGATTAACAGCAATTCATCACTAGTTCCACATTATTGCTGTTGTGGGTTAGCATTAAAATAACGCCAATCGCCAGCAACCCCAGTTAAACAGCTTTTACCCCTTATTTAGTAACAAAAAAAAAAAAGTAAAAAAAATAATAAAATAAAAAAAATAATAATATATAAAGTATATAAAGTTGTTAGGTTAGTGCTGGTGCGGATTAGCAGCAATTTACCACTAGTTCCACATTTGCGCTGGTTCAGATTAGCATTAAATTATTGCTAGTTCCCAGTGACCTCAGTTACACATCATTTACTGTGACTTTACTGTGCAAAAAATACATTACTATTACGTTATAACACTTACATTATCATTATTTTAAAAAGTCTCCGAGGCGTTACAGCACAGAGGAGGCAGCTGCAATTTTGTGGTCCGATAGAGAATCTGACAGCAGAGAAGAGCTTAATTTTTTACTGTCATCCTCTTCCAGTGAGTCATCTCTAGATGAACCTCCCCGTAGGCGTACTAGGGATAGTGTTCAGGCAGTGGGCAGTGCAACTGGTGACAGCTGGATCCCTGCTACTACATATGTGCCCCAGAGGCCAGAATTCTCAGCCAATGTGGGTGTTCGAGTGGACACAATTGGATTCAAAGAAATGCATTTTTTTCTCTTTTTTTCACTGATAATTTTACAGACATAATTGTGGAATAGACCAACATTTATAAGGACCAATTTATTTCTAAAAATCCCAATTGCTCATTTGCTAGAGCGGGTATGTGGATTCCCACCAACCGAGAGGAAATTAAAATTTTGGGGCCTGCTCCTAAGTATGGGTATAATAAAAAAAAAAACCACACTCAAATCCTACAGGAGCAGTGATGTATTGTATTGCACCCCCCCTGTATGCCACCATAATGTCACAAACCCGCTTTGAAACCTTGCTCAAATTCCTACACTACAACAATAATGCCCATTAACTATGACTGTCTATACAAAATCTGCCCTATTATTGCCCACTATAATTAACAATTTGGCCAGCTGTACACTCCTGACAAGAACGTGTCAATAAATGAGTCTCTTGTCTATTTTAAGGGCAGGTTGCGCTTCGGTCCAACAAACGGGCCAGGTATGGTGTGAAGCTAAACAAGCTTCACAAGTGACACAGGCTATATCCAAGTCTCTGTATCTAAGACTTTTTCAGGATTTGGCATACCTCTGCAGATTTATCGTAAACCCCTAGTCTACTCATTTTGTAAAAATTCTCCCTGAAATGTCATGTCATGTTTAGTAGTATAATGTTGTACCGTGTTAGCCATAGAAAGTAGCGGAAGAGTGAAGAAATCAGGCGATACCTTTTAGAGGCTAACTGAGTATATTTGATACTAAGCTTTCAAGAGTATTTACTATCAAATATGTCATGTTTAGTAATTTGTTTTAAACGTATTACCCTTTATTGCAATATTGCCCACATACTAACTGGCATTTCACTAAATTATAGCTTAAAAATTCTCATTATACCGCTAGATGAATATTTAGAAGGGTGTTATACTAAAAGGAATGTCTATGTTACACTACCTACAAAACTGAGTGAAAAGAATAAAACCCAGGAGAGATTTTCTCATCAAATCTCTTTTTTTTTTTGCTGAGACTTTTCTGGGCTGTTTTTTTCACAGAATGGTGGTTAAGTTGGTAGTGAGACCTGCCATTCCTATTCCCTCCCGTACATGATTTCCAGATTGCATTAAAGGGGTTTTATTAATAAGTTAATAAGTGCACCGAAATACCTTTAGCAGTGTTTTGAGTGATTTCTCGGTTCTATGGGAGTTCCTAGCATCCTCTGTATTTCTTTTCATCTGCATCATCCTGTTTGGTGCCTTTCCTACAACTCCCATGATTCCTTGGACTGCACTCAGAGCTGACTCACTCCCCTCCCTTTCTCACTCACTACTGCTCCTTCTCTCACTCACTACCCCTCCCTGTTTCCCTAGCTAACCCGCCCACTACACCCTCAGCAGCCGTCTTTAGACTCCTAGTTCTCACTCTCAATAACCTTCTCCTTTGGTTGTAATATTGTAATCACTTCTGTATATCATCATTACAGTCACACAGAGAAAGCTTCAGGACAATAGTAAATAAATAAATATATATATACATAATAATAATAATAATAATAATAATAATAATAATACTAATAATAATAATAATAATACATTTTATTTATATAGCGCCAACATATTCCGCAGCACTGTACAATTTGTAGGGTTCAATTACTGAGAAAAAAGATACATTACAAAGATATAGTCAATTCACACACTGGGACTGAGGGCCCTGCTCGCAAGAGCTTACAATCTATGAGGTAGAGGAGGTGACACAGGAGGTAGCAGGGGCGGCATTGGAGGTAGCATTGCTTATACAATGGTCAGACAATTTTGTAATAGAGGTTACTGTCATTACACATATATAAAGCTGCATGAGCCGTCACCAGTCGTGTCCTTTAACATGCAGATGGTGCCTGGACATATAAAGTTAGTCTGATATGGCATCATATCCTGTGAGGTAATGTTGAAGCATAAACAGAGGAGGGTTCGTTTTAGGGATTCTAACTACGGAAGGGTTTACATTAGGAGTTGTGATAGGCCTGTCTGAAAAGATATGTCTTTAGTTTACGCTTGAAGCTGTGGAAATTGGGGGTTAATCTGATAGTCTAGGATAGAGCATTCCAGAGAAGTGGTGCAACTCGGGAGAAGTCTTGTATACGAGCATGGGAGGTTCTGATAATAGAGGATGTTAGTCTTAAGTCATTGAGTGAACGGAGAGTACAGGTTGGGCGATAGACAGAGATGAGGGAGGAAATGTAGGGAGGTGCAGCATTATGGAGAGCCTTGTGAATGAGGGTGATAAGTTTATATTGTATTCTGTATTGAATAGGCAGCCAATGTAGTGACCGGCACAGACCGGAGGCATCGCTGTAGCGTCTAGACTGATAGATGAGCCTGGCCGCCGCATTCAGAATAGATTGTAGAGGGGAGAGTTTAGTAAGGGGAAGACCGATTAGTAAGGAGATGTGGTAAGGAAAGGGCGGATTCTGGAGATGTTTTTGAGGTGGAGATGACAAGTGCATGCGAGTGATTGGATATGGGGGGTGAAGGAAAGGTCTGAGTCAAACAAAACCCCGAGGCAGCGGGCATACTGCCTAGGAGTTATGGTAAGGCCAGAGACTGCAATGGAGATATCAGGGACAGATCTGTTAGATGGTGGAAACAGCAGTAGTTCAGTCTTTGAGAGATTCAGTTTCAGATAGAGCGAAGACATGATATTTGAGACAGCAGAGAGACAGTCACTCTGTCATATAATATCATATATCTTTATGATTGTTAGAAATGTATGTCTCTCTCTCTTTCTCATATATATACAGTGTTGAACTGAAGGGCCTAGGGCCTACCAGCCCTGTGTGTAGACATAGCACACAGGGCTGCCAGCAGGAATGTTGAGGCCCACCCCCCACAGTATAATGCTCTCCAGTGGCCCCTGCAAAGTATAATATGCTCCACAGTGGCCCCTGAACAGTATAAGATAAGATAAGATATTCCTTTAATAGTCCCACCATGGGGAAATTCAGTTTGTTACAGCAGCATAGATAATACAACCACAAAAAACAATATATACAGAAACTCCAAGGTAGAGGTATAATGCTCCACATTGGTTTCTGCATATTATAATATGCTCCGCAGTGGCCCCTGCACAGTATAATTATTATTATTTATTTATAGAGCACCACTAATTCCATGGTGCTGTACATTTGAGGGTTTGCATACGGTACACAAAATATACAAAATACATACAATACTAACAGTGACCAAATGTCACAGTGGGATTGAGGGCTCTGCCTGCAAGGGCTTACAATCTATGAGGAAAGAGGGATAGAGACAGTAGGTGAGGGTAGAGGCTTTTGAGATAGTGGTATGGTGACAGTAGTGTTATTGGAGGTTGTAGGCCTTTCTGAATATGTGAGTCTTCAAGGTCTTCTTGAAGCTTGTGATTGTGGGGGACAGTCTTATGTGTTGTGGTAGTGAGTTACAGAGTATGGGGGATGCACAGGAGAAATCTTGGAGACGGTTGTGTGAAGAGCGGATAAGAGCAGAGCAGAGTAGGAGGTTTTGGGAGGATCGGAGGTTATGTTGGGGCAGGTAGCGGGAGATTAGGTCAGAGATGTATGGAGGGAACAGGTTGTGGATGGCTGTGTATGTAAGCGTTAACATTTTGACCTCTATTCGCTGGGCAATGGGTAGCCAGTGAAGGGATTGACAGAGGGGAGAGCGGCTAATGAAGAACGGGCGAGAGGTGTATTAAGTATAATGATCCACAGTGACCACCACACAGTATAATATGCTCTACAGTGGCCCCCGCACAGTATAATATGCTCCACAGTGGCCCCCGCACAGTATAATGCTCCACAATGGCCCATGCACAGTATAATAATATGCTCCACAGTGGCCCGCCGCCCACTCTACGGAGGTGATGACCAGCACCTCCTCTTTGTGACGGGCTGCTGGCCGGCACCGCCCCTAACCCAATTACACACCTTCTTTTCCTGGCAGCTCCGGACCCGGCATGTCATCACAGGCTAGCACCTCCTCTTTGTGACAACACCTTTAAATCAAAATAAATTCTCACTATTCTTCTAGATGAATATATCGGGGTCACTTCTAGGGATGCTGCCTCATTCTGCCAACTCAAATCCTTTGTAAGCGAGGAGTGTGGCCTATAAGCCATTCCAGCTAAAATGATGTCCTGAAAGCCATAGGGTGCTCCTTTACTTTCCGGCTATAGGCTCCACGATGCATATTACAGCTTAAATGGTGTACTTCTGAACACAGACTAAATAGGTCAATAATAGTGTTCTGTTCCTTCTGAATCCCGCTAAGTGCTCATACAGCAGTTTACAACCACATATGGGGTACTTCTATACTCAGGAGAAAAAACGTTACAAATTGTTGGATCTTATTTCTCCTTTAACCCCTTGTGAAAATTAAAAATGTGGGGCTAAAGTGATGTTTCATTGAAAAAAAATTATTTTTCATTTTAATGTAAATAATTCCTGTAGGGTCAAAGTGCTCACTATAGCCCTTGATAAATTCCTTGAGGGGTCTAGTTTCCAAAATGGGGACATTTTGGGGGGTTTCCACTGTTCTGGTATTTCAGGGCTAAGGCGTCACGTACCGAAACACAGCAAAAAAAATGCTGCCGAAAAAAAATGCAATGGAATGGATTTTTCATTGCGTTTTCGGTGAGTTTTCCTCTGCAGAATTTCTGCCCATATTGTACCTATAAGGAAAACGCCAGCGTTTCCGCAGGTATAACTGACATGCAGCGATTTTCCAAAATGCGGGCGTTTTTAAAAACGCAGCTTTTCCGCTGCAATGTGTGGATGGGATTAGCCAGAATCCCATTCACTTTGCAGGTACTGTAAAACACAGCGTTTTTTGCTGTGGTGTTTCTGCTGTCACAAAAGCGCTGTTTTTTTGCAACATGGGGCTTCAGCCTTAAGGTGGTTTTAGACTGTTTCCTTAAGGGGTTAAATATGGCGATCGCTCAGGTCAAACCATTGGCACCATTTTTTCTGCAGCATTTGTGCGCCAACATTTTGGGAAGGATCGCCGTCCTTTAGAACTAGAGACCTGGGCGCCAATCCTTTACCATTACAGCCAGAAGCCTTTTGAATATATAGAAGAAGGCTCCCAGGCTTATCTTCTATATATTTGTATTACAGGCTGCGCTATCAGTACCATGCTACTGATTTAACCAATTAAAGGTATTTTAAAAGATGATCATACATGTGCAGGAGCAATGATCCCTTGGGAAAAGGGCAAGCATTGGCCCAATGGCGGTTTCTAGTCACAATATCAGCTGGTGCTCCCGCCTAACCTCCCAGAGGCTACAGTTGTGGTGGAAAAGGGAGTATATCGATTGGCGATGAACCCTGGGGCACCACTGCTGGTGGTGGTATTTTGGGGTGCACTTACTGTTACAAAATAAAAAGGCCAGGAGACAACAGCGATCTCACAGCAGTTACCATCAAGCTTAGGTTATTACATGTCTATGCAAAATGGAAGAAAGTTCAAGTCTGCTCTTGTGGCTCTCTGTTTTGGAGTGGCAATAATTCTTCACTCACTTCCGACACTACCTTAAGACTCTCTAAGTTCTCTGGAGTACCCCAGGCAAATTACAAATTAGTTCTGTCTCTGGACATCTCTGTGTCTGGCTAACCTCCATGGCCCTCTCTGAGTTATGTAATTTAGTCTGCTTAGGGCAGTCAGTGCACTGGTAAGCAGTAGAGATCTTTTTCCCCAAAGCTGGATAAAATTCTCTGTGGGCTTTCTGGGTGTTGCTTTCTTGGGCAGCCTGTCTGTCTAATACTATTCTGCTGCTCTGCAATTAGGGTCGGCCATACACTTTAAATTTTGGATGGCTCTCATGTGGCGAACTGGCGATCCAATTGACCCTTTCTATAGATTGTCGAGGACATACCACCCCAGTTTACAGGTGTTAGTTCAGTCTGAATAGCTTAAATGCCCAGTTAATGGCACACTGCAAATATTACAAACTAGTAATAAACATCAAGAGTTACACAAAATATACACATCTAGAATGTAAGTAACCACATTTCCTACAAAAACTACACATATAAGATGAAAGGAATGGCCAATTTCAACTATTTGGGCCAGAGGTGTTACTTGAAACTCTAAGGCCCCAGTACAAAATCTGTAATGGGCCCCTACCTGTCTTGTGCCCTTTAGAAAAGTGGTATTTATTATGTGGCAGAAGATCCTATTGGGCCCCATCAGGGTTCAGGGCATGGCAGAAATTTATGAAAATGAAAATCCGTATTAGGCCCTTTGCAGACGACCGTGGCCGTGGTCAGTGAAATACACGGATAGCACACTGACCCATTTTTTTCTATGGGCCCATACACACGACCGTGAATTTCACGGTCCCGTGTGCGGGCTGACAGTCTGGGCCGCAAAATATAGAACAGGTCCTATTCCTGTCCTATTTTGTGGCCCTTGCTTCCGTGGCTCCTATTCATTTAATGAAAGGAGCCACAGAAGCACGGCCTGTGCACGGGCGGCGCACGGGGGACATCCCCGAGTGCCTCATGTGCCCCGTGTGCCCCCCTTGCTCTTAATTCACAGCCGGCCGGGTGCAGCACAGTCATCTGCAATCGGCCTTATAAATATGAAACGGGTTGTTTCTACAGAAAGTGCATGGATTTCTAGAAGCTCGATTCCAATTAATGCAAGAGATCTGATACATATGAATGTACCCCAAGGCATGATCAGCCAGTGATAAGTGTATAACCAGCCTTATTTCAGATATCCCACTGTGCCAGTTGGTCACTGTTAGTATTGTATTTGTTTTGTATATTTTGTGTACCGTATGTAAACCCTCAAATGTAAAGCACCATGGAGTTAATGGTGCTATATAAATAAACAATAATAATAATAATAATAATAATATTCTTGCTAAAGTAAATATAACTTGTCCTAATGAATTTAATGCATATTACCTTATTTTATTTTTACTTTATATACAGTATAAGAGGTACCATGATAATTCCACTGATGTTCTACACAATCACTGCTTAGTTCTAGAAGAAGGCATACTTTGGAAATAAGTATTTGTTACAGTCTTCTACAATATTGAGAATGTATCATGGACAGCTTCCATATAAAGCCTAATACATATTATTATAAAGAGGTAACCTACAAATGTTATGCATTACAAGGGATTTTTCATTGCTATATATGCTTTATACTATAAAAATGTTTTTCGCTTATAGGTTATACTAGGATAAAAAAGAGCAAACCAGCAATCATGCAGAAAAAGGCGTCTAACAAAAGAGGTAAAGTGTAAATTACATTCAGCTCAGTGCAGCAGATCAATACAGTAAGCAGAGAAGGAAATATGATATTACATTACAGAGTTTGTGAGTCTATGCACTGCAGGCACAAAATGATTGCTGCAGGATGACAGTGTGGTAAATGCAGTATACTGGACATCAGCTGTGAGTGTCATAAACCAGATCAACTCAGAGGTGATTTACTGGCAAAACTGTTTGTTTCTATGCTGCCAAACCTGCAAACTTCCAAATATAGCCTGAATTAATACTGTTTGCTTGAAGAGGCCATGGTCTGAAATTCTCTTATTGGTTTATCGATCTGGCAGCAAAATCCTGTGTTATAATCACCTCAAAAAGTGTCAGAAAGAGTGAACTACAGACTTGCGGTTGGCTAGTATCTGATACTATATGTGATAAAAAAAGGTCTTCACAAATATATACTGTACATATAATATGAACAGAGCAAACATAAGTGTATATATATATATATATATATATATATATATACAGTGCTGGCCAAAAGTATTGGCACCCCTGCAATTCTGTCAGATAATTTCTTCCAGAAAATGATTGCAATCACAAATGCTTTGGTAATAATATCTTCATGTAATTTGTCGTCAATGGAAAACCACAAAAAGAATTGTCAAAAAACCAAATTGGATATAATTCCACACCAAACATAAAAAAGGGGGTGGACAAAAGTATTGGCACCCTTTGAAAAATCAGGTGATGCTTCTCTAATTTGTGTAATTAACAGCACCTGTTACTTACCTGTGGCACATAACAGGTGGTGGCAATAACTAAATCACACTTGCAGCCAGTTGAAATGGATTAAACTTGACTCAACCTCTGTCCTGTGTCCTTGTGTGTACCACATTGAGCATGGAGAAAAGAAAGAAGACCAAAGAACTGTCTGAGGACTTGAGAAGCAAAATTGTGAGGAAGCATGAGCAATCTCAAGGCTACAAGTCCATCTCCAAAGACCTAAATGTTCCTGTGTCTATCATGCGCAGTGTCATCAAGAAGTTTAAAGCCCATGGCACTGTGGCTAACCTCCCTAGATGTGGACGGAAAAGAAAAATTAACGAGAGATTTCAACGAAAGATTGTGCGGATGGTGGCTAAAGAACCTCGACTAACATCCAAACAAGTTCTAGCTGCCCTGCAGTCCGAGGGTACAACAGTGTCAACCCGTACTATCCGTCGGCGTCTGAATGAAAAGGGACTCTATGGTAGGATACCCAGGAAGACCCCACTTCTGACCCAGAGACATAAAAAAGCCAGGCTGGAGTTTGCCAAAACTTACCTGAGAAAGCCAAAAACTTTTTGGAAGAATGTTCTCTGGTCAGATGAGACAAAAGTAGAGCTTTTTCGGAAAAGGCATCAACATAAAGTTTACAAGAAAAAAAAAGAGGCCTTCAAAGAAAAGAACACGGTCCCTACAGTCAAACATGGCGGAGGTTCCCTGATGTTTTGGGGTTGCTTTGCTGCCTCTGGCACTGGACTGCTTGACCGTGTGCATGGCATTATGAAGTCTGAAGACTACCAACACTTTTTGCAGCATAATGTAGGGCCCAGTGTGAGAAAGCTGGGTCTCCCTCAGAGGTCATGGGTCTTCCAGCAGGACAATGACCCAAAAAAGCACTAGAAAATGGTTTGAGAGAAAGCACTGGAGACAAATGAATAAATATGTAATAAGGTATTGCGTGCCAATAAATTATAAATATAAAAATTAGGAGAGTCACCCACCAGTATCCAGACGCATTAAAACATAATTTTATTATAATATAAATATTAAAATACACGAGAAAGACTACAACATAAATAGAAAACTTATATGAAAGAGGGGAAGGTAGGTCAAGTATAGGACCTATTTAATATCTCACTACTATTAAGTATGAGGTATGTGGATATATAAGCCTATCCCAAATAACCCTTTCAATTCCACATGTTAAACTAGCAGCAATTGGAAATTACGGTCATGTTTATAACTTAAAAAATGGGGGTTCTACCTAGCATCAACCATTTTTCAAGTATTTTTCAAGTATCAAACTCCTAATGCTACCTTGGTAACACAGCGGCCATTTCAAACCGTAACACCCCACTAAAGACACTAATTGGGCTATTAAAGGTAACCTTTTAGGACTAGCAGAAACTCTACCTAGCATCCATACCAACACTTAAACTATCGGCTGGTTTAAGCTATAGTGTCCTATTAACACCTTATATCACAGCAGCTAACTTTCACCAAGAAATCCCACTAACACACCTAATAGAGTGTTATAAGTAAGATCTCAGGACTAAAAAGCGCTCTGCCCACTATCCACAGTGTTATAGTGTCCAATGCTTTATGCTACCTCCATATCACAGCAACTGATTTTTAGCCATGATATACTATTAACACCTGTACACACCTAACGCGCGTTTCCTGTGTCAGAATATACAGCGATACTGACACATTCATCAGAGGTATGTATCTATATCTCAAAGAGCCACTAAAATAAGTATGTTATAGTATCATAGGCATATCACCCTTCCTCAACATACATTCCCGCTCCCCCATCGGCACTAGTGTTTGGCCGCCAATATTTTAATATTTATATTATAATAAAATTATGTTTTAATGCTTCTGGATACTGGTGGGTGACTCTCCTAGTCTTTATATTTAAAGCACTGGAGACTTCTAAAGTGGCCAGCAATGAGTCCAGACCTGAATCCCATAGAACACCTGTGGAGAGATCTCAAAATGGCAGTTTGGAGAAGGCACCCTTCAAATCTCAGGGACCTGGAGAAATTTGCCAAAGAAGAATGGTCTAAAATTCCAGCAGAGCATTGTAAGAAACTCATCGATGGTTACCGGAAGCGGTTGTTCACAGTTATTTTGTCTAAAGGTTGTGCTACCAAGTATTAGGTTGAGGGTGCCAATACTTTTGTCCGGCCCATTTTTGGAGTTTTGTATAAAATGATCAATGATTTGACTTTTTTTTCATTCTCTTTTGTGTTTTTTCATTGCAAGCAAAAAAAATGAAGATATTATTACCAAAGCATTTGTGATTGCAATCATTTTCTGGAAGAAATTGAGTATTATCTGACAGAATTTCAGGGGTGCCAATACTTTTGGCCAGCACTGTACTACCTTAGTTTGGGCCAGAATTATACACAAAAAATGTGGCTCAATTTGTTGCATTTTGTTGCTTAAGGCTGAAGCCCCACATTGCAAAAATGCAAAGTTTTAGCTGCTGTGGAAATTCCATGGTAAAAAACGTTGAATTTCACAGTACCTGCAAAGTGAATGAGGTTCTGGCTAATCCCATCCAGGACTGCAGCATGTCAATTATACCAGCGGAAACGCTAATGTTTTTCCTATAGGTTTAATCAGGAAAGAAAATCTGCTGAGAAAAACTCAGCAAAAGCGCAATGAAAAATGCTGTGTAAACGCTGTGTAAACGCTGTGTAAATCGCGGTGTTTTACAGTCAGAGCAAAGTGGATGGGATTCTAGTGAATCCCATGCCCACTTTGCAGTAAAAATCGCGCTGCGGACACGTGGTGATTTCCAAAACCAGCGCGGTTTTGTAAATAATAATAATAATAGTCCTTTAATAGTCCCACAGTGGGGAAATTCAGTGTGTTACAGCAGCAAAGATAAGATAAGCAGATACAAATACAAATACAACATGTACAGGAATGTTCCAAGGTGAGAGGCATTACATTAATAGCAGACAGACAGATAGGACGTAGCAGAGGGGGGGGGGGGATTTAACAGGCAGAGAGATATTTCAGTTCTCTGTATGTAATGATCTCCGCTTAGGTCGGTGTTGGTTGTACAGCCTAACCGCGGTGGGGAGGAAAGACTTCCGATAGCGCTCCTTCTCACACCTAGGGTGGAGCAGTCGGTCACTGACAGTACTGCCCAGCGCAATCACAGTCTCATGCATGGGATGGGAGTTATTCTCCCGCATGGAGCTCACCACGGACAGTATCCTTCTGTCACCCACCACCTGCACTGGGTCCAGTGGGCTCCCCAGGACAGAGCTGGCCCTTCTAATCAGCTTGTCAAGTTTATTTCTGTCCCTGGTTGATATACTGCTCCCCCAGCAGGCCACGCCAAAGAAGATGGCTGATGCCACTACCGAGTTGAAGAAAGTCCTAAGAAGTGCCCCCCGGATTCCAAAGGCTCTCAGCTTCCTAAGCAGGTAGAGCCTGCTGTGGCCCTTCCTGTACAGGGCCTCCATATGATCTGCCTAGTCCAGCTTATTATTAAGGAGCAGACCCAGGTACTTATAGGTGTTCACAATCTCGATGCCCGTCCCCAGGATGTCCACTGGTTTTGGAGGGCATCTGCCTTTACGGAAGTCCACCACCATCTCCTTGGTCTTCCCCGCGTTAATCTTCAGGTGGTTCTGGTGGCACCAGTCCACAAAAAAACGGTTCAGTTCTCTGTACTCCTTGTCATCATCGTCTGTGATGAGACCCACTATTGCAGAGTCGTCAGAATACTTCTGTAGGTAGCAGCTGGATGAGTTGCACCTAAAATCAGCAGTGTACAGTGTGAAGAGGAAAGGGGCGAGAACCGTACCCTGAGGTGCCCCCGTATTACAGATCACGGTACCTGACACACAGTCTTGGGCTCTCACGTATTGAGGTCGATTTGTGAGGTAGTCTAGGATCCAGTTGGAGAGGTGGTGGTCCACTCCAGCAAGGCCCAGCTTGTCTCTCAGTAACCTGGGCTGTATGGTGTTAAAAGCACTGGAGAAATCAAAGAACATTATTCTCACCGTGTTCCCTGGTTTTTCCAGGTGAGACAGAGCCCTGTGCAGAAGGTGGATGATGGCATCATCTACCCCAATGCCCGGCCGATAAGCAAACTGGAGAGGGTCCATAGCGGGGCTCACTAGAGGGCGAAGATGTGTGAGAACCAATCTCTCTAAGATCTTCATCAAGTGGGATGTCAGTGCTACAGGTCTGTAGTCGTTGAGGTCCATAGGGTGAGGTTTCTTTGGAACTGGTACCACACAAGAAGATTTCCATAATTCAGGGACTATTTCCTGCCTCAGGCTCATATTATACATATATGTAATTATACCACACAGCTGGTCCCCACAAGTCTTAATTAGCCTTGCACTGATGTCATCTGGCCCTGCGGCTTTCCTCGCCTTGATCTTTTTCATCTCCTTCCTCACCTGGGCCCGTGTGAAGGTCAGACTGTGGTCAGATAAAGACAGATTTCTGGATTTACTGGTCTGTTGGGAAGTAGCCACATGGGGTGAATGGGGTGAAGTCATTGTGGTGAGGGGAGCTGAAGGACATTCTGGGGTGGGAGGAGCTGGTGTGTGATCAAATCTGTTGAAGAATAGGTTTAGTTCATTAAGCCAGTTAACATCTGCCTCAATCTGGCAGACCGACTGTTTATGACCCGAAATTGACTTAAGCCCCTCCCAGACCCCCCTTATGTCTTTTCTTTCCATTTGCTTTTCCATTTTTTCCTTATAACTGGCTTTTCCTTGCCTGATTAGATGCCTCAGCTCCTTTTGTACTTCCCTCAACCCCTCCTTATCTCTTGTCCTGAATGCCATCTTTTTCTCCTTAAGTAGTGTTTTTATATCAGAGTTAATCCATGGTTTGTTGTTGGAGAAGCACCTCACCACTTTTGTGGGTACTGTGTTGTCCACACAAAAATTAATGTAATCCGTTATGCAGTGTGTGAGTCCTTCTATATCTTCTCCATACGAATCCTGCAAAACTTCCCATGCGGTTGTGTCAAAACAATCCCTCAGAGCCTCATCACTCTCCTCGGACCATATCCTCACTGTGCGGGTGACAGCTGGTTCTCTACGTACAAGTGGCTTGTACACAGGTCGGAGATGTACTAGGTTGTGATCCGATCTTTCCAGGGGCGGTAGGGCTGATGAGTTATATGCCTCCCTCACGTTGGCAAAGAACAAGTCCAGTGTTTTGTTGTCTCTTGTGTGGCAGGTTACATACTGTGTGAAACTGGGAAGTGTGGATGATGGCGAGGCATGGTTGAAATCGCCAGACACAAGAAGGAGGGCCTGGGGGGTGCTGAGACTGTAACTGGCTCAGCGTGGCTTGTAGGACCTCGCAGGCAGCGTCAGCTTTCGCAGAGGGGGGGACATATGCAGCTATCACGATGACATGTGATAGTTCCCTTGGTAGATAGAAAGGTCTCATGCTCACAGCTAATAGTTCAATGTCCTTACAGCAAGTTTGCTCCTTAATCACAATGTGCCTAGGATTGCACCATCTATTATTCACAAACATTGCCAGCCCCCCTCCTTTCCTCTTACCGCTCTCCCTTGTCCTGTCTGCCCGAAGGAGTTTAAAACCATCCAAGGAGACCAGAGAGTCAGGAGTAACTTCAGTGAGCCAAGTCTCTGTAAGTAGCATCATGCTGCACACCCGAAACTCCTGATGGTGCCTGGTGAGCGCTGTTAGTTCATCCATCTTGTTTGCAAGAGATCTCACATTGCCCATAATGATGGAGGGAACAGTTGGTCGGTAACGCCTCTTTTTAATCCTCTGAAGAGTTCCTGCTCTGCAGCCCCTCCCCCGCTTTTTCTTTCTCCAGAGTTCTTGGGGGATGGGTGGGCAAATGGTATGCAGCCCTGTTGTTGTGACTCTAAGTTGCAGTAATTTCTCTCTTGTGTAGACAAAATAAATGCCTGCAGACACAAGAGTCCCCATTTCAGCAGGACAAAAAGACAGATAAAAACAAAAAAAAAAAGTATCACAAAGGTCCAATTCCAAGTCTTTGTTTCTTCATTTCTTCATAGTGTAAAGTCCATTAAGTAGAGAGATAAAAAACAGACAGAGAAAGAAAAAATAAGAGAGAGAGAGTCTCAGAGCTGCCGACCAGGCAGCCACTTCAGCGGCGCCATCTTGGAAAAAAAAAAAAAAAAAAAAAAAAATCGCAGAATGTCAATTATACCTACGGAAACACCGGCGGTTTCTCCATAGGTATAATTGAAACAGAAAGTCCGCAGAGGAATCGTCTGCGAACTCTCTGTCTAAAGAGCTGCGGGAAGAACCGCGACTCGTTCTGCCGCGGTTTTTCCCGCAGCGCTTTTTTGCTGCGGGATGCCACGTGAGGCCTTAGCCGAAAAGACATTTCCACTGCGTTTTTTTCTGCAGGGTTTTTTAGCTGCGTTTCGCTACATGAAGCCTTAGTCTTAAAGTCCCTGCATAGCCACTCCCAAGTATGAGTCAACTAAGAGGAGCCAAAATGTGCCAAAATGCTCCAAAAATTGCTAAATTTGTCACATAATGGCCAGAAATAGTGTTACTCTTCATGAGCATACATGAAGGACAGCTTTTTCTGAAAAGTCACCTTAATATGACAGGTACATTTAAAATGAGTAATCAAACACCTGAGGGTTCAAGGTTCCTTGGATATCTAAAAGTTTAAAAAAAAAATTTAAAAAAATGTAAAAAAAAAAAAAAAAGAATTCATAATACCTTGCATGCAGCTCTCATGAAAGTGATAGTCAATCATGAGGGATTACATGTATGAAGTCACTGACGACTTAGTGATGAACCATAGTGATGAACATAGGCATTATAAAAAAGCCCAGTCAGGAACGGAAGATGTCAATTTTGTGGGGAGAGATTAGATAAGAGCATGTCAATCAGCTTAGAAAGGTAGAAATACACACAGGTAAGGTAAAGACATACAGGTAATACAGTGTGAGGAAGTATAGTTTGTTATGTTCAAAGGTATTCATTGGTTTTCAGTTGTAAGACATGGCAATGAACTGCAATATATTACTCCACGCAGAGGAATAATAATAACTGTCAGGTACATTGTAAAAAAAAAGAACAGAAAATAGACAAATAAAAATAAGGTAAGATAGACAGCTAAAATTAAGATAAAACACAAACAGGTTCAAGTCTGTAGAGAAAATATCAGAGTTGGACATAATAGTCAAAAATGGATTTGTTAGTATACAAGGTGACCAAATATTTCAAATACTACCATGATATCCAAGTGGCAGAGGCATAGCTAGGTCTTCATCACAGGGGTGCAAACATATCCAAGTGGGTCCCCAACTCAGGTATACCAATATTTTCACTATACGATGGCTGTATAGTGGTAAGTGTTGGTCTGCATAGGGCCTTGCAGACAATTTGAGTTTGACTGTAATCATTCACATTTCCCGTCTTTTCCATCTGAACCGCCATGACCACTTCTTCCAGCAGTGACTTGTCTCTGTACAGCTTGCAGCACAGACAGTGGCTTCTCACTTTTCCAGGCATCTGACCCACATTTTCCTCACCTAAATAAAGTCCCCACCCCGCTGTTATCCCTAATTATAAAATATTTAATATAACTCTGCTACCCCAGAATGAATAATACCCCCAAGTATATCTTTAAATTAATAATGTCCCTGTGTGCCCTTTTAAATAATGCACCTTATTAATAATGCCTTGTGTGCTTCCTAACTAAAGGGGTTTTCTGGTCATCACTAAATAAAAATCAGTGGAGTTCCAGCACTCAGAACCCCTAACGATCAGCTCTTTGAAGGGTACCACGGCAGTTGTGACGTGACCCCTTCTGTGTTTACATTGTATTGTTCATTTCATAGTTGCCATGCTATGTATCTATAGCCTCGTCCTATACACTTCCATGAGACAAGGCTGTAATTACATCACATGGTAACTACAGACAGCATGCAGTGTAAACAGTGAAGGGGTCACGTGATTGCCCCTTCAAACAGCTGATCAATGGGTTCCCAGGTGTCAGACCCCCCCCACTGATCTCTTATTGATAATCTATTCTGAACATAGATCATCAATAAAAATGCCATAAAACCCCTTTAATAAAGCCCAAGTACAAACTAAATTTAATACTGCCCAATTGCCCCTTTAAATTATGCCCCCTGAGATAAATGCTGCCCCCTAATGACCCCTTATATAAATAATACCCTTTATATTGATAATATCCCCTTATAACCTTAAAGCCCCCTAATGTTTCATTACCTAAATGACCCCCGTTAAATTCATAAAGTCCCCTAGTGACCCCTTGTGTAAATGATCTTTTACTTATCATCATAATGCCCCCTAACGTCGCCTTTGATGACACATTTAAATAAGGCCCCCAACTACCCTAAAAAATAAAATATATACTCACCTGCACGTGATGCCTTGCTGCACAGAGCTGCTGCTCCCACCGTCTCTCCTCTCTTCTTGCTCACAAGGCGCCATGAGCATGGACTGAATGTCTGCATACAGAGCAGGAGGTGCAATGCTGTGATGTCATTGCGCCACCCTGGGAACAGACATCTTGCCTGGGTCACTGAGACTTTTAAGCCAGCAGGCGTGAAGTAGTTTGAGGCTTATACAGTGGCAGAGCAAAAAGTGAACAGCTTTCTATTCTACCCTACATTTCAACTGTATCTGTGTCCTTTAGACACCAATATAGTTGAAAAAACTCCATTTTTATGGAGACTCTGGGGTGGGCCCCATAGAGTCAGTGGGCCTGGGGCTGCAGGGAATAGTCAAGAGAGAGAGTCTGTTACAGAATCTTATAAGGGAAGTGATGCTAAGGAGTTCTTGCTAGAGCCTTAGCCCAGAGTCATCATTGCTACAGCCCTGAGACAGGGAAGATACATGCTGTCAGCCTACAGAGAGGAGCAAAAGTGTCAAATTGGAGGAGAAGTTGAAGATTGCTAGAACCTCACTGCCTGGACCCTGCAAACATCTTAGGTAGCTAGGGATCCCTGAGACTTGCTCTTTCACAGCCGCTATATCTATTAGGAGAGGCAGTAGTATAGTTACATTGGAGAGGAGAGACTAATCATTGGATTTAACATCTATTGCTGCATCCCCTTGCTGTGAAAACCATTACCATACTCAGTACCACCTTGTACCAGTGGAACTCCCATGCGCTTACCATTAAGGGCCCTTCCGACCGCCATCAACTGGCTTAATAAGTGTAGTGGACTCCTACAACTGGAAGTGTAGGCCCCCTCAACACTATCCCAACTCGGAAGGTGGGCTGAAGGAGTCAGTTGAGTGCTCCTGGCCATCGTTGACAGCTACAAACCACTATTCCCATCCTCCAGTTTCCTCTAGTAAACTAAACTTTCCCTTCTTTATCCAGTTAGATAAATTGTTCCTGGAGATTTTCTTACCTTTGTAGGACTCTGAGGGCTGATAAAAAGATTTTGGTCTTGTCTTCAGGATTATGTGACATACAAATATATGAGAGCTATTCTATGGACATTTAATAAATGTAATTCCTCTTCCTTGGTACGGGTCTGGAATAATTTTGGTAAAAGTATGGAAGGACTATGTCTAGGGACATACCGAATTCAGATACTACCTGTGATAGACAGGATGTGTCTAATCTGTAATTAATTCTGTCCTCAAGAATCTTCATATATAGTTCCCAGATAAAGATAGTTTGAATTTTGCTTACTCTTCTGGCCATAGAGATTGCCTCTAAGGCTAAGGCCCCACGTAGCGAAACACAGAAAAAAAAAATGCTGCGGAAAATACTGCAGCAGAAACGCATCACTTTTTTTTCCAGATCGTTTTTCATGCCATTTTTGCAGAGCTTTCCTCTGCGGACTGTCTGTGCCTATTATACCTATACATAAAATGCCAGCATTTCTGCAGGTTTAATTAACATGCTGCGATTTTCAAATCTCAGAAAGTGTTTTGCAGCTTTTTGCAGCTTTTCTGCTGTGGATTTTTTTCTGCAATGTGTGGATGGGATTAGCCAGAATCCCATCCACTTTGCAGATACTATAAGATGCATAATTTTTTGCCGCAGCATTCCCGCCGTAGCCAAAATGCTACTTTTTTGCAACGTGGGGTCCCAGCCTAAGAAGATTTTCCATTTGAGTTAGTTGAGGTCAATCTGAGATAGAGGTTGAAAGAGAACTTTTGATAGACTATTAAGAACAATATTCAAATCCCAGGAGGTTAAATTTAATATTCTAGGAGACAATTTTAACCCCTGAAAGAGGTTGTCCAGGCTAAAATATTATTTTTTAACTAGGTCGGGGGAGGTGAAAAATTAAAAAAAAAAAAAAAAAAAACACTCATCTCCGGTGTCCTCCCACTGCGGTCCAGAACTGCTGCTCAGCTGTCTTCGCCTGTCATCGTCTCAGGAAGGGACTCGGGGACGTCATAGGTAGTCCCTTCCTGAGGCCACTGAAGCCGGCTGGCCTCAGCAGACACGTGCAGTGGGACCTACAGGACCAGAGCGCACTGGGAGACACTGGAGCACTGGGGACAGGTGAGTATGTTTTTTTCTTATTTTTTCACCTCCCTTGGCCTAATTATAATAAAATAATATTTTAGCCTGGACAACCCCTTTAAGGTCATGGCCTAAAATATCCTTAAGGACACAGCCCAATTTTTTAAATCTGACATGTGACCGTGATAATTCTGGAATGCTTTAACTTACCTACGTGATTTTCAGTGTGTTTTTTCATGACACATTGTACTTTGTGTTAGTGGTAAATTTTGGGCAATATGTTTTGATTTTATTTATGAAAAAATCAGAAGTTTGGCCAAAATTTGGAAAAATTATGATATTTCCAAATGTATAATATTTTGCTTTTCAGACAGATAGTCATACCATTCAAATCAATTAATAAATATTATTTACTATGTCTTTGTTAATGTTGGCATAATGCTTTATATTGGCATAATGCTTTTTCCACTTATGATTTGCCACAGGGTTGAACAATATGTTTATTTATTTTTTGTTTACATTATTTATTTTTTAAATGGGAAATACTTTTTTAAATCTTATTTATTTATTATACTTCAATAAATAAATAAATAAATATTTTATTTTATTATAACACCTGGGGTCGCTTGTTCCGCAGTATATGGTACATATACGTAAGAGCGCTGTGTAAAATGTAAATAAACCAATAATTCAATGATTCAGAAATCGCATATAACCATATTTTATTCACTACAGAGCACATATCAGAAGTTTATTGATTTGAAATAAGCAACTAATTTAGAAATTGATGGCAGCAACGCATTTTAAAAAAAATTGAGAGAGGGTTAACAAAAGTCTGGAAAAGTAAGTGATAATAAAAAACAGCTGTAGGGTTAATTTCCAACTACTGTGCATAAAAAAGCATGTAAGAGATGTATCTCAGAAGCATGATGGTCAGAGGTTCATCTGTGAAAAAATTGTGGAACAATTTGAGAAAATTGTTCCTCAATGTAAAATTGCAGAAAAAAAAGAAAAATGTTCCTCAGTGTGAAATTACAAAGGCTTTCAATATCCCACCACCTACAGTACATAATATCTTCAAAATATTCAGAAAATCTGGAGAAATCCATGTTCACAAAAGACTGAAAAAGCCAACAGTTAATTAACACAATAATAATAATAATAATAATAATAATAATCATACATTTCATTTCTATAGTGCCAACATATTCCGCAGCACTTTAAAAAACCATAGGGTTCAAGTATGGACAAAATGAGACATTACAGATTGATAATTCAATTTACACAATAGGAATGAGGGCCCTGCTTCTCAAAAGCTTACAATCTATGAGGTAGAGGGGGTGGCATGATGTAGCATTGCACTTACAGTGGACCAGCCATTTTTATGAAAAAGGTTTATTCATTATAGGTTAATTATACAAATAAAGGTGTGTGAGCCGGTCACCAGTCAGTGTCCTTTTATGAACTGATCTAAAGTGCCTTGGAACACAGGGTTATTGTGTGATAAAGACATCATTCCTGTGGGATAATGAGGGGGGTGTGACTAGAAGAGAGTTAATTTTAGGGAGCGTAATTACAGATGGATTTAGATTAGGAAATATGATAGACCTTCTTGAAGAGATGTGTCTTTAGGATGCACTTGAAGCTGTTGAAGTTGTGAGTTAATCTGATTATCCAGGGTAGAGCATTCCAGAGAAGTGGTGCAACTTCGGAGAAGTCTTGGAGATGAGGGTGGGAGGTTCTGATAATACAGCATGTTAGGTCATTGGCTGAATAGAGAGCACGGGTCAGATGATAGACAAAGATGAGGGAGGAAATATAGGGAGGTGCAGCATTATGGAGAGCTTTGTGGATGAGGGTAATAAGTATATTTTGTATTCTATGGTGAATAGGCAGCCAGTGCAGTGACTGGCACATACTGGAGGCATTGGTGTAGTGTTTAGACTGATAGATGAGCCTGGCTTCAGAATAGATTGTAGAGGGGATATTTTAGTGAGAGAAAGACCAATTAGGGAGTTACAATAGTCAAGTCTTGAGTGAAAAGAGTCACAATAAAGATAAGGGTGTATTCTGAAGATGTTTTTGAGGTACAGGTGACATGAGCATGCAAGTGATTGGATATGACTAGTAAAGGAAAGCTTTGAGTCAAACACAACCCCAAGGTAGTGATGGTATGGACTGACATGGAAATATTAGGGTTAGGTGGTTAGTTGATGGTGGAAATAGCAGTAGTTCAGTCTTTGGAAGATTTAGTTTCAGATAAAGGGAAGACATGATATTAGAGAGCAGAGAGATGTTCACTGCTGTTCTTTAGTAATGCAGGGGTGATGTCACAAGAGGAGATATATAGTTGGGTGTTATCAGCATAAAGATAGCACTAAAAGCCAAATCTGCTGATGGTTTGTCCAGTAGCAGTTGTATAGAGTGGGGATAGAAGGGAACCTAGGACAGAGTCCTGTGTAACCCCAACAGCAAGCGGAAGAGTGGAAGTGTCAGAGCCTACAGATAATACACTGAAAATGTGGTCTGAGCGACAGAAGGAGAACCAAGAGAAAGCCATGTCCTTGAGGCAAAAACAGCAGAGTGGTACTGAGAACAAGTTGGTGGTCTATGGTGTCAAATGCTGCTGAAAAAAAGAATAGTTGCCTTTATATTTAGCTGTCAGGAGATCATTGGAAACTTTTGTAAGGCGCTGTTTCAGTAGAATGCAGAGTGAGGAAGCCAGATTGTAAGGAGTCAAGAAGTGAGTTAGCAGAAATATAGCAGATAAAGTGAGAATAGACCAAATGTTCCAAGATTTTGGTGATGAAAAGGAGATTGGAAATGGGTCGGTAGTTAGCAACATAGGACGGGTCAAAAGAGGGTTTCTTCAGTAGTAGTGTTATAACAGCATATTTGAAAGATGAGGTAAAGATTCCTAAAGAAAGAGAGAGGATGTTTGTGATATATGGGTCTTCAGTCGGCACTGCATTTAAAACAGGCATGAATTGGTAATGCAAATCACTGCATGTGCTCAGGAATACTTCCGGAAATCATTATCTGTGAGCACAGTTCGTCGTAAAATAAATAAATGCAAGTCAAAGCTGTATCATGTAAAGAAGACACCATATATCAACACTATCAGTGCTGAGCAGTATATAGAGATTTTCTATAACAGCATACGCTCCCATCCAGACAATGTTCCTTTCAGGGAAGGCTTTGCATATTTCAGAAAAACAATGTTAATCCACATACTGCATCCATCACAACAGCATGACTTCACAGAAGAGGAGTCCTGGTGCTAAACTAGCCTGCCTACAGTCCAGACCTTCCACCAATAGAAAACATTTGGTGCATTATAAAACAAAAAATCGGGCAAGAAGATCCAGGACTGTTGAGCAGCTTAAATCCTACATCAGACGAGAATGGAACAACATTCCTTTCCCAAAACTCCATCAATTGGTCTTCTCACTTCTAAGTCATTTACAGACTGTTGGAAAAAGAAGTGGGGATGCTACACAATGGTAGACATGGCGCTGTCCCATTTTTTTGTTATGTGTTGCTGCCATCAATTTCTAAAGGAGTTAATTTTCTCACATGAAAAAACGAACAATTTGGAATATTCTGGTCAAATTTGGTTCTTTACAAACCGATTTGCCTCATCTCTACAGGGGACCATCAGAGAGGCAATGCTGTATCTATCACCAGTGGAACAGAAAGGTAAGTAATGATTTTCTTTTTTTTTTTTTTTTGTTTATTTTATGCTGTTTGAAACTAGTTCTATTTTTTCACAACTTGGACAATGCTTTTAACCATTTCAGAACCTGGGCATTTTTCCTTAGTTTAGGACCAGACACATATATGTGGTTTTGAGGGCTCTAACATTTTTTTTTCCTTTGAGTTATTCAAATAATTTTTGCGCAATTTTTGTTTGGTGATAAATAGGGCTTTATTTTTATGGATTTTTTTATTTTTCCATGTTCATCTTTATTTTAATATCTGAGAAAATGAAACAAAACAAAAAAGTAGGGGAATTGTTTCTGTTTTTCACATTTTTCATGTCTTTTTTTAATTGCACAAAAACCGTTTTTTTTTTGTTGCAGATTTTGCTGTGGTTTTTTTGAGCTAAACTCAGGAGTGGATTGAGCAGAAGGTAGATATATAAGTACATACTATATATTTTCCCATTCCTTTTGTAGCCATTCTTGACTTTGGCTCAAAAAAACGCAGCAAAATCTGCAACAAAAAAAGCTGCGTTTTTGCAACATGGGGCCTCAGTTTCAGGTTAATTCCCCACATGAAGTCCCACAGTAAAAAAAGCGCTGCGGGAAAAACTATGCCTCATGGTTTTTCCTGCAACGCTTTTGACAGAAAGTTTGCAAAGTTCGCCAGCGTTTCCGTAGGTATAATTGACATGCTGCGATTTCCAAAATCACAACATTGTGCCCTCCATAAGGTCATAATAGATGTTTGGTTGGACATTTTAACTTTCATCTTTTGCTGATTTGTCCTGTAACTGGGGATGATACGTTAGCCCCAATTACAGAAAGTAGAAAACAAAGTAAGAAAAAGAAGGGCACTCACCACAAGAGGTTAGCTTAAAAATCTCCTTTATTACAACACAGTGGTAAAAAAGCAGCAAAATGGGAGAGAGGATCAGTACAGCACTAAGGCGACGATCGTTTCGCACAGGCTGTGCTTCTTCTGTTTAAGGCTAAGGCTCCACATAGTGGGCCATGGGAAAAACCGAGGAGGCAAAGCATCACGGTTTTTTCCACAGGACTTTCTGTTTCAATTATACCTATAGGGAAACTGCTGGCATTTCTGTAGGTATAATTGACATGCAGAGATTTCCAAAACCGCAATGGTTTTGGAAATTGCAGTGTGTCCGCTGTGCAAATTTTTCTGCAATGTGTGGATTGGATTCGTTTATGCCACATGGGGCCCTGGCCTTAGTCTGCTTTATGTGATGTCAATACTCACCTGTATCCAATGGGGCTGGAGTGTGCGAAGCACCGGGCGACGCACCTATGGCATCCATGCCCAGGAGCCACACCCACCCTGCGCCCCATCTCTATGGTAGCAACGGAACACCGCCATCTATGGACATGAAGAATGCATCCCCCCATCTCTTACTGCAGAGCTGATCTGGGTCCTCTAGGACCCTGCAGGTTATGCAGTTCCCGGTCCCAGGCGGTCAAGTATATATAAGTCCATGCAGTGTTAAGACTGCTCGGATGTATAAAGTCAACGGACGGTCCGGAAGCTGTTAAACATTGCTGATGGTAGTTCTTTTCTAATTTAACCCTGAAAACATATTGTGTCCCAACTTCTCTTTGAAGCACATTCACAATTGTCGCCTGTCCTTCTGCAAACTCTTCAATGTCCTACCCTGCCCTTTCTCCTCCCTGCCTTGCACCACTTTGTTTCATTTTTATCTCCATCCCCAAAGACACAAAAACACATTAGCACCACGTTTTTAAGTATAAAACTACCATTCGCTTATATTAAAAATTGAGTTCTGTTTCCTATGCAGTTTTTACCATACCATATACTAGAGGATATAACCTAGTATTAAGAGAACATTAAATTAAGCAGACACCTAAATACTGCATGCAATTTCGTTGCCACAGTGTGTAGGTTGGAAGCTATTCTTCCTCTTTCAGAGATCCATTAACAGCTTGTCCTTTAAATTAAGGGCACTTTTACTAACCACAGTGTTTTTCAGAAAATGAAAACTAGGCAAGTGAGGACAAATGAAGGAAAAAAAGAAACTAAAATGCAAATGTTTTTTCTGTCAGTTTAATTAATAGCCCCTAAGGAGTTTAATATTGGATGCCACTAATGATGAAGTGAAAATTCAGCAAGATCAATGAAAGTAAACTTGACTTCTAATAATGAATTCATTTACAGAATGGGCATCAATCTCTCTGATACTTGACACATTACATAGTTTTGACAGTGAGGTTATATTGCATAAATAAAGTTATGATGCGTACTGTATATTATTTCACAAAATATTACAAATAATCATAACATTTTATTTTAAATTATATCTAAATATATTAATAGTGAATTTAAAGATTGGCACTTCTGTGCCCAAATTAGTGATAGTTACTAGATAAATAGATAGATACTGTCATTTATTTTTCTTTTGCCATTTACATACTTTTTAAAGTCTACATACAAATTGAATATGCTTAAAATCGTGTTCATCTTCAGCCTGCATTGACATCTCTGCAGGCTTCAGAGCTTAAATCACCCAATATTCTTTGATGGTTCTATGTTGACACAGGGCTCTCCCAGTGATAAGAATTCCATCAAGTGTGTTTATATCAAAGGGAGTCTATCATTAGAAAAACACATTTTTAACTAATGGCATGTTGGAATAGCCTTTATAAAGGCCATTCTACTCATACCTTCCAACTGATAAATTGGTTTCTTCTGTTATGCAAATTAGGATCAAGGAGCACCTGGGGCGTTCCCCATGTCATAACTCTCCACCGCCCCATAACTGCTTATGTTCTCTCCCCTCCTCCTCTTCGACGTATCTTCTGCCTTTTGTAGGCATAGGACTGCACATGTCTGGGCGGCCATTTTCCGGTGGTCTGCTACACGAGCATATCCTGTAGCAGACCACTGGAAAATGGCCGCCCGGACATGCTTATGTACTGCGCCGCAGTATGCTCACAGACCACCGGAAAATGGCCGCCTGGAGGACATGTGCAGTCCGATGCCTGCGAAAGGCAGAAGTTCCAGCGAAGAGGAGGAGGGGAGTGAACATAAGGAGCTAAGGTGCAGTGGAGAATTATGACTCTCTCTATATATAGTGGCTTGCAAAAGTATTCCTACCCCTTGAACTTTTTCACATTTTGTCACCTCACAACCACAAATTTACTGTATATGTATTTTATTGAGCTTTTAAGTGATAGACCAAACGCAAAGTAGCAGATAACTGTGAAGTGGAAGGAAAATGATACATGGTTTTCAAAATTTTAATTAAATAAAAATATGAAAAATGTGACGTGCAAAAGTATTCAGTCATTACTCTTGTAGAGCCACCTTTTGCTGCAATTACAGCTGCAAGTCTTATGGGGTATGTCTCTACCAGCTTTGCACATCTAGAGACTGAGATTTTTGCCCATTCTTCTTTGCAAAATAGCTTAAGCTCAGCCAGATTGGATGGAGAGCATCTGTGAACAGCAATTTTCATGTATTGCCACAGATGCTCAATGGGATTTAGGTCCGGACTAAACCTTTCCACCGTAGCTCTGGCTGTATGTTTAGGGTTATTGCCTTGCTGGAAGGTGAATCTCCTTCCCGGTCTCAAGCCTTTTGCAGCCTCCAACAGGTTTTCTTCCAGGATTGCCCTGTATTTAGCTCCATACATCTTCCCATCAACTCTGACCAGCTTCCCTGTCCCTGTTGAAGAAAAGCATCCCCACAGAATGATGCTGCCACCATGATGGTGTGTTCAGGGTGATGAGCAGTGTTAATTTACCGCCACACATAGCGCTTTGCATTTAGGCCACAAAGTTCCACTTTGGACTCATCTGACCAGAGCACCTTCTTCCACATGTTTGCTGTGTCTCCTATATGGCTTGTGGCAAACTGCAAAAGGCACTTATGTCTTTCTTTCAACAATGTTTTGCTTCTTGCCACTCTTCCATAAAGGCCAGATTTGTGGAGTGCACAACTTATAGTTGTCCTGTGGACAGATTCGCCCACCTGAGCTGTGGATTTCTGCAACTCCTCCATAGTGACCATGGGCCTCTTGACTGCTTCTTCGACCAGTACTCTCCATGCTCGATCTGTCAGTCTAGGTGGACGGCCATGTCTTAGTAGGTTTGCAGTTGTAGAATACTTTTTCCATTTTTGGATGATTGATTAAACAGTGCTCCTTGGAATGCTCAAAGCTTGGGATATGTTTTTATAACCTAAGCCTGTTTTAAACTTCTCCACAACTTTATCTCTGACCTGTCTGGTGAGTTCCTTGGTCTTCATGATGCTGTTTGTTCACTAGTGTTCTCTAACAAACCACTGAAGCCTTCACAGAACAGGTGTATTTATACTGAGACTAAATTACACACAGCTGGACTCTATTAACTAAGTGATTTCTGAAGGAAATTGATTGCACTAGATTTTATTTAGGGGTATCAGAGTACAGGGGGCTGAATACTTTTGCACGTCACACTTTTCAAATTTTTATTTGATTAAAATTTTGAAAATCATGTATCATTTTCATTCCACTTCACAATTATATGCTACTTTGTGTTGGTCTATCACTTAAAATCTCAATAAAATACATTTAAGTTTGTGGTTGTATCACCTTTTGGGTGCAGGCCAGGACCAGTTTCAACACCAGCCAGGACCCACTCAGTTCCTCCACACTGAACCATTTCCCACATCAACTTCAGCAGCGCAAGCCATTGCTTACACTCCCCTCCCTCATTTCATAGTTGTAAGGTAAAGCACACATTGAGTGCCGCTGTGGCACCTGCTGGGGCATTAGTTTGAGAATCAGTATATGGTGAATGGTAACTGCATGCATCAAACCCCAGACACAATGGAGTGAAACTGCATAACTTTGAGAGGAAGAAGAACAACAACTTTTACCTCATGAAGACTTTTAGAACATAGTCCAGCTTTTTCAGCTGGCAAGCTAGGCAGTAAACCCACTGATAGTGTACTCCAAATTTTTCTTGAAATTATGCAAATTGTCACTAGTTTGCATCCACTACTTACCATCAGTTTTTCCACAGACATACATGTCACATTCACTTTGACATAACTTTGGCTGTGTTTGTCTTAAAGAGCTAGAAATGTAATAGATAGGTTTCTATAACCCCTGACAGTATTATACACTATGTTTTAAGCCCATTTAAGTTGTGGTTCGTACCAAACTTGTTTGACCCAAAAGGAGTCTGGGACCCGATCCACTTGACCCAATACAAATTGAATCTGGAGAGGTTCGTCCATCTCTAATGATGACAGTGGTGACATTAGTGATAGTGGTGATAGTATCGATTCCAGCAGATGCAGAGCCCCAACATCATGAAAACATAACTGGAGCAGACCAGTGCTTCTGGTATTGTCAGTAGCAGCTATATGTGGTCATCTCATGTGTAGGAATTTTTTTCTACTTTAACAAATGACAACTCCAAGGAACTGTATAAAATCTGCAAGCAGAAAATTAGCACTGAGCAGTCATGAAGAAATGTAAGAATTACACCTCTCTGTATTCACATGAAAAAGCATCACCAACTAATTTGAAAAAGTAGAATTGGCAGTGGAAGCGAAAGTGAGCAAGGTCATCCTACTCCTTCTCCCTGGGATTTTCCTTGTAGGCAGGTCACGTCCACAACTAGCACATGGTCTTCATTACCATCATCATCATCACTGTGTGCTTCTCCTTCTCTTCTGTTCCAACATCAGTCATCCAAAAGGGTATGTTTGTCCAGGAAACAGTAATAAGCACCCAGTCATCTGGTGGTTCTGCATCTTAACTCACTCCTGACCAAGTTTCTGGAGATGCAGACTCTTCCGTAAAGTTCAGTGCAGGGGCGTAACTACTAGGGTAGCAGCAGTAGGGCCCCTGATGTTTTTAGTTTTTTTAATAGGCTGTTACCTGCTGGTGTAACCCCAGCAGGTAACGGGCCCTATTTACTTACCGATCCCTGCTCCTGTTCATGGCCGCCTGCGCTTCCCCTTCTGCAAAAGCGGAGGAGGCTGTGAGCAGGAGCGGGGATCGGTAAGTAAGGCTGCAGGCCCGTGAACCCCACAAACACTGCTATCATTATACTTGGGGGTCTTTTGAGACCCCCGAGTATAATGATCAGAGGGCCAGGGGAAGTGAGGGAACATAAAAAACACTGTTACTTACCTCTTCTACGCTCCAGCAGGCTTTGGGCCTAATTGGTGACATGCCAGATGTCACATAGGCCAGACCTGCGTCATTATGCGTCGTAAAGCAGGCCCGTCTCACCTGGCATCTGTACCAACATTGAAGATGACCGAAATCAGCAAGGAGTGCATCGGAGCCAGGGAGAGGTAAGTAACACTGTTTTTTATGTTTGTATCCTCCCTGGTTCTCAGATGATTATACTCTGGGGTCTGAAAAGACTCAGGAGTATAATAATTGTTCATAGGTGGTGCACAATGGGGCATAATAGTGTGTGCAAGGTCCACAATGGGGCATAATAGTGTGTGCAGGTGCCACTATGGGGCCTAATAGTGTGTGCAGGGGCCACTATGGGGCCTAATAGTGTGTGCAGGGGCCACTATGGGGCATAATAGTGTGTACAGGGGCCACTATGGGGCATAATAGTGTGTGCAGGGGCCACTATGGGGCATAATAGTGTGTGCAGGGGCCACTATGGGGCATAATAGTGTGTGCAGGGGCCACTATGGGGCATAATAGTGTGTGCAGGAATGCGGTTTATGTGGGGGGGGGGGTCGGTCGGGGTCGGGGGGGGCCCATGTCAAATGTTCGCTTCCTAGTTACGCCACTGACTCAGTGGATTTCGTTTTGCCAACTGATAGCATAGATTCAATCGAGGATACCTAGCCACTATTATTGCCTTTGGAAAGCTGTCCCTTTTTATATCTCCATGTGTCTTAGAATGTGGGACTCTCCTTGGACATATTAGTGTGGGGAAAGGTGCATGCCATCATTGACACATGAATGAATTACATGCCTGTCACGAACTACTGGGTCTCATGTCCAGAACCGCAAGAAATTTTTCTTCAAATTCTGTAGCTTCCACTTGCAACTGTCACACTCTTCATATAATAATAACAAAATAAAACAGAAAAAAAACACCATTGATTCTTCCAATGCCAGTCTATAGTAAACTCCGATTCATGATTAACTTATTCAACCTTGCGATCACAGGGTGTCTGACGTCTCATACTTTACAGCTATTGAAACCAACTAATCTAAAGTTAAACTTGCACTTTAATGCTGAAACTGCATGGGAAGGTGGGAAGATTTTCCTCAAACCTGCAGGAAACACTGTGGGTCTCCCAATGCTTTCAGTCTTTGCATTGCAAAAATAGCTAGAAGCTGGTAAAAGTATTGTTATGGGCTATTGCTGTGGCTTTTACTAGCAGGTTTCAATCAGTAGGAGACCCACAGTGATGAAATCTCATCCACTATGCTACTACTGTCCAAAGTAGAGGGTTATCCGCCTGCAAGTATGCAGCGGTTATTTTGCTGTGAGTATGCCCAGTGTAACTCTAGCCTAAGACTGATACATTGTCAGGTTGAGAAAGATTCTACACAGCTACTGTACATACAGTACAGACCAAAAGTTTGGACACACCTTCTCATTCCAAGAGTTTTCTGTATTTTCATGACTATAAAAATTGTAGATTCACACTGAAGGCATCAAAACTATGAATTAACACATGTGGAATTATATACTTAAAAAAGTGGGAAACAACTGAAAATATGTCTTATATTCTAGGTTCTTCAAAGTAGCCACCTTTTGCTTTGATTACTGCTTTGCACACTCTTGGCATTCTCTTGATGAGCTTCAAGAGGTAGTCACCTGAAATGGTTTTCACTTCACAGGTGTGCCTTGTCAGGTTTAATAAGTGGGATTTCTTGCCTTATAAATGGGGTTGGGACCATCAGTTGTGTTGTTCAGAAGTCAGGTGGATACACAGCTGATAGTCCTACTGAATGGAGTGTTAGAATTTGTATTATGGCAAGAAAAAAAAGCAGCTAAGTAAGGAAAAACGAGTGGCCATCATTACTTTAAGAAAAGAAGGTCAGTCAGTTCCCACCGTGAAGCATGGAGGAGGAGGTGTGATAGTGTGGGGGTGCTTTGCTGGTGACACTGTTGGGGATTTATTCAAAATTGAAGGAATACTGAACCAGCATGGTTACCACAGCATCTTGCAGCGGCATGCTATTCCATCCGGTTTGCGTTTAGTTAGACCATCATTTATTTTTCAACAGGACAATGACCCCAAACACACCTCCAGACTGTGTAAGGGCTATTTGACCAAGAAGGAGAGTGATGGGGTGCTACGCCAGATGACCTGGCCTCCACAGTCACCAGACCTGAACCCAATCGAGATGGTTTGGGGTGAGCTGGACCGCAGAGTGAAGGCAAAAGGGCCAACAAGTTCTAAGCAACTCTGGGAACTCCTTCAAGACTGTTGGAAGACCATTTCAGGTGACTACCTCTTGAAGCTCATCAAGAGAATGCCAAGAGTGTGCAAAGCAGTAATCAAAGCAAAAGGTGGCTACTTTGAAGAACCTAGAATATAAGACATATTTTCAGTTGTTTCACACTTTTTTGTTAAGTATATAATTCCACATGTGTTAATTCATAGTTTTGATGCCTTCAGTGTGAATCTACAATTTTTATAGTCATGAAAATACAGAAAACTCTTGGAATGAGAAGGTGTGTCCAAACTTTTGGTCTGTACTGTATACAATACAAAATGTCCAGCTGTGTCTTTGAATGCCTCCTGACACAAACAACAGCAGGCCATATGTTACATACTGTATATATTCTGCATACACATGATAGAAATAAAAATGATGGTAATTATTTGATGGTTCTGATTATTGATACACAATTTATTTCCATAATTGAAATAGATTTTACACATACATTTTGCAGATATTTTAATTATAGCACAACATATTACTATGGCATATTTTTGGTCATAACAACTCATCTGTATAATATGTAGAAATAGAAGTAGCAGAGTTTATTCTCTTATTGTAATCACAGCTCTACATAATCAGAGATAACTTTAGCTTTTTCCTGAAAAGAAATACCAGCAGGGATCACAGGTGTGTACCCTGGAGGAATTTGTGCCTTTTATAATGGACAGATTTTGCAGTTTAGGAAGAGGGGTCATAGATTCAATTGGCCAAGAAAATGGCACAGTAATAAGTTGTCAGTCTGTAAATGTGGATTAAAGGAAGTGGTTTGGAAGCAAGACCTCTTTGCAGCTGTGAAACAAATACAGTAATTTATTAGTGTCATCTGCCTTTAAGTTTACTATGTGGTTCCAAAGGTTGTTGTAGTAAAATCTAAGTCTTTTTATATTCTCTTTTCTTTACAAATTTTGAAATGTTGATTACATGTGGCTCTAAGCTTTGCACCAGTGTCATTGTGACTGTGTAGCCCTATTTGGGGGGGGGGGGGTATGAGTATTATCCCTCCCGCAACAGACTCTGGCGCTGACCTGTGTGTATAATGGGACCTGAAGCCTTCGCTGAAGGGAAGAGTGGGAACATATATGAAATATATCAGTGCCTCCACCCAGGATAGAGCCTCTGTATTACAGGGAGGATCTCTTCCTGGGACTTACCCATGAAGTACAGTTAGTAGCCTTAACAAGGATCACTGTACTAATCTCACAGTCTGAAGAATACATACAGATACCACATAAGGTTATAACAGTAGCTTTATAAGAATCAACAGGGTAATAATACATACATAAAATATACTCAGAACACAGCAGTACTACAACAACCAGCAAGTCCTCAACCGTCTTAGGTTATATACCCGGGTATATATATAGATATATAGCAAGAGTCCAGTGCACAATACCTCCAGGCAACAGAAGAGATGCAGGGGCCCCTGTGGATGACTGTGGATCCTCGGATGTCTCCAGGAGATGACAGACAGCCGATCAGGAGATGATGATGATGGTGAGATTCTTCACAGGCAGCAAACAGGGCGACGGTGACGGCAGTAGATGCAGGCCTGACTACCCTAACACTGAGTCCTTAACCTGCCAGCTAAACTACTAGTGCCACCGGGCCTCTAACTAGTTAGTTGGCCTTCGGAAGCCTAACCTATCACTGCCCTGAACTATATATATATATGGATCCCTAACTACGGTTACTAGCTAGGTCCTGTGAGTATATAGGGGGTAACACATACCTAACTATATACTGTGAAGTAAAGAGGAACAAGTGGCTCTTAGACTCCCACAGACATAACATGTCTGTCTCAGCAGCTCTGCTCACATCTCTCCCCCCCAGCAGCTCTGCCTCACATGTGTCTGACTCACTGTATTTACAAAACAAAACTTGCACTAAATGCCTGGGGTCTCTGAAGCCAAACTGCAGGGGCAAAGAAGCCAGATACATTATATACTAGTAGAAATGGCAGTTCCCTACACTCTCCCTCTGGTGAAATCTTTACGTCACGTCAAAGACATACAAAGTCATAGTATACAGTCAACATTACCAATGACAATATCAATATGGTTGCTTTTGCATTTACAGAGTCACAACAGGTTAATAGGTATACATGCCAGCAGGAGCGAAAATTGGTAACATATTGACCAAAGTGGACACTGCACCCACCCAAGCATGGTATAAATGAGGCTGAGTAGTAAATCTGGGGTCCCCCAAACTATCATATGTCAGCATAGGTGGAGGGTGTCTAATTCTCTCTCCTCTCCGTACCTCTCTCTGAGGTAAACTAGCATGTCCAGGCCCTAAACTAGGGTTGTCTGCCATGGGAGGGGATGGTGCTGGTGGCGTAGGAGAGCTAGATCCCTGCTCATCTGTAGACACAGATCTAGGTACGAATTCTGGAGTTTGAGGGTTCATAGGTCTCCCTGAAGGAGAAGATACTGGTGATCTAGGAACTTCAGGAGCCACAGTCCAATCACTCTCAGGAGTTTCAGGAAGGTCAGGTGGAATATCGGCTAAGGACTGTGGAGAATCGCAGGCCGAGCCATCATTGGAGATATCCATACCATCAATCTGAGGTACAGGCAACAAATGATTTCTATGCCAAGTCCTGATCCTCCCGTCCCGTCCTTTTATCTTGTAGACTGGTATTCCAGGCAACCGATCTACCACTATAAAGAGTTCACTCCGCCATCGATCAGCCAGCTTATGTTTTGCAGATGCTCCCAAATTCCGTAGCAGAACATGGTCCCCAGGGTTCAATTCTCGGTATCTTACTCGAAGATCAAATCTCCTTTTATTTCCTTCATTCACTTTGGCCGCATTTTCCTCAGCCAGCTGATAAGCACTCTTAAGCGTTTCTTTCAAACGTGCCACGTATCGGTAATGATCTCGATGACTGATACCATCGGTAGAGACTCCCAACAAGATGTCAATAGGTAGCCTAGGCTCTCTTCCAAACATCAGAAAGTATGGTGAATATCCTGTGCTCTCGTGCCTTGTACTATTATAGGCATGCACCATAGCCTCCACTTTTCTACTCCAGGATCGCTTATCCTCAATTCGTAAGGTACCAAGCATATCAAGTAAAGTCCTGTTAAATCTTTCAGGAAGGGCATCTCCCTCTGGATGGTAAGGCGTCGTCCGACTTTTGCGGATGTTCAACAACTGAAGTAACTCTTTGATCAGGTTACTCTCAAAATCCCGGCCTTGATCAGAATGCAACCGGTGTGGTAAGCCATAATGGATAAAATACTTTTCCCAAAGCACTCTTGCAACAGTGACTGCTTTTTGATCCTTAGTCGGAAAGGCTTGAGCATATCGTGTGAAGTGATCAGTCACCACCAATACATTTCCAAATCCTCTGGAGTCGTTGTCAATACAAAGGAAGTCTATGCAGACAAGATCCATGGGGCCCGAACTCTTCAAGTGTCCCATGAAGGCCGCTCGAACCGGGACAGTCTTCCTCTGCAAACATCTGCGACAGCACCTACACAGACGAGTCACGGTATCTCTCATTTTGGGCCAGTAGAATCGGTCTTGTATTAGGCCATAAGTCTTCTCAGGTCCCAAATGACCATGATAATCATGCAGACTTCGGAAAATCATCTTCTGAAAGCAGCTTGGAATAACTAGTTGGCGCCTTCCAGGGTGATCATGATACAGCACCACACGATAAAGTAGGCCATTGTCTATTTCAAACTTCTCCCAATCTCGTAGAAGTTGACTGCATTCAGAGGGTAGGGATGTCTTTAACATTTCTCTGTCTTGAGAACTCACTGCTTGATAAAGAGGTCCAATTAAAGGATCAGTCTTTTGACTCCAGATCATTCGCTTTGAAGATATAGAACAACTCTCAAAGGATCCTAAAGCGGCAGGGTAGGCAAACATGTCTGGTACAGCTTCGGGACCTCCCCCAATAGAGTCAATAAGCCGAGTTTCAGAAAAGGCTACTCGGTCTTCAACTACAGCAGCCATGGCACACAAAGCTCCTACTCCAGGACTTGGCACTTCTTCCCATTCATCCACTACCTCCGGACTAGGTAATCCAGGCCGTCTTGATAGAGCATCTGCCCCAATGTTCTTAGGCCCCGATTTATACTTGAGTGTGAATTGGTAGTTGGATAAAGCCGCCAACCAGCGATGTCCTGTAGCATCGAGTTTAGCGGTTGACAAAACGTATGTCAGTGGATTGTTGTCTGTTCTTACTTCAAACGTGGCTCCGTATAAATAGTCATGTAATTTATCAACAATGGCCCACTTGAGCGCCAAAAACTCCAATTTATGTACTGGATAATTTTTCTCGCTGGGAGAAAGACTTCGACTTATGAAAGCTATGGGCCGTAACCCGGCCGGGTATTCTTGGTGCAGCACGCCACCTAATCCTTCAAAGCTGGCATCTACATGTAGCACATATGGCTTCTGTGCATCAGCATAAGCCAGAACGGGAGCTTCTGTCAATTTCTTCTTCAACAACTTAAATGCTTCTTCACAATCCGCAGTCCACCTATCGCCAAAAAGGCTTTTGGAAGACCCTTTCTTCTTTCCCGGATCTCCTGCATCACTCTTCAACAGGTCGAGGAGGGCTCGAGCAATTTTTGAATATCCTTCCACAAATCGTCGATAGAATCCACAAAACCCCAAGAAAGATTGCAACTCCGTAATATTTTGCGGTCGGGGCCAATTCACCACAGCTTCAATCTTACCAGGATCGGTAGCAACTCCTTCAGCAGAAACAATATGACCTACATAAGTGACCGAAGATCTACAAAATTTGCATTTGTCAGCCGACAACTTCAGCCCCTCTTCTTTTAAGCGTTGGAGTACTCTCATGAGTCGTTCTTCATGTTCTTCCAGCGTCTTTCCAAACACAATAATGTCATCAAGATATACAAGGCATTCCCGGGGCACTAAATCACCTAACACTCTTTCCATCAACCTTTGGAACGTTGCTGGCGCACCTTTTGTACCTTGCGGCATACGAGTGAACTGAAAGAAACCCAAGGGGCATATGAAGGCTGTCTTTTCCTGATCCTCAGGTGCCATTGGGACTTGATAGTATCCCGATCTTAGGTCCAGCACTGTGAACCAACAGTTTCCATTCAGAGCTTCCAGAGCTTCTTCAATTCTCGGCAGTGTATACTGATCAGGTAAGGTTCTCCGGTTCAGAGTTCTGTAATCCACACATAGGCGAATTGCTCCAGATTTTTTTCTTACCACCACAATAGGTGAGGCATAGGGGCTCTTACTGTCCACAATGATCCCCTGACCTTTCATTTGCTGTAGAGTCTGTCTTAACTCATCAACATCCTTTGGAGCAACTCTCCGTGGTCGCTCCCGGAAGGGAGTAGAATCGGTCAATCGGAAAGTGTGTTGAGCACTTTTAGCACAACCTACATCCATATCATCCATGGAGAACACTTCCGATAATTCAGACAACTTCTGTGTCAGTCGCTGATTCCAGGCCTCTGGTAAATGTGGATCACTCAAGTCAAGATTGAGATTAGGGATTGCATCTCGGATTTGAATCCTGCACACTTCAGCGTATGGATTTACTCCAAGCACAGGGTAGCAGTGGGCCACATTCTGGTATGGTCCAATTACGATCGGATGCGG